>JAZHEH010002473.1:0-679857 GCA_036589455.1 Ateles fusciceps | reverse complement strand
TTGATAAATTTTTCCTACTTACCTTTTTGATTGTTGATATGGAATGTAAGAAATGCGTCTAACAATGGTGAAGCGAGAGGGATGGCTTTTCTCTTCAACACGCGGAAATTTCCCTGGGGGATATTAGAGGGCATTGGAAGAGAAACAGCTAATATTGTTCCTTTCAGTGTACACAGATTAACTCATATATTCCATTCTTTAAGGTTTTATTTTAGGTTTGGGGGCACATGTGCAGGTTTTCTCATATAAATAAATTGCATGACACAGGGGTTTGGGTATACATTATTTTGCCACCCAGGTTATAAGCATAGTACCTTATGGGTGGTTTTCATCCTCACCTTCCTCCTACCCTCCACCCTCAAGAAGGTCCAGTTGCCTCGTTGTTCCCCTCTCTGGTGTTGCCATGTATTGACAAGTTTTTAATTAGAGTTATTCATGTTCCTAATTGAGCTATTCTATTGTCACAGCTTTCTGATTTTGTTTTCTTTAAGTACCAGAGAAAATCGAATTCTCAAAAATGATGATTTTCTATCTATTATTCCAGTAATAACCTGTATAGTAGGAAAAAGTAAAGACAACTTTTCTACCCAGTGTAAACATGTAATTAATTGGGACGCAAAAACTATAAGTTTTATATTGCCATGTGAAATATTAATTCACTGACTGTTATAGAACCATATTTTCAAAACAGTTTGAGAACATTTCTGTAGAGACGATGGAGACAATACTCATTTTAAGAAGCTCAATTGAGTTTTCAGCACTCTCTATAGCGATAATTGATACAAGCAGTGTATTTTGGAAAGCTTTGTTCTGCTCGGTGGTGACAAAGTGCTGGTTTTGCAAGCTGCCTAATACATTGAGCATTATAGATGGATACTGTGTGTAAAAAAAAATTTGTATTATGGTGCAGATCTTTTATGACTGCTGAAAACTATTCCTAGCAATTGATGGTAGATATCTGATGTGAAACCATGTTTAGGAAGCATTCCTTGCAGCATTATAGTTTTCTTAAACACAGCACTATGGATAAATGTGTCATGAAAAAGCTCCCAGAAAATATTGGCAGCGTGTTTTTGAATGTATTTCTTTATCTGCTTAAGCCCCAATTTTTATACCCATGGACATTGCTTCTTTTACTAAAATATAGCTAATAGCATGAATCACTAGATTGCTTAAAAATCTTTCCTTATTGTGTATTATTTCTACCCTTTTGATGGTCATATTAAATAAGATACTTTGGTGTGCTTTACATAATGGGTTGTGACAGTATTTCATGAAAACATGTCCTTCGAGTTGTAGGACATTTTGTAAATTAAGCAGAAATTAAAGTCTGTGTTTGTAATCCTTTTTGCACATTAAAAAAATAGAAGCTGTTTATTTGGTTTTTTTTTTTCCCATCATCTGTAAATTAAAGTGATTTGCTGTTCCACCGATTGGAATTGGAAAACTAATATTAATACCCTGAAAGGTTTTAAAGAAAATGACTAAGCTTGCTTTTTTGAGAATGATCTTTGCGTTTTACATTTTAAATATCCCTCTGATATTGCTGAACGATCATGTCCCATGTTGATTTCAATATATGCAAAGCAGCTACTTTTCAACATTAGCTTTTAATGCATTTTCATTTACTATGTAGCTGACATTGGAGAGGATCTTGCTGCAAAGAGAAAAAGGATTGAAAGGGATACAAAAGCTTGCAGCAAAACAAAGAACAGAATTAAACGTGCTTAAGAACAAATCAACTAAAAGGTATATGATTGTGGCTTTTTGCATAATGATATTTATATCACTTCTTTGTGTTTGTTGGTGCAAATAATTTCAAAAACTATCCTGTACATATTGGCGTCTCTGGTGAACAACATGTTTTTACTCTACTCTTCCCTAAGCATGTAAGTTTTAGTTTTATAACCTCGGTTTAACAGAATTGAGAGATATTACTTAGAAGCCAATGAAGATGACCTCTTTTTGCCTTCCAGATAAAAATAGTCTCCCTGTAAAATTAATTTTCATCCATTTCCTAGAAATACGGTAGCTGAATAGTAAGATAAATGTCTTCAATGTTTAGTATTGTAGATCCTTAATGATATTCATTTACGTAGAAAGGGATAACCGTATGTTGCAAATAAGTTATCTATTTTAGTTAAATTGTTTTCACTATTCCTTTTACAAAATCATTATTGTGCCAAAGTGGAGAAATAGTTAAGTGAAGTATTTCTTTTGGGAAATCTTACAGGATGAATGGCTATGATATTCTTGAACCTACTTACTTAGAACCCATATGTTGTTCAGTAAGAGGAAATGAAGAGTAAACTGCTCCTAAAGAAAATGAAATGTTTCTGGGAAATATATAGTACAGTAAACCCTCCTTTGTCTTCAGCACATAAAGAATGTAAGATAGCTGCTCTAGTAGTTGGGAAAGGAAGGAATCCTTTCAGAATGAGAATCACTCATTTCACCCTTCCCCCAAAACAAGATTTCAGCTGCTATTACTCCCTTTGCTACTTTAGAGTATAAGTTATGTCAAGTCAGTTTTGGTTTGAATAGGATTAATTTTTCATCTCTCTATGATGTATAGATCGTGTTACTAACTATGTGTTACAGGCAGAAACATAGTTATAGACGTTCTCTGAAGCTGCTAAATGTCCTTGAAGAATACATCACAGACAAGCAGAAAGATAAGGAAGGAGGAAGAAGAAGGAGAAGAAGAACTAATTGTTGGTATCAGCCTTAGCTTTAAGATTAACCTATTGTATCAATGTCTCAGGTAGTAATAGTTCATGCAGACATCCAGCAAAGAAGGAAGAGAGCAGGAGCCCAAGAGAGGGGCCCATTAGTGGACTAATGGACTAGGAGAATATAATTGCCACACAGCACTAGGGGTCCAACTGAGGTCAGCGTCGTAGCGATTAAGAAGTTAAAGTCAGCCCAGTTGGCATATTTGTGCAAGAACCGCTATAAGGTTGGAATTTCCTGGGTTGGGGTATAGCCAAGCATGTTGATAGAGGGAGAGTTGGGCAGGGCATAGATGCAGGGATGGGGTTATGATGACTGGCTGTGGAATCCAGCTGGGACTGAGTTACCTGACCACATGGGGGTGGGGCATTGGGCAGTGAAAAGTGCTCCATTGAGTGAGTGTTGGGTCCCTACACATCCCTGAGCTGTGGTACTGAAGTGAGTGATGTACAATTGCAGGGAGGTAGTGGCTGGGAAGACTGAGAAACAGCTGAGTGCAGTGGTCAGGGGCTGGAACTCTGCAGCCACACTGCTTGGGATCCAACTCCAGTTTGAACATTGCTAGCTTGGAAACGTGGGCAAATTATCTCTGTGCCTCAGTTTCCTTATCTTATGAGAGGAGACATGGTAAGAGTACCTACCTCAGAGTTGTTTGGAGGATCAAAGGGTTCCTATGTAATGGGTTTATTTAAATTTCTCAGGATGCAATCTCACCCATGGTTGCTCTTTATCATTGCTATCATTAATATTATGTGAGATGTTGCAGACATTGGAAATGACAAAATCTAGGGGATGACTGTGCAAGTGAGTGCCACGTAGAGGAGAGGAGAACACTGTTGTTGGAGATGAGGTAGAGAGGTGCACAAAGGCAATTATTATTGCAAGGTTCATCTACGTGCATACTGAAATGACCAAGTGTTTAAAACCTTAGTAAGAAAGAATGTTCTTAGTTAAGTTCTGTATAGAAGTATTACCAACGTGTGGTCAACAAATTGTAGGAAGGGTCATCAAATTCTCTTCATTTGAAATCAAGAATTAGGACATACATGTTGAATTTGTGTAAGAAAGAAAATTCTTTACTCAATTGACTGATAAAAAAGATGATTATGTTGTTTTAGCATATGAGTGGTGAACACAATTGTTTAAAAGAAGGTATTCAGAAGTAATGATTTAAACAGTAACCTTTTAAAGCTAATGCAAGAATTTGTTTCGTAAGTATTAAAATTTACCCAATTTTAATCACTTTTTAGTTTTGTGCTTCTAGAAATTATTTCAAGAGCAATAGAGAGAGAGGTGACAACAAGATGGGAAAGGAACTGAAAGAGATTGAGCTGCCACATGAGCAATTCACAAAGGTCTTTTCTATTTGGTAGCCCAATACATTCTTACAAAATACAACGTGTGCCTAAAAATAGAAGATAGTCTGCTTGTTTCTGAATGTATGGAAAGACCTTTTGGTTATATATTTTAAATTGCTTACCATTTTCACTTTGAATGTATTGTTCCAGATTTAACATAATTGGTAAATGTATTTTTAGGATTTATGAATAGTTTTGTGGGAGTTATTTATAACAGGGAAAAGATAAATTGGAAATTTTACCTAGTAATATACACCTTGTATATAAAATTGATACTTTATGACACATTAATGAAGATTTTATATTCGGTTTTTAGGACATCAGCAACCAATCTTTAGTGGAAGGCAGGATGTTCATAAATCCTTTCTGGATGTCTTTTTTACTTGTCTTATTTCAACAGTTTTAGTTAAATAGGAAGTAGGCAAGTGTTAACTACTGAGTATCTCTTTTATTTCCTGCTGTAATGTAGGAGTGTTTTATGTCATACTCGCTTTGAAAATTATTAGTGACTAGTAATGGTTTTACATGACAATTTGTAATCATAAGAGATGGTTCAGATGTATAACAGAATGGGAAAGCCAGTAGATTTTTAACACGTTGTGAATTGGGAATTACCTGCTGTCATACAGCACATTACCAAATTGTCATTGGACAATGACCTCTTCTTCATGTAGGTGTACATTATTTAGGAAACAATAGAATTTTCTTTTGAGAGGTATTCTTTTTGATAACCTTGTGAAAAGACATGTGCATATTTCACTCTTCTACACTAACTGAGATGTGTTAAATAAACTAGGAAAAGAGTATGAAAATAAAATTTTCAAGCAACTTGAGAATTATCTATACACAAAAAAGTTATTTATATAGAAGTCACATATAGAGAACATGTTGCTATAATGCTCCCCAGAAACCACTTATTAATTGGTATGAACATAAGACTAGAAAAGTTTTCCTGTCAATGTTACTGCTACATGTTACCACTTAGGGTGGGAACTTTGCTATCACCTTGGACTCTTCTGAGTCCATTTGCCTTCCCATGCAGTTATCATGAGGCAAGTTTAACCTCTGCAATAGTCCTTTAATTTCTTTCTTTAAATTCCCAACGAGGCTGCCCTAGTTCAAGACCTCATTCTCGCTTGCACTATTAAACTCTTTTCTGAGTTCTCTGTTCTCTTCTGAGCCACTTTTTTTTTTTTTTTTAATCTCACTCTGTCACCCAGACTAGAGTGAAGTGGTGCGATCTTGGCTCACTGCAACCTCTGCCTCCCCCAGTTCAAGTGATTTTCTGCCTTAGCCTCCCAAGTAGCTGGGATTACAGGCATGGGCCACCAGGCCCAGCTATTTTTTGTATTTTTGGTAGAGATGGGGTTTCACCACATTGGCCAGGATGGTCTTGATCTCTGACCTCGTGATCCACCCACCTCAGCCTCCCAAAGTGCTGAGATTATAGGCATGAGCCACCGGGCCCGGCCCTGAGCCACAACCTTCATTGATTGGTGATACTATCTTCCTAAAACCCTTCCCTTACTAAAATGCTTCCTAGTCCTTCCCTCTTCCCAGCCTGTCAGTGGTACCCATGTCTCAGTTCTTGGATATTCAGAGACTCTCCCCTTTACATGATGACTCCCTTTGGGCTTGTTTTGCCGCCCTCTGTCTTTCTCCCACCTCTCCAGGTTGACAGCCTTCCCTAAAGGAGACTAAGTTACTACCATGCTTTGCTCATGCTCTCCCCTCACAATGCTTTTAAAATCTTTTTTTTTTTTAATGATTGAAATCTTGTGCTAAATGAGTCCACATCAGTCTCCTTGTCTACATGTCCAAATGAGTTGCCCTTCCATAGCAGTTACACAATTTTTGTATTATTATTTTTTTTACTCATGCATTTGCTCATGTCACAGGAATATGGAAGAGATTGTGTATATATTTTTTTACTTCTTCCTCAGCATTAACACACAACATTTTAGGGAATAGGAACAGCTGAACTATTTGTTAAGGAAATACTATATGTTTTCAAACATAGTTATATTTTCTCTAACTTGATGAAGTCATATCACAGAGCCATTTTATCCCTTCAATGGGAACCATGTTATGTAGACTATTTGTGGTAACAAATCGGTCACTACCTGGTAAAAAAATATATATATGGTATTTTATGATATAAGACTTGACAGTTTTTCTGTCTTTGTTCTATCTTGTCTGTTACATGTTAATCAAACCTTTATTTTCAAGGAAACTACATGACTGTTGGACCTGCAATAATAATATTTCACTGAAGTCAGGTAGCATGATGCCTCCAACTTTGATTTTCTTGCTTAGGATTGTCTTGTCTATGTGGGCTCTTTTTTGGTTCCATATGAAATTTAAGGTGTTTTTTTTCCAATTCTGTGAAGAAAGTCAATGGTAGCTTGATGGGAAGAGCACAGAATCTATAAATTACTTCAGGCAATATGGCCATTTTCACAACATTGATTCTTCCTAACCATGAGCATGGAATGTGCTTGTGTCCTCTCTCATTTCCTTGAGCAGTGGTTTGTAGTTCTCCTTGAAGAGATCCTTCACATCCCTTGTTAGTTGTATTTCTGGTATTTTATTCTCTTTGTAGCAATTGTGAATGGGAATTCGCTCATGACTTGGCTCTCTGTTTGTCTATTATTGGTGTATAGGAATTCTTGCGATTTTTGCACATTGATTTTGTATCCTGAGACTTTGCTGAAGTTGCTTATCAGCTTAAGGAGATTTGGGTTGAGACGATGGGGTCTTCTAAATATACAATCATCATGTCATCTGCAAATAGAGACAATTTGACTTCCTCTTTTCTGAATTCAATACCCTTTATTTCTTTCTCTTGCCTGATTGCCCTGGCCAGAACTTCTAATACTATGTTGAATAGGAGTGGTGAGAGAGGACATCTTTGTCTTGTGCCACTTTTCAAAAGGGAATACTTCTAGTTTTTGCCCATTCAGTATGATACTGGCTATGGGTTTGTCATAAATACCTCTTACTATTTTGAGAGATGTTCCATCAATACCCAGTTTATTGAGAGTTTTTGGCATAAAGCGTTGTTGAATTTTGTCAAAGGCCTTCTCTGCATCTATTGAGATAATGATGATGTGGTTTTTGTCATTGGTTCTTTTTATTTGATGGATTATGTTTATTGACTTGCATATGTTGAACCCAGCCTTGCATCCCAAACTATACTACAAGGCTACAGTAATGAAAACAGCATGGTACTGGTTCTAAAACAGAGATATAGACCAATGGAACAGAACAGAGGCCTCAGAAGTAACACCACACGTCTATAACCAGCTGATCTTTGACAAACCTGACAAAAAGAAGCAATGGGGGAAGGATTCCCTATTCAATAAATGGTGTTGGGAAAACTGGCTAGCCATATGCAGAAAGCTGAAACTCAACCCGTTCCTTATGCCTTATACAAAAATAAACTTCAGATGGATTAAAGATTTAAACATAAGACCTGACACCATAAAAACCCTAGAAGAAAACCTAGGCAATACCATTCAGGACATAGGCATGGACAAGGACTTCATGACTAAAACACCAAAAGCAATGGCAACAAAAGCCAAAATAGACAAATGGGATCTAATTAAACTGAAGTGCTTCTGCACAGTAAAAGAAACAATCATTAGAGTGAACTGACAACCAACAGAATCAGAAACAATTTTTGCAATCTACCCATCTGACAAAGGGCTAATATCCAGAATCTGCAAAAACTAAATCAGATTTACAAGAAAAAAACAAACTCATTCCAAAAGTGGGTGAAGGATATAACAGACACTTTTCAAAAGAAGACATATATGTGGCCAAAAAACATATGAAAAAATGCTCATTATCATTGGTCATTAGAGAAATGCAAATCAAAACCACATTGAGATACCATCTCATGCCTGTTAGAATGGCGATCATTAAAAAATCTGGAGACAACAGATGCTGGAGAGGATGTGGAGAAATAGGAACACTTTTACACTGTTGGTGGGAGTATAAATTAGTTCAACCATTGTGGAAGACAGTGCAGCAATTCCTCAAGGATGTAGAACTAGGAATACCATTTGACCCAGCAATCTCATTACTGGGTATATACCCAAAGGATTATAAATCATTCTATTATAAAGACACATGCACATGTATGTTTATTGCGGCACTGTTGTTTACAATAGCAAAGACTTGGCACCAAATCAAATAACCATCAATGATAGACTGGACAAATAAAATGTGGCACATATACGCCATGGAATACTATGCAGCCATAAAAAAAGATGAGTTTATGTCCTTTGCAGGGACATGGATAAAGCAGGAAACCATCATTCTTAGCAAACTGACGACACAAGAACAGAAAACCAAACACTGCATGTTCTCACTCATAAGTGGGTGTTGAACAGTGAGAACACATGAGCACAGGAAGGGAAACATCACACACCAGGGCCTGTCAAGGGGTGGGGGACTCTAGGTAAGGGATAACAGGGAGTGGAGGGACAGGGGAGGGGTAGCATTAGGAAAAATACTTAATGTAGATGACAGGGTGATGGATGCAGCAAACCACCATGGCATGTGTATACCTATGTAACAAACCTCACATTATATACATGTACCCCAGAACTTAAAGTATAAAAAAATAATATTTAACTGAAAATCTGGCATTAAAAAATTTAAGTATTTGGAGCTCCAAGTATTGGTTACAGTTTTTAAATTTGAAATAAGTAACAAGCATCCTTTAAATATTAAAAGCTGTTTCCTTTTCGACACTTAATTTACCCTAATTAAAATGCGAGATGTAAAGGGATACTCTGTCAGTGAACTAGACTCTTTGTTTTAGAGTATTGAGGACTTGGAAAAGTATGATGAAAGCACTCTTTTTGGTGAAGAAAGTCAACGTTAAAAATAAATCGCCTTGTTCCAAAATAAAATTGTGTCAGACTGTAAGCAGTGCATATTTAATCTTAAGAATTCAGGATTGATGTAAGCACTGGAATATTTTATTTGTAGAAATGTGTATCGCAATTACGTTTCTTTTTTTTTAAGCAAACCGCCAGAACAGTTGGCACTTATTCAGATGTCTCTTCAACCTCTATTCTGATGACTGAGGAAAGAACTTCGAACCTATGTTATATGATACAAGTATAACTTGAGCTACACTAAACCAAATGAGTGTTTAGTTAATTCTTGTATAAATTAGTATACCTCCTCTAGCATTAGTCTCTTTGTTAAATGCCAGACCTTGTTTCTATGATCTGTTGAGGAAGCCTGAACAGTTCTGTGAAAAAACAGCAATTGCACAGTTACATACACACTGATCAATTAAATTTTAACATTAAAGATATAATTTAGTTTTAGGTTTGGCCTCTGTGGATCTGTATCAGTTCCTAAAATATAGAAAGCATGGGCATGGAAAAGTACATTTTTCTCAATAAAAGAAGACAAAACCTATTTTATTTTTGTATTCTTTTGTATTTACTCATTAGGTTAAAGAGACAATTCCAATTAAAGTATGCTTCAAAAAATAAATATATGCTATGGCCTTATCAAAATTATTAAAATTACCTTAACGTCTGTGTTCTTGAAAAATATTATACTACTATAAATTATTAAGACAACTGAGCAGGATATATTAATATCAGTGCTGAACCACTGGTTTGTGGGTATGTCATGTTCCACAAAGTCATCAAAATGCCATTTAGTTCATTTTGGTCCACCATTCAATGATACCTCCCCTTAGCATTGAATGAAAAGTATTTTATTTACATTTATGTATGCTTACAATTACTTCACATCTATGGCAAAGCAAATTATGTAGGGTGCTTTGTTTTTCAAGTTTGGTATTTGTGGAGTATGTGGAAGTTTAAGTATACATGCATCTAAAAACCTGAAAAGATGAATTATCATACCTTTCCTTTTGTAATGTTCAGTTTTTACATGTAACAACATACAAAATGTTCATTTGGAAACAATTTAGTAAATATGAAATTCAGAATATATTTGGAGCAAGTCTGTTAAATGTATTCTTTTTGCTGAGTTTCTGAGACTTCCATTCATGAATTGTTCAAAACACAGTACCCCTATTGGGAGGAGAGGAGCAATTTCCTCTTTCATCTTTCCTCGTTCTTTTTATTTTTATTGGCCCCTATATACCACCCTTATCTTTAAGACATAAAACAAGTTCATTCAGATTCTGTTTTTTCCTGCCTACAACCACTTATACAGGAATAAGTAGTCTTTATGAGGAGCATTTAATTCCTAAAGTTTGCATTTTCATAAAGGATTTTCCTTTTACCTAAAGCATGTGTTGGTGTGTAAGTCTAAGTACTACTTCAAGTTTCTCAAGAAGAGCCTTATTTGTGAGACCTCTTTCAGTAGTTACAGAATCAAAATAAGCACTGTGCACAGGTCCTCTCACATAAGAGTTCTATTATACATACTGGGCTATCCATTAACTCTATAGTGGAAGGATGAGAAAGAGGCCACAATGTACGGAGTGATGAAACAGTTCATATTTATGCCACCCCTTACTACCTCAAATGAGTAACTAGTTGAAGTCACTCTGGCAGATATTCTGAAGGAAGAAAGTTTTTGCTCTTAAAGTTATGAGGCATGTTGAAACTATTCCAAACAATACAAAAGAGGGAATCCTCCCCAACTCTTTGTATGAGACCAACATCATCCTGATACCAAAACGTAGCAGACACAACTAAACAGCAAAATTATAGGCCAATATCCATGACTTACATTGATGTAAAAAGTCTTCAATAAAATACTGGCAAACCGAATCCAACAGCACATCAAAAAGCTTATCCACCATGATCAAGTAGGCTTTATCCTGGGGATGCAAGGCTGGTTCACACATACGCAAACTATAAACATAATCCACCACATAAACAGAACCAACATAAGACACATGATTATCTCAAGAGATGCAGAGAAGGCCTTCAACAAAATTCAATAGCCATTTATGCTAAAAACTCTCAATAAACTAGGTATCGATGAACGTATCTCAAAATAACAAAAGCTATTTATGACAAACCCACAGCCAATATCATACTGCATGGACAAAAACTAGAAGCATTCCATTTAAAAACTGGCACTTGACTAGGATGCTCCTCACCACTCTTATTCAATATAGTATTGTAAGTCCTAGGCAGAGCAGTTAGGCAAGAAAGACATAAGGGCATTCAATTAGGAAAAGAGGAAGTCAAATTGTCCCTATTTGAAGATGACATGATCATATATTTAGAAGACCCCATTGTCTCAGTCCAAAACCTCCTTAAGCTGATAAGCAACTTGGGCAAAGTCTCAGGATACAAAATCAATGTGCAGAAATCACAAGCATTCCTATACACCAAAACAGACAGAGAGCCAAATCCAGTGAACTCGCATTTACAATTGCTACAAAAGAGAATAAAATGCCTAGGAATACAACTAACAAAGGACGTAAAAGACCTTTTCAAGGAGAACTACAAACCACTGCTCAAGGAAATAAGAGAGGACACAAACAGATGAAAAACATTCCATGCTCATGGTTAGGAAGAATCAATGTTGTGAAAATGGCCATATTGCCTAAAGAAATTTATAGATTTATGCTATCCCCCATCAAGCTACCATTGACCTTCTTCACAGAACTGGAAAAAACCACTTTAACCTCAGATGGAACCAAAGAGAGCCCACATAGCCAAGACAATCCTAAGCAAAAAGAACAAAGCTGGAAGCATCACAGTACCTGATTTCAAACCATATTACAAGGCTACAGTAATCAAAACAGCATGGTACTTGTAGCAAAACAGAGATATAGACCAATGGAATAGAATAGAGGCCTCAGAAGAACACCACACATCTATAACCATCTGATCTTTGACAAACCTGACAAAAAGAGCAATGGGGAAAGGATTCCCCTATTTAATAAATGGTGTTGGCAAAACTGGCTAGCCATATGCACAAAGCTGAAACCTACCCATTTCTTACACCTTATACAAAAATAAACTTCAGATGGATTAAAGATTTAAACATAAGACCTTACACCATAAAAACCCTAGAAGAAAACCTAGACAATACCATTCAGGACATAGGCATGGACAAGGACTTCGTGACTAAAACACCAAAAGCAATGGCAACGAAAGCCAAAATAGACAAATGGGATCTAATTAAACCGAAAGCTTCTGCAAAGCAAAATAAATAATCATTAGAGTGAACCAGCAGCCAACAGAATCGGGAAACAATTTTTGCAATCTACCCATCTGACAAAGGGCTAATATCCAGAATCTACAAAGAACTAAAGCAGATTTACAAGAAAACAAACAACAAACTCATTCAAAAGTGGGCGAAGGATATGAACAGACACTTTACAAAAGAAGACATATATGCGGCTAACAAACATATGAAAAAATGCTCATCATCATTGGTCATTAGAGAAATGCAAATCAAAACCACATTCAGATACCATCTCAAGCCAGTTAGAATGGTGATCATTAAAAAAATCTGGACACAACAGATGCTGGAGAGGATGTGGAGAAATAGGAATGCTTTTACACTGTTGGTGGGAGTGTAAATTAGTTCAACCATTATGGAAGACAGTGTGGTGATTACTCCAAGGATCTAGAAGTACGAATTCCATTTTTACCCAGCAATTCCATTACCGTGTATATACCCAAAGGATTATAAATCATTCTATTATAAAGACATATGCACATATATGTTCATTGCGTACCGTTTACAATAGCAAAGACCTGGAACCAACCCAAGTGCCCGTCAATGATAGACTGGACAAGAAAATGTGGCACATATACACCATGGAATACTATGCAGCCATAAAAAAGATGAGTTCATGTCCTTTGCAGGGACACGGATAAAGCCGTAAACCATCATTCTCAACAAACTGACACAAGAACAGAAAACCAAACACTGCATGTTTTCACTCATAGGCAGGTGATGAACAATGAGAACACTTGGGCACAGGGAAGAGAACAACACTCACTGGGCTAGATATGGGGGTGGGGAGATGGGGCAGGGGAGATGGAGAGGGATAACACTGGGAGAAATGCCTGAGGTAGGCGACGGGGTGGGGAGGTGTGGCTGGGGATGGAGGCAGCAAACTTCCACGGCATGTATATACCTATGCAACAATCGTGCAGGATGCAGGACGTGTACATGTAACCCAGAGCCCAAAATACAATTTTAAAAAAATTAATAGGTATGTGTGTGTAAATGTGTGTATACACGTATATATATGTGTGTGTATGCATATATACATATATAATATGCATATATATAATGTGAATATATGCACACATACACATACATATATATGAGACTGTTTTTTAGTTTTAGTTCACAACAAATTGATCTAAAGGTCTGGAGATTTCTCATTTACCCCCTGTTCTCCCACCATGGCATTCCCCACTATCCATATCACCCACCAGGGTGGTATCTTTGTTACACTCCATGAAATTAGATTGACACATCATTATCACCCCAAGTCCATTGATTACTTCAAGGTTCATTCTTGATTACATTTTTTTAGTGACTATTTCCTCATGTTACCTGTGCTATAGCCCCTGTTTTTTCATTAAGAGAACATTTAATTTTTTATTTTCAATATTTTATTTTTTATTAACAAATGATTTTACATATTCATGGAGTACATATTTTTGATATGTACAATGTATAGTGATCAGATAAGGGTAATTAGCATGTCCATCATTTCAAACATTTATTTTTTATTATACTTTAAGTTCTGGGGTACATGTGCAGATTGTGCAGGTTTGTTACATAGGTATACATGTTTTAATTTATACTTTTTTGTGACCATGAAGTTTTAGATTTGGATATCAGAAACAAGTTGCACTAAAACAAATGTAAAGATTCACTTTTCTCCTGAAAATGGTAAGACAGATAACATTTATTTATATACATATGCTTGAAAAATTATAGTTAGTGCTTTTAAATTCTAGATTGAAGCACATATTTTCTTTTGTTCCATAATAAGCAACACCTTTGAAGAATGGCTGACATCAAGGGCATCATGTCTCCTAATACTGTCTCACTCAACAGCTGAATGTTGAAATGTACAGTCACAAAGCCCTAAATATATTCTTAGAACAAGGATGTAGTGAACAAAATTCAGAAGTCATACGCAAAGACAGTTCCCAAGAAAGTTTGCCCATAGACCAGTGGCAAGTCCTTTCCTTCAGCAACTGGAATCCAGGAGAAACAGAGTCTCTTGCCTCTGCCTCTTGGAGAGGGGTTCTCCTGACATTGGAGGGAAATGGCCATCTCATTTTCCTGATGTTAGTTAAAATTTCACCTTGGATTGATAGTTCATATCTTTGTGAAGACATCTAAATTAAGGTGATCCAGTCAAATCACAAAATACTTGACTCACTCCTTAGAAGGACCTTAACTCTGCCCTGATTTCTTTGTACACACCTGATTTATTGCACTTACAATAGCTCTGAGATGTAAAATTGAACCAGGCAGCGCATTGCGTTCTTATCCAGGTGAATAAGGGCTCTCTCAGCGCTGCTCACCCAAAGCACATTGAAATCAATTCTTCTTATTTATTTGTAAAACGGTGATGATGGTATCTTTGTCAGAGGGTTACTGTGAGTGTCAGGGGAAACAATGATGGTGAGAAGATTAGACACATGGTACATGTTGAATAAATGTTAGCTATTAGTTACCAATATCTTCATGATTTTAACTGATATATAATTGTTGTAAATATGTATGGGGTAAATGTGATATTTTGATATATGAATATGTAAAGATCAAATCAGTGTAGTTGGGATATTATCACCTCAAACTTTTATCATTTCTTGTGTTAAGAACATTGCAAATCTCTTCTAGGTATTTTGAAATACAGGATAACTGTAGTTACTCGAGTGTGATATTGAACACTATAACTTATATTTCTTCTCTCTGACTGTATGTTTGTACCCATTGTCCAGCATTTATTTTTCCCTGTCATCCCCACTACTGTTTCCAGCCTCTGGTAACCGCCATTCTACTCACTACCTCCCTGAGATGAATTGTGTCTAGGAATGAATAGCAAGTAAGTGGTAAAGGTGGGCCAGGTGTGGTGGCTCACACCTGTAATCCCAGCACTTTGGGAGGCTGGGGCAGGTGAATCACCTGAGGTCAAGAGTTCGAGACCAGCCTGGCCAAGATGGTGAAACCTTCTCTCCACTAAAAATACAAAAAAAAAAAAAAAAAAAAAAAATTAGCTGGGTGTGGTGGTGCACACCTTTAGTGTCAGCTACTACTCGGAGGCTGAGGCAAGAGAATTGCTTGAATCCAGGAGGCAGAGGTTAGTTGCAGTGAGCCAGGATTGTGTCACTGCAACTCCAGCCTGGGTGACAAAGGGAGACCACATCTCAAAAAAAAAAAAAAATGGACTAGTTGATAGTTAATAATCATAACTGATCTATTCTTTGTCTGCTACACTTACTTTCATCTATGTGTGGCAAGTACCTACTTACTCTTTTAAGTCTTGTGTCAAAGACCACCTTATTCTTTACCTTTTCTGGAATCTGTTAGTTCTCAACAAAATTGTGCCCATTTTCCTCTCTTTTTAGTGGTTCTGGACCTCTCAAACCCCATATTGTGGCTGTTATTTTACTTAACTGTTACCCTTAAGAATAAAATCTTTATCATAGTCCTAGTTTCATTTTTGGAACTGGCATGTTCCCAGCCATACAGGAGGTGCAAAATACACATGTGCTAAATAAAGGAATGGTCACTTGAAAGAGTAAATGCAGAATACAAAGCAATGCTCCAATCTCTGTGTTTATGCAAACACAAAAATTTTCTTTTTGCCTAATTCAAACATTATCTTTAAATTTATTCAAATTTCCCATTTTCCAGGAATTAACCAGACACATTTCATTACTAGATTCTCACTAATTAACCAATTAAATCTCTTTTGTCTTATATCATTTTAAAAGAACACGTGAAACAAAATCAGACAGCTTAGGTAGTTCATGTCCCTTGAGCTCACTATTTTAAGGAGTGAAGTTCACCCCGCCATTTGCCTACTTGTCTCAGTACTCACACAACACTTGTATCAATGTCCTGCTAATGCACATTAAATCAAATATCCATACCTGGCTTTGTAAGTGTGTCCTATTCCACAAACAGGTCACTTGGTTATCATTATCTTCCATCCAGGATCAAGATAAAATATGTGCCAGAGAAAGATGCCTTATACAGATTCTCATGATGTACTAGTTACACATAAACAAATTAATTACTGGGTCAGACATTCCTATCTTTTAGAAAAAGAAGACTTGTTAATAGGAGTTGAGAGTAAGAAAATTGATTTTGTTGAACTGATAAATGTCCCTTCTAGATAGTTTACATTATTAGAGCATAAAGTTGCCATTTTTTCTTTATCTGTCAGCTACTTATTTCTTGCACAGCTATTCTGACTTTTAAAATCATATATTTTGGTTATTTGCCAAGTCTTGGCTGTTGGGTGCACATGGAATAAATTACCCGGTAAAAAACATCTCAGATCTTTCCAGCTATTTTTGATTAGCTACACCTGTAAATCTTAAAAAGCCTATAAAGAAATACCTAACTAGTACATTGGATACAAGACACAAAAATCTCACATAGGACAACGGTAACTAAGTTCTCGAATGTTGACTCAACTTAGGAAATTGCAATCCTTACGGGGAAAATATCATTTAAAAAAGGCTTAAAATTCTACTAGATGGTAACCATCTTTTATACACACATGCATTTCCCTCTTCATATTTGGGAGACTGATGGTCATGTTTCTTTTATAGGGTGGAAGAAAGATTTCTCCATTAAGAGAAGGGAAGGAAAATATAGGAAAAAAAAAAAACACTCTTTGGAGGCATCTATTGTCCACATCATGAGGAAGAGCTTGTAGTTCTGAGTTGCACAATGTGCTTTAGTTGTTTTTCTGTAGGATACTGGGTGAGGTCACCAGTTTCACGATAGCTGTGTCCTCAGACCCAGTATAAAATGTTGATTGGATAAAATGTGTTACATTGCTAGTTCATACCTCTCTGAGCCTCTCTTCAAGCCACTACAGGGAAAATTTCTCCATTTTCATTCTGTCACTTACATATGGGGAGCCTTTCCTACTGCCCTTGTTATGCTGCTTTGCTTTGTTTTACAGCATGCATTTTTTCCATTACATATGTTTGTTTGTATTTCCAGGGTCTCACACATAATTGCGCTCAATAAATATCCAATGAATGAATGAATGAATGAATGTATGAATGAATGAACACATGAGTTTCAGATGTCTTTTATAGCCTTTTCTCATTGGAATATATGCTTGTTCTTTGCCTCTTCAAAAGAGGTGCAACTCATTGAGAATAGGGTTGCCAAATGTTGCAAAAACTAAGTATAGTCTTACAAAATTAAACATAGTTGTGCCATACAATCTAACAACTGCACTCCTTGGTAACCACCCAAATGAAATGTTATGTTCACACTAAAACTTATATGCGTACGTTTAACCAGCTTTATCACTGCCAAAATTTGGAAGCAACTAAGATATCCTTCAATGAGTTAGGGCATAAACAAATTGTGGTACATTCATATAATGGAATACTATTCTGCAATTATAAGAAATGATCTAACAAGCAATAAAATGACCAGGAGGAACCTGAAATGCATATTGCTAATTGAAAGAAGCTAATCTGAAGAGGCTTCATGCTGTATGATTCCTGCTATATAGATGACATCTGGGTCTGGAGGACTGTGGCCCTCTTCTCACATCTCCTCTAGGCAGTGCCCCAGTGGGGACTCTGTTTGGGGACTTCAACCCCACATTTCCCTTCCACACTGCCCTAGCAGAGGTTCTCAATGAGGGCTCTGCCCCTGCAGCAGACTTCTGTCTGGACATCCAGGTGTTTCCATACATTCTCTGAATTCTAGGCAGATGTTCCCAAACTGCAATTCTTGATTTCTGTGTACCCACAGGACCAACACCATATGTAAGCTGCCAAGGCTTTTGGCTTGCACACCCTGAAGCAACAGCCTGAGCTATACGTTGGCCTCTTTTTTAGCCACACCTGGAACTGAAGCAGCTGGAACTCAGGGTACCATGTCCTGAGGCTGCATAGAGCAGGGGGGACCTGGGGCCAGGCCCAGGAAACCATTTTTCCCTCCTAGGCCTTTTGGCTTGTGATGGGAAGGGCTACTGTGAAGGCCTTTGACATGCCCTGGAGACATTGTCCCCATTGTCTTGGTGATTAGCATTTGGCTCATTACTTATGCAAATTTCTGCAGCCAGCTTGAATTTCTCCCCCAGAAAATGGGTTTTTCTTTTCTATTACATCATCAGGCTGCAAATTTTCCAAAACTTTTATGCTTTGCTTCCTATTGAAGGCTTTGCTGCTTAGAAATTTCTTCTGTTAGATACCCTAAATCATCTCTTTCAAGTTCAAAGTCCCACAGATCTCTAGGGCAGGGACAAAATGCTACCAGTCCGTTTGCTAAAGCACAGCAAGAGTCAACTTTATTCCAGTTCCCAACAAGTTCCTCATCTCCATCTAAGACCACCTCAGCCTGGACTTCATTGCCCATATCATTACCAGCATTTTGGTCAAAGCCATTCAACAAGTCTCTAGGAAGTTTCAAACTTACCCACATCTTCTTGTCTTCTAAGCCCTCCCAAGTCTCTAGGAAGTTCCAAACTTTCCCACATTTTCCTGTCTTCTTCTGAGCCCTCCAAACTGTTCCAATCTTTACCTGTTACGCAGTTTCAAAGTTGCTTCCACATTTTCAGGTATCCTTATAGCAGCACACAATTCTACCAGTACCAATTTACTGTATTAGGCCATTCTCACACTGCTATAAGGACAGAACTGAGACTAAGTAATTTATAAATGAAAGAGGTTTAATTGACACACTTTCGCAGGGCTGGGGAGGCCTCAGGAAACTTATAATCATGGTGGAAGATGAAGCAAACATGTCCTTCTTCACATGGCAGCAGCAAGGAGAAGTGCAGAGTGAAGTTGGGGAACTCATTATCATGAGAACAGCATAGGGGTAACTGTCCCCATGATTTAATTACCTCCCAGCACACATGGGTATTATGTTCCCATAACTACAATTCAAGATGAGATTTGGGGTGCGGACACAGCCAAACCATCATCCTCTACCTATGCTGTAGTGGAGGAAATGTGGTACCTGTTTGAGGGATGTGACAGTAACAGCCAGATACATGGACTGGCGTGCCCAAGGTAACACAGAGTAAGAGAGGGAGGGGAATGAGAAACTAATAATTTCCAAGCTCTATATATGTACCAGGACTGGAAGAAGTTCTTTTTTAATGATATGAAATATTTATATCATATGCTTAATACATGTCAACACACAATCCACTGGGATAGCATTTTGATTTATTCATTTTACAATTGAGAGAACTGAAAATCAGAAAGCAAATTCTCTCAAAATCATAGAACTGGTACGTGGCAGGGCTGACATTCAATGCCAAATTCAAGTTCTTTCCAATAAGCATGGTTCTGTCTTTAGAGATGTGGCTAAGAGTGGGACATAGATGCCTATGAGGAGAAGCTGGAAGTCCTTTTTTAAGGTCACTTTGCCTCTGCAACATGAGAGATGGTTCAGGGCTCTCCTATCCAGGAGGTGTTTGTAAAACAATGGACATCCATTTGTGTGGTGTATTTAGACTCTGCCCTCCCAGAAGTCCATGTGATGGGCAAGAAGTGCAAAGGCTCGTTTCTTAGCCAGGCAATCATGGGGAATGAGTGTAAACAGCCTCAATTCACAGGTGCACCTGAATGTGGGATATGGCATCGATGTTTAAGCCCTTTTAAATTCCTTCATTTGCAGAGCTCAATAAAGATTACATTATTGGAAAGGAAAAGAAATCACATGCATTGAAATATAAAATGATGGCGAAAAAGAGTCACTAATGTCTGCTGGGGACAATGCCCTCCTCTGCTGCTGCTGCACAAACAGGCAAAGATCTAGCCTTGTGGGTGCAAAATGGCCGTATCCAGTCCCCTACTATTCGGATGGTATCAGCCCACACGAAGTTTTATAAAAAGTTGAGTCCCTGATGCAAAATCTTGGAAAGTTCACATACATATCTAGAGTTCCAGCCTTTTGAAGAAGGTGGAATAGCTGGCAGCAGTGGGTCTCACATTCCTCACATGTGCCCAAGGCAGCATAGGCATCTAACCCTGGGCCACTGTACCCACTTACATTACCTGGCATGCCTAGAGTCTTGCAACCCCATTCCAGACTAAAGGAAGGTCCTAGCTTACTCAAATCTTTGAAAAAAAGTCCTGCTGAGAAAAGACTGAAAGAATGCATTTTGGCACCACGTCCCTGTTCCATAAGCCAAAGCTGCCTTACTATGTACTTGGACCAGAAAAATAGAATCTCAGAGAAAGCAAACCAAAGGAATTCATAGGCAATGAGGAGAGCTCAATGAAAAAGTGAGGCGAAAATGATCTAAAAAGATACACTTGGGTGGCAGAGTGGGAGGTGGGCCCTTAGAAATTGCATATAATCTGTGCCAGGATTTTTCAGCCTAGGCACTAATGACATTTGGGGCCAGATAACTCTGCTGTGGATAACAGTCCTGTGCTTCATAGGATCTTTAGCAGCATTCCCTGGCCTTTGTCTACTAGATGCCAGAGACACCCGGCCTTGTCATGACAACAAATGATGTCTCTGGACATCACCAAATGTCCCCCAGGGTCTAAACTCACTCCAATTGAAAACCACCGGTCTTATGTATAACTCAACTTAGAGAGCGGCTATGAACCTAAACCATGTAAATATGAACAAAACATTCACATTTTCCTACTTGTCTCAATGCTCAATTTATACTTTATCTCAGTTTCTGTTTTAAACAGAACAACATAAAAGTGTTTACAAATTATTAAGCCTTTATGTATCACTCTGAATTTGGGGCACAATAGCAATTTTCTTTAATTTATAAAGAAATGGGAGTCTGCATATAGTTATCTCTTACCAAATTATTAAGACTACAAATGGGGCAATAAGCCAAGTTTCTTGAGGAAATAGCCTTATACTTCTTTGTACAAACTGTTTCATTCTCCTTTGGGTGGGGCAAGATCAGGTAAGGAACAGCATCTGATGGTCAACGGTTGTATGAATGGATGTTATTCAGCATTAAGGGAAGACTCAGGAGACACTGTGGTTCTTTGCTTTTACTTAGAGGACTAAACATGGTAGATGAAGAGACTTACTGGCTGGCCCTCCATGGGCCAAAACTGAAATTCAGGAAAATATCATAAGAAGACAGTCTAGCCAGCAAATGGAACTGTTCACCAGTGGAATAAGCTGCTTCAAAAAAAAGCATCATTCACTGTGGCTTCCTTTTGGTTGTATTCTGTCTTGCATCCTACCACTTTGTGAGAAACTAGGTCAGGAGCAGCCCTATGCAAAAGGCCAAGGGGTAAGTCTTAGTTCGAGCTTTATTAGTGAGCCTGGAATCTGCTCCTCTAGCCCCAGTCAAGCCCTAAGATGACTGCAGCCCCATCTGTGATTGACTGCAACTTCATAGGAGCCCCTGGACCCATGCCCAAGGTAAGGTATTCGCAGAAGGTGTTTTACAGGATAAATGTTTGTATTTGAAAAGAAAAGAAAAAGAAAAGAAAAGATACCCAGTTAAATGCAATGTGGTATTCTGAATAGGATTCTGGAAGAGAAAAATAGCATTAGTGTGGAAACTGGTGAAATCTGAATTCAGTCTATAGTTGTGTTGATAGCAATGCACTAATGTTGGTTTATTAGCAATGATAAATGTACCAAGGTAACAAATGTATGTTTTTAAAGTAAACATAATAGCATAGATGTTATCATGTTAACAGGGAAAATTGGGAAGCTGTATGAGGAAATTCTATACTTTCTTCATAACTGTCTGTAAATCTAAAATTATTCCAAAATTTAAAAAAATTAAGTCCTTTCTCCCAGGTACCAGATGTATTCAAACAAAGGTTGGAAACCCATTTTATCAAGCATGTGAGAAAATGGAGGCCTGTACTGCTCCACAGAATTGGAAGCTCAATTTAGTGATAAGAAGGGAGGTGACTCACAAGCCAGGCTGAAACTAGTGAAATAATCTCCTATTTGCATCTCCTCAATCTTAAAGAAAACATGTGCCTAAGCTGACATGAAATATCTATTATGTTTGCTATTCTGGTGGAGCATGTTTGCTAGAAAGGGAGTGGACAGCTAAGAAGATGGACCAGATTTGTTTTTATGGGGCTGGTGATGTTTTCATAGGTGGCTTATTAGGTTGTCGTAAGATTCTAAATCTTAGGTTCTCTAAATCCTTTTTCTGCCTAAGTTATCCAGAGAACATTTTCCATTTGCATTCATGAAACTATTAGTTGATTAGTACAGAATCTGTTTATTTTTTAAGCTCCAATGCCTATTCTGTAATCCAAAATATTGTTTTTAAAATAAAACATCTATTTATATACATATATATGTACATATGAATGTGAATTAAGTGAGTTATACAATCTGTGGATATCCTGTAAAAGGTTTACTAATACCATATTTTATCCTTTACTAAAACCAAATTTCATTCTTTCATTTCATTATTTCTCACTTTGAGGGCTTTTTGTGTGGCTTTCAAGCCACAGACCTTCCAAAAATAAGGCAAGAAAAGACTGAACCAGATATTTTATTTCCAGTTTGGAACAGGAGGTTTGTTAAAAAAGTAACGATATTATTAATGGTCCCTGGCACTTGGGAGTCATTCATTGTGCCTGTACCCCATGTTGGGTGCTTTCTAAAGATTAATCCCAGCAACATAAGTTAAATTGGCCCAGTAAGTTGACACAGGAAAACAGGTGTATCTGAGGACAACTTGGGCTGGACATAGAATCTACTTACTGCCATCACCACCCCCAGTGGAATAAATTCAAAATTGCTCCTTCTACTTTGAGTTGCCTGCTTCATATTCAAAGTCTATCCCCAAGAAATGGAAGGGACAGCAGCTCCAATAGGAAAGCGGAATAGTAACCCAGGAAACGGAAACCAGTAGGACCAATGCCATGGTCCAGGAAAGGGAAATCAATGCAATGCTCTGGTTTAAGAGTTAACCCGGGATGAATCCCAGAGATTTCAGAAGGGAGCCAAAACAGAGGTCTCTTCTCTATTCTTAAGCAAGTATCTCTGCCCAGGGATGTTGTACCATAGAAAATGATGACTATTCTTTGCTTGGGAATATTATTTATAATATAATAGTTACCTGTTTAAATGTCATCTTCCATACGCTGATCTATCCGTGTACCCATCGATTGATCAATAGACAAGATTCTGAGATATGTGCTATGAACCCAGGTGAATGAATGCTATCTCTGCCTTCTAAAAATTCAAAATTCAGTGCTAGAGATAGACATGTGGAAAACTAATTAAAACAAAATGAGGCTGGGCATGGTGGCTAATATCTGTAATCCCAGCACTCTGGGACACTGAGGCAGGTAGATCCCTTGAGCTAAAAGTTTGAGATCATCCTCGGCAACACAGTGAAATCCCGTCTCTAATAAAAATACAAAAATTAGCTGGACATGGTGGCACGTGCCTGTAGTCCCAGCTACTGGGTGGGGTGGGGGTGCTGAGGCAGAAGGATCACCTGAGCCTTGGGAGGTTGAAGCTGCAGTGAGCTGTGATTGTGTCACTGCACTCCAGCCTGGGTGCCAAAAAAAGTATATGAAGAAATGCTTCACTGAAGAGAAGACATTTACTAGGTGCTAGGACAGAAGAGAGAAGACTGCTTCCAGTCTCTGCTTGGAAAGGCTAATATTTGAGTTCAGCCTTGAAGGATGAAGTTATCCCTCCCTGGGGTCTTTGAATTTTGGTAGGGGTTTCTACCAGCTTAGTTTAGGAAATCCTTCCTTCCTGATTATACTAACTCTCTTAGTGTTTGATTCCTTATAATCCACCCCCTGTACCAAGTAAGCATTATATTGGTGAAAAAGATGAGAAAATTGCAAATTCAGAGTAGATTGCTAGTTTAGGTAGGAACCAGGGTTCAAGAGAGGGGAAAATAATAATTGTGGAAGAAAACAATCTATATGGAAAAAATGGAAAACAACATATTCAAGGCCAAACTGGTCCCATCATTCAGGCAATGCTGAATACATGTGTATGTATGTGCGTGTGCGTGTGTGTGTGTGTGTGTGTGTGTCATCTTCAAGAAATCTTTCATACTCTAGATTGTCGGTTATTTAACTTAAACTCTCATGTTATCAATTTTTTCGCTTATTTATCATCTTATACTTAACAGTTCTTCCATTAACTTTAACTGAAATAGAAGAAGGCAGGTAGGAACAGGGTGATTGGGTCACTTTTCTTGATATAAGTCCCAGTGAATTAAACACTTTCTTTTTCCTACACTTTGTAGGCTAGGATCTCCCAAAATCTCTTTCCAAGGTGTCTACGTTTCCCTGGGGAAGAAAATGTTTTATGGTATTCTTAAGCAATAGAGATGCCTCTCCTTAGGGCTGAGGCTCCCCAAAGTACTTGTGAAATGTACTAATCCCCACAGTTTACATGTTGAAGTAGTGGTGAAATTATCAAAGATTTGTGGTCAGAAAATAAGAACATTCTGTGAGTCTCTCACTGCTGTAACAGGAGTCTACTCTTCGAGGTCACCATGCTTTCAATTAAACACTAAGAAACCTGTTCTGTTTTGTGTAAATTATTCTGGGAGGGTAATTAGTTCTAAAATTTTTCTATATCATCTTCAAGAGGGGAAGAAATACTTCTGGATGTTTGAACCTCAAAGCAAGTGTTTTTCTATTACAGAAAAATCATTAAGATATTTGATTTGTTGAACATGTCTCCTTGTTCTGTCAAAACGTGAGGTAGGGAAGCTGATCTCATGGTTTAGATGCCATGGGTTTAAAGGCTCAACTATGGTTTTTCCTTAACTAGGTGTTCTTTGTGATCACTGCTTGCTGTAACAACTGGTAATGATCAAATTATGCCCTAGAAGGATCTTTTACTTGCTGTCATTTTTTCCACAGTTAAGTTCTATGATTTAAAAAAATACATATTTTTTTCAAAACTATAAGCACATGTCCCAAAGAGGCAGCTCTGCTGCTAACTTTTCATAACCGAGGAGCTAGTATGTCCTTCCAGTCTCCTGAATTTGTGTCTCTCATCGAACAGTCCTTAAATGGAAAGCAATACTTTTAGCTTAGTCTAGGTAGGGACTGTACTTGCAGAGACAGAAGTTTCCAAATATCAGGGCAGAAAAATGGTTCTTGCCAAGTCATTTCTTTAAGCTACATTTCATTCCTAGGGTGTAAAGGAAAGAAAGTAGGTAGGAGAACAAAAGACAAAAATCATTTATCCCAAACAAATACCGTGGTAGTTAACTCAAGAAATAAAAACACACATTTTGGGAGTCTTATCATTACTTGTTAAAGTCTTGGAAATGCCTAAAATTTGCTGCCAGTTGCTCCCATGAAAACAGCTCTTTCTGATTCAGTAGCTGAAAGATGATACAATTAAATGAAACTATTATACGCCCTATCCTTTCCTTTTCCATTCTTTGTTTTTGATTATCCTTTGAGCCATTCAAAATAATTCTATATGCTATGGAAACACTATATAAATAAATGTGACGTGATTGAATTTTTGATGTATCTCATTTAATTTCTCAAATATTTATTGTACTGTAGGTATGTATAAGGCACTGTGCTAGACACCAAGACAAATAAATATAAAAATAGTTTCCTCTCTATCACTTCTCTGCAATGGCAGAAGATGAAAATGTTCTTCTGTATACCAGTGGTGTTTAATCCAAATCCATCTCTATCCTGCTCCCCCTCAACCCACCTGCTGCAATTATTCCTTGCTCCATTTTGTCAGTTGCTCACCCTCCATGCAGCTCATCCTGGGATAAATTCTCACTCCAACCTTGGGAAACAAACCTTAGTTCAAGCCAATCTCAGTGATTTATTTCTGCTTCCCAGTGTTGATTTGGGCACTGGAAGGTGTTGCAATTCTAGTACATGAGAAGGGGAATACTGCTAACTTTTCAGTCATCAAACAAGATAGTAATAGTAAAACTAGTAACTTGTGCTGAAGATTGACTTATCAAAGTCACCCATTTAATGTATAATTTATGTGCATATAGACTGCATGATGGCATCAGTTGTTTAAACCAGTCATAAAAATATTAACTTTTATTTCTTGTTTAATGTCACCAAAGGAACTCACCCCCACCTTGAAAAAATATTTGGTCATATATGCAATCATGCACCACATAACAATGCTTTGGTCAACAGGTCACATATAAGAAAGACAGTGGTCCCAAGATATTATAATGGAGGTGCTTCATACAGCTAGACTAATTTTTATCTTTTATACAATATTTCTACTATGCATTTTCTATGTTTAGATACATAGATACCTACCACTGCATTCCAATTGCCTACAGTATTCAGTACAGGAATATGCTGTACAGCTTTATAGCCTAGGAGCATTAGGCTTTACCATATCACCTAGGTGTTACTGGCTATGCCATCTAGGTTTGTGTAAGTATACTCTATTATGTTTTGCACAATGTCAAAATCATCTAATGATGCATTTCTCAGGATAAATCTGTCATTAAGCATGCATAACTGTAATATAAGCACTAAAACATCTAAGAATAACAAAAATCTGATCATTAAAAAGCACATAATTACTACATCATGAAATTAAAATAATGAAGAAAATGAAACGAACAGGAATAGTACAGTTGATCAACTGCATAAATAATAACAATGAATTACTATAATTTTAATCTCAAATTAGGGGTTGGCAAGCTTTTTCTGTAAAGGTCCAGATAGTAAATACTTTTGGTTTTGTGGGCCATAAAGTCTCTGTCAAAACTACTCAACTCTGCCACTGTAGCACTAAAATAATCATAGGAAATACAGAAAGAAATGGAGATGGCTGGGTTTTAATAAAACTTTATAAAAACAGGCAGTGAACTGGCTTTGGGCCATGAGCTTAGTTTGCCCACATCTATCTTAAGTGAAAACTCATTAAACAACTCTTCCAGACTTTCCATATGTAAAACTCAGTAACACCCACTAGTTGAATCTTTAAATAATCTTGAGGGCTTGATTCCAAATGACCTAAAAAGGCTGATTGGTTAAAAAATACACTCAGTATTTAATTTCAATGTATACGTATTTGCTTTTATTTTGCCCATGGGGAAACCAAGAAAAAGGCAAAAATGAAAGCCAATTAATTTAATATTTTAAATTAATTAATTTAAATTAATTAATTTAATTATTTTAATTAAATTAATTTAATATTTTAAAGATAAGACATTCTTCATAATTGTCAAGTTTATTTTGGGCCATGATCCCAACAGAGATAATAGTGCAGTCTTGAAATCTTTGAAAGGTGCCAGAATGTTCAGAAACTGCAGTGACAGAAGTTTTGGTCAAGATGCCAAAGTCTTGTGCAATAGTGATTGCTGCTCCAACGAGACATATAAATATGTGTAAATGTGACCAGCTGAGACAAGAACTTGGATAGAAAACTATGTTGTCTGAGAACATAAAGGAAGTCATTTGCGATACCATGGTACAAAGCACATGGCTTAAACAATCCACACCTGCTTGGGACCAGCACAGGATCATATAGTGGCAGTAGACACTTGATAACTTTATATGGTAAAAGTCCTATGGTGCTAAGAGAGCATCCAAGAAGAAAATTACAAAATAACTTGCAAGAAAATGTCTTTGTCAATCTTGGTGTTTACTAGAGTAGGTGGATGAGGCAGCTTCTATCTATAAGGGTCACCAAAGTCAACTTGGACAGATCATATCCACTGCTCTATCTTTTAATATAATTGATGTATTCGTGTTTTCTGTGTCTATTGACTAGGAACTCCTTGATGATAGGACTCCTTTTGACACAGTTTTGAATCCTCTAGCACAGCTAGAATTTAAAGCCCCACATATATATCTCCTTCAGGTTGCATATCCATTGATATTATGAGAAGAGCAGTGAGGCAGTGTAGAAAGCCCTCTAGTGTCACTCCCTCAGTTTGGCTCTAGAGAGAGAAGGCATAAGATACTCAGGTACCGGTTCCAGCCTTAGGTTCATCACCACGGCCCTATGGAAACAAAAGGTCCCATCTACTTTATCAAGGCTCTGAGAGCCACAACAAAGAACAACTAATTTTTCCATACTGATATTTTTGTTGTTTCCTTTGTGATTCCCTGCTCCCTATTTCATATACCTTCCAGGACTGTGTTATTGAATAGTGGGTTGTGACCTATTAATAAATTAAGAAAATTTAGTGGATCATGACAATGTATTTTGAAACTGAAAGAGAATAAGACAGAAGAGGATAGGAGAGAATAGTATAAAGAATATCCAAATGTATCTCTGATAAAGATAAGCTGTTTGGCTTCATGAATTTCCTGGAGTGAGATATAAAATGTACTTCTCACTGCAGATAGGTTGTGGACAAAAAATCTGCAGCTTGCTGTTCTAAGACAAATAAACAAATAAAGTCTGTGGTACATCCTGAGAACAGGCTGCAAACTAAATGGATTTCTTCTTTTATATGAAATGGTATTTCATATAAAATAGCTTTGATAGTGAGATCGGTAGACAACAGGGAGTCTTGGGACTTTTGTTTTGTTGTTTGTTTTTCCAACAAAAGAGTAGCTACTGTGGTTGAAGATTCACTATGGTGATTTTACAGGTGGTAGATAGAATAGAGGAGAAGCCCTGAATTGAGGCAAGTAGGTGGGGGTCCATGGCTATAATTAAAATGAAGCATAACGATGCAATGACATGGGGTTGAGGGGAAATACAGGACAAATGATATGGTGATGGCAAAAATGACGACGACGACGACGATGATGATGATGGGGATGGATAAGTTTTACAGAGAGTATGTAGATGTCAGGAAGTGATTTAAGCTCATTATGGTTATTACTTCATTTAAACCTCACATCAACCCTGTGAGACCATCAGGGAAAACTGGAAACTGAGCATGAAGTAAAGCAGTAAGGAAGTGTTGAGATCCTTTTAAAATCATTACTGGAGACACTGGGAGAAATGAGAGAAAGGTGATTAATGCTTTTTAGAGATATAGGGAAGAGTGAGAGAAGGAGCTTAATTTAAATGCTTATTATTAAATAATATGCCTGCATGCATTCATTCACACCTCAACGATTTGCTGAGGGCCACTGGTGCATTAGGCAGTAAAGCTGGTGTTCCGGATCAAAGACAAATAAGACGTAGCCCTACCCCATGGAAAATCACCATCCTCTGTGTGAAGATCATAGAAAAGCTGATTGTAGACACACAGAAGGTACAATTAGCTTCACGGTTCACACAATAGAGACCTTTATTGAGGGCCTGTTGCCCCAATGGTCTCATTATTCTGTGATAATCCCTATTTTGTGGTGTTTGCTTCCCATTGGCATTTCTACCTACAGTGGATTTTGCGGCTTCTGCACCAGGTTTCAATCTTATTCTTACTTAAACAAAAGGCTTTGGCAGACAGTTCTAGCACATCACCTCTTCAGCTGGGCATTGCCAGAAAGAATAACAGAAATAGGACAGTTACATTTTCTATCAAGGGTTGTTATATAAATACCCAATCTCAATTTCCTTGTCCACCCAGTTACTTTTATTTTCTAAATCAACATTTAAATCACAAACTGAAGACACCTGCAATGTTGGCCTAGCAAGAATATAATTTTCCTTATTTCACTGAGTTGTTTACTTGGGTTTGACATTGCCTAAGGAATAATGGTGAGGGATCATTTTATAAGAAAGCCATATAATTGAGCAATTTTGAGGCATCACGGTACTCTTTTATGAGACTATTGTCCATATTTTCTTAAACCATCAGCCATTCCTCGTTCCATATACGGTTTTCAAAATACATAAACCAAAGCCTTTCTCAATTGTGATATCAGAAATGAACTGATACAAGAAAAAAAGTCAGCTGTAAAGAAAACACAAATACGTATTTCTCTCTCATAGAATCATTGAACTAAAAACATTTGTTTACAATATAATAAGGTTAAGCCATATTGCCTACTAACGTGCTGTACAGATTGTGGCAGAAATAAGTTGCTTTCTCTCATTTTATGTTATATTGGGCATCAGCAAATTTTTCCTGCAGAGGGCCAGATAGTAAACTTTTGAGATGATGTCATAGCTACTCAACTCTGAAACTGAGTGAAAGCAGGCATAAATGATATGTAAATGAATGAGCATGGCTGTGTTTCAGTAAGACTTTATTTACAAAAAAGATGGTAAGCTGGGTTTGGCAGTGAGTCAGTTGCTAACACCTGATTTGACAATTTGTATTAAAATGCTACCAAAATAATATTAATTGGACCTAACATACCACCTGATATATAAAAGGGCTCCTTTGATGTATTTGAATAAGTGAAGAGTTCATGTAGACCATTAGTTTTTGCTTAATTTCTTGACTATTTTTTACATTTGTTTCCTGGTTCTGTTACTAAGAGTTGGCCATTTATAAACTAGATAGTCTGATCCAAGAGCCTATGCCAAGAGTAGCTATTTGAATAATCAGAAGAGTCCATGCTTGCCTCCATGGAGTAATTTCGGGCTGACAGGGAAAATCATTGCTTCCTGATTTCAACCACTAAATATTTCTCCAGATTCTCAAAAGTCTCTTTGAACCACGTTAAGTTTAGAAGGGGTAACAAATTAAGTTGATCGGCTATTTTATCTTATTAGTTATTCAGTGTGTGCATCTCCAGGCTAAATGAATATAAAGGAAGGAAGAGCCACAATATGCAAGAGCCTGGGTACCTGAATAACTGCCTGGAGCAGAGTTTGCTCCTCACCCCCATTACCAACCTGCATTAGATAGTGCTTCAGCAAGAAAGAAACTTTTATAGTGTTAAGGCACAGAGTGGTTGGCCTACTGCAACAAATACAAGTATCTATCTCTGAGATACATTCTTAGAAGTAGAATTGTTGGGCCATTTAAAATTTAGAAAAATGCAAGAATGCAAAAGCAAATACAATAAAAACAAAGATAAATAACTGGTACTTAATTAAACTAAAGAGCTTTTGCACAGCAAAAGGAAGAGTCAGCAGAATTAACAGACAACCCCGCGGAGTGGGAGAAAATCTTCACAATCTATACATCTGACGAAGTACTAATATCCAGAATCTACAACAAATTCAAACACATTAGCAAGAAGAAAAAAACAAACAATCCCATCAAAAAGTGGGCTAAGACATGAATAGACAATTCTCAAAAGAAGATATACAAATGGCCGACAAACATATGAAAAAAGTGCTCAACATCACTAATAATCAGGGGAAATGCAAATCAAAACCACAGTGCAATATCACCTTACTCCTGCAAGAGTGGCCATAATAAAAAAATAATAGACGTTGGTGTGGATGTGGTGAACAGGGAACACTTCTACACTGCTGGTGGGAGTTGTAAATTAATACAGCTGCTATGGAAAACAGTGTGGAGATTCCTTAAAGAACTAAAAGTAGAACTGCCATTTAATCCAACAATCTCACTACTGGGTATCTACCCAGAGGAAAATAAGTCATTGTATGGAAAAGATACTTGCACATACATGTTTATAGCAGCACAATTCACAATTTCAAAAATGTGGAACCAACCCAAATGCCTGTCAATCAATGAGTAGATAAAGCAACTATGGTATATATATATGATGGAATACTACTCAGCCATAAAAAGGAATGAATTAATGGCATTCACAGTGACCTGGATGGGACTGGAGACTGTTCTAAGTGAAGTCACTCAGGAATGGAAAACCAGACATTGTATGTTCTCAGTAATAAATGGAAGCTAAACTATGAGGATGCAAAGGCATAGGAATGACACAATAGACTTTGGGGACTCAGGGGGAAAGGGAGGGAAAGGGTGAGGGATAAAAGACTACAAATTGTATTCAGTGTATACTGCTTGGGTGATGGATGCACCAAAATCTCACAAATCATCACTAAAGAACTTATTTGTGTAACCAAATACCACCTGTTCCTCAAAAAACCACGGAGAAAATAAATAAATAAATAAATAAATAAATACATACATACAATTTAGATAAATGTTGCCAAATTGCCTTGCACCTTGTTGCAACAATTTATACCTCTAGCAACAGTGTATGAGAGTGCTTGTTTCCCCATAAAGTATATCATCCCACTTTGGGAGCCATAACAATCTGAGAAAAAAAAATCTCCTTGGTGTTTAGCTTGCATTTCTTTAATGAATGTGAGGGTGAGCATCTTTTCAATCTATTTATACCACTTGTATTTTTCTGTGAGCCACCTGTAATTTGTCTATATTTTACATTTTTATATTAATTTGTAATAAAGTTTTATGTAGTTGAGAAGTTAGCCTTTAGTTTGTCAAATGTGCTATAAAGTTTTATTTATTTGCTTATCTTTCACAGATAATTCTATTTTTAAAATGTAGTGAAATTTGTCCCTCTCTTTGTTTATGTTTTTCTTGCGCAGGCCTTCCCTAGTGTAAAAAAGTATATCCAGCTATGATTTCTCTGGTACACCATTTATAGTTTCATCTTTGGTCCTTGAATCTTTTTTTCCATATCAATTTATTATTTTCTTAACAATGATTGTCTCATTGTCTCAAATATAAAAATAACCCATCTTTTTCCCATTACAAGAAATACCATATTTACATTTAATAAATTTTCATATATATTTTGGTTCATTTTTAATTCTATAGTTTTGTGACACATTTTAGTAAACAAACAGTGTTAATCTCCATTTTATCTCTTTATCATATTTCCCCTGACAATCTTCACTTATTTTCCCAGATGATGTTTAGATTTATTTAGTAAAATTACCAAAAAGAAAAATTCTGTTGGTACCTTATTTTGGAATCACATTCAGCTTATAGATAATTAATGACATAACTGACATCTTCATATTATTTATTCTTGTCTTTTATATGTCTTCCTAATTTCCTTTCTTATCCAATTTAGACTCTGTGTTGTGGGATTATAATCATTCCCTTGGATACTTTATTAGTTTCCTAGTGCTGTTGTAACTAATGACCAGAGACTTAGTTTCTTAAACAACTCAAATTTATCATCTTACAGTTCTGGAGGCCAGAAGTCTGACATGGGTCTCACTGGGCTAAAACTGAGGAGTCAGCAGAGCTTTGTTCCTTTCTGGAGGCCCAGGGGGAAGAATTTGTCCCTTTGACTTTTCTGGCTTCTCAGAGGCCATCTGCATTCCTTGGCTTATGGCCGCTTCCTGTGTCTTTGAAACCAGCAACACTGCATCTCTCTGACCATACTTCCATAGTCACTCTCTCCCCCTGATTACAGCTGGGAGAGTTTCAGCACTTTTAAGTACCCATGTGATTAGTTTGAGTCCACCCAAGACAATCCAGGATAATCTCCCCTGTCTCAAGGACCTTAACTCATCACATTTGCAAAGTTCCTTTTGGCCTGTGAGGTATCATATTCACAGGTTCCAGGGATGAGGACATGACCATCTTTGGGGCGGTCCATTATTCTGCCTACTACAGATATACTCTCAACTGCCATGTCCCTCTTCACCTTCATTGAATTCAACTAGAAAATACTAACTCGAAAGAGGAGATTTGGATTAAATAAGGCTGGGAAATTAAAAGTTTGAAATGCTGTATTTAGCTTAACAGTGTTTAGCTACCAGGATGTTTATTTTTTATTTAAAATTCCCAGCTACTAACCTCAAACGGACCCTTTGGCCTGTCCTGCAATCCTGTGATACTGCTGGTCCGTTAGCTACCCCTCTCTTCCACTCCTCTCCTTTTTCCTCAAACTTCCAGGACCTCTCTCCATCCTCACTCCTAATGGATTAAATTGCTTCCTATTTTGCTGGATGCTGAGAAGTTATCTGGAGTAAAATCCACATGCTCACCCACCATCTTCTAACTCACTTGCGTCGGTGTCCATATAACTAATGTCCATCTATTATTATAGTATAAAAGAAGGTCAAACACTCCACTTGTACTCTTGGGTTCCACCTCTGTGGTCCATTTTAGGAAATCATCCAGTAATTTCAAACTCTCCCCATCCTCAATTCTTTCCTCTCTCATGGTAAATTCTGGTAGCTGATGTTATAATAGCATTCATTTGAACCCTGGAAGCACCAGTCTCACAGGAGAGGGTTCTGCAAATAGATAACCACAAATAAATCCCTATGATCATCCTCATGTGACAGAGAACAGAAATGTGAGCTCGACTATGTGCCCATTTTCATTGTATACATGATTTTCATGATATCCTATTAGGCTTGACATCATTTCTTTAGGCTTTAGGTCCTGGCTGCAGTATTTATTTTCCTGTGAAAATTATTCACACAGTGAATCTGACTCTGTTTAGAAACCTCCATTTGAAGGTTTGCATGGGGACCAAGTGGCCACACTTAGACCAAAGCTACTGTCATAGAGCTTGCCACCAGCCATGCATTCCAAGGATCTCAGTAAATATTTGATGTCTATATTCATATGTCCAATTCAATAGCTTCAGAAACCCTCAAGTGGTATCTGTTTCTTTCACCAGCCATACAATTCCCTCTCTTCTCTATAAGGGAGAAATTGTTTTTTTTTTATAAATCATTAGTTCCTATTTTGATAGAAAATATGAAAATAACCGCTGTGGCCTAGGAATATCTTCGAACATTTCGATAGCACAAATCTTTCCCTGGATGTGCTGATAATCACACAGCCTCAGAAATAATCAATACAGACAGAGCCTCTAGTAGACAAGTTTTATAAAATTGTTTTTGGTAAAGGTTATTTGTTTAGTGGACTCTTTCAAAAGCAAGAACAAAGAGAAAAATCAAATCAACTGGATTTTAAAACAAAGCCACAGAGAGTATCTGTTCCTTGATATCTTATCTGATGTGCATTCAATCCAAGTTTCAAAAACTTTTCAAAGTTGTCATTTCCCTTCACTACAAATTGAGCTTGCTAACAATATTTCCATTTTTTCCTTAGGAACGAAAGAATGTCTGTTTCTCATTAAAGGGAGACAAAACTCTTGGCCCTGGCCCCACATGGGCCACTGTGTGAGTTAAGCGGGAGGGAGAACAGGCCTCATCTTCACCCTACAACCAAATCAATATCAGGGAAGGCAGGAGAGTCTTTTTAAGGAAAAGAGTGACATGGCCTGATGGTCACTAGTATTTATTTTTTCACAATTGCCTAAGTGATTTTCTTCTTACTTGAGCTGAGGGCCTCTATGTATGAGATTAGCATGAAAAAATAAAACAGGGTGAGAATTTCCTTTTAGAAAGAACATGCTGTGATTGTGGTAGTGAACAAAGCGTGACAAGAAAGCCAAAGGCGCAAGGCATATGCCAATGAAATATGCATGTCTTGTCAGCCCCTTGGCCTTGCCTATCTCTCCCTTCTGAACTCTGTCATGACCTCCAGTAGAGTCTCAGGTTCCTGCTTCAAGGCAAAACATGGCCCTAAGACTCACCATCCCAAGAAAAACTCTGGTCAGTGTTTTTGTGTTACTCTTTCTGATCAAATAACTGAGCCTCCTACTGCAAAGGCGGAGTTGCTGAAGCTCACATGTGTGACGAGTGACAGGATGAGTTCACAAATCCTAGTCTTTAGACCTCCAAGCCAGCATTCTTTCTGTTAGCCACAGCTGAACCAAGAGAACTCCACCACTGCCAGTGTGGGTGCCAGAATGTGAATATGTGTGTGTAAAGCAAGGTAAGTCAATTTTAGCACTTGGGGCCTGATAATTTTTGTTGCAGGGGGATGTCCTATTTATTATAGGGTGTTGGGCAGCATCCTCAGCCTCTACCCACTAGATTTTAGGAGCATACATCCTCTGAGCTGCGACAACCAAAAGTATATCCAGACATTGCCAGATGTTCCCAGGGGCTGGGGGAGCAAAATCAACCCTGCTTGAGAACCACATATTTGTGTGTATATGTGTATATGTATATATGCACATATGTTGTGTGTATATATATGTATGAACTATTTATGAACAAATATTCATGAAGCATCCCCTCAACCTCCTCCAAAAGAAAACAAAGTAGAAGAGAAGTTCTGCAGATAACAAAATCCTCCAAGGCAATATTCTAGCTTCTAGAAGCTTCCTATCTGTCTTCTGCTTTCCTTTAAGTTTCAGGCCCACTGGCCAATGTTGCTTTTCATGGCATATTACTCGATTTGTATAATATCATAGTTTTTCATTCTACCTGAAACTAGCTGTCTGCTACATATCAATACAAATGATAAAGTGCCTTTATAGACATAGTAAACATATAGAGACAATGTTTTATGGATTCAAGAAATTCAAGTACATGTATCTCATCTTTACTGGAATCAGGATCTGTTTACAAAACAAATATCAACCAATCAGGTGTGCACTGGCTCCAGTGTAACATAGAGCACGCCAGCTGAAAAAGTGGATAAAAAGGAGCTAACTTTGGGAAAATCCCTGATTTTGAGTTGGCGTAGGGTCAAATGACAAGTTTAACAGAGTGTTAAGGCATTCTTTTCAAATGGCTTATTTTGAAACAAAACTTAGATAGACACAGCTTTTCTTCTGACCCTTTAAGATGACCTTTCTGAAAATTCTTTTTAATTAGTTGTTCTGAATTCATATAGACTGTTTATATACACACAGCTTTCCTTTGTAATGACCCAAGTTGACCTTCCCTTTAAATAAACATATTAGTTGACATGAAAATTGTCCCACTTTAACATGTCCTTCAAATGGACACTAATGCCAGCCAACAACCAAGAAGCTGTAGTTTCCTTCCTGTGTGAATATTAGGTGTGTGAAGAGTTCACAGCTCATGGCTTTGGCAGAGCCAATATTTGACTTGCAGTGTTCCCCAGCAGAAAAGCAGAGGAGGCCTTACCTTTGGGAATGGTGATCTGACAGCTCAAGTCACAGTCCTGTTGCAACTGATAAAAAGCCACTTCCTGCAGCCGGGCCCTCTCTAGCTCTGAGAGACTCTGGATGGGGACTGACCTCAGCCGTACACTGCGGCCTGACATGCTGTTCCAGGTGAAATCACCCTGTAGGCCAAAGGAAAAAAAAAAAATCAACTGTTACAGAGTTCACCTACCTCTCACAAATCTCATCCTCTCTTAGTAATAAAGTCAGGCAAACCACCTTTGTGTTCCAAAATTGGGTCTCAATTCCCAAAGTCAAAGCCTCTTTTAGTTCACTGCGGATCTTCTCAGTCAGTTGCAAAAGTCAAAATCTCCAGTATCTGCTGGGTTACATGACCTCATCTCATTATGCATATAGGCCTAAGGAAACTATGTAGAAAGATACTGTGAGGATCCTATTTCCTCCTTTTTATGGGAACACACGAGAACTTTTAACTTTTGTATATCAATAACAGGAAAAACTGTGCTGCTGCTAATTGCCATCATGTACATCAGATATAGGGGGATGAATGTGTAATGAGAGCCTACTGTGTGCCAGTGGCTGCATCAAGGGCATTTTTTAAAATTGGCAAATAATAATGGTACATATTCATGGGGCACATGGTGATGCTTCTATACATATGGTTATTAGATATGTATTTCTAATAATTAGATACATATTTCTAATAACCATATGTATTTCTATGAAGATTTTCTATTTATTTTCAGAATCTACAACAAATTCAAACTAATCAGCAAGAAACAAAAACAAACAATCCCATCAAAAAGTGGGCTAAGGACACAAATAGACAATTCTCAAAAGAAGATACACAAATGGCCAACAAACATATGAAAAAATGCTCAACATCACTAATTTCAGGGAAATGCAAATCAAAACCACAATGCAATATCACCTTACTCCTGCAAGAATGACCATAATTAAAAAATCAAAAAATAATAGATGTTGTTGTGGATGCAGTGAACAGGGAAATACTTCTATACTGCTGGTGGGAGTGTAAACTAGTACAGCTGCAATGAAAAACAGTGTAGTAGAACTACCATTTGATCCAACAATCTTACTATTGAGAGCTAACCAGAGGAAAATAAGTCATTATACAGAAAAGATACTTGCACACACGTTTATAGCAGCATGATTCACAATTGCAAAAAATGTGGAACCAACCCAAATGCCCATCCCCATGAGCGGATAAAGAAACTGTGGATAAAGAAACACACACACACACATTACACACACACACACACGATGGAATACTACTCAGTCATAAAAAGGAATGAATTAATGGCATTCACAGAGACCTGGATGGGACTGGAGTCTATTATGCTAAGTGAAGTAACTCAGGAATGGAAAGCCAGACATTGTATGTTCTCACTAAGAAGTGGGAACTAAACTATGAGGATGCAAAGGCATAAGAATGATACAATAGACTTTGGGGACTCAAAAGAGTGAAAAGGGGTTGATGGATAAAAGGCTATAAATTGTGTTCAGTGTATACTGCTTGGGTGATGGATGCAGCAAAATTTCACAAATCACGACTAAAGAACTTATTTGTGTAAGCAAATACCACCTGTTCCTCAAAAAACCATAAAATAATAAATAATAATAATAAATACATTTTAGAGAAATGTTGCCAAATTGCAACATATGTATTTCTATACATATGGTTATTAGAACAGTGTAATAAGCATATTCATTATCTCAAACATTTATCATTTCTTTGGTTGCTAATATTCAACATCCTCCTTCTAGCTATTTGAGATTATATATTACTGTTAACCATAGTCAAGGGCTTTTTAGTTAATCCCTCCAACAACCTTATGCAGTGGTTAACATTTTTGACCTATCTTATGTGAAATATAATAATATGATAATATAATCGATTATTATAATATATGACATATAATATATAGTAAAGTTTATTCTTATGGTATATGAATATTATAGCAACATATAATATATATACATATAATAATATAGATGATGAAACTGAGGCTTGTGGAAGTTAAGTAATTTTCTCCAATTCATAAAACTTATAAAATTTGGAACCAGGACTCAAGCTAAGAATGTAGGGCTTTAAACTCTAGATTCTATTTATAGCACTCTTGTGAGTTATTTTGGAACACAATAAGCTTAGAAATATGATCAATAGGAACATGTACAGTATTTATAGAGATATTTGATGCTAAAATACTCTGCACCAAAGAGTCAAAGCAAAGATTCTCACAATCCTAAAAGTGTACTCATGTGTACACACACACACACCCTTGCAGCCCACTGAGGGTGAATGGCTCCCCCGCTCAATGCAGACAGTGAGAAAGTGATGCCCGAAGAAAAGTACTTTACAATCCTCTGAAACTCAGTGTCTCCTTACTAAAGAAGACTTCCTGTGAATCTCATATATCAGGGATGCTGCAACAGATTTGAAGAGGCAGCTACTGTTACCTAATGATCAAGAAAATAAAGTTCTATTGGGGAAGTAGAGGTGCTGGCCCATGCAGGTACTCATTGTAATGAATGGAACACTTACAGAATCCCATAAGACTTCACCATCTTAAAGAAGTCACTCACCTTAAAGAAGGGAGACAGAAAGACTGGTCCCAGCAACAAAGTGCCATAGACCTTTGTTTCACACTGGTGGCAAATTACTACCTAGTGTATTCATTCCAAATAGTGAATGGCACTATATTAATTCTTTGATATTTTCCCTCTTCAGCTGGGATTTCATTCAGTCATTTAATCCATGAAAGTATTATACTCTGGTAGGGGCAGATAATGAACAGGGTAAGCAAAAGGAATGGTGTGTTAAGTAATGATAACTGCTAGGGAGGAGAAAAAGGCAAAGAAGGGGAAGTAGAGGAAAGGAATTACCTATTTTAGAGATAGCACTCAGGAAAGACCTCACTGAGAAGGCAAAATTTGAGCAAGCGCTAAAAGAAGTTATGGCTTTTAGTTTCTTTGCCTTGACATGTATGAATTACATACAGTGGATAATGATGAAGACTAGCAGGAATCCAGGAGGAGCTCAGGGAGGGTGATGCAGGAGGGGATGTGGGGGAGAGGAGTGAGTGAGCAAATCTAGTCAAAATGAGGAGATTGCAGTCACATTTAGTGAACAGAAGAAAATTCTTCTAGGGCCAGTGTATTTGAATTTTTTCTTTCTTTCTTTCTTTTCTTTTGCTATAACCAGACTAAGAACAAATAGGACATATAGGTATTAGGGTTAGGGGCTCAGGGCTTGGGTGTACCCCCTCACTCATACCCTCTAAGCATAGGGAACTACCAGGAACACTATCAGGGAATTAAAAAAATTTCTCCCAGATAGAAATTCCCCCAGATGAGTTTATAAATTTTAGATGTGAAGCTTAGGTACCTAAGGGAGCTGACTGCTATTTGAAGTGCCATAACAGAATTACATACCCATTCTTTAAAAGCATTTAACGATGTGACCTCCAATGAGCTTAATTATCTGTAGCAGAGGTTTGACAATCTTTTTCTGTAAAGACCACATAGAAAGTATATCAGGCTTTGTGAGCCCTGTGATCTCTGTTACAACTACTCAACTCTGCCTTTGTGGCATGAGAACAGCCATAGATAATTTATAAATCAGTGAGTGTGGCCATATTCCAATAAAATTTTATTTAAGAAAACAGCAGGCTGGTTTTGGCTGGTGGGATAGAGTTTCCCAACCTGTGAACTACAGCTTATGACTGAAATAAATTAATTCCTAGAAGGGACATTTTATTCTTATTTACTAAGTCTTCCTGGTTAATTAATTCAAACAATATTTAATAAGCACAGATAAGATGCTAAGCTCTGTGGTAGGATTGGGACTATTAAGATGACCATACAGTTCTTGTCCTCAGAGTTAACATTCAGGTAGGAAGAATAAAAGCAATCCATAAAACACAGAAACTGTGATACTAGAAGTAAGTACTAAATGCAATGAATGCCTAGGAGACAAGGCTTTGTTATCTATCTGGAGGATCAAGGAAAGCTTTATAGAGAAGGTAGGGTTTCAGGGGAGGCTTGAATGTTGAGTAAGAGGGGCAGGGTTGGCACAGTAGCAATAAAACTTTAGCAGCAGGTGCCAAGGCAAAAAAGTTTGAGAAAACAGGCTTGTCGGGGAATCACAAGGTTGGAAGGAGGAAAATGGAAAGAGGTGAAGACAAGCAGAAGTGAGGGCCAGATTCTGTAGGGCCGTCTCTGTTGGCAATGCAAACTGGATTAGATTTTCCTCCATAGGTGATGGCTAGTCATTCAGGAACTTTGAGTAAGAGAGGAGCATAAGCAAATTTGAAATATGGGAAAGATGACTGGAAACAAGTTTCTTAAGGAATTAAAGGGGAGAGCAAGTCAAAGATGTGGAGATGAGAAAAGACTCTGTGCTAAGTAGGATGCTGATTCCAATTTGAACAAACACAGAAGACACTTAGAACCACATAGATGCTGGAGAACAAACTGGATGCAGTGAGGGGAAGAGAGTAATCTATGATGACTCTTCGGTTTCTAGCTTCAGCAACTGGGCAGATAGTAACATTAATCACCAAGATGGGGAATGGCAGAGGGAATTAGGTCTGCAGGGGGTGAAGGAAGATCACCCAGTTTTGGACATGGTGAAATGGTATTTTGTTTTTTAAAAAAATAGAATTAAAACATTTTTAAGTCTGGCAAAACAGAACATGGCCGATTTATATTTTTCTTGAGCCTTGATTTTCTTCTCTCAATTATCACATGTTCTTACTCATAGGCGGGGTGTTGAACAATCAGAACATATGGACACAGGGAGGGAGCATTACACAATGGGGTCTGGTGGGGGGGTGGCTAAGAGGAGGGACAGCAGGGGGGTGGAGGTTGGGGAGGATACCATGGGGAGAAATGCCAGATATAGGTGACGGGGGGGATGGAGGCAGCAAACTACCTTGCCATGTATATACCTATGCAACAATCCTGCATGATCTGCACATGTACCCCAGAACCTAAAGTACAATTAAAAAAATGAAAAACAGTTCCACTACAATCAACTAATACATGTTTTTTCAAGCTGTTTACAAATGACTACCCCTAGCATAATAATAAGTGAAGTGTGATGCTTTCATTTTAGTCCATTATACATTGAATCCCATGGTTCTTAACCTCTTGGATTTTTAAACTTCTTTGGTATGTTTGGAATTGTTAACCAAAAGAGCGATCTGGGGTTATTTTGATATGGCAAACCCAGATGACCAAGACAATATCTGTATTTTTTGTTTCCTTATTTTTACTTTTTAAATTTTTTGGGGTTCATAGTAGATATATTTATGGGGTACATGAGATGTTTTGATACAGGTATGCAATGCATAATAATCATATCATGGAGAATGGGGTATCCATCTCCTCAAGCATTTAACCTTTGAATTACAAACAATCCAATTACACTCTGTAAGTTATTTTAAAAGTGTACAATTAAGTTATTGTTGACTATAGTCACCCTGTTGTGCTATCAAATAGTGGGTCTTATTCATTATTTCTAATTATTTTTGTAGCCATTAACTATCCCCACCTCCCCCGACCCCCCAAACTGCCCTTCCCAGGCTATGGTAACCATCCTTCTACTCTCTATCCATGAATTCAATTGTTTTGATGTCTAGATCTCACAAATAAGTGAGAACATGTGATGTTTCTCTTTCTGTGCCTGGCTTACTTCAGTTAGCATAATGATCTCTAGTTCCAACCATGTTGTTACAAATGACAGGATCTTATTCTTTTTTATGGCTGAATAGTACTCCATTGTGTATATGTACCACATTTTCTTTGTCCATTTTTTCTGAAGTTCCCTGATGATTCTTCCATGCAGCCAGGGTTGAGAACCACTGAGCTCAAGGCTTGAACAGATTCTAGTTCAGTTCGAGTATGCATCCCCATTGTTCAGTTAGGCTATAATAAGTGCTCTGTAGTAAGTCTAGAAAATTCAAGAAGTCCTCCATTGCCAAAGAAAGATGCAAATCTACCAAGGGAAAGAAAGCTATTTCTATGATAGTCATAATAGTAAGGATTTTACTTTTTGAAACTGAGAGTAAGCACGATCCTATTTTCTTTTTTAAACAAATGAAATGATGCCATAATCCTTGTGTTTTCATTCAACAAAAAAATTGACTTGAACCTGACATTCTCAGAAGCTGCTCTAGCCACTACAATATCTTGGCTGATTGTTGCAAGCTTGTGAGTTGCCCCTCAGCCCGCAGTTTGTTCTGTGGCAGTAGAGAGAAGTACAGTATAGAGTTATCAGGTGGAAGGTGTGGTTGGCAGAATAATGTCTCCCCTAAAGATGTCCACACCCGAATCCCAAGAACCTGTAAGTATGTTATTTTACATGGTAAAAGGGACTTTGCACATGCTATTAATTTCAGATTATTGAGATGGGAAGATTATCCTGAATTATCCAGGTGGGCCCAATCGCATCATAAGGAGAGATAGAGGTGGAGGCAGATCCAGAGACAAAAATGTGATAATGGAAGCAGAGGTGGGAGAGAGAAAGATTTGAAAGAGCTCAGCTGCTAGCTTTAAAGATGGAAAAAGGAATCACAAGCCAAGAAATGTACACAGCTTCTAGTAGCATAAAAAGCCAAGGGGATACTCTCCTGGAGCCTCCAGAAGGAACATGGTTTTTATTTTAGCCCACTGAGACCCACATCAGATTTATGACCTCCAGAACTATAAAACATTAAGTTTGTGTTGTTGTAAGTTTGTGATAATTTGTTATGGCAGCAATAGGAAATGGATCCGAGAGTAGAAAGGAGCATTAGAAAAGAAGGTTGGTGGGGTAAAGGGCATGCTCCCAGACACTTAAAAGTAGGTTTTGACCTTCCATCACATTCTTATCTCCCTACTACCTGATGCTAAGGTGCTGCTTCATATTACAGGTACCACCACCAATGATTTGCACTGGAGAAGTTCCAAGACTGGAATTCTAAAGCACTTTTCTCATATAATAGAATTATAGAAAATAACATATAGTAAATACCTTAGGCTTTGTGAGTCTTAGGTTCTCTTCCACAATTACTCAACTTTTGCCATTGTAGGGCAAAAACAGCCATAGACTCTACATAAACAAAAGTTCCAAAAATTTTATCTATGGACATGAAATTTCAAGGTTCACATAATTTTATGTGCACAAAATACCCTTCCTTCAAAATTTTTTCAACTACTTAGAAATGTAAACATAATTTTTAGCTTGCAGGTCATACAAAAATGGCATCAGGCTGCATTTGGCCCACTGGCTGTAGTTTGCCAATCTCTGACATAGACACTAGGGTCATTTAGTGCCCTACACATATTTATGTAGCATCTACTGCCATGTTCCAGCAACCCAGTCCTAGGGCCTTGCATTATCAGCCACATATGTCAGCCAGATTCAGGAGGAAATCTGAATAAGCCTTGTCTGGCTTATTTACTTTGGTGTTCTCAGTATCTAACGCAGTACCTGGCACTTAAAAGCCACTGAATATTTGTCAATCTATGGACTAATGAATCAGGCATATCATGAGTTAAATAAATTGGAAACCTAATCAACCCATACAATGTTGTATATATGCTGGAAACTGTATTCTGGATCCGAATAAACCATTAGGAGACAGTCTTTTGAAATGGCCTGTTGATAAGCCAAAACAAAAAAAACAAACAAACAAACAAAAAAACCCATGCCAGTATATGAGGGGAAAAAATAAAAGTGATAAGTGATGAAGGGAAGAGTGATTCCATGATACCTATGCCCACCCATCAGACCTCATAGGTGCAGTAAGACATGAACACAAAGGTCATAGTCTCCCTGTGACTCTCATGGCGTGGAGCATAAACTGGTAAACAAGCACCCAGGAAGGGCACTGGAGCCTACCAGCACAGTCTAGAATATGTTTCTGGTGGTTCCTCAACTCTCAGATACATGGTCCAGGCCAGCATTTTTCTTTGGTGACTGTTTATCTTATAAATGGATGACTCATTTGAAGGCTTTCTAAATCTAGTCTTTTGAGTGGTCATAATGGGATTTTTTTTTAAGGATTAAAAATGGATGATTTCAAATTTGTTTCAATTTTATAAATGTAGATGAAATTGAAACCTACCCAGTGTCTCTGGATAGACTAAAGACCTTGGCAGTTGTAAAGGTCTAGGGTACTATGTGACAGCATTAATAAAGGGTAGCAATATGATAAAAAGGATATAGGATAGTGGTCCTTGGTGGGGTAATGTTACCCCCAGTTAGCATTTAGGAATGTCTGGAGACACTTTTGGTTGTTATAACTGGGGCAGCATTTGATACTGGCATCTAGAAGATAGAGGCTAGGGATGCTGCTAAACACCTTATAATGCACAGGACTACTAGCCCAAATCAAGAAGTACCTGGATCAAAATGTCTATAGTGCAGAGGTTGAAAAACCTTGGTTTAGCATAAATAAGTCTTCTGTTAAGCCCAAATCATATAGAATCTCCTTACAATGATGGTGCTGGAAAATATTAACAATCAGTTATATATTTTGTTTATCATAAAAATATGCACTAGATATTCATATATATATCATGTATTACTATGTGTATTTTACATGTGTTTTTCTACATATTGTACACATAAACAGAATTATAGGGCTTATTTTAAACTGGTATTAAGAAGCACAAACACAACAAACCTAATTAAAAGCAGCAAACGAAAATGTTTGAAAACAAAAGAATCTTGACTAACTGGAGAACAACTCACCAGAAGTGTTAACTAAATAGATTTCCTTCCCAGCAGAAGTATATGTCTCTATGTTTAGAAAAAAAAAGAAGCAAAATATAAACTAAAACCCAAACAATCTAATACCTATGCTTTATTCAGAAAGTCATTCTTTTGAGCTAAGTTGCATCTTTACAAACAGACTTGATTTTCCCATGAAATAAAATTGATTGAAATAATTTTGGTTTGGTTCTATACCACATTGTTTTCTTATATTCTTGCAGTTAGTGTCTAATTGCAGCATCTCTTTAATCTCATCCAACTGTAAACTCCCCCAGGGCCAAATAAGGGGTGATGCAGGGCTGCTCAAAATATGGTTTGTGGACGCAAGTCATCAGAATCACCTAGGCAGATGATCATTGCTAAACATGTAGGTTCCTTCAGCTTTAAGGTAAATTTAAAGAATTAGAGTCACAAGGGATAGGGCCCAAGCACCTCCATTATAAAGCAGCATCCCCCAAATTAGTTTTACTTTTTGCACAATAAAGGTTGAGATTCAAATAGATGGGAGATCTTTGGTACGATTCAGAACATCTCTGAACGTCGGTTTCCTCATTAGTAAGATGGAGAAAAGAACAAGACTTAACTCTGAGTTTGTAGGGATAATACAGACAATACAAATGAATTTCTTGTGGAGGGCTTATAAGCTCCCACAAGACTTGAATAAATGGAAATTTAAGTTATAATTAATATTAATAATCACCACTCTAAATCTGCATCCCCATCTGATATGGTTTGGTTGTTTGTCCCCTCCAAATCTCATGTTGAAATATAATCACTAATGTTGGAGGTGGGGCCTGGTGGGGAGGTGTTTGGGTCATGGGGGTTGATCCTTCATGAATGTCTTGGTGCTGTCCTTGCAATAGTGAATTCTTGTTCTGAGTTCATGTGAGATCTGGTTGTTTAAAAGAGTGTGACACTTCTTTGCTCTCTCTCTTGCTTCTGCTCTTACCATGTGACAGGCTAGCTCCCTGTTGCCTTCCATCCTGAGTAAAATTTCCTGAGGCCATTACCAGAAGCTGAGCAGATGCCACTACCATGCTTCTTGTTGAGTCTGCAGAACTCTGAACCAATTAAACCTCTTTACCTTTCTTTATAAATTACTAGTCTCCAGATATTTTTATGGTGATACAGAAGGACTTAACACAGCATCTTAACTTGGAAGTTTTAGAGAGCACCAAAAATTCATAAGAAATGTGTGCTGAAATACAAAGAAGTTTTACAAGGTGATAAGAGCTAGAGAAGGAGGTAGCGCAGGGTGAGAGGAATAGGAATGCTGGGTGAACTACCAGGACAGCCTTACAGAGACATATTTGCACCAACGTTTAAGGAGGTGAGGGAATGAGCCAGGCAGGTTTTGGGAGCCGAGCAGCCCAGGCAGAGACTAGTTGACATAGGTACAGCATGGCATAGTGGCATAGTGGCTAAAAGCAAGGGCTGGCAAGCTGGGCTGCCTGAGTTTGAGTCCCAGTTTTGCCAATTACTAGCCAGGCATGTGGCTTTTTAGCAAGCTACTTACACTCCCCATGCCTCACTTTCCTCATCTGTGAAATGGGGACGATGATAGGGATTTTGCTGATACAAGCTGATTAGTCGGGAAGCCAAGTCCTGCCCACTGATTGTTTTTATAAATCAAATTTTATTGGTTTATGAAAATAGACAGCCACACTCATTGTTATTGTCCATGGCAGCCTACAAGCTACAATTGCAGAGTTGAGTTGTTGCAACAGAGGCTGCTGAGTCCATGAAGCTGCCCTTCCAGTAAAGGGCCATTAACCATCTGGCCCCGTTATGGAAAAAGTTTACTGACCCCTGGACTAGACTAAAAGTAAAGGCACATCTATGATTAGATCTGCTTTTGCCATCACCATTTTCCTCCTCTCCCAAGATTTTATCTCTGAGAAACATCCCAGACAGCCTGTAAAAAAAAATCACACAACATTAAAATAATTTAGGATATTAGAAAATAGGCAAATACTAGGGTGAAATAGAAGTGGTTACCTCCCAATGGCCTGTTCACTTGGGTTACTGATAAACTAAAAAAGTAGAAATGAACATTGTCAAACCCAGTGCTGGGCTAACACCATCCAAAAAACAAAATGTCACTTGTATCTTATTTCCAGTGGAAAGAACCTTTCCAATGGTTAGCACAAGAGGGGACACACTGGAAGTCCTCAAGGGCAAAAATGTCCGAGCAAAAGGTCAATTTCATTTCTGTATAGCCCCAGTTGAGTTGTGGACTTTTCTAATGGCCATCAATTTAATTCTTAGTCTCTAAGCTTCTCTTGAGTCTTACATGGGAAGAAGGTAAAACAGCCTGGCACAGATCTCAGGGTTGCACAGAATGGGGACACTGGCACTGGATCCAGAAACTTCTCAATGACAGGGCCAGCAGCTGATGGTTCTACTTGTCTTTCTCTAATTAAATTTAGTTCACTGAAATTAGAACAACCCTCCAGAGACAGATTAAACCTTGAAGATACTGCTCACATTTATAGATGGTCCACTTTCTGCTAGTTACTGTTCTAAGCCCTTTATTTATATTATCTCATTTAATTCTTACAACAACCTAAGGACTATGTTACCATCATTATTCCCATATTTCAGAGGAAGAAACTGAGGCACAGAACTTAAGTAACTTGCCAAGAGCACAAACCAATTAAGTGGCAGAGTTGGGATTTGAAGCCAGGCTTTAGGTTCTGGAATTTAGACTCATAACCACTATACCTATTTCATAACATTTCATGATAAACCAATCCAAACCTCTAACTCCACAAATGAGCAAAGCGGCTGCAGTGGCATAATGAGATATGGAACATTAGGTTCATGTTCTCCTCTTTCCACCACCAAGCCCCTTCATTATGAGACATACCATTATAATAATGAAAGCCAGACAGTGTTTTAAAATTTAGAGGCTTAAAGTTTTCCTCTTTGTAAACGACAGCACATGCAAATCAAATTTATTATTAGCCTTATATAATATCCAAACTGTTCCCCAAAACCCATATTTATCACAGCCACAGCAACGAAAATGTTCCACCCATATTCAAGAAGAGGGAAAGATAAACCACTTTACCCTTTCAAGACTTCAAAACAGCCTGTGCCCGAATCTTTTACAGAAATGAGCCCAATTATGCTGTTCCGTTAATCATAACACAATCCTTTCTGCTTGAGTTTGCTCATTTCAAGCTGCTGCAACATCATTAATCTAAAAATAAGGTTCTCATAAATCCGTATGACACAAACAGTTTTTAACTGTCACGCATCTCAGACACTGATAATCCAGTTCTTCCTAAATCACAAGATGGATGTGAAAGAATCACAAAATTTTAATCACAATTGTCTTCTGAAAAAGAAGTGTAAGTATAGATATTTATATTGCTTACCCATAAATTGTAATCAGCCACGTCTCTGCTGTCCTCTCTAATCTAACTGAACTAAGCTTGGAGTAAGAAGTTGAGTCTGTTTTAAAAAAAATTATTTTTTTTGGTGAAAAATGCATCCTGAAATGGCAGATCATATCGAGTGTCTGAGAAATGGCCCAGCTGGCATAGCTGTGACTCCCCACGATACCTTTTGTTGCCAGAGACCTCCGCTACTGTGAATCTTGGACCAAAAATATGCAATCTTTTTCATCGGATCATTGAGAAGTTCCTGTCCTTTCAGAACGGAGGCAGGCTGTGTCCCTGAGTAAGTGCACAAATGTGTGTGTGTGTGTGTGTGTGTGTGTGTGTGTTGTGTAGAGAGAGAGAGAGAGAGAGAGAGAGAGAGAGAGAGAGAGAGAGACGGAGAGTTTGGGGAGAAGGAAAGAGGGGAGGAAGGGACAAAAAGAATGAAGAGAAATTGAAACTGTATTTCCTGCTTCTTTTTTTTATAAGACGATTTTGAAGAAATATACTGGAGTTAGAAAAGGATTCCTCTAAAAAAAAAATCCCCTTTTCCACAGGGATCTCCAAACGGTAATTGGATTGTAACTGTGTAAACTGTCCTTATTAGGAATCAACCAAAGAATGCTGGAAGCCACTGGTGAAAACCCCGAGAGCAAGATAAAGCACATAGGATGCCTTCTTTGTTTAGGACAAATTCTCAATTCTTAAATCATATTTTAAAACCACCGACTTCATTTTTCTAACACTAGCACACACATTAAAAAGAAAAAGTTTTTTCTCTTTCACACTGAAGCATAGCACATGCTCTGTATTTTATACTCTTTGTGGGACAGCAGTCCTTGAGAAGTTGTTCATTTCCTGAACAGAGGGTGTGGAGGTCAGAGTGAATGTACCCACATGGCCATGTCTAAGAGGGTGCAGGTTGGGGGTGGGGGCTGGGGGTGGCATCCGTGAAGAGCAGAGGGAAAACAGAAGATTAATTCCAATCATGAATTACCTTGATCTCCATGTATTCCACATGGCACTGAACCGAATACAATTTGAAAAGACATCTTTGTTTCCCAGTTGATAGGAAGTTATAGCTCTCCCATGGGTCTCAAGTGAATTCCAACAAAAGAATCACTGTGATTATAACTGACAAACCAGGAAATGATTTCATGGAAGATCTTACTGATTCGAAATTAAGGACTCGGTATGGTTTTACTAGGATTCTATGAGGTTAATCATATAAGTCACACGTAGCCTCGGCTGCTGCTGCTGAGGAAGGAATTTTAAAGTAGTAAAATATTCCAGGTGGTTTTCTTTACTAGAATGATTAAACTTAAACAGAGATTCAGAGTAAAATCTACCTGTTACTGCACATACGTCCACCAACACTACCTCCAAAACTCTGATGTTGCAAATACACATAATTCCAGTACACAGTCAATATGGCTCATATTTGATATTAATGGAAGTTACATTCTCATTTAAAGAGATTTGATATCTTAATGTCAATATATCTAATACCTTAATATATTATTTCACATGAAATTGATAAATATGCTATTTTTTTTATTATTAGGCAAATGATCCTTTAGTTTATGAATAGATGACAGCAACATGTAGTTCTAACTGAGCATTTACTAAGTGTCAGGCATTGTTTAAGACATTTTATAAGCACTGACTTACCTAACCCCAAAAGAATTTTTATAGTAGGTTACATTATTATTCTCATGTTACAGATGAGGAAACAGAAGCTCAGAGGAGTAACTTGCCCAAGATTCACAGCGCATGAGTAATGCAGCTGTGATCTCAACCACTATGAGATTACAAATTAACTGGAAGACAAAGCCACAGTTCAGAGTCAGCACTAGTAAGAGCCATGTTATAAATGTCCAATGAGGAAGAGACAGTGATGAAATAAGAATGATTACTTAAGACTAGAGTGGTCTGTTAAATCAATTATTTGATGGAGACATATACTTTCAGGTCAACAAGTGTTTCATAAAAAGGTGACTATTTAAGTGAATAATCTCAAGAGACAATGTCTTGTGAAATTTGTAGTCTCTTTAAGAGTGGAAGCAAGGCAGGCCTTGAGAAGAAATGCAGAAATAAAGGAGAAGCTGTGTATATTTGGTATTGTTTGGAAAATGCATTCAAACCAGAAAAACAAAAGGTAATGATAAGAGTAAGATAAGATTTAAATAACAACTCTTTAAGTAAAACCAATAAGAGACCAAAGAGTCACCGAAACAGCCTTGGATATAAATATCAGGACTCAATTAAAAGGTTCTCATCTGTGGAAGAGTTTTGCTAATCACAAAACATGCTGAGAACACAATAGTCATTTTTTTCCCATTTCACCCTCCCATAGCTAAGCACACCAAGAAACAATTTATAGCCTGAGAATCTATGCCATTAAGCATTAATTCCAACTTCTTCTTAGCTCTTATTCTGGATTATTTCTGTTTATATCATTGATGATATCTTGCACATTTAAGGCAAAAATATAAAATCACTCGGTCAAATTTTGGAGTGAACACATTTCTGATTATAGCACTCTTTTGCCTAAAACCCTTTGATATCTCCTTTTAGCTCCAGGACAAAGTACAAATTTCTTACCCTGGTATCTAGTGCCATGTGTGTTGACTTAGATGGAATAAAATCAAATAGCCACTACATAACAGTGAATAATAACAGAGGTTTACTGAGCATATATTAGGTGCTAAGCACTTTATGTGTGGCATGTATTCCACTGCCTCCAACAATTTCATTTTATAGAGGAAGTGATGGAGGCACAGAAATGGATGGCAAATAGTGAGGAAAAGACTGCTCGTGAGGGCCAGAATCCCCTTTTCATGGGCATTCAGCTACTTTACATTTCCCCAGCCTCCCTTGCAGTTAATAGTGGTCATATGACTGGAGACTAGCTAATGGAATGCCAGAGGAAGTGACAAGCTTCACATCTAGCCCTGGTCCATAAAAACCTGGAGACAGCATTCAGGCAGCCCGCATAGCCATGTGTCGTAGTCCCAGGAATAGGCCATACTTTTCAGCATTCTTTGCCTAGTGTAGTCCTGTGCCCTTCGAAGCCTGCCTGGCTCTATGATTTACTTAACCAATTGAATGTGGCAGAAGGGGATACCAAGCCCATTCTGGGCCTGAGACATAAGAAAGCATGGAAACTTCTGCTTTTGCATTCATATGACCCTTGAGCCACCATGTCATGGGTATAGTCACCATGTCATGGGTGTAGCCACTATGTTGAAGAGACCATGTGGACAGGCAACACCCTAATGTCTCAACCTAAATCCAGCCTACCCTACCTCCAGCTAAATGAAAGGAAGCAGCAGCCCAGGTTCAGAATCATTACTTAGAGCACAGCTGTGCCACCAGTCGTGGTCATTCTAACAGTATGAATGACAAACAGACTTATATTGTGAGATTTGGGGATGTATCTGATATAGCAGCTGACCTCACTTTCCTGATCTTCCCATATGAACACAGATAATAAATCTAAGCAGTCTGATCTGGAGTCCTTGCTCTTGAAACTCCTCCTATACTTCTCCCCCTCTGAATGACATGATGGCTCATTTCTTCCCTTCCTACATTCTCACATGGAAAGAGAGTAGTTGATCAACTGAATGGTAAAGTAAAAATTACTCTTTATACATTTTTTTGCTGAGCATGTAGAAAGTCCTTAATAGAAAAGAAGATAAATACATTTCTAATGACATCCTTCAAATTTTAAATTATAGTCAGTGGTTAGAAATAGGTAATGCTTTTATCTTTCAGAATCATGACTACTCTAATAAAATGGCACAGTGAAATTTCATTGAGGTTACATTCATTGCTGATAAACTTTTCATTGGTCCTGTTAACCTTTTTTTTGCTTTATTTATTTTTACTATTATTATACTTTAAGTTCTGGGGTACATGTGCAGATCATGCAGGATTGTTACATAGGTATACACATGCCATGGTGGTTTGCTGCATCCACCCAGCTCCATCATCTACATTAGGTATTTCTTCTAATGTTAGCACTCCCTAATCCCCCCACCCCTCAACAGGCCCTGGTGTGTGATGTTCCCCTCCCTGTGCCCATGTGTTCTCATTGGTCAACACCCACTTATGAGTGAGAACATGTGGTGTTTGCTTTTCTGTTCTTGTTCCAGTTTGCTGAGAATGATGGTTTCCAGCTTCATCCATGTCCCTGCAAAGGACATGAACTCATCCTTTTTTATGGCTGCATAGTATTCCATGGTGTATATGTGCCACATTTTCTTTATCCAGTCTATCATTGATGGGCATTTGGGTTGATCCTGTTAAACTTTTTTGAGTGTAGCATAGAGTTCTCATGTAAAGTCTTAATATTTTTTAAGACTGTATATAAAAATGCAAATTGTGAGGGACATTTTAGTTCATCTGCTGCCTTACAGTGCTTGGTGAAAATGTGATACCATCAATTTAACTGTCCGACCCTATCTTTGGATTGCTCAGAACTTCCAGAGGCTAGGTTATAAGCCAAAGGACGTTCTCTCATTGCTGCCATTTGCTTCCTTAACCGTAGCTGTCTGTCCTTTTCCTATCCTAGCACCCTGACTTTGGTCTAATTGCTAGTATCCTCCTGCTGCTACTGTGACCTATTTGCAGGGAGAGAATATTTTGGATCCTTCAGATCTAAACTCTACCATCAAAGCAAATCTAGTAACTGGAAAGCTATTTAAGACCACGAATCTGAAACAGTCAAAACCAAAATAAAGAACAACTAAAATTTACTGGGTGCTTATTGCCTCCATGAATACTCACTATCCTCTACGAGGCAGGTACTAGAATTACCACGATTTTGCAGACAAGAAAATTGAAACAAAGGGAGCATAAACAGCTTGCCATAAGCCACACAATTGGGAAGCAAGGAGTTGACACTCAAACCCAGGCAGTCTGTTTTCAAATGCAATAATTTTAACCCTGAGGCAATATCACAGCATGCCAGCAACCTTTTCTTTATTCACTCCCTTGGAAGACCTATATACAAAGTAAGTATGACACAGAGCATCCAACAGAGACTGGAAGGCCTCTCTGTAACTGGGAGAATTCAGGTAAATACATGGAGGACAGCTCAGGGCTCAAAGCCCTGTGGAATTGAGACACAAAAATATGAACAAACAGAGGCAGGGCACCAGGAGGAAACAGAAAAGAAAACCAACAGATAGGGCAATGACCTCCAGGAGTAAGGAGAAGGATAGACATTTCGTTTAAGAAAAAGGAAAAGACATGTTAGAAACGCTCCTGGATGCCAGATCCTTTGCAAGTAGAACTAGCCACTCTCAGTTTTGGGTAGGGGTGTAACACCATGAAAGAGGTGTTTTAGAAAAGATGAATAAGGCCAAGTGGTTCAGAAAGGATAGGAAGGGGATAAAGCGAGGAAGCAAACATTGAGTCTGCAATGCAACTGGTAAAGGGAGGCCCCACGTGTGGAATGAACTGATAAGAAGCAACTCTAGGCAGCAATAAAACAAGCTGACTCTAGGAATTTTTTCTTTATGAGAGTCCCTCTCTTTTCCAATAAGATGTGGATCCCCCAGAAAATCAAGCCCAAGATTATAGCTGGAGAAATACCTTTGAGTATAGAGTGGGAAATCTGCATCTCATTTTAGGTGCCAAGGAAGGTCGACCTAGAGAAAGGCATTTTATCCTGATTCTCAGGGAAAAATCTGAATATCACTGGTTCCACCACACTGCAAGAATGGTATTTCTTTTGTAGCTGCTCCTTCTATTCATATAGTGAGGAACACTGAGTTATAAGGTTGAATGCTTCAGGTTTCTTCCAAAAAGAAGGAAACTCAGATAAAAGGGCACTCATTGTAAGTAAGATGTCATGTGAACTCTCTGTAGGGCAGGTCATTTATTTTGTTATGGGTATATTCACTGTTCATTAAACATGAAATGGATTTCAGAGCATGATTACCTAAAAGATACAGGGATGCTGAGTACTGTCACCTCAAACTGAAGAACCCAATCCCTAAGTCAGAAATTTACAAATCAGCAGGATACAAAACAAGCTGTAAGGATAGATGAATATCATATTTAGGAGTTTCGAAAACTCTTCAGCCAAACAAACTAGGCAAAATAAAAAATGCCAAAGTGAATTTCTTTCCACTTTTTCATTTCAGTGCTACATTTGGTGACATTGTGTTTCATCAACTACACTTTGGCACTTTGCAAAAGTCTCTTCTTAATGGGGTTCTTCTCTAATGAGAAAGGAAAACAATTCCCCAAAATTACATAAGACTTCATAAACTTCAAAAAAAGATGATGTACATGTACCTTAATAAATTAATTTGCGTTATGATCAACTATATAGACATCAGTCGCCTCTAATCTGTTGCCTAAAATGTGAGCTGTGGACAATGAGCCTCTCAGTTTTACTATAAGATAGTTTATCTTATTAAACTCTTAATAAGTAATTCAAAATCAGCATGTATTGTTGTACCACTTCATTCTAAATGGGGGAAGGCAAGTGATGCATTTTTAGTTGCAGTCTGGTAGTTAACTCATCTAAACCGTGTAGAGAAAATGAGCAAGCAAACTGCTTTAAATAAAAATATATGCAGCTACATTTCTAGGCTGCAGAAAAGTCTAGCATTAACACTATTTTCAGAATCACTTTCCAAAGCCAAATTAGCTCAGATACAAGCAGTAATGCATTTTAGAACAAATGTATTCTCTAAGGACCAAGAGTTCTCTAAACTCATTGCACATTAGAATTACTTGCTGTAGCTTTCAAAAATTCTTATGACCATGTCCATCTCCTCAAAAACAGCATGGTCCAATAGCCTTTTCTATAATAATGGACATTTTTGTTATGTTATATATATATATATATATATATATATATATATGTGTGTATATATATATATATATGTATATATATATATACACACACAATTGTATTTTAGGTTCGGGGTACATGTAAAGAACATGCAGGATCTGTTGCATAGGTACATACATGGCAGTGTGGTTTGCTGCCTCCATCCCCATCACCTATATCTCTGGCATTTCTCCCCATGTTATCCCTCCCCAACTGCCTACCCCACACTGTCCCCTCCCCATCCCCCCACCACAGACCTCAGTGTGTGATGCTCCCCTCCCTGTGTCCATGTGTTCTCATTGTTCCACATCCGCCTATGAGTGAGAACATGTGGTGTTTGATTTTCTGTCTTGTGTCAGTTTGCTGAGAATGATGGTTTCCAGGTTCATCCATGTCCCTACAAAGGACGCGAACTCATCGTTTTTTTATGGCTGCATAGTATTCCATGGTGTATATGTGCCATACTAACTGCTAAGGTGGTCACTAGCCACCAATGGCTAGTGAGCACTTAGATATGGCCATAGAAACTTCTACTAAACATTTTTCATGTACCTTTGCTCTCCCTCCCTCGCCTCCACTCCTCACTTCTTGCACTCCTCCACATACTCATGTGATGAATGTACTCTCCATATATTCCTTCACTGACTGATCTGCCAGATTTCTCCCACACCAAGGGCATAATGTGCCCTCATCTCAAAGTCCAGATTCTTTTTTCCTTTCTCTTCCACTGGCGGCAGAAGAAAAGTTAACAATGCTACCAATTAAGAAATTAAATCTCCAAGCGCATGCATCCATAACTTAAAATTGTTTTTCATGTGCACAGACTTCATCCAGATGTCACTTTCCATGAACTCTGCCACAAATGTGATGGGAATATTTTGAACAGTAGCACAGTGAAGCAGCTTTCATCTTATCTGTTCATTTTGCCACTGTTTTGTTCAAATGGGATGCAGTGTTACAGCACAGTGGTTGCAGGGAGGACTCTCTTTCTGGCTGCCTGTGTTTGAATTCAAGTTCAGCATATAACTAGCCAAGTGAGTATCCAACCCTTTTAAGCCTCAATTACCTGCTGTGTAAAGTGGAGATAAAATGTCTTGTAGGGAGGAGAGAGCTACAAATGTAACACCTATGATAAATGAATGTGTCACACGCGCTCCTAGATCCAGGTTTTGATTGCTTTTTCCCCACACCCCTGCCCACACCTCACCATTTTTTTTTTGGTAAATAAAACGAATAGCAGAGCCAAATTTTGAAGGAGAAAGTGAAATCTCTGAAAGCACGTTCCAAGCATATGATCAATTAACGTGGCAATATGAAGACCATTTTGAAAACAGTTACAAACAAAAATCAATTATATGCTAATTTGATTTTTTAAAATATTGAACATGTTTATTTCAATGAATCTTCATTTTTCTTGACTTCTGTGCTACCAGTTAATATTAATAGGACAGACAAGGAAGGGTAGCTATAAACATAGCTACATTTTATTTGTAAAAAAAAAAAGTAGACTCAAAATTCCAGAACTCAGTGATGTGAACATAAAGAACATAACGTCCAATGTTCAAGTACAAAATTGCTTTGTTGATCTTTTGGTAATTTCAACGATTGTATCCTAACAACATGTTCCCTTGTCATTTTTACTCACGGGCATTACGGATTCATGCATGCTCACATTTCTACACTGAGTTTTGCTGCTCTTCTTGTTAAGTATCCATCTATGGGTAGACTATTTTTTAATGTAAGAAACGACAAAATTCCATCCCATTAGCAACATAAAAAATTTGTAGTCACCACAACTATTAATTAGTGATGCACAGTATGGTTTATTCATCAGTGACTCACAGCACAGATAAAATAAGCTGAGAGCTATGTCCTGGATCTAAATCGAACTGATTCAGATATGTGGGGGAATGACTAATATATCTTGTGCATATAATGTATGCCCATTATTATTCTAATCCCTTACCATGCACTTATGGTTTTAATCATTAAACAATCTTAAGATGTGAGGTTTATTAATATGCTCATTTTATAGATGAAGAAATCAAAGCACAGGGAGGTCAAGTAACTTGTCCCAGGATACATATCACAAGTGGTATGGCTGGGATTCAAACTCAGGGACTTTAGTCCTAGTTTGTGGTCTTAACCACTATCCTATGCTACTTTTCTGCACCTTGCTCTCCTACTCAAGAAAATTCATCAAAATGACTGTCTAAGGTGGTTCTAGGCTCACCTCTAATTTTCTCCCATTCAGTTTTCTTATAAAGATTCTCACATTTGTAACTTAATTATTATAGGTAATAAATTACCTCTGGCCACTTGCGGCGGCTCACACCTGTAATCCCAGCACTTTGGGAGGTCAAGGCGGGCAGATCAGAAGGTCAAGAGATCGAGACCATCCTGGCCAACATGGTAAAACCTTGTCTCTACTAAAAATACAAAAATTAGCTGGGCGTGGTGGCGCGCACCTGCAGTCCCAGCTACTTGGGAAGCTGAGGCAGGAGAATCACTTGAATCCAAGAGGTGGAGGTTGCAGTGAGCTGAGATCGCACCACTGCACTCCAGCCCGGTGACAGAGCCAGGCTCCAACTAAAAAAAATAAATTACTTCTCAACACATTGATTGAGGTATGCCTTGATCTTGAAGTGGCAACTGCTGACTTAAAGCAGGGTCAGCAAAGGACAGCCTAAGACCGGTTTTTGTAATCAAATTTTACTGGAAAACAACCACACCTACTCATTTACATATTATCTGTGGCTGCTTTTCTGGTACAACAGCAAAGTTGAGCAGTTGCAACAGAGACAGTACAATCCACACCTAAAATGTTTCCTATCTGATTCTTTACAGAAAAAGTCTGCTGACCCCAGATCTGGACCCACTGAAAAGAAATCACCAGGCATATGACACAGGGGATGACAACGCTTACATCTCATGATGGAGAGATTTCACTATTTCGAACAGCAAAGGAACCACATGTTTTTGTCTGTTTCTTTTTCAATATAATTTTGATTTTTATTTTAAGTTCCAGGGTACATGTGCGGGATGGTGCAGGTTTGTTAGATAGGTAAACATGTACCATAGTGGTTTGCTGCACCTGTCAACCCATCACCTAGGTAGTAAGCCTAGCATCCATTAGCTATTTATCCTGATGCTCTCCCTCCCTCCAACCTGACAGGCCCCAGTATGTGTCGCTCCCCTTCCTGTGTCCAGGAACCACATGTTTTTAAAACTATCATTGTGACATCTCTGTTTGTATGAGCAGATGGGTCCACAGAGATCACTCAATATCTTATTTTCTTTTATGCACATAATGAGAAAATGCTCAGGGAAAAAAAGTGAAATCAATGGCATGGATTGTAGTATTTGGTATGAGCTACTTATTAGGAATCAGTATTTCTTCCAAGTATTCTTGAAAGAAGAGATATTCATATTAGAGTGGTGCCTATCAAATCCACTATGGCTGGCCTGGGAAACTTGTAATTAAAAACTGCAAACATTATAGATATATGTCAATATTAAATAGATTTAAGTATCTCTACATCTATTATATTTAATGTATTTAAAGTTATATATATCTCTTGACTATTACATATTTATTATATGAATTATATATATGACATATTTACATCTTATATAGGCAAATATTTATAATAGGTATATGATAATACACAGTGGGTAAAGGGTATATATGCAAATGAATGCATCTTGCTTTAAGTATATGGAAAAAAAAACACAAAATTAGGGGCAATAATTTTGTGGTTTAAATACAGCCATATGGGTTCCCTGTAGTGACCCAGGAAAACTGAAGCAAAATTATTTCTCACAATTACTCCCTATGTCTCTCCTACTCACACTCAGAAAGTCACCAGTTTCTGTGGATTCCACCTCAATAAAAACTGTCCTTTCCTTCATCACTTTCTCTCTGTGGCAATGTCCACCAGCATTTCAACATCCTTGTAGGCTCTTTCTCCCTACAAAGCAAAACTCATCCTGTCTCTTCCCTTATGAAAACCATCAATGAGATTCCTAGCTTTCCAGATGAAGTTCTGAACTCTGAGGTGAAAACACAAGACCACTCAAGATATGGCCACTGTTTAGCTCTGGGGCTTCACCAAGCCTCACTTACTTCACATCCCTTAATTTTCAGCCACATGGAAGAGCCCAAAGGACTTCATGGTGGGGGTGATGGGTACTCTCAGTCTTCCCCACGTCTTGGATCAACTAACTCTTACTCACCCTGCAATGCTTATTGAAGCATCACCTCCTCTGAGAAGCCCTCTTGTACCCCTACATGGACATTGCAAATGAACCATGACATTAACAAGAAAATCATACCATCTGGAACACAAACGAGTTTACTATGGACCTATAAGGAACACTGAAACATGACCAAAGGAAATTCACCTTATGTTTGTTAAAGAAGGTAAATCTGCTTCTTTCAAGGTTCCAAATGACCTAGACACTTGAGATGTCTAAACAATCACTTGTGTGATGTCTCACTGAGAGAGGAGAGAGGAGAGGCAGGAATGTTTAAATGTCAGTTATTTTTCCAGAAAACTCTACCGTCACAAATAGATCGCTCCTATGTAACTATCACACTCATCTACCCCAACCCTGCCCCATCGCAGCTATTTTCTTGACTCTTATTTAAACGCTGGAAAGCTATTTGATTATCTACATTTGTGCCTTTTCTCCCCTGGCTAGACTGTACATTCTGGAAGAATAGAAACAGCACTAGCATTTTGTGCTTTTGTATATTTGCTGGTTAAAAGAAAATTTGGGGGAGAGTAGCACTTCTGTGTCTATACAGAAAATCATTTATGTCTATTAGCATGGAAACAAGACCAACAGGGTATATTTATATTTAGGACATTTATTTTAAAGTAGCTAAAGTCACTTCCAGTAAAAATGCAAAAAAAAAAAAAATCTCGCTTCCTGGCTTTTAAGAGACAAACATGTAAAAGGGAAAATTGAAAAGGGAGAAACCAACATGAAGAATGACACCAAATGCAGGTATGACGTGAAAACAAACCATCTGCATTTACTGGTACACATCTGATTTTCTAGTTGCCACTTTTCAGATTTATTTTTCAAAAATGTTTTTTCCTCAATGTACGACTTTTAAAATGATAAATTACACAGTGTTTCATAGACCTGGGTTAATACTTTTGCTCTGATATATAGGAAATCATGCTTCCTCTGAAAAATGAAATATTAAAACATGTTTTCACAAATAAATTATAGTAAAATAATAGAGGACTCTGGACATAAAAATCACATACCATAAAATTTACCATTTTAAAGTATGCAATTCCATATTTCTTTTAGTATATTCATAAATATGTACAACCATCATCATTGATTCCAAAACACTTTCATCACCCCTAAAGGAAAGCCCATACCCAGTCACTCCCCATTCCCCTCTCACCCCAGCCCCTGGGAACCACTACCTACTTTCCATCTCTATGGTTTTGCGTGTTTTTGACATTTAATATAAAAGTGGAATCATATAATATGTGGCCTTTTTGTGTCTGGTTTCTTTCACTTAGCATGTTTTTGGAGTTCATCCATGTTGTAGCATATGCCATTACTTCATTCATTTTTATGGTGGGATAATATTCACTGTATAGATATACTAAATTTTGCTTGTCCATTCTTCAGTTGATGGGCATTTGGGTTGTTTCCACATTTTTGACAGCTATGAATAAAGCTGCTGTGAATATTCATACACACTTCATGTGAACATAAGTAAAGTGAACATAAGTTTTCCCTGATCTTGGGTATATAACTAGAAGTAAAATTGCTGGATCATATGGTAACTATATAGGCAAAAACAAAAACAAAAAACTTTTGACAACATGACTCCAAATAGCAAGATTCAGAAATTCATTTTAGTGCAAAACTTGTTTTCCACTCCATTCCATTCACATGAGGTATCAACAATTATAAGAAAACTCATGTAATGTTTCCACTTCTTATAGATCAGCCATCAGAGCTTTTGCCAAGCTGTGATAAGGAACACAATCCTTCAGTTTCTTTTGCTTTTTATAGTCTGATGAATACAAGTAGCTTGAAAAATCTAGAGGTTTCTAGTGTTCATTTTTTTAAATGAGCCCTGTAATTGCTATACCACAAAGAGTAGATTAACTAATTTAATCATTTATGTTTATATTTTAACTCTAAAGACTTAATTGTTGATATTCAGCATGGAAATTTTACATGTTATAGTTAGAGTCTAGTTCCTTTAGGGAGATATTCTTGCCTATATTGGAAGAGAAGCTAAAAAGAAAATGCTACACAAAATAATTCAATAGCCTCTTACCTTTTTGATTTTATTGCTTAGTGGGTGAGGAAAAGCCAGAAGAACTTAATACCTCTTACAAGATAGTCATTGCACATTTCATGAGTTGATAGTGTCAAATGCAGGTGAACAAATGCTGAACTTCTTCCTGGCTCTACAGAACATGATCCCACACCCTCCAGTGTTGAGAAATGGAAGAAGCCATTAGGATAGGTAGTGCAGAATAAAGTACTCCACCCCTAAGATTTCCACACCCTGATTTCTGGAACCTGGGAATATGTTACCTTACATGGCAAAAGGGACTTTGCTGATGTGATTAAGTTAATAACCTTGAGAGGGGTACAGAAGTCTTACATTATCCAGGTTGGCCCAATGTAAGCACACAGGCCTTTAAAATATGAGAACCCTTTTCAGCAGAATTCAGAGTCTGAGGGATATATGACTATAGAAAAATGATCTAAAGAAGAAATACTGCTGGCCTTGAAGCTGGAGGAAGGGGGCCATGAGCTAAGGAATGTGGATGGTTTTAGAGCCTCCAGAAGAAATGCAGCTCTGTCAACACCTTAATTTTTAGCCAGTGCAATTGGTGTCAGATTTCTAACCTACAGCACTTTAAGATAATAAATGTGTATTGTTTTATGGCACTACATTTATGGTAACTGGTCACAGCAGTGATAACACACTAATTCAAAAGAAATCAGATTAATTTTATGCCTGCAAGGGACTCATAAATTATTTAATGCAGGATTTTCCAAACTGTTTCATAATCAAATATATTTGAGAAAGTTGTACATGGTAGCTTTACCTTAAATAGTCACAATAAACAATAACTAAGAATAATAGAGAAGCCCTGCAGAGGGGAAATTATAACTCAGAGTACCTCCTAAATACATTTGCCATAATCTCACCTCCTTTTATTTTATTTTTTTCAGGCCATCTCTTCATATCACTTGAATTCCCCAGAATATAGCTGGGACATGCTGAACTAATTCCATCTGCTCAGAACCTGAGGCCCAATGGAAGAAGTGACAAGCCAAGGTGGCAGCTTGGCAACACAAAGACATAACCATGTCCTCATACTCTCCATCTAGAGTCCCATCCAAGATGCCACTTTGTCTTACTGTATCTGCATCACAGATAATGGCAATAACAAAGGGATGCAGACACAGTGGGTTTCTTATGGTCCAGACCTAGCTTAACATGATGACTTGGTTTCCTAGTGCCAGAATTTATGAAAGTTGGATTTTTGGTGGGAAAAGAGGGTATCAGGTGCAAATCAACCCAACCAAGCTCCGAACAGATCATTTTTTCTACTCAATAGTATCAAAAACAATACGGCTGCTTTAGCCCTGAATATATTTTATTATTTAAAATAAAAGCATTCAATAAACTATTGAAAGTTTACTAATTTTATATTAACAAGAGTAAGACAATAAAATATTTCCCCACAGTGATTTATCCTGTTCCTAAAAATGCCTAATTCTGCTGCCAAAGTCTATTTTCCACAAATTCTAGTTTCCATAAATGTTAACTTGAGAAGGAACAGAGAGAGAGCAACCAACGCCATCATCTTCCTTCATAGTACTTAATGCTTTCTCCACATTTCCATTTCCCACTGCCTGTTCCAAGAGCTATGAGCCCCTTGTCCTCTGATGTTTTTCAGATATGCATAATCCTCATCCTTTTTCCAGGATACACAAATGGAACATTTTTCCACCCCTCAGGTTTTTATAATAATAATAAAGATTATGACTAAAAACATAACAATTTTGAACACTTATTTTTTGCCAAAGACTATGCCAAGTTCATCACATTAAGAATCTCATTTAATCTTGACAACAACCAATTGAGGTAAATATTACTATTAACATCTGTATTTTGCAGATGAGCCAAATGAGGCAGAGAACTTAGGTACTTTGGTTTAGGTCACATAAAAAGTGCCGGAGCCAGAATCTGAATATAATCTGATTTAGAGCTAGGGTCTTCTATAAGCACTAGCTCAGTAGTCCTCTGCTGGGGTGATTCTGCCACTCAAGGGACATTTGGCATTGCAGGGAGACATTTTTGGTTGTCACAACTGAGGAGGAAAGTGCCAGTTGTGGTGGGTGGAGCCCAGCGATGCTTCTCAACATCCTATAGTGCACAGGACGGCCACCACACCAAAGAATGATCCCAACCTAAATGCCAATAGTCCCAAGGTTAGGAAACACTGCTCTAACCTAATGTCTCCCAATGTCAGGGCATTCTGAATGTGATATTTTTGGTAAGACATGCAAGTGACTCTCATTTCCAGGTTAGAATCCTCTATCTCTACCTGGGAAAGGAGGTTATCCCAATCTGGAATGGATGGTACTTAGAGCCACAGAGTCCATTCGGTGCATATTAACATAGCATTGATGTATTCAAAAATTTAAGCTGGCATCCTGGGACACTAGGTCATTTTATCTTTTTGTCCCTCAGGGGATACATGAAAGAGGCACTAGTTCACCAGAGAGTGACTGACAAGAGCCAGAAGATTCTGGTTTTTGTTAGTCTTGCCTTGTAGTCAAGAAGACACAATAGTAGCATCTGTGTCACAGATAATGGTAATAGCAAAGGCATGCATCCATAATAGGTTACTTGGGGGTCCAGATCTAGCTTAAAAATCAAATTATTTAGGCCAGGCTTGGTGGCTCACACCTGGATTCCCAGCACTTTAGAAGGCTGAGGTGGGAGGATCACTTGAACCCACAATTTTGAGGCTGCAGTGAGACATGATTGTACCACTGCACTGCAGCCTGGGTGACAGGGCAAGACCTTGTCTAACAAAAAAAAAAAAAAAAAAAAGTCAAAATTTTTCAGGAGCAGTTATGCCATATCTACTCAAAATGTAATTGTGAATGCCATTTGACTCAACAATTCTAATATCTAATTTATAGACGTATTTGCAAAATGTGCAAGACACATTTGCAGAGACATTCACTTCAGTACAATATCTGATAGCAAAAAAAAAAAAAAAAAACCCAGTCACCAATAAAAACAATTGAAATGTGAGCATATGTTCACCAAAATATGTATGCTACCATGTTCATAGCAGCATTATTCAAAACAGCCCCAGACTGTAAACTATCCAAATGTTCATGAAAGTAGACTGAATAAATTGTGGTATATAACATAATGGAAAACTATGCAGTAATGGGAATGAAAAACAAACTCCAACCACCTAAAACAATATAGATGAATCCCCAGAGACATTGTGTTTAGTGAAAGAAGTCTGACACAAAAGATAACATGCTGTAGGATACCAGTAATGTAATGTATAAAATCAGATAAAACCAATATGTGGCACAAAAAGACAGAATAGGGGTTACCTCTGGGGGAGAAGTGACTGGAGGGGAGTCCAAGGGATCCCTCTGGGGTGCTGGTCAGGGATGGTTCTTCATCTGGCACAGGTGTGTTCACTTGGCAGAAATTCATTAAGTTGTAAACTTATGTGCACTTTTCTACATGTGTATTATACTCTACCAAAAATATATATATATTAATACTTATCACATATAATTAATGTTATTATATATTAGTTATATACATATATGTTTAAAGAAATATAAAAAACCTAAGCATCCATGAGTGGGCAACTGGCTAACTACAGTATGGGATATCTTTTCAATGTAGTTCTGGGCAGTCATGAAAAAAAATGGAGTAGCTCTCTCTTAATAAATTTGGAAAGATATCCACTATATGTAACGCTAAACAAAGAAGTTGCAGAACACAAGCTATGGACATAAATGTTTATTATAATTTAACAGGGAGATCTGAGGTTATATCCTCAAATGGCCATTAGTGGCTATCACTTGGGGATGGGATTTGTAGGACTTTGACATTCTACCTAATTAATTTTTATAGTGTTGGAATTTATTTACAAATATGTATTATGTTTGTACTGAAAGAAAAAAAGGACATTTAGAAAATTAAGATGAACAAAACATAAGTTTAAGATTGTTATTCTTTCATCATCCATGAAGATTAGGGTTTCTGATGGATGAAGGAAATGATAATGGAATAAACACAGTGTCTTGCCTTCAGGGTTGCTAACTAAACCCATTGAGGAAGGTCACTTTGGTTTGTTGCTGGCAATCTTAACAATTGTTTCAAATTAGCACTTATTTGCTGGATTGCTCCACATTCAAATCTAGTTGTGGTGTGGCCATGACAAACAAGATTCTTGGCCACACAAAGAATCTGTCTACAAAATGGTAAAACAGCTAAATTTGTTTGATTAAATGAACAAAACCATATACTCAGAGGAAGGAAAAATCAAAACAGCTACACCCAAAGTAACCCACTCAGATGGGTGGTTCATGAAATGCACCCATTCATTAAATCAACATGTTAGCAGCCTCAAGTGGACTCTGTGAGAGATTCAATTGCAATGCAATACTCCTAAATAAATAAAGAGACCATAGAAAACACTTTTTTTTTTTTTTTTGCCCATCATTAGCAAATGTTTTCTGAGTGCTGTGGTTCTGCCATCCTGCTAAAACTCTGGGGATGTGATATCTACCTTTATAATTGCAAATGTCATTGTGTTGAGTGTTCTTAATTCCACCCATGACATTGAATGGAAATTAGAAAAAAATCCACTCATTTAGGAAAAGTTGATAAAACTACAACTTTTCAGATATAGTAAAGGCCTGACAAATGTAACAATTCACAAGGTACAGTAAGCTGTGTTCAATGACTCTCAACCATGGTTACACATTATATTTGATCGAAACAGAATTTCTGGAGGTGGCACCTGGCCATCAATATTTATAAAAGCTCCCCCAGGTGATTCAAAGACATAATAAGAGTTGGGTCCATTGCTTAGACCAAGTAAATCAGAAACTAGGTAGAATAGAATCCAGACAAAAATATTATTTAAAAGCTACATGAATGGTTCAAAAATATAGTCTATGTTGAGAAACACTGCTTCTACATTTATGTTACAGATGAAGCTGGAGGTAACACTTCAAGAAGCGTTTTGTAGACTCAATACCACCTGTCCTCATCTTGTACAGTTTTGTTAGAAAATGATGACAAGGTAATATTCTATGTTACCAGGTTTCAGATGTTTTTATGTAAATTGTATCTAGGTCTCCATGTACTCTATTTACATCATTTCATTTGATTCCAACAACAATCCTATACAGAAGGTAATATTATCCCCATTTTACACATTAGGCCAATAAGGCTTGGCAGAGATTCAGCATCAATCCCTCAGTTTCACAGTCAAGTTTCCACAGTCTATATAGTCATATCGTGCTCTATATGCCTGAAACCAGTGTACCAATCAAAGAATGTTTTCTGAGTATCTATTATGACCTAAATTCTCTTCTAGGCACTGAGGAGATGGAGAATAACTATAAGATAGGATCTTCTGTAGGACAGAGTTTACAGTCTAGCCGAGAAGCTAGTATCAGTTGGCCAAGTTTGGAGGATTTTGCAGGAAGATTTCTGAATTGGTAGGAGATTGGTCCTGACTGGATTCCTTCTAAGATTTTTCTCTATGACACACATTTTTCTGGGGAATAAAAAAGTAAAATTATTTGTGTAGGAGGCAGAATAAATGCCCCCGCAGCCCAATATGTCCACATCCAAAGCTCAAGAATATGTGAATACGTTACGCTACCTGGCAAAGAGGAATTAAAGCTACAGATGGGATTAATGTTGCTAATCACATGATATTAAAATAAGGACATTGTCCTGAATTATGTATATGGGACTAATATAATCACAGGAGCAACTTATATGTGGAACAGGGAGGCAGAAGGGTCAGTGTCAGAGTGATGTGATGTGAGAAAGACTCACCAGGCCATTTCTGGCTTTGACGATGGAGGAAGGAACCATGAGCCAAGGAATGTGGGCAGCCTCTAGAAAATGGAAAAGTCAAGAAAAATGATTCTCTCCTACAATCTCCAGATACCATGATTTTAGCTCAGTAAGCCCCATTTCAGACTTCTGACCTGTGGAACTGTAAGATAATAAATTTGTGTTGTTTTAAGCTACTAGGTTTGTGGTTATTTCTTATAGCAACAATATGAAACCAATACAATCACTTCCCAATTTTTGAAGAGGGAAATAGAAGGCTAAAGAAGGAGAAACGTTGTAGTTTTCACCCACGCTATCATATCTGTAGTCCAAAATCTTGATCCCCTTTCTCAGGACTACTAAATGAGAGTCTGCCTTTCAACAAGATCCTGGCCTAGTCATGTGATTTCTAACAAGCTCCCAGGTGCTGCTGGTCTTCAACGGTTCTCCAATTTAAGCACTGAAGTTCATCAGAATCATGGGGAAGTTTGTTAAAATAACACAGATTGCTGGCCCCTACCCCAAGAGTTTTGGATTCAGTAGATGTGGGAGGGGCCTGACAATGTGCATTTCTAACAAGTTCCCAGGTGATACCAATGCTGCTGGTCCAGCCACCACACTTTGAGAGCCATTGCTTTAGATGACACTAATAAACATGTAAGAGGAAAGAGAGTGACACTTATCATTCAACTAAAATCCATGATGGGACCTCATTATTAACTGACATTTTATTAGCAGGTGAGTGATCTGCTTAATGCTCTGTACTTTATGTACTTGCTCTGTAAAAAGGCACCACAGGGCCCCAGGGTTTTGGGCAAAACTTGTGAGCAAAAATAGCCACATCTTTTGGAACACCAAAGTATCAAATCCATAGATGTATTTCCCTAAAACCCAAAAACACATTTTTATGTGTATCTGTATTTTCTTCTTGCAGCATTCCCTATGGCACAACTGGCAACTGTAGGTATTGACATGCTTCACATCTTATAAGACAACCTGAGGCACTGGGAATTTGCTTGAGCAAGGTTTCCCCAACCTCAATGCTACTGACATTTCGGGTTGGATAATTCTTTATTTGGGGGTCTGTCCTGTGCCCTGTAGAATACTTAACAGCATCTCTGGCATCTACTCACTAGATGCCAGGAACATCCCAGTCCCCCAGTGGTGACAGCCAAAAATGCTTCCAATTATTATAAAATGTACCCCGAAGGGCACAATCAATTCCCTGGTTGAGGCTCACTGGTTTATCTCATTCTCGTGCATGTTTTTACAAAGATGTAATAGATCTGGAAAGAGATCATTGAGTCCCACAGCATACCTTGGACAGGACATAAGGTTCCTGAATTGCTGTTTGGTCAGATAATGAATTCAAGCTAATCCATATCATGCTGGGCCTTCTGTAAGCTACTGAGTGGGGAACAGATCTTTCCAGATGAACCACACACAGATTGTTTTTTCCAAACATTTTGCTCTTACTCAAACGTGACGTCCCGTCATATCACGCAAGAGCTGATCTGTGAGACCCAAACTCCCTCAGAAGTTCTGCCTATTCCCCATCCTAAGTGCCAGGGTGGGAGAACAGGTAAAGGAGAGAATCTTAAGAATATGCACATTTAAAATTTTGAAAACATCTTTGGAACATGTATGTTAAAATAAATGTAAGTCAGCTTGAGTTTAAGGGACTCGGTAATATCCCTGATAAAAACAAGAGTTACATTCTGCAATTGCTATAGTCCATGATAACTAAAAAGGAAATGTACATTTTGTATTTACAGGGAAGCCACTATAAAATGGCAACCTACTTGTAAACACAATCTGGGTTTCCTAACTTGCATCTGATAGTAATGCCATACACAGGGCATCCAGTCCTAGAGGGTCAAGGCTGTGCAGTCTAAGGCAGTTTGAGAGAACACTTCCTTTACAGTGAGAACAATAAACATACCAGTTATTACCTCAATCACTTTGTGATTTTCATTGTGAGCAGGACAGATCCTAAGAACTAGAAAGGACCATAGTCATGATTTCTTTAGCCCATTTATTTACCAATGGATTTACCAGGGAAGATGAGAGCTTCCTTCACTCAGACTATTCTGAAAGAGAAAAGAGGTCACACTTATAAACTGACTTTCTGAAATTTACATATTTCTAAAGCCCGTGTGCTTCCTTTCTTTCCTTCATTCCTGAGACTAAGTTAGATTAGTAGGGTATGATCAAATTGTGATTGCCCACTCGTTTCGTTAGCTATGGTATAAATCAAATTTCATGCTTCCTTTTGCTGCTCAAGGGATGTTTATAGTTTGCAGAGTAATGTTAAAGCTGACTTAAGTAAGGCTTTTTGAGAACCATTAATTCTTACTGTTGTAACATAAAACAGCCCAAATCCAAATTTAGACACTTTTTGAATTATTTACACCATGATTCTAGTCCTTTATAACAAAGGTAAAGACCACTGGCATATGCTATTATTTTAAAATAACAATTTCTATCTTAAAATTTTTTTTTTTATTTCCATAGGTTTTTGGGAAACAGGTGATATCTGGTTACATGAGTAAGTTCTTTAGCGGTGATTTGTGAGATTTTGGTGTACCCATCACCCTCTATCTTTTTTAATGACCTAAAAAATGAGTGTTTTTCCCACCAGCTATTGTTTGAACAATAACTTCATCTAAATAAAAATTGTGCCTTTTGACCCTACTCATCTCTTTCTTATTTTCTAAAATGAATCACAGACTTTTGGAACTAGGGTCCAAAGTTTGGACCTTCACAGATCCTAAAATAGTTGTCTTTCTACAACAGCAACCTAGGTCCAGGCACCCACCTCACTTTATATACTCCCACACCCAGCTCAGTTCTTAGGTAACTGTAAATCTGTGGGTCTCAACTAGGGCAAATTTACCCCCTCACTACCCCACGAAACATGCGATGTCTGGAGACACTTTTAGTTATTCACAACTTAAGACAGAGGGTGTTGTTGCTGCTAACACCTAGAAGGTAGGGGCCAGGGATGCTGCTAAACATCCCACAGCAAAGAATTATCTGGCCCCAAATGCCAGAGAGTGCTATCAGAGACCCATTTTCCAACCATATGTTGTATGACTCTTTTTCTATGAAATGTTCCAAACAAACAAATCCATAGAGATAGGAAATAGATTGGTAGTTGTCTAGGGCTAAGGGGGAGGGGTGTGGGAAGTGACTGTTAATGGGTATGGGATTTCCTTTCAAGTGATAAAAATGTTCTAGAACTTAGACTATGGTGATGGTAGCAAACTAGGTCAATATATTCAAAATATACTAAAATCCACTCAAGTGTACACTTTAAACAGGTGAACTTTATAGTATGTGAATTATGTATCAACAAAGTTATTAAGATTATTTTTTTATAGACCTTTCATTAAATAGATTTATTTCTTACTAAACAAGAGCTTATACTGTAGAGCAGTTTTGAATAGCTGTATGTTTCCCTGGAGAATATTCTCTGGTTAACAGTTTTTGAATGCAACCCTCTATTTCATAGGAAAAACATTATGTTCTTTATTTAAAAAAAACTTATTTATTTCCAGTTGTTCCCATAATGTTATCATTTGATCTGGGGCCCTAGATATGTCTCATTCATCTGTGAGCAAGTGGATGAAGAGCGTCTGAGCCAGGGCCAGAGCCCAGGGGTCTTCCTTCTGCTCTGGCTCTCAATGTGATGTGAAGACAGCCAAGTCATCTGACCGCTTTGTGTTTCTACTTCCTCATTCTTGACACAAGTCTCAGCTTCCTGATGAACTTTCGTGTAGAAACTCGAAAGCAAGCAAGTACAGTGGGTACAAATGCTCAGTGCTTCGCCACTACCGATGGGACACAAGTGGAGTTCCCTGTTCGACATTCAAGGTCTCTTTCTCCCCAGGAGCCATCTGCCATTGCCATTTTTCTACCTAAAACCTCTGCTGGGGCCTAGCTGGTCTCCTTCTGCACATTAAGCATACTCTGTCCATTCTTGTTTCTCTTCCTCCCAATGACTCAGCCCTAGGAGTAAACAGCCTCTATGTCTATCCAAATCCTTCACATCTCCAAAGCTTGAAGCCCTTGGCTCACAATGAATAATATAAATTGCTTTAGGCAAGGAATTCTACATTTAATTGCTAAGATCATGGAAGCATGAGAAGATGTCACCTTTTTGACTTCAGTTTCTATTATGCCCTCCACCTTGCACCACACCAGCAATACTGGGTTCCTGCTAGCTAGCTAACACACTAGGCCACTTTCATGTTCGTGCCTTTGTGCTGATTCCAGAGATGCTCAGGTGAACACCTCACCTTCTTTAAGAAATTGTTTCAAACTGACCACCCTATTGAAACATGAAACTCAGCACTTCTAATCCTTCTTAGCTGCTCTAATTTTTTCTTTTCCATAGGCTTTCTTTTCTTCTACCATATTTATTTATTACATCCACTGTTTATAGTTGCTTTCTGTGAGACTTGAGAGGGAGTCTTTATGTGTTTTAATCACTGATGTAAAACATAAACCTAGAATATACCCGGCATGTGTGAGGTGACCAATAAACATTTAAACACGTAAAATGCTTAGAACCACGGCTGGCAATAAAGGTTAGTTTCATCTTCATCATACTCGTCACCATCAACTTTATCATCTTGGGGCAACTCTTACACTATTGTTCTGTACCATTACACTGTGTTTAGCCTTTTATGTATCTATATTTTACATAATGTATAAAGTCTGCAAATTTTTTGAGGGCCAAGACCATGCTATATATATTTGTTAATATGTGTCTTTTAAAAATTTAAGATACAATTCACATACCATAAGATTCACCACTTTAAAGTGTACAATTGAGTGGCTTTTAGTATATTCACAAGATTGTGCAACCATCACCACTATCTAACCCCAGAATATTTCTATCATCCCAAAAAGAAACCTGGTGCTCATTAGCAGTAACTCCCCCACATCCCCCCTTCCCTCAACCCCTGGCAATCATGAATCTACTTTCTATTTCTATGGATTTTGCCTATTCTTGGCATGTCCTATTAGAGTCATACAGTATGTGGTGTTTTATGGCTGGCTTCCTTCACTGAATGTAATGTTTTCAAAGTTCATCCATGTTGTTGTATGGATCAGTGCTTCATTCCATTTTATGGCTGAACAATACTAAAAAAACTACTAATCTGTGTATGTTTCCATTGAACGTCAGTAGCAAAGTCCAACTTACTTCGATGTATTTTATCAAATAAGCAGGAATAAAAATGCTTGTTTTTACATTACTGTCCTACCTCTTTAACACAGATGTACCATTTTCACTGCTGACAGTTACCAGTTAATTATAATCCAAGCAACACACTCTACAACTGCATATAATTTCCCTTGTTGAAAATTGTTCCACCTGATATTTAGCAAATGCCTATGGACTTTTCAAATTACAAGCTGTAAGAACTCGTACTGTGAATGTTTATATTATTAAAATTTTCCTACTCATGATTTAAAAGAGCTCTCTAACTAAAAAAATCAAGGTTTTGTTTTTTTGTCTTGGATTTTATGTTCAACATTTTTCCCCCTACGAATGAACATTGAATATACCCAGGGCCTATGCAAGTAGCACTATCACTTACTCATCTCACTTGCTGAACATGAATGAGAAATATCATACTCCAAACTTCTTGTATTTCCCCTGTATTTGTTGTATTCACAGATTATTTAAAAGAAATAAATTTAAATATTGGCTACACAGAGATTTTCAAGAAGGAGTCCCTAGATAATTACTGTTAGTATTTTGGTGAATATCTCCCCAAATATAAGGGAGATCAGGGAGGGAGGGAGAGAAAAGATTAGAGAAGGGGACCTTCAAAAATCTATTTTTCCACTCAACGATGTGTAACCAACATCCTTTTATGTCGACAAATGCAGAGTGACATTCTCACCTTGAATGCTATCTGTGCCATAATAGATTTAAATCAGGCCCCCTATTGGTAGACATTTTGTTTTAAATGTTAGTTCATAGGCCGGGCACGGTAGCTCATGCCTGTAATCCCAGCACTTTGGGAGGCCAAGGCAGGCAGATAATGAGGTCAGGAGATCAAGACCATCCTGGCCAAAATGGTGAATCCTGCCTCTACTAAACATACAAAAATTAGCTGGGCATGGTGGCGTGTGCCTGCAATCCCAGCTACTTGGGAGGCTGAGGCAGGAGAATTGCTTGGACCCAGACAGCAGAGATTGCAGTGAGCCTAGATTGCACCACTGTACGCTAGCCTAGTGACAGAGGGAGACTCCATGTACAAACAAACAAACAAACAAACAACACTTCTATCTATTTTATATGTCCTCTGAAGCAGCATGCACTGGCTGTAATCTTTCCCTGATGACTCAGTGTGTACCTATCATTTAATGCACAATCACTGCAGAAGCAGATCATCTAGGACTGAAGTGGTCCTATATACAGTTAATATGTAACTTCCTGATTCAGCCAAAGGACCACTGACATACACTACAGTATCACTACTTTCCCTCTCCTCCCTCCTCATCCCTCTCTCATTTACAATCACAGACATGGCCACAAAGTATATTAGGTTTCTAATCATAAGTACAATTTGCCCCAACACTCACTCCCAGCATTCTCTGCTACAACTCAGAGTGGAACATTCTTCTAGACCCTGTGAGTTTAACAAATGGACCACTGTCCTATTCCTTTTTGTACTCTAAAGCCAATGGTCATGTGAGATATACACTAAATGCTTAATAATGGCTGTTGAAGTTAGACCATAATTCTGACCTTTGAGGAATATGTTGTTCAGGGGCTGGTGACCCTAGGGCCACCTCTCTTTACTACAAAGATGTTTTCTTTCCTTCTGCTTCATTATTAAGTTTCCTTTCTTCTTTTCAGGTCATTTATGGCTTGCTGAGCCTGTCACTACCTGAAATTACTATCACAATGCGTTTGCCTCTTCTTTTATGTGCCCTACTTCTAGGGCTAAATTGATTCTAGAAGCACAGTAAACTAACAACAACAACAGTTTTATTATAGTAAGCAAATAAACTCAGTCATAAATAAGAAAAAAATCAAATTTATCTATCATAGTATATTTGCTTGGAGTATATTGTAATTTGAACTAAGAGGTCAGAGCCAAATGTAATAAGGATATTCGGATAATAGATTCTAGCACTTTTACAGCATCTCCCACTTCAGGTACTTATCAGAGGTCATTTGCACAAAAAGTCCACAGTAGCAGTTGACAGCAATGCTGAATTATCCATCTTAGCTATTAAAAAGGTCCATCTAAATCACTGTAGCATTTCTTTCAGAATCTACCTTTTCTATATTTTCAACGTCATGGATAACTTTTCTACATTTTCATCAATTAATCAACACTTTTATCTAGCAGGTACTTTGTTTTTCTAGGTACCAAAGAGCTCCCCAAGAAAGTATAAGACACAATACCTGATTTCTAAGGGTTGCAACGAGGTCAAAGTTACAATGTTTATTGGAATTAATTGGTGGTTTTGTGCCTAACATCTAAAGAGCATACAACTCCAACTCTACCCCAGCAAGAAACTATCTTAGAGAATGTTTTCTTATTAGTAAACATCTACAGAGAAAATATTTAAAAGTTAACTTTGGCTCCAGCTACTTAAGAATACTTACTGTTGAAATTATTCTAGAATATTGGACAACCCTGGGCATGCTTTAAAAGAAGACTCAAGAGTTGAACTCTTATAGATGATAAGAAAGGCTTTTCAAACTCATAATACCTGACTTATCCAAAGACCACCTTCATATGCTGAGTGCTGTTGAAACTGAGGCAGTAAGCCAGGGGAGGGGAACCCCAAAACAAGCCAAATACCCCTCCCAGTAGTCAAAAATAAATGTCACAAAACTGAAATTCCTTTGCTTTTCTCACAGGTGAGGCCCTCCCAGGCCAGCCCCACTTAGAGTGTTCTTTTACTTGCAGTTCACCCATACTTCTAACAAGCTTGGGCATATGATTTTCTTGCATACCATAAATTAGAAGCAGCAAATTAGAAGGGGGAGAAGTTGCTAGCATAAGTACTGTGGGAACAGCAAGACATAATGGGCTGCAAGTCCAGAAAAATAATACCTGCTATAAAAAATGAGCAAAAGAACTATTTTATGAAGTCAATTTATTAATAAAATAATTGCTTATAGGAAAAATATTTCAATTGAAATTTCATTTTCCTCAAAAACATTCAGCAATTTTTAAGCTGTGTAAGTGGGGCCTAAATTAGTGGAAGAGATTTCAAATGGAGATCCATATTTTAATGTCCTATGACTCAGGATATGCAGTAGGGGAAAATCAATTATTTGTATAGAATTGGCCATCAAAGCTTGTTCAACTGTACATGGTGAATTAGCAGTAACTCATCATCCAGTGGTCCAGAGGAATTAATGCCACATTAAGGAAGCATCTTGTTGATCATTATGGCAAAATATATCATCCACTCATTCTTAAAAGGTGAGAAAGGTAATGAGATCAACCTTTGTAAAACTACAAGACTACTAGTAATAAATCAATGACTTCATTAGTAGAAATACCCACACTCCAATATATGTAATTATATAAAATGGGGGAAAAAGATTGAAAGTAAACATAATGTGATCCACATTTCCTTCCTCTCCCTTACCACCTTGCTATACACCCTTGCCAATCAACCTAAGGTCCATTTTGCAACTTCCTTCAAAGGGAATCCTTCTCGTCTTCGTTATAAAATTCACCAATAAATATATTCATAAATAAGTGCAAATCCTGGGCACATTTGGCTTTTAGAATCATATTCTATGTTTGTTTTCATGTATACATTTTGCCTGTTATAATCTTCCACTTCCTTCTTTGCAATCTCTCTCTCCCTGATTGGAAAGTCTTACCTTTCTCTGCAACATTCATCTCTACTAATTTATCCCCAAAGATCATCTTGGAATCTTATTTATTAGCATTCTTTAAACATTTACCATATGCCAGCTGACAGGGTTGGAGAGAATAATAAATAGCCTTCCATTTCCCTAGAGATGTCACTCATCTTCTTTTCACACTAATTCCCTGAGCTAGGTTCTATTATTATTCCCAATCTACATATGCGGAAATTGAGGCTCAGACAGGCTAAGTGATTTGTATATATACATATAAACACATATGTATGGCCGGGCACGGTGGCTCACGCCTGTAATCCCAGCACTTTAGGAGGCCGAGGCAGGTGGATCACGAGGTCAAGAGATCGAGACCATCCTGGCCAACATGGTGAAACCACGTCTCTACAAAAAAAATACAAAAATTAGCTGGGCGTGCGCCTGTAGTCCCAGCTACTAGGGAGGCTGAGGCAGGAGAATTGCTTGAACCCAGGAGGTGGAGGTGGCATGCGCCTGTAGTCCCACCTACTCTGGAGGCTGAGGCAGGAGAATTGCTTGCACCTAGGAGGTGGAGGTTGCAGTGAGCCAAGATTGCGCTACTGCACTCCAGCCTGGCGCCTGGCGACAGAGCGAGACTCTGTCTCAAACACACACACACACACACACACACACACACACGTATATGCACAAACTTTATAAATATTACATGAATATTCAAAGAGATTCGGGTATAACATCAACTGTATCTGGGTAGATATTCAGTATCTCCTTTATTGATCTAATATTGATGGACAACTCATCAGTTAGCTCCTGTCACTAATTACAAGTTTGTTCAATTACATCAATCTAATTGATCAAATTCCAGAATAAAAGAAAAAAAAAAACACATGTTATACCAAGGCAGAGGGGTAAGACACACATGAATTTAATAGCTGGATCAGACGTTCTTTTAGAAAGTGAATAGCTTTGGTTATTGTTTAGGGAATGGAGAGGCTGCTGAGAACATGGAAACTAGCCAGATAGTTAACAGGCTCTGAAAAATAGAGAAGAATTTGGGTTTGCCTGTATGAGAAAGTGAGATTGAGCCAGAAGGATGTGGGCAAAGAAGGGCCACCATACTGAGAGTCTGAGTTGCTCTGTGAGATGGGAGGGACAGGACAATAGCCCCTGTGACATGAGTTTGTTTGTAAAGAACAAAATATGCTTTTAAATGTGCTGTCTGGTGTGCACTCCTTGCCTTGTGCTTCAGATCATCAGTAAAAGTTTTGCTACTGCAAGAATCTTAAGTTCTTGATTGTTTTTATGGTAGATGGGTTTCAGGATGGGACCAAGAAGGGGCTTTGTCCCCTGTTTTGGTGGACACCAGAGTGGTGATAAAGGAGCAGCCAAAGGGAACAGAGAAAATACCTACAATGGAAGCAGAAAATAGAGCAGTGCTCATCATGAAAGTATAATTCCTGAGAGATACTAGAGAGCTTTGGATTTTTACTAGAACGGGAATTTGAATCAATTTATCCTGATCTGAAAGGGCCGGAAAAATCCTTGAGGATATCCAGATTACACTAGAGAATCTCAACCACCTAGCTTGATTTTTGTAAAGAACAATGTTGTATGCTAGAACTGAGGAAAGGATGATGGCAGAGTAGCTTCTTAAAAATAAATTTGAATATATCAACATGTGCAGTCAACTAATTTGCTGACTTCAGAATAGCCTGATGAAACTCCTTGCCTGTTAAACCTATTATTGCCCATAATGAAAGATTCCATATGAACTAATCACAACATACAACCTTATGTCTGATCATAGCTTCTAAAAATTCATGATACAGGGATTTTTAGTTATGCTCAACACATTTTTTCCTTCAGAAACCGGATTGGTTGTTCTAGATGCCATGAATGATATAAATTGAGCTCATAGTTGGAAGAAATCTAAAGGATCAAGCATCCCTGAGTTTCAAACAGTAACTTACACTGAACACATTCAAAGGTATGTGGATTTTATTTCTAATTTGATATTCTTTTTATTGTGCTTATTTCTTTCTCTGCATTGCTTTTAAAAGATACAAATGTATTCTACATTTCTAATACTACATGCCATCAAGAGTTAATTTTTAGTTGGCCCATAATTAGACTCTGATTACTGAAATGATTTTTTTTTTCTTTTTACTTTCTAATGCAACAAAGTGCTTGCCTAATTCCAAAGCTCTTTTGGGGCCACATTTCACAGTAAAATATTTATTTTAATTACCAATTAAAGTAAAAATAATTTCATAGGCTGTGATCTAATACTTTGAAAAGCTTTTTATTTAATTACATAAAATAGAACCATCAATGAAATGTTTTTTCTCATTAACCCAAACCAAAAAAAAAAAAAAAAAAAAAACAAATTTAGGAGGTAGAAAATTTCAGTGTACTTTTCATAGACAGCATTATTCCATGTAATATTCACTTCCTATACAAAATTTAAGATCTTTCTTCTGACAGTTTTCCAAGTTAGTCAACAATAATTTGTGTCATAAATCAATGTCCACATTTTAGGATAACCTGTTTTGCTTAATATCCCAAGGGTCTTATTTCTAGAATAATACAGTGCAACATCAAACAAAACGAAGATTTCATTGACAGAAAATGGAACGTCTTAGGGAGAAATTATTCAAAATTTATTAAAGAATCACAGAAAATTAGTACCATCCTCTCCTGTTTGTTCAGCCATATCTTCTGCTCCACAATCTGGAGCTCAGAGATATTGCTGGAGGGTCTTACCTGAAGATCTATAGATAGGAATTTCTGGAACTAAAATCTACTATCTTGGCAAATTAATACCTTTCTCAAATGATTAGTTTTAGCAGTAGTAATGCCCCAGCATACTGTGTAGGATACATTTCTGTGCCTCCTTGTTCTGAAATTATAAAATACTGTGCACTTTGATGATTTTCCCATCCTTCAGAGTCAAATTTATTCCTTTAATCATTAATTATAAATACCATTTAGCTTCTAAGACTATAGGCTGTATAAGTATAGGAAAATGGCATGCAAAGTCATATAAAGATAGATCATTCATGTCCCTGTAACTTGTTCAGCCCTCAACCTAAATTAAATGTAACTTTATCACTATTGTGACTCCAGGAACAATGAAATAGGCTGAGAGCTGGAAATCACATACGACTGAAGTAAATGCACAAAGAATGGCTCCATCTTTCTTACTAGCAGTAGACTAATGCAGATTACGTGTGTTTTACGGAGCATTCATTAAGTCCATGTTTCAGAAGAGGTAAGAAAAGTGGATGTTGACTTACATTTCAGAACCATCAAGAAATGGGGGACCTGGATTTTGTTTGCCTGCCTCCTGGGAGCAGCTTTTGCCATGCCTGTGAGTAAAATACCCCTTCCATAAGTCAGTGTCCAAATTCATAGGCTTAGCAATAAAAGTCTGCCCCATGGTTGGTGAAATTAGGTTTTAAAACAGTATGAGATAAGATGTCTTCAAATGTCTCTGGGTTGAAGAAACACTTCAGGAGCTTGTTTTAAAAAGATAGATTCTCGAAATGCCTCCAGCAAAGATTCTGATTTGGTACAGCTGGGGTGGGGCCCAGGACTCGGCATTTTTATAAGCACCACAGGAGATTCTGTTGAAACCATTAGCTTGTATGTATCACCACCCATCTCTAGATGGAGGAAGCTTTTGGAAGGGAGCCTTGAAAGGTCTCTAGAGAAAGTGCTTCACCAACTTTGGGCAAATATTACAGAGATGCCAGTTTTGTCTAAAACCAATTCCTCTCAAGTTTCCAAATTTCTTCCTGCCCTCCACATATTGTTGCTGTTACCCCTCGGGGGTAAGATTTTTCTGTTAGGAATCCATTTCTTGAGCCATCTTCCTGTTCTCAGAGTCCCCACCTTTTTGGGTGCATCTGGTAAGTAAGTGGTTTTCTTGCCCGGGATCCCACCTACACCCAATACATAGTGATATATTTTATATTCAAATGTATTAAAGATCAGGACGCCTGATCTACTCTGTCTGGACACAGGTGCATAAGGGCAGAGAACTTAGATCACATGCATGCCAAGCAGGCTGCATCTGCTTTTTGGTAGCATAAAGAGCAGTTGATACAACCAGAAGCCAGCAAGCCTGCACACCTGCCTCCTCTCTTCCTCTCTCACCCACAAAACCAAGATTCTGTGCTCTGACTTCCTGAAATCCTGCATTGCGGTAATTCCTAGTTTCCTGAGAGGTTCCTGCATTACAAATTCAGCCTTTTTCCCACTCTCTAAGATGGTATTGATCAAGATGGTATAGGACCTGACTAAAACCACTGACATCCGGATGAGAGTGAATAAACCCTCCTATGAAATGCAAGCATTTTTAAAGAATATAATAGAGCCAATCCTAAATGAGGCCAATGTCTGAGGAGATTTTCTTTGGACTGTCACTCCTCTCCCCTCACCTGGACCCCAGGCACAACCAGAGTTGCACAATGCAGGCACCAGACACTTGGTCCCCACTTTTGAGAGGATAGACAGCCCTGATTCAGATCATTCAGGTGGCATTTCTAATTTTAAAAATTTTCTGCTATAAAACCATTGGCAGAATAATAAAAAAGATTGGCCTAAACATAATAAATCAACTCTTTCATTTTCCACGAGATTTATAATGTTTCCACTTTGCTCCACCCATCTTGTTCTGGCATTCATCAATAATTCCCACCTTGTCGTTTCTTTGCGGGTTCTTTTGTTGTATGGATGTGTTGTTTACTTTGCATGTCAAATATGAGAAATCCCTTTGATACTTAAAGTACTTGACCACCTCCTGATCTACAAGGGAACATTTGTGAGGCAATTCTCTCCTTGTTGATATTTCTTTATTGTATAAGAGAAACATACTTCTCTCTTCAACATGGGGTGAGTTTGATCAGCAAGTAAACTGTTGGGCAGGATAGGGTAGGATTCACTGACAACACTGGGGGTGGGGGTGGGATGTTGTCCAAAGATCACTGGAGAGTAAATATGTGCTGGTTTCTGCTTCCAGGTCTCCAACCATAAGACTATAACCCCAGGGACAGTCATTTAGCTGTTCTGGGCCTCTTCAAACTAAGAGGTTTCCTCTTCTACACGGTACATTTGTCCAAACTAAAAACAAATCTCAAATATATTCTGCACTATATAGGTTTTTAAAAAGTAGTTTCAGTCTCCTTAATGTGAACAATTGCATACTGACTTAATCTTTTCCTCTCTCCTTCCCTTCCTTCACCCTCTCCCTTCCTCTCTCTTTCTATTCTTCTCTCCTCCTCCCTATAAAAGCTACCACCTCATCCTGGGCACCCCTGCTTATATCAACTTCAGCTATGAGGTAATTTTTCTCTTTACTAATTTTGACCATTGTTTGCATTAACAGTGCCCTGGGCTCTGTAAAGAATAGTGTGTTGATTCTCATCCCAGATGTTTCTCAAGTGGCCCTGATTTTACAGTTTCTACCACCAACTTCCCAGTTTAAGCTCTGATGGTTGGCCTCAAGCCTGTGTTGTCCCAGCACCTTCCTGCCTGGCCACTCTAACTCAGTCTCTCCTCCTAAATATGACTGTGACCTTACCCATCATGAACCACTGCTCAGGGAGGCTCTATGGTAGGGCAAAAAGTCAACTCTGACTGACCAGCTTGGTTCTATCCCAGCTAGTAAAATGTAAGGATTAGGTAAGATGTTAAGATCTTTCCAGCTCAACAAACTCCTGATTCTAAGATAGTCACACTCTACATGTGTCTCTCATTTGGCGCTGCTGAAAATATTAGTGACTAAGTGGTATATGAGAGACTCTGCAGAACAATGGAATGCATGAGTTTTGGACATCAGGTTTGAGGTTCTCCTTAATCTCTTACTAACTGTGTGACTTTGGGCAATTCATTTCCTCTTTTCTGGAACCCTGGTCTCCTCATCTGGAGAAGGAAATAATTATAATAATATTTCAAAATATTGTTTGGAGAGTAATATAATTAACAGATATGAAAAGTGCTTTGTCAACTATAATATGAGCAAAGTTACTATTTTTTTTTGTATCGATTAAATGCCATATTACCATATGAAGAATCCTCAGACCTAAGGTTAACCAAGTATATACACTGTTCAGAAAGGAATAGAATTTTACTCCTCTCACAGATCCAGGTAAAAATCTGTGTTTATTTACTTATACAAGCTGAAGACAAATGCTAGTGAGAATCTGAGGCAAGACTTTCTGTTAAACCTAAAAGATTGACAAATTTGATCAGTAAATCTGTGTCCCTATGATGAGGGACAGTGTTTGTACCTCCCTTTGTCCCATTGTGACATCAAAGAAAAAATGAAATTAACATCAGGTCATATTAATATGCCATAATTTTGTGTTTGTTGTGCTCTCACAATGAAAAGTGGGAGCTATGGAATTAAACAGATTGACTCCCTCTGAAACCTCAGTCAAGTTAATGAACCTCTTTAACTCCCCCATGACCTTATCTAGAAAGTAAGAGTAATAATACTTGCCTCATGAAGAATGTGTGTGATGGATGTAACACAGTGCCTGACACACAGGAAGCACCCGACAAATGTTTACCTTCTTCTTTCTTTTGTAGAACTCATATTCTCAGGCTATCAATATTGACAGGACTGCATTAGTGAGTCTATATTTCTTACTGCATCAGTGAGTTTCTATGTTGGATGAAAGTAAATGAAATCAAATGTATTCTAATATCTCTTTCTCTTAAGGTCCTTACCCCTTTGAAGTGGTACCAAAGCATGATAAGGCCAGCGGTACGTAGATATTTTCTTCTTTATTCCCTGCAAATATTAGGCATGCATTGAAATTCCCATATTAAGTGAAATATGTCTACTCCACATACTGACACTAATCGGAAATTTAGTTTGTAAAAAACTCATATCTGTGTACACAGTTATAAATTTTTGCAAAGGAAAATTGAATAAAATATTCCTATGGCCATAATGGTAAAGAAAACACTGCTGCTTCTCTGGTTGGAGTCACCTGAGCCAATGGTAAACCTGCCTCTCTGTTTCTCACCAGTACCCTTCCTATGGTTACGAGCCCATGGGTGGATGGCTGCACCACCAAATCATCCCCGTGCTGTCCAAACAGCACCCCCCGACTCACACCCTGCAGCCTCATCACCACATCCCAGTGGTGCCAGCTCAGCAGCCCGTGGCCCCCCAGCAACCAATGATGCCCGTTCCTGGCCAACACTCCATGATTCCAACCCAACACCACCAGCCAAACCTCCCCCCTCCGCCCGCCCAGCAGCCCTTCCAGCCCCAGACTGTTCAGCCACAGCCTCACCAGCCCATGCAGCCCCAGCCACCTGTGCACCCCATGCAGCCCCTGCCGCCACAGCCACCTCTGCCTCCGATGTTCCCCATGCAGCCCCTGCCTCCCATGCTTCCTGATCTGCCTCTGGAAGCTTGGCCAGCAACAGACAAGACCAAGCGGGAAGAAGTGGTGAGTATATCTTGAAGCTACTACAATGCAAATCCTGTGCAAATGGTACAGCAAAATTGGCCCCAGAGTTCTAAGGTCTCCAAGAACCAAGGTTCTAGAGTTGCAGTAGTTACAGGTATATGAGTCTATTAGTCCAAGCAATATGCTATACCTTTATATTAAAAACAAATTCATCTTTCATCTAAATGGCTTGGTAATTAAGATCACAGTTTTTATGGCAGGTTTCAATTTTACCATTACTTGAATATCTACCAGAATATATATATTACCAAAACACATTTATAGAAATGTATATTACTAAATTCCATTAATTTTAAGGGCAGCAGTATAAGAGACTATCAATTCTCCTTATATTTCAAAGGTTTGACTAGCAGGAATAGGCTGAAGTTGCACTGAAGGCTTAAGAAAGAGGCAGCGGGTAATTTTGAGAGTGCAAATATCTGAACAGACTACAAAAGGTAGATGGGAGTATCTCTTCAAAAACATACAGTAAGATTCCCTGTTTCCAGCAGTTTTCAATCTAACTTGGAGGAGGCTAAACTAAACATATTGTTAGGTTTTTTTTTGTACTGGGATTGTATACATGAGTAAGCTTTTAGCAAGAAGTTACTGCAATTTAGCACTAAATCTTCCATTACAGGTAGCTCTTACAAATGAATGGGAATAGTCAACAAAACAACCTTAATCTACATCCATAAACTCTTACTGCTATGTGTACGAGACTATGTGATTCTATCATGTATATGTATCCAATCTGTAATTCCAATTTATACATGCTATTGATGATTTGCCTCTGATAAGCAAAGAGAATTGAGGTGAAAATGACCAGGTTAAGAAGCCAGGACACCTAGGTTCCAGTTCTGGCTTTGCCATCAAGAAGAAGGCAGTATTGCAAAAGTTACTTCAAATGTATGGGTATTTTATTTCTCTTTTAAATGGGGAAGATCACAAAATCAGATCATTTTCAAGCCTCTGTCCAATTATAGATACCATAGTTTCTGAATTTAAAAAATCATAATATATGTCATAAATGGCTTTATAATTGTGAGCATGTTTATGGAAAATATGGGGGCAGAATTTTTGAAAATTGATTGAATCCCCAAGTCATCTGGTGCCTATCATTGGCTATTCTAGTCTAAGGCGTGTGTTCTCCCTGTGCATAGAAAATGCATTTATTTATCTCTTTATTAATAATTAACACATGAATTTCATAATGTGCTCACATCTTGACAAAGCTATTTATGGAAAGGTGATTTTGGGTAGATAGTTTGAACTCTTTAAAACTGTTTCTTTTTGTGTAACATTTGAGTATAAACACTGATAGTTTCTCAGAGTTCTTTTATGGAAAACAAAATAGCATGATAAGCTTGGAGCCTGACATGCCAGAGTACCCCCCAAAAAGGTAGTAATTGTTATTATAAAATAATAGGCTTAAAGTGTCCCGAAGGTGGAAGCAGCCCTCATGGACACCTAATATCTATTGACAACGAAATAACAAGGAAACTTTGGAAATTATAGAGTTCAACTTAAATGGGTTGCACATTGTTGTGACAAACTGAAGGCATACATGTTTTTGTAAATGGTACTTACTAGGAACATTTGTAAATTATTTTAATTGTTCCTTTTGCTATTTTTTTCAGGATTAAAAGATCAGAATATGAGAGGGGAAAAAATACTTCAGTTGCTTTCAGGAATGATACAAGAGCACAATGATTTTCGCTTACAATCACTTAACTTAGCAAATTCTGTAACTAAAAAAGTTCCATTAGCAGACAATAAAATGTTTTAAAAATCATTCATGTCTTTGTGTTGAATGAAACTTAAGTCGTCCTATCACTTGAGACAATATATTATGAATGAATATTCCTGAATAAGGAACGAAGTGCTCGTTTAGTCACACAAATTCACCATTTGGCAAGCAAAAAAGGACTATATTTGTTTTTAGAGAAAATTTAAATTATACTATCTCAAATCTTTTTTGAAAAAGGAAGTTTATACATCAGTTAAAACAGTTGGTAAAATGAAAATTTATGAGCATGTATAATCACTGGAACCTGAACCAAATGAAGGAAAGTTTATATGAAAAATTCTTTACATTAAAAAAGATAAACTTTTGAAGAATGTTTATATTATAAAACAAATTAGGACATGGAATACTGGCTTTATACTTCATACAACATTGGCGATCAAAATCTGGTCTTTTGATCTCATTCTATGGAAAAATGTTTTTAAATGAAATTATGTGGTATGCATAATAATATACTAAATTTGAAAGTATTCAAGTAATTTGTTTTCCCAAAAAATTCTACTAATGGAGCTTCAAATAGAGAATTGCAGTGATTTTAAATACAAGTCATTTCTTTCACCTCATAATCTTTAAGATGATAAATTGTACTGCATAGTCTTTAAAATGTTAACAGATGCATAAAATGGACTCAAAACAAGTTTTCTTTCCCACTCATATTTATATTTGAATCCTTTTTCTTCCTACACCCACACAGAATTGTAAACAGTCTTTGCAGGGTTTATACACCACACACACCCATGGTAACTTTATTCCAGTACCTTTATGATTAAGGCCCCTTAATCATTTTCTGGAATGAATAAACATAACTTTACTGGAAACGTGTCAATATTCAAACAAATAACTTGATTTTAAAGAGTTTAGAATCAATTTTTAAAGGTAGAAAAGCTTTTAATCAATTGGCATGAACCAATTCTAATCAATTGAGTCAATATTTATTAAGTACACTCTAGGGCAAGGCACTACTCCATGTGCTGGTGAACATAGCATGTCCCATCCTTAAGGAATCTAGAAGCCACCGAAGGGATAAATAAGCTCACAAATACTGATTAAAAAGGTCAAATGGTATTAATACTATGACAGAAGTACAGTCAAAATACTCTGGCTAATATAGCAAATATCCTTAACTAACTGTCCAACAAGCTTTACTCACCACTCCTTCCTTGTTGGGAGAGCTGGAATCAATTCCAGCATTCAGCCTGCCACCAGCTCAGGAGCAATGAGTCCCCTCCCCTGCCCCAGAAAGCAAATGTTCATTCCTCCATGTCAACCATGGCAACAATTACTGTAACTCTATTTCCCTTGCTGGTGATTGGTTTAGGGATGGGTTATGGTGGAACTTGAACACTGAATGAGGCCAAGGGGAAGTCCCCTGGAGAAGAGGAGCTTCTGGGAAAAAAGACTACCCTCTAATTAGAATGCACAGATACATACTAGGAAAAAGTGCCATTTGTCTTTACATCTATTTGTTTGAGAATGTGATGCCTGTCATCTTGTGACCAGAAGGAGCAAGCAGAAAGATGGAAAGCCCCTAGGTTCTTGATGGCATCACTGTGCCAGGGAATTAACCAATTCTTGAACCATTTAGCTCTAGATGGATTGTGGGTCCTAACTGATTACTAAGTCATGATATCAATGCCAAAACCCTAACCATTTATGCCCTCTTTCTGTCTATGCACACATACACACACACACACACACACACACACACACACACACACACACACACAGATTGATTGATTTATATATAACCATAATTCAAATCACATTTTGAATTACAAGAAAATGTCAGGCTTTTGACTGTGAAGACTTATTCACTATGAACTGATATGTACTGCCTAAGTTAATTTGATAAAAAACTAAAATTTGTCTATTAAATCTCCAAATGTGCTTTTAAATATAATCATTTTCATGACAGTTTTCTACAACGGTTATTGTTCTACCACATTAAAGAACATATGTTAATCACAATATAGCATCTCCTCAATGGTCTGAAGTAAGACTTACAAATAATCATCAATGAAATGTGTTGTCTTGGAGAGTCACAGAAAATAATATTCTTATTCCTGTTTTAACTGGTCTCTTGTTCTGTTCATTACTGATTTTGGCTATCACTTCTTTTTGTTAATGTATACCTACATCTTCTGATATGTAGCTTGTTTTGTAGACATATTCTTTCTAACAAATGAAGTGCACTGGCTTTGGGATTGTTATTCTGGAATTTCCACAGTCACTTTGAGACTATTTTATTTCTAGACTCCCCAGCTTTGGAAAATGGCTGCCACTGACAAAATTCTGCCATGTAGATGTATGTGGCTGTCACTATACAGTGATACATAAGGTGATATAAATTGAATAAAGCAAAGCCTTTCTAATTTATTAAAACCCAAGCTTAGTCAACTGCCTAGTATTGTAGGTATTTGAATTATTTGAATTAATAGAAAGAAAATTACGATATTAATGACCAAGACTCAAAGTCCAGGCTGAATAACAAAACTGATCATAAATGTACCAATAAACCCAAACTTATATGTATACAACACTTAAATAGGTAAAAAAGTAAAATCAGATTATTTACAATGCTTTGCACCATCTTTGGAATTAAGCTAAAGAGATGAACTCTTGAAAACAGGGTTGAGTAAAACATCTCAAGGAAACTCTTATCTCATAATAACCATTCCTAAATTTAAAATTTGCTCTGCTCTCATTCACTCTTTGTTGATGAAGGTTTCAATATGCATAACTTTTCCAGAGCACAAATACATGCCTAGTAATTACCTTAAGACATTCATCAAAAATGCACAGGAAGATATGTACAAAGATATTAATTATAGCATTATCCATACTAGTAAGAAATTGAACCTAGCTTAAATTTTCTTATATTCACCTGAAGGAATACTGTGATAAAAAGTGTGCCTTAAAAGAAAATGTGTTAGTGGGGAAAGTGTGATAAAATAAAATTTAAGATCTAGACTGTATGTCATATATGAATGTCATACATGACTATAACATGTAAATGGCTTAAACATGTACACATAAAGATGTGCAGAAGAAAACTAGTAAGAAAATGTAGTTGTTTATGTGAAGATTCAATTTTTCTGCAATAAACATGAATTACTTCTGTAATCAACAAAACAAATTTAAGTTTCTTTAAAGTTTATTATCCCTTTTTTTCCTGCTTCAGTCCAGACACACCTTCTTCTTTAATTCTCTTGGATGTAACCTTTGGATCTCGGTGTGTCCCCTTCAGGTAACTTCCAAGTAGAAATCAGTTCACTGGTACTTGATTTGTCAGAGAAACATTTTGACCAAAGAAGAATGAAGGGGAAAAAAGAACAGGACTTAGCAGAAACAAAAATGCACAGTACAATCCAAACAAGAAAGGAGAGATGAATATTATAAAGTGAAGGAAGAAGAATTAGAAACAATATACATAAAACAAAAAAGAGAAATGACAGTTAAGGCTGCTCTTGCTGAAATTTTGTTGGAGGCTGACTGGTTTCAAAGGGCAGGTTGGTCATAAGCAAAATACAATGTTTAAGCCCCAAACTCTTCAACAGTTTGGGTTTGCAGTAAGATTTCATATTAAACAAGTTCTCTTTTGATTAAATAAACACCTGAACTATTGCTGACCAAAAACTCATAAATTATCTCATTTTTCTTTTGCGCTTTAAACTGGCTATAATGTCTTTATTCTCTCTATGTTAAATGGTGTTGGGTCTGAATCATACTGAGGAGCTCAATGTCAATAAATAACAACTCCAATTAACCATAAAATCCTCACAGTTCATTTGTTACAAAAGCAAAGAAGAATACAGGCTAACAAACTAATTTCCAGACTGTATTTCCATAATCACTTATCTTAATAGCATGAATTGAGGATGGAGCTTCAAAGAATTACCTAGAAGTAAACTTCACTTATCAAAGACAATAATGGTTGCCACAGTCTCCAAATCAAAACTCAGATATGTAGTGTGATAATACAGTGGAATATTTCAAACCAGAGACATACATTAACTGGTAATTATACTTTATACTTTCACTGTCAAATATGATAGTCCTATGTGGCTGTTTAAATGTAAATAAGTTAAAATTAAATAAAACTTAAAATTCAATTCCTCAGTCATAATAGACACATTTTAAGTGATAAATAGCCACATGGGGCTAGTGGCTACCATACTGGACATCACAGATGCAGAATATTTCCATGACCACTCAGTTTTATTAGACAGCATTGCTCTATATACTACTTCTTGAAGTTGAAAAATAAGTCTTATTAATTCAAATATTATAAACAAAAGATGAAACAAAACAGATTTGCCGGTTGAAACTAAAGAACTCAACTATCCACAGCAAGTTGTTCCCCAAGCATGCCAGTAATCCTGATCGTGTATGAGAATTTTCTAAGAACTGCAGAAGTGCCATTCTCTTCCTCAGGCCAAACCCCACATACTAAAATGGTTTCCCTTCTAGTTTTCATTTAGAACAGATGAATCCAGAGTTCAGATGCATCTAGACTTCAGGAGATATTTACATTCTTTTCTATTTTGTAGTTTAAACTAATAGTGCAATATAACATAGAGGGAGGCACACATTCACGTTATACACACACACACACACACACACACACCCATAAGCACACATGTGCTCTGGGTTTACCTGTAGTAAAAAGACACATGTGGAGACGTGCCATTTGAGTACCTTGAAATTTTAAATGAAACTTCTTTCCATTCCAATCATTCAGAGAATGATTATATGGTTATGGCATTCATTATCACCACCAAGATATACTACACATCTTCCAATACAAAAATTATATCAAGAAAAAAGGATCAAGCTGTGCATTTCATTTGCAAGCAATGTCAAGTTTACCACCTCCTTTCTCAACTCCACACAAAATAAAAACACAGGCTTTTCCCTAACTCTGAAGTTTTTCCCTTAGTAGTAAACAATAGCTGAAAATACCAAGACTGAATTTAAGGCCAAGTGTTTTAAAAAGAATATAAAATAGTAGACAACTGTTTTAACTGGAAAAAGTAACCGAAGAGACCCTCCTATGAACAACTTAACATGGGACTCACAAGAGAAAGACAACTTCAACCAATTTCCTACATTTCCAGAACATAGTAGTATTTAGTAGTACTCCACGTTGCTTTAATAAAATAGCCATCAGCTTATAGCTGCTGTGAAATTCTTGTTAGTTGGAGTTTTTACATATTTTTGTGATTTGGCTTTCAATTCCTTTTGCCCCCTTTGATCTGGAGCCTTATCAGCAAGGATCATAGGCTAACATTTAGATATTAAAAAAAATACATCCCTGCTGGGAAAAGTCCATGCTAACTTCATTTGAAACACCTGACTCTTCTAGATGATAAATAACTATTGAGGAATAATATTGGTGAGGAGTTGAAGAAAGAAGAAAGGAGTAGTCATTTGGGTTCAAAACATTTACCTAAATCACACTTGAATCCTCTATCACAAAAAATCTAAATCAATAAAGCCCATTTACAAATATCATTGCCCTATGGTCAACAAAAAATACCACAGGACCCAGAATTCACTATATTATTAATTTAAAAAATGAACAATATTAAAATATCTCAATTTCTTCAAACAGCCAAATTTTGTTTGCCTCTCCAAATAATTTTCCATGCTTCATATTTGGCCATGGAATGTGGAGGCTCTGGGGGGGGCAGTTAGTTGTCCACAGAAGCACAAAGATGGCTTTCCAGTGTGGTGGTAGGGTGTGAAGCCTCCATAACCAAACTATTTGGTTCACTATCATGACCATTGACTATTTGCTGTGGAAACTTGGACAATTTTTTTGGCCTCTCTATGGCTCAGTACACTCGTCTATAAAATGTACTAATATCATTCTCTGAGTCTTTTTATGTTATGAGCCCCAAGCTCAAAAATGTTGGCTACAGTTCTTATAATTAGAAAAGAGCTTTGTTCTGCCTCTGTAGACTCTCAAAGAGAACACTACCCAGAGTGACACAAAATTTGGAAATAACATGGAAGTTTTTCATGCCACAGGCACTGAAGTATATCATGTCTGTCTTTTTTTTTTTTTTGAGACAGAGTCTTGCTTTGCCACCCAGGTTGGGGTGCAGGTGTGATCTTGGTTCACTGCAACTTCCGCCTCCTTGGTTCAAGTGATCCTCCAGCCTCAGTCTCCTGAGTAGCTGAGATTGCAAGAGTGTTCCACCACACTCAGCTAATTTTTGTGTTTTTAGTAGAAAATACAAAACATGGTTTCACCATGTTGGCCAGGCTGGTCTTGAAACCCTGACCTCAAGTGATCAGCCCACCTCAGCCTCCCAAGGTACTAGGATTACAGGCATGAGCCACCATGCCCAGCCCATGTCTGTCATTTATCAATGCATCACTTCTGACTATGTAGCCACCTCAACAACTCTCTCACTGATTGTGACCCTGCATAAACTTTGCCTTCTCCTATCTGATATCCCCAGACACTGTTCTTTGCTGCCTTCAAGACCAGCCTTCATCTTCAATTCACTACTGTGAGTGTAAAAGGAGAACAAATCCACCAGGCAAGTGTCATGGCGGCACTCCACTTGGTGGAGGCTAGACCTTGAGACCACTTGTATCTGCATGTTTTCCTTTCACCTTCTTTCTAGGGCTGAGCCTTTGTGTACAGTGACTCCCAACTCAGACCCTTCCCTTGTCACTCTGGCATTAGCACAGTTCAGCTAATTCCACTTTATAAGGATTTCTTTTCTTTTCTTTTCTTGATGGAGTCTCGTTCTGTCGCCAGGCTGGAGTGCAGTGGTGCGATCCTGACTCATAGCACTCTCTACTTCCCGGGTCAAAGTGATTTCCCTGCCTCAGCTTCCTGAGTATCAGGGACTATAGGCACTCGCCACCACCCCCAGCTGATTTTTTGTATTTTAGTAGAGATGGGGTTTCACCATGTTGGCCAGGATTGTCCCGATCTCCTGACCTCGTGATCCGCCCGCCTCAGCCTTCCAAAGTGCTGGGATCACAGGCGTGAGCCACCATGCCTGGCTTATAAGGATTTCTTTACCAAACCATTTTCCTCTAGATAAGTGGTTCTTAACCAGAGACAGCTGTGTCTCCTAGGGAACTTTGGCAATGTCTGGAGTCACAACAGAGGGTGGGGTGGGGTGGCAGCTGGAGTGGTGCTCTCAGTATCTCCCTGAATGAATGCCAGGGCTGCTGCTAATTAACCTACAATTCATGGAACAGCCCCCACAACAGTTACATGGCCTCAAATGTCAACTCTACTAAAGCTGAGAAATCCTACTCTACAAAACAATGTCAACTTTGAGTCATGCCATGTGTTCAGATTTTAACAGACAGAAGAATGAGACTCTAAACAAATATAGAAGTCCACGTCCATTTCTTTTACATCATTGAGGAAGAGAAACCAAGAGCTCAAATCTTAAAGTTGGTAAACTTGATATAGGACCACATACAATAGGCTTTTCACTTTCTGTTCCTACTGCATCTAAACAAATCAAAACAGCTTGGGGAGTGGTAGTGGCGTTAAGGAGAATTTGCAAAATAAAGAAAGTGCTGTCCCATGATTAAGTGAGCTAATGCCTCTAAATAAAAACCATCCTGTAAAAGCCTAGATTTCACCACTACACAATATATCCATGTAAGAAAGTGCTTCTACCCTCTAAATCTATAAAATTAAGTTAGAATAGTTATTTGCTTCTTCAGAACTTACTTAGAAGTGTGTTATTTGTTTCTTGGGAGGTTACAAGAAGCTTGTCACCTGTGACTTAATTTTTCCTGTTTGTTTGACCTTCCAAAGATGTGCTAAGGAGCTAATTGCAAATCAGACTGAAGAACCTCTAAAAGTGATTGTGTCTACCTGACTGATAAAGGGGAGAAAAATAATCAATGTAGCCATGAGTGTAACTACTAAATTCAAGCTTATTCAGTTAGTTTGGGATAAATTCTGATCTGAGATTTGCGTGGATTTGGCAAAATAATGAGAAATGAGTGGTTCTGTCCATAAAGTGGGCAGTAATTTAGGATGTCTTAATTCTCATGATCTTCAGAATCACCACTCTCCAAAAGAATTATTCAATTAAGAACTTTTTGATGCAAAATTGTTACAGAATAGAACTCCTACAGCATGGAGAATATAAAGCAGTGTATTGTAAGGAGAGGAGACGACTAAGCACTTACCTTCTGCAGCTAAGAATATCTGACAGACCCAGGCCATCGAACACCCTATCTGTCCAAATAACCAACTCAAGGCACTCCTGAAGTGGGGTTTCCCCCCGCCTCCTTGCCACTGTATCCCACATATCTGGGAGCAGCCCATCTGTGACCGTCACCTCAATGCCACCTCTTCTAGAAACTTTCACTGCTCTACGTTGGCTGGTACTCCTGGAAGTGAGGTCCCTCAGTCTCCTTGCCCCCATAGCCCGCACATCTGGGAGCAGCCATCAGTGACCATCACCTCTATGCCACCCCTTCTAGAAACCTTCTCTCACTGGTCCACGTGGGCTGGAGTGCACAGGCTCAGAGGTTTCCCAGGATATGTTGACCATGCCTCTATTTCAAACAACTGCTTCTTTCTGCTTTCATCTCTGCCCTAGCTGGCAAGCTCCTTGAGGCAGATTTACAAAAATACCTGGAATTGGTCGGTATGCTTAATATCTGCTCAATAAGCCATCATTAGCATTAAACACCCAGGATGCTGTAATATAAAAGTAATGATAATAATAGCATTGAACATTTACTGGGCTCATTCTATTTCAGGCACTATTCTAAGCATATGACGTGTATTAGCTCATTTAATTCTCACAACATTATAGAATTGTCTCTATTACCAATTTACAAATGAGGGGTTGTTTGAACTTTAAATTTTAACAAGAAATTAGGCTCTTTTAAAAACACACATGCACACACACACACACACACACACACACACTCACACACACTCTGCCCCCATTTTTGATGAGTACCATTTGAAAGATAAACTAATTCGTCATCTGCCTCTGGGATTCTAATTAAACAACCTATAGCTATTTTTAACAGCAAATATAAATTCAACTCCATTAGAGTCATGAAGCTTATTTTCTCTGTGACTTAAGTTTTCCCTGTCTATTTGTCCTCCCAAAAATATACTAGAGAACTAACTGTAACTCAAAATGAAGAATCCCTAACCCTATAAGTGCTCTGTAGTTGCATGAGGGAGTTGCCTCTTGTGCTAAACTGCCAAAGATGGGGAGGAGACAGCTACAAATATAGGCAAGTATCCGCGCGCTAGGACAGCATTGCCATGGCAACTCGGGGGACGACCATGCTCTCGCAGCTTTCAGTGTAAACCTGCTCATGTATGGTCCTCACACCTTCTCTGGTTCCAAAGGATAGATTGAAAACAAACCCAAGTCCAGTGCTGGTAGAAGCCACAAGGCCCTGTCTTTCTCTCACTGATTAGTTCAATAAAATAATGATGTGTTTTAGGAGACCCACGCCTTGGCCCTCCCCTATCTTCCTTCCCAGACAGCCCACTGAACACACACTCCACACATACAGAAAGCCCATTTAAGCAGCATTCTGAAATTCACTGAGAATGACCAGAATAATAAGGCTACTGATACATCCCCACCATGACATGAAGCAGAACTAATTGGCTTGCATACTCTCTCTACCTGGCATCTAATGCCCAAATTAAAATAGATGACAATGTTCAAATATCCCAATAGCTTCCCGCACTGCAGCCTCCACAAATGTTAGCTATCAAGGCAGCAGTCCAAACTGGCTCCTTCCATAGGGTCCTGACTAGAGAAGGAAATATTTGCAAATTTGTGCAGCTGCATGCAGTAACAAATTTAGGCTTGTGCAGGCTTACAAAATCCCATCTTCTCCCCGTGATTGGGAACTTGGGATCAACTTGGTTTCCACAAATGATTTTTTTAAATCTGAAAGCAGGTACAACAGAGGAACTTCAAAATCTATTTCTTTTAAGACAGTTGTCAATTTTTAAAGTACTTATTAAATATTGCTAAAATGTGTAGTTCTTATCAGCAGGATTTACAAAGACACTTGGAAATCAATGGGATTTACTGCTTTTGTAGCTTTTTCCCATTCAGGCAGTGAAAAAAATGTTCCCAATAAACAGTAATAGATATCCAAAAATCTGCAATCACCACAATATTAGTTGATTTGGTAGTTACTATTACTGTAAATAATTAGAATCATAATATAAAGTCTATGCCTACAAAATGAAGTCATTCAACAAACCAAATAATCATAATCTAAGAGCAGTAAATTTCCTTCAAAAGCAACTTCACTTTTAACAAACGAAATAATCCATATATATATTTAGATTACTTTATACCTGTGGTGGCACTTGCACATGATAGAGAGAGGAAGGAATTTGCAAGTGAATTGATGTGACCTGATCACATTGTTTAAGGTAATAGGTCACCAATCTGTAGAAAAGCTAGTGACTTCACTTCCTTGGTGTTAAAAAACAATTCAAAAAATAAATCAATCATACTTTAGGAAGGATTCAAGTGCATTTACTTGTAGCTATATGAAATCAGCAAGTATCTAATTAGGCTCTGTGAACACTGTGGTAACTTTCTAAATTAATAATATGTAAAGATGAGTTTTAAGGTTCTATGAAATCATTAAAAAAAAAAACCCTGGAATCATTAAAAAAAAAAAAAATTTGTACCAGAGACTGACTTTATTGTATGCAAACAACAAAACCAAAGTTTTTCTGAACCAGCCATCTGTGTTTGCTGCATGGAGTAGCCACAGGACAGAGTTGAACCACATTTTGTGATTCCACGTCAGTACCCTAATCCCTTATAGATGTCACAGAATCTTGATCCTTCATCATACTAAGGAAAGGGGCAACCTGTGCCCTTGTCAGCAATCATCAGTCATTATATAGTACCCAATGATTGAGACCCAAAGAGAGGCTCCATAGCAATGATGTTTTGGCTCAGTTCTGTCCTGGATTAGTCTGCTGACCCTGGCAATGCCTGACCCACTCTGAACTTCAGTTACTTTACCTCTAGCAGAAAAACCCTGAACTGGAAGATCATTAAGACTCATGTAACAGTAACATTATAAGCCAATGTGCATGTTAAAGTCAAATTCCACTGATTTTCAAATACTGAGAAAACAGCCAAAAGGAATGGTGCAGAGAAATGGTGGGTCCTTGCTACAATTTGCTCTGAGTTTTCAATAAAAATGTAAGTATCTTGGAAATGATATGTAATGTTCCAATGAGCCTGGTTTGAAGACTCTAAAGCAACAGGCAGAGACAGTGTGACTGTCATTTGCACCACCTGAACTTTGTTAAAAGAAACTCAAGTGCTGGGACACACCTGAGCAAATCCCTCCAATGATATTGCTTCTCTCCTTCTTTCCTGCTTATGTTCACCTTTCCCAGATGCTGCTCTGGGATTATCACCCCGTGGAATCTTTCATGTCTTCCTGGCTTGGGTCCTACCTTCCTTCTAGCAGTAGGTACAAAACACAGAGTCTGAAATACACACACTCTATCTTCTTACCTCTCCAGGGTTCTTACACCTCAGCAATAGCAGCAGCTCCAGGCAGTAGTGAGCCCCCATGCTCCTCTCGCAGAGCCCGTGTGCAGTGTGGGAACAGAGAAGGAGACAGGAGGCAGGGAAAGACACTGCCCAAAGTGCTAGAGGAGCTGGCCAGGCAGACTCCCTGTCTGGAATGTACAACTAGATGCTCTGGGAGGGAGAAAGCCTTGGGTCACTGTGATCCTCTGAGTCAGACACCCTGGGGAGCTCTTAGTCTCTGAAAGTCCTCCCTACCCACAGAAGGCTGAGAGCCCCCTGAGTACCCACTAGGAAGAAAAGTCTAAAAGTTAAAAAAAGTTGAGATAAATTAGATAGACATATGCCAGTTTACAGTAGATGGTAGAAATGCAGTATGAATGCTGGAGGGAACAAATAATTTGAATACAATGCATCTCAGTGTGGAGCAACAGCCACTGGCCCCTAGCACATTCAGACCCTTCTTCTCAGCTTTGCTTCTAGGCCATTGACAAAATTTCTGCTCTAGCTTCATGGTTGAGCCCCACTCCTCCCTGACTCCTTCATTTCTAAGTGGTGGCTCCCTTCTCTCCATGCCTATGGTTCCTATCTATGATAGTTTTTAGAACTTACAGTTGCTCTTGTATCCCAGGTAGCTGGTATCTCCAAAGAGATTGTGCAACTCCACTGTGCCACATAAGCACAGTGGACTCTCACAGTTCACTGGGTTTTTCATAGCTGAAATTCAGTAATTAATTGTGGCCCTCTGCCTTTTTCACAGGGAAAGGATATACTTTTTGAGCACTTAAACAAAAAAATTAAGGTATTGCCTCCAGGGGCCATTGTGCATTTTCACTATTATAAGTAAAAATGAAATTAGAAGGTGATGCCAATGAAGGAAGCAGTCCAGTGAAGACACTGCCACTGTGGTCATTGGGTTAAAGAAAAGGTCAACATTCTTATGTAATTTTATCATCCACTAAGAGAAACAGATTAGAGTTACAGACACATTTTAATTATTAATTTTAATTCTTTTTGCTTGTTTCCATATCCTTCATCTTTCAAAATGGTTCCTGTGTACAATGGACCAATGCCCTTGAACATTATTTTCTGAACAATAACTAGTTTTATCCTGTGTCATGCTCAAGGTTTACTTTGATCAGTGCATTCTGCTAATAGGACAAAAGTCTTGAAGATTTGCTAGTGGCCCCAATGAGCTACAACACATAGTTTCTGGAGTCACATTTGGGACCAGTATGTAACTTTTGCCTATTCTGGGTTTGTCTTAAAATTTTCAACCTTTAAAGCCCTTAAAATTATCCATTTTTAAAGATTGATGCCATTTCCTTCTGAAAAATGTTGATGGAAGTATGGGGGGGAAGGCTTCCCATCTAAGGATAACAAAACTGCAAATGAATGTTCCCCAAGGGCCAGCTGTGTTCATTTTGTACTGAAATGTCCATACAGGCTCATTCTGAAACACACTCGAGTGTTGTGGGTAATAGATGTCAAATAATAAAACTCAGGCACACACTATGTTACTTTTTAAGGGAAAAAAAGTGGGGGGGGAAACCAAAGGGTTTAACAATTTATTCATTGGCTTACATTCAGCCACTCTGAAAATTTGGCCACTACTCAGGTTTGCAAATTTCTATGGAAAATGAACTGTGTTTGGCAAGCTCAACGAAATATGATGCTGATAAAAAAATGTTTCATGCTTTCTCAAGACCTTATGCCACTAACTGTGTGGGATTGGAAAAACTGTTTAAATGTCAATTTAAATACTGTTAATAAATTATTTTCTATATCCATATGAACTAATGTAATTCTGTTGATTTCAGGCCATAACTTGAACTAAAGTTTCTTGATTTTGATTAGGAAATGTTTCACACACAATACAAACTTCAGATTAAGTAAGATGAGTTCAGCAGAGTTCTGTTTCAGAGTCAGAAATGTTAATACAATACTTTATTTTACACTATGGAGAATTGACTGAAAATCCAATTGACACTAAGGTTTTTATGAGGGCAGGTTTTGAACTAAAAAGAATTTGACCAAAAAAGATAAAAATATAATCGTAGCAGCCCAAGCCATTACACAAAAAATCATGGTGGTAAATTCCACTGCAAAGTTCAGGACTCTCAAATATTATCTCCAAACCAGTCATCCTTGTGTTTTACGGAGCCAACTATCCAGCTGCCTTCTTGACCCTTCCACCTGGTATCTCAGGGTCATCTCAAACTTCCCTCATCCATTACTGAACTCTTGACTTTCTCTTCTGGCAAACGTTTTGGTATCCTAGCCCTCCCACATCTTTAGAGGTGTGTACAAAGCATTTATCACAGTGCCTGCCTGGCATGCAGCACTTGCTTAATCAATGTTGTTGTGGATGATGATGATGATGATGGCGGTGATGGTGGTGATAATGATGATTAATAACGATTATTTTTTATCCACCGAGTTAGTTGAGCCAGGAACTAAGTCTTTTCTTTATTCTTCTCTTCACCACATGTTCTATTACCAACTTCTGTCGACTCTGCATCCAAAATAAATCAGGAATCTGACCCCCCTCTCCATCTTCACTTTCATCAACCCAATTCCAGCCCCCATTGTATTTCTCCCAAACAAATTTAGCAGATCTTCTGAAAGCAACCTAGCCATCTGCTCGTCTTTACTCAATTAAATGTTCACAGGAGAAATAACAGCGATTTTCTTAAAGACAGTTCTTCACTTTGAGACATATATAGAACATATCAATATTTATTAAACCTTCTATAAACAACCTTATGAGGTAGGTACTGTTATTACTTCAATTTTACAGTGAGGGACTGAGTAAAGAGAGGTTGTAACATGCTCAGGTTTATTCTGCCTCTAAGAGGAAAAACCAGAATTCCCTCCTGGGCAGTTTGGCTCCAGAGCTATGTGTTCAACTGCTGTACAACGTACCACACCATATCCAACCTTTACAAAATAACAAGCAAGCAAAGATCATCAATGTGCTTCCATTGCACTTAGAATAAAATCCATCCACACAGAACTATGTCAAAGGGTCTAGACCAACTTCCTTAGCCTCACCTTTCATGCCTCCTCTTCTTTTCCTCCTGTTCTTCAAACACTCATGGACAAGGCAAGCTGGGTCCTGCTTAGGGGTCCTACCCGTGCTGTTTTCCTGTGTCTGAAGTGCTTTCCTAAGGCATCAGTCACAGGTCTGGCTCCTTTTTATTTGGGTCTCTGCTTAAATGTTACCTGCTCAGAAAGCCTTCCTTGACTTCCCCAATTTGATGTTAATGTTTCCTGGCTTCTTGATCTCAACACATGATTGATTTTCTTCTTAGCACTTATTTCAACTTGTAATTGATTTCACTTGTTTGTGCATTTGTCTACTGGGCTGTCTCTCTTACTGGGCTGGAGGCTTCACAATTAGAAAGACTGCTTATGACTGTATTTCTATAATCTAGGATAATGCTAGGATTCTAGATTTAGGTGCTAAGAATTTTGATAAATGAAGGAAGATAAGTATGCTTTGATGATATGAAACATCCCCACATAGACCTTAGATTCTCCAAGTGTGGGCAAAGATCAAATATAGAATCACCTGGGGATGCTTTTTGTCAAAAGTAGAGTTCCAAGAGCTCTAAGGTTATGTTAAGCAATTACTTTTGAGGTCCATCTCCTTGTATTATCAAGAATTTTTACAATTTTGATTTTGACATGATTTGGCAATAAGTAATTCAGCAGATTCTTGTTTGGCTGTGATTTTTAAAGTAATTATTGTGTATGTTCAGGAATACTTGTTAAGAGAACAAAATGTACATAAAAATTGCTTTTACATGTGATGAGATTGTTAAAAAATGTAATTACAATGAAATTGATACTTGCTATGTTTTTAGATATATAGGTAAGTATTTATATTAGTACCATGGGAATCAATAATTTCCTTTTCAGCTTGCAGAAATTTGTATAAGCTCCTAAACAGCTTGTGGATCCTCTGCCCTCCAATCAGATAATGGTGTGGGATGGATGAAATGGACCAACTGGAGTCCAGTCCCAAATTGATCAATACAGGACTTTTTCTTGTGAAAAATAAAATTTGAAAAGTATTTTTCTCTTAGCTAGATTTATGTATGTTATTTTAGAAAATTTTACAATAGATATCCAATGTCCACTCTTTAAATTTGTGGTTGAATTCTGAGACATTCAACATAACGTCTCACAAAAAAGGGAAAAACATTTTGCTTAGGATAATGGCCTCTAGCTCCATCCATGTCCCTTAAAGGTTATGATCTCATTCTTTTTTATGGCTGCATGGTATTCCATGGTGTATATCCTTAGCAAACTAACACAGGAACAGAAAACTAAATACTGCATGTTCTCACTTATAAGTGGGAGCTAAATGATGAGAACACATGGACACCTGGAAGGGAACAACACACACTGGGACCTCTCAGAGGGTGGAGGGTGGGAGAAGAAAGAGGATCAGGAAAAATAACTAATGGGTACTAGGATTAATACCTGGGTGAGGAAATAATCTGTACAATAAAACCCTATGATACAAGTTTACCTATGTAACAAACCTACACTTGTACCCCTGAAATTAAAAGTCAAAAAAGAGAAAACATAAAAATATTGATAAGGTCACCAAGTGTCCATAAATGCAAATTATCAATAATCTTTCTGGTAAAATAAATCATCTCTGAAAAATACCTTTTGTTAGCCTGCATGTACAGATTGAGAGAAAGGGACAGCCATGTGAACTGCGCAAATAATTCTCACCCTTGAGGGGCAGCGTGAACTACTACCCAGATGAAAAAAAAAAAGCAAGGTAAGTTCCTTAGCCCATAGCTTGGCTACCTTTTAGGTTAGCTGTTCCCCAACCTTTTCTGGCACCAGGGACTGCTTTTGCAGAAGATAATTTTTCCACAGACAAGTCTGGTGGTGGGGGTGGGGGAATGGTTTCGGGATGAAATTGTTCCACTTAAGATAATCAGGCATTAGCTAGATTCTCATGAGGAGCATGCAACCTAGATCCTCCAATGCACAGTTCACAATAGGGTTCGGGCTCCTATGAGACTCTAATGAATGCCACCACTGATCTGGCAGGAGGCGGAGCTCAGGCAGTAATGCTCACCCACCCGCCCCTCACCTCCCTGTTGTGCGGCCCCCTTTTAACAGGCCATGGACTGGTACTGGTCTGCAGCCCTGGGGTCGGGAACCCCTGTTTTTAGATGATAAGTGGATAATGTTAAGAAAAATAATAATTGACAGCAGGAAGAGGCTTCCTGGCTTGCTAAAAAGACAAAGAAGGCTGTTTTTTTCTCTTTTAGGTAAAGATACCCAAGTTCCAGAATTTGAGAGAGCTTAAGTTAAAAACAAAAACAAAACAACCAGCCATGTTTTTGACGTCAATTAACAAATGTGGCAATAAGCATTGTGGATGCCACACTCTCTTGAGTGTCTATCATCTCTCTGAATGTAACATAATGTTGGAATTCATCACGCCTCTGTTCTTGGATCTCCTTTATGTTTCATCTGCAATCCCTCTGGTGATTTCAATCAACCTTATATCTTTAAATGACATCTATGCACTGATAGTTACCTACTTTATATCTCCAACTAGGACATTTTTTTCTAAATTCCTCGAGTTCTTCAACTTCTTCTCAATCTGCTTCTCTATAGTGTTCCCCATCTAAGTCAATAGTAACTCAATTTTTCCAGTAGATCAGGTCAAAACTTCTACTCTGTATCTACGAATGGGTCCACTCTCATAATCCATAGTCAATCTGACAGTAAATCCTGTTGGCTGTACCTTCAAAACATGCCGGAATCTGACCTCTTCTTATAATTTCAATGGTTCTCCATCTTGGTCCAAGTTAACATCATTTCTCACCTGGATTGCTGCAATGACTCAGCAAAAGAGAGTTCTGCAAAGCTCTTCTTTAAAGTAGTCATCTTTCTTGGTTGAAGGTAATTTCTCTTGGGAAAATCGTCATATTGTCAGTAAGCCACTTCCAGTCATATCCCTTTCTAGAAAGATATTAATGCAGATAACCCAGAAAAAACACATGAAGAAAGACTTCCCCAAATCCCACAGAAAGGATTTAAATTACTATAGAGAGTATGTTTATTCAGTAGCAGTTCACAGGATTTTTTTAAATTAACAAATAAAAATTGTACATATTTATTGTGTACAAGATGATGTCCTGACATACATATACAATTGTGAAATGGCTTCATTGAGCTAATTAACATATGCATTACTTACACAGCTATCACTTTTTTGTGGTGAGAATACTTAAAATCTACTGTTAGTGATTTTCAAAATAAAATACATTTTGCTATTAATTATAGTAACCATGTTGTGCAACAGATCTCTTGAACTTATTCCTTTTGACTAAGTAAAATTTTGTATCCTTTGACCAACACCTTTCCAGCCCCCGGCCCCACCCCCAGGTTCTGGAAAGCACCATTCTAGTCTGTGCATCTATGAGTTAAACTTTTTAAGATTCCACATGTAAGTGAAAAATGCAGTATTTGTCTTTAACTTTCTGTGCCTGGCTTATTTCATTTAACACAATGTCCTCCAGGTTCATCCATGTTGTCATAAATAACAGGAATTCCTTCTTTTTTAGGGCTGAATAGTAACGTCTAATTCCCCTCTCTTGCTAATACAATATATTACTATTACATGATGGGCATTTATTGTTCTAGTAGACAGTGTATAGCGACACATTCCACATGCATTTTGGGGCTCGTTGAGCTGATCTTAGTAATACTGCTCCCTACCCATGATTGATCTCAGAACCCAGGCCTAAAGCCTTCTATACTATAGGCAGCAGCATATGAAGCATATGAAGGAAATGTGGCTGGAAGCTTTTGGAAATGTTTCTAGAATGTAAATGAGAGATATAGGCAAAGGAAACCTTTGTCTCTTCTACGCTGGAGTTACTCAGCACTATTGACATTTTGGGTTGTATTATTCTCTCCTGTGGCACTGTCCTGTACACTGACGATGTTTAGAAGCATCCCTGGCTTTTACTCACTTGCTGCCAGTAGCATCTCTCCAGTTGTGACACCAAAAATGTTTCCAGACTTTGCCAGATGTCCCCTGGGTGGCCACCCACAGTTGAGAACCACTAGCTTACACGCTGTCATATACATCCCCAAACTGCCACAGTTTCTCTTGCTATCAGCTTAGAAGTGACACTTAGAGGGACATAAAATGAAGAGGATTGCAGGAAAAAGATCAGGTCACTGGATGAAACCCAACATACTTATGGATTTTGGTGACCTGAGCCTCTAAAATTCCTAATTATTTAAGCTGATTTAAGTGGATTTTGCTGTTATTATAAGCCAAAGGTATCAAACTGATCCAGGGTCCAGCATCACAGGCCACTGCACATTGCTTTCTTCCAGAGCATCACATTGCTTGGAGAAATGAACCCAGCCACACTTTAGAGCAGGGTTCCATAGTGCAGCTTTACATGAAGGATGACAAGTAGAATGGCTCATTTTCCCATTCTCATAATTATTGCTTATATACTCTTGTTATGGAATTATAAAATTTTAGAAAGGAAGGAATTTTAGGGAAGAAAAATTAAGGTAAAACCAATGTCTATGTTATCTTCAAAGGAAGGCCTTCAAAAGAGGATCAAGCCCTGTGCCTCCAAATATTAGGGAAAGTGCCATTGTCCACTTCAAAACATATCCTGAGCATGACAAGTCACCTTACATCTTGTGTTAAAAACAAAGAGAAATATTTTCTTATAGCCACATATCCTTAAATATTCCCTTCTCCATAAATGGCAATTCTATGTGGTTTTAATGTCTACATCAATTATCTATTTACAGCAGACTTCCGTTATTTCCAAAAGCAGAGTTGTCATTTAATTCTACCAGTCAGAAATATTGCTTTTAATGTGACAAATGATGAAAAGATACAGCTGGCATAATTGTTGGCCTTTAAGTTCATGGTATAGTGGGGGAGAGGAAGAAGATAAAAAGTACAATCAATTTATTTTACTGTTTATATACATATATATATATAACATATAGATATATAACATATAGATATATAAATATGTATTATCTTTGCTTATAATAGCAATTTGAGCTTACAACTAAAATAATATAAAAATAAACAAAATAAGTAAAATTAAAATCATCCATAATCCCAGTCAATCACTGATTATGGTCATGATTATCCTACATATTTTTTGCATATTGAAATTTTCTTCTTAAATAGTATATTATTTTGCAATCTGCTATATTTAAAACATCCCCGTTTATCAGACATTTAGCTGTTACTTATTCATTCCCATTGTAATCAGTGTTACATATGAATGTTTGGCTGAAATTATTAGGTTGGTGCAAAAGTAACTGCAGTTTTTGCCATTACTGGGGCAAAGTTGCAATTACTGGGGCAAAGCTGCAATTACTTTTGCACCAACCTAAATAAATTATATGCTTAGAAAAAAAATGGAAGGAGAAAACAAAAATGAAGTAATTCCAAAAAATGGACCAAGACGTAGCATATTGTTGGCTTCAGAATCCTGTGAGGATTCAACTGTTGATCCAATCTCCAAAGCAATCATTTCTACCAACGGATAGAACCAGGGGCAAACAGCAACCACCAAGAGGACAGAGGGGAGAAAAGAGCAAATCAGTCTTGCAGTGAAGGAAACCACCTGGGTGGCAGACTTGATGGAGCAAACACTTTAAATGAACCTAATGGAAAAAGGTTCAACAAATGAACCACAAGTAGATTTTCTCAGTTTTTAAGTGACAGACCCATTGTCTAGAGAAAAGAACAGCTTTTATCCAATCATATAATAAATGAAAGGAAATAATTTGCTCCTCTACAAAAATCTTGTGATGGTGAACTCCAAATATCTATATCCATCTCCAAAATCTGTATTTATATCTGTATTTATACCCATACCTATACTTATATATGTACGTTATTGTATCCATATATCTTGCCAGCCATCCAACCATCCATCCATCTACATAGAAGTGGTTCTTAAACTGGAGTGTGCATCAGAATCCCCTGGAGGGCTTGTTAAAGCACAGACTACTGGGCCCCATCCCCAAAAGTTTCTGATTCAGTAGGTCTTCAACAGGGCCTGAGAATTTGCATTTCTCATGTTTCAGGGTAATGCATCTGCTGCTGGTTCTGGGTCTACACTTTGAGAACTGCTGCTTACACCTGTATCCCTCTCATTCGCTCCATCTCATCACCAAACTCTAATTTAATGAACATACAGTTACCCTCACATACTTTGACTTTGATTCATTATCAGTTGTCAGTATAAATCATAGCGTTAAATACTACACAAAGTAGATACTATGCTGATTTTAAATTTATCTCCCCTTAATTTAATAATAAAATTATAAGATACAAAACTTATTACCATTTCCCCCCTCAGGAGAATAGTTAAATTGTGGTACATTTCTTGCTTCTACTTGGTTTTCACTGCCTTTGGCTTTTCACTGGATATATTTACATCTTAATGATTCAGATTTATTTTCCAAACAGTGAGATGAAACAGGGACAATTCAAAGGCAAGCTTCATTTTGAAATTGGCCAGGCTTTTGTAAACAAACTCTCTCCACAGAGCAATTTATAATTCTCTAAACAGCTGGAGGGGGGGGGTGGATATCACACAGAAAAGCAGATGTTATTCTCCTAACTCCTTTTTTTTCAGGTCTACAGTCATGTCTACAGCACCACATCCACCATATCACTTCAAGTAAATTTTGACTTTGCTGGGTGTCAACCACATTACCCATACTGGGGATGTGAGTCAAAGAATAAAGCTTCTCAGAGACAGCTCTGTGGCTGCCTCTTCATGTTAGGTTGACAGATCTTGATTTAAGGGTTCTGTTAGCTCATGACTGCAGCATGCAATAGTTCCTCAGATGCCAGCCCTAGCCTAAATAAAAGCTAGACCTGTATCTCCTAGGGTCAAGTTAAAGAATATGGGATCTGTCTCAGACCTCTAGCAGCTACCAATTAGTGGGAGACAAGATGTGTATAAAAGGAAATATAATTGGTAATTTTAATGAATAAACAGCTGCAGGGTTGAGAGAAAGAGAGGTCACTTGTGCTGGTGGAGCTGGGGGAAAAGTTTTCATATTCCGTGCATTCAGATCTTGAGAAACAAAGGTTATATCTCCAGAAAGTGAAGGGCAGACATTGAAAAAGGAAGCAAATCTTTACAGATAAGGTCACAGCAAAGACAATCTGGAGCCAGGAATTAACATGTGAGAAGAGAGGGAATAATCCCAGGGATGACGAATTTCAGTACTGAAATGATTATAAGTTACAGCCACCTATAATCTATTGTGAACGGCTTTTATGGTATCAGAAACAGAATAAAGGGAAAAGGAAAAAAACTTGTGCCCTAACGGGAGACAAGGAAGATGTGTGTTTTGCTCAATTCAAAGAAAATTATCTCTTTATATACACAAACACACATAGGTATATAATACACACACACACACACACACACATATAAATGCACACACATGTGTATGCGTATATACATACACACACGAACATACCTTTATATACATACGTGCATATACACACTCAGACTTTATGGAATAATTCCAATTGTATATAAGGTCTCCTTGTTCCCATTAGACATTAAAAATGCCCCTAGCTGCAAATGCTTTAGCAAATAGTCACTGAATAAAAGATATAGTCATCTAACATTGAAATAAAGCTATTACTACAAAGAAAAATATTTCACAAAAGAGAGAACTCATAGACTGCTATAATACAAAAGTCTGCATTTTAAGATCTATAACTGTATATGCATGTAAGTGGTGTTTTTAATGTTAAATACATGTTCAATATTTATTACTTTTTTGTAAATTGTGCCATGAAGGAAATTTACTGGAAGCAACAAAATAGGAGAAATGCTGACCATTTCTAAGTGTTTTCTAGATGTAACAATTTGGCCTGAAGTTCTAATTTGTTTAAAAATTTGTTTAATTGGGCAAAAATTTAGTTGCAAAATGGTATTTTGATGTAAAACTTAGTAAAAAAGCAGGAAAATCAAACATTTTTCAAAATAAGTATCTTTTCTCAAAAAAAAGTAGTATTTTAGATATAAAAGTAGTTCAATAAATGCTATTTAGAAGTAGCTTCTCAATAAAATGAATGATTGAATAAAAGAATACATCTAAATCTGCTGGCTCTCAGACCTTAGCTCCCAGAACTTCAACAGCCACATACATATACATAATTTCAAATTCAATGTTATCCTATTAAAAATAAGCCTGTGCTAAAAGAAGTTGTAACTTTCCATCACACCAAAAGAAATGCATAGTTTTGCCACAGCCATTATAGCAATTTCCATATTATTCAAAAAGAAAAGATTCTAAAAGATACAAATAAATCACAAAGCAGTTATTCAAAACAAGTCTGCATCAAAAATTCAAAAACATTGGCTACGGGAGTGGCGTTCTATCATTATTAATATACACCTACTATGTACCCACAAACATTAAAAATTAAAAATTATAACAAATTAAAAATAAAAAAGAAACTGACCATAAATATCAGACTGCCAGTTTCCTGGTAAGAAATCTTTGTGAAGAAATTGCAGTTAAAGTGATGCTCTGGAAAATGAGATAATGGGCCAATTAAGAGATTATCTCTTCTTTGTGCTGTGACGTGACATATGTGAGTGAGACTGTTGGCATACCCACTGATACAGTGATGCAAGTTAACATTTGCAAAATGTCCCAAATCTGAAGAACATTTCAATAAAATTGCTGGAGAATAAAGAAAACATTTTACTGATCATCTCTACAGTACAGAGTTTCTCAATCTTGGCATTCTTGCTATTTGGGGTAAAATCATTCATTGTTGTGGTGGGGGTTGCTGCCCTCTACACTGTGGGATGTTTAGCAGCATCCTTAGCCAGTAGTAAATCACCCCCTCCCAAATGTGACCACAAAAGTCTCGGGACATCAGCAAATGTGTCCTGGGGGGAGGTGGAAAACTCACCTTGTGAAAAACACTGATAGCATATATTATTAATTTTTTTTTTTTTTTTTTTTTTTTTTTTGAGAAGGAGTTTCACTCTTGTTGCCCAGGCTGGAGTGCAATGGTGCGATCTCAACTCATTGCAACCTCTGCCTCCCAGGTTTAAGCAATTCTTTTGCCTCAGCCTCCCAAGTAGCTAGGATTACAGGAATGTGCCACCACACCTGTCTATTTTTTTTGCAATTTTAGTAGAGATGGGGTTTCACCATGTTGGCCAGGCTGTTTTCGAACTCCTGACCTCAGGTGATCTACCTGCCTTGGCCTCCCATGATAGCATACATTTACATAAACTTATTTAATCAATTCCTGTGGTAGACAGGATAAAACTGTCCACAATTTTATATTCATACAAAACTCATTCTGTGAATTTTGCCTGTGTTGTATGTATACATTTTTTCATATTTAAGCACAATAAACTGATAAATCTAGAGTGACTGTTTCTTAGGTATAAACATTTTTAAACTCTACTAGAATGCCTCTGCTGATTATATAAAAATTTCAAGGATTCTCACCCAGAAGTTGTGATCTGGGGCTTAACCCAAAATGTTAACACTGCTTTATATGATGTAACTTATATTTTGGATAAAGGAAAACAGTCTGTTTCTGCTGTTTAAATAGAAGCTCCAAGTAATATTGCTAAGCATAGTATACCCTGAAATTCTTAAGGTTTTGATATTAGTTATCAGAAATACCTTAAATAAATATGAATAGTTTATAACAATTATTCAGGAAAGAGCTAGAAAGACTTCTCCCTGAGAGAACTGGCAATAATATGGAATATTACAGAAATACTTAATTATAAAAACCATATAAGTCATACTTTTGCCTTTAAAACTTACCTTAGTCAAACATGCTAGTAAAATGAACAAAGAGAAAATATGAGGCTACTTCAAAAAGTTCATAGAAAATATGCATTATGAAAGAACTATGCAAAAATTTGAAATACATATTGCACCAAATTAAATTCTTACTAACTTGTTATAACCTGTCTGAACAGGATCTAGTTTGAGGCATCAAGAAAGACAAGACATTGGTTTAAAAGAGTCCCTGTCAGGGAAACATGAATTCTGCTAAAATTGAAAACAGCCATCAAATTTATGGTGAAGATTGAGTAGAACAATGGTGAAATCACTGATGCTTGATTAAAAGTTTATGAGGACAGTGTCCCAAAGATATCAGGTTTGTAAACGGAAAACTCATTTTAAGAAGGGGTGAGGGCTGGCTATGGTGGCTCACACCTGTAATCCCAGCACATTTGGAGGCTGAGGTGGGCAGATCACCTGAGGTCAGAAGTTTGAGACCAGCCTAGCCAACATGGTGAAACCCCATCTCAACTAAAATTACAAAAATTAACTGGGCTTGGTGGCAGGCACCTGTAATCCCAGCTACTCAGGAGGCTGAGGAAGGAGAACTGCTTGAACCCAGGAGGTGCAGGTTGCAGTGAGCTGAGATCATGCCATTGACCTCCAGCCTGGGCAAAAAGAGTGAAACCCCATCTCAAAAAAGGGAAAAAAAAAAAAAAGAAGAAGGAATCAGATGATGTTGAAGATGAAGCCCACAGCAGCAGACCATCCATATCAATTTTTGAGGAAAAATATTCATTTTGTTCATGCCCTAATTGAAGAGGACCAATGATTAACAACAGAAACAATAGCCAAAACCATAGACATGTCAATTGGTTCTGCTTACAGAATTCTGACTGAAAAATTAAAGTTGAGCAAACTTTCCACCCTAAAGTTACCAAAACCGTTGCACCCAGATCAGCTGCAGACAAAAGCAGAGATTTTGCAGGCAAGTTTTCACAAGTGGGACTAAGATCCTGAAGCATTTCTTGAAAGAGTTGTAACAGGAGATGAAACATGGCTTTCCCAGTACCATCCTGAAGACAAAGTACAATCAAAGCAGTGGCTGCCAAGAGGTGGAAGTGGTCCAGTCAAAGTAAAAGCAGACTGGTCAAGAGTGGAGGTCATGGCAACAGTGTTTTGTGATGTTCCAGGCATTTTGTTTGTTGACTTTTTAGAGGGCCAAAACTCAGTTAACATCTGCTTATGAGATGTATTTTGAGAATACATCTCATATAAGAGATATTTTGAGAATGTTAGCCAAAGTTTTAGCAAAAAAAATGACCACAACAATGCTCCTGGCTCATTTCTCTTATTGAACAGGGCAATTTTGTGAGCATCTCTATGGGAAATTAATAAGAATTTACCCTCCAGTCCTGATTTGGCTCCTTCTGACTTCTTTTTGCTTCCTAATCTTAAAAAATATATCTAAAGGGCACCCATTTTTCTTCAGTTAATAATGTAAAAAGACTGCAATGACATGGTAAAATTCCCAGGACCCTTAGTTCTTTAGAGATGGACTAAAATGGCTCATATCGTTGCTTACAAAAGTATCTTGACCTTGATTCTGAGAAATAAAGTTTCTATTTATTATTTTTTATCTTTTATTTTTTCCATGAACTTTTTGAAGTCCTCTCATATATGCAGCACAAAGTAGTGGTTGGTTTCACTTAAAATTCTTTAGTGTGAGAAATGTTCCAAATAAGACAAATAAGCAATTTTTTTCTACTAAGTCTGTTTAAAGTGTGTGTCTACATTGTTTAATGATAATAAATCTAGAGATCAAAATGTGTACCAATCACTACTAAATATCATAATTTAATGGACAAATGAGAAAAAACACCTTTGTTAGTCTCTACAAATTATTGTTTCAGAAAATGCTGTCACTGTTACGATTATTCACATTCCTACACAGATAACATCTGAAAACCTGTATTTTGGCTTCTGTAATGATTATTTATTATTGAAATGATAATGATCTAAAATATTCCTCATTTGAGAGAAAAACATCCTAGACCAAACTTATTTTTTAAAATAGTTATGCTATCGTGCTAGAAATATGCTAATTTGCTAGATGAGTAGTTCTCAGCTGAGAGTGACTGCATACCCAATAGGACATTTAGGGATGTCTGGAGACATTTTTGGTGGTCTCAACTGAGGGGAAGGTGCTACTGGCATCTAGTGGCTAGAAACCAGGGATCCTCCTCAACATCCTGCAATGCACAGGACAGCCCATCACAAAAAAGAATGATCTGGCCCCAAATGTCAATAGAGCTGAGTATTTAGAAACCCTTCTACACATAAAATTGTTTCCCAGTTTAATCTGTGCAACAAAGGAAAAAGCATACAATTCAAAATGGTGTGAAGAGAATCCCTGTTTTAGACAGTACATAATGTTTTACCAAAGGGATTTTTCTTTTCTCTTTTTTTTTGAGACAGAGTTGTTTTGCTTTTGTTGCCTGGGCTGGAGTGTAATGGCGCAATCTCCGCTAACTGCAACCTGGGCTCACTGCAACTCCGTCTTCTAGGTTCAAGCAATTCTCCTGCCTCAGCTTCCCTAGTAGCTGGGATTACAGGCATGCACCACGATATCTAGCTAATCTTGTATTTTTAGTAGAGACAGGGTTTCTCCATGTTGATCAGGCTGGTCTCAAACTCCCCCACCTCAGGTGATCCACCTGTCTTGGCCTCCCAAAGTGCTGGGATTACAGGTGTGAGCCACCACACCTGCCAGGATTTTTCTTTTCTATGGAAAGTGGAATTTAAACTACACCTTCTTGCTACTGTTGGCACCTCAAAGCAGGAACGCCAACTGAAGGTTGAGGGAAACATGTACTTTGATATTGACTCAAAGTAATGCCTTCATTATAAACAGGAATCACTTGACATGCTAACAAAATCCATCCTATAAATCAATACAGCTAAAGCCTGAGTGAATTTGAGTAACTCTTTTTCCTCCAATGTCAAAAGTAACTGATAGTCTGTATCGCTTAGGAGGCAGTATTAAAATCAAATGTTTAACAGCCTTAAGTAAATGTCTTCATTTTCCATAAAACAAATGGCACAGTAATATGATTGCTTACAGCTGCAAATGCCTCATCATGAACTAAAGACTTTTTAAACTTTGAGTAAAATTTTTCTTCAATGGCTTACAGTATCTTTTCCAAACAAAAGCATTTTTTAAATTGTTTCATTAAATAATGCCATGGCAGATCGCTTAAATTATGTTATAGGCTTGACATAATCATCCACTAATTACATAAGTACACATTAAATCTAAAATAACAATCTACATCCCTAAATATAAATTACTTTATAATTTTACAGTAGGGAGTAGCACTGTATAAGTTATTAATGTTTTGCCCCACCCAAAGAAAGACAAATAGAAAACTTCATGCTAGGAAGGAAAAAAAAAAGTTTCCTATGTGTTTAATTTTCCCTAAGTGTCCAAGATATTCTTTAGATTACATGTCATCAACACTTCAGGAGAGAGGTGTCAAGTTTCTAAATGGGGTAGTAAAGAGAAGCTAAGGTAAGAAAAGGACAGCTGACATTCATTCCTGCTAAGAAAGAAAACAAAACCTTGCTCACACGTTTCATTTTAAAGACTTGTAAGGGGGGAAGAAAAAGTTCCTCTAAAATTTCAAATAATACAAAACAAAACATATTAGCCATTCACTTTTTGGTATGCATTATTTTAATTAGATTGTTTTGTTCTAAGGCCAAACTAAATTCAACCTTTTAAAGATTGAAAAATATTTGGTGCGTGCTGGATACTTTACTTTGCAAAGTATCAAATAACTTTGGAATGTTGAACACCTTAGAAAGGGCACACTGAGTACCATAATCCAGAGAGATGTTGTCGAAGATAGGTGAGTAAAGAGGTATTTGAATACCAATTAAAAGCCAAAAAAGTCACTCTTCCTAAACACATATTGTGGGTTCATTTAGTGACTACTTACCATGCCCCTCTATTGGTGCCAGGAAGGTAGGTGCTCGGGTAAAAAGATATGACTGAGCCTGACTTCACAATGGTAACTAGGAATTTGGGGGCAAACATAACCTGCTTTTGAGTATAATCTTGTGCTACAGAGGAAAGTAGATTGAATTTATCAAAACAAAAGGCCTGGTTATTCATTTACAACAGGCTTGGTGACCACAGAAGTTATCCCAAGTCTTTGATTATTCTACTCCATTACAAGATACTTTACAGGGTTTTAAAGATACTTTACAGGCCAAAAGCATCAACATAGACATTGCTGATTTAGTCAGCATCTGGCCTGCTTCTCTGACATGCATTAATGTGGAACCCTTTCAAACAATATTCGGTGATAGTTTATATTAAATCCTTCACATTACAAGAAAATCACTTTTTTTGTGAATTGTTTTGGTATTAGATTGGTGTTAAATTGTTCTTATTTCACTGTGAAGGAAGATAAAATGTTGTCTAACGTCATTTCTGAACTTTGCACATTCATCTCCAAATACCTAAGCATGATTATTCTGTGTGGGAGATATAGTTATGGTATAGGAAGGTATACCAGTGACTAGTGGACCAGCGTAGGGCTGGATAGGGTGGGGGAGCACTCATGGAGTAATGCTGAAATCCAGATGGGGAAGCCAGCCTCAGATAGATTCTAATCCAGATGCAGCATTTATTGAGTAATCTGGGAGCAAGTTACCTACATGGCTCACTTTTAAAATGGGGATAAAAATCTCACTCTACTAGGATTTTTGAGAAGTTGACAAAGATTCTATGTGAACGTATGATGAATTCTTAGAAACCAGTAATAGTTAAGTGAATTCAGTGCCTGACCACCACCATTCTCTTCTGCCATGTCTCAGGGTACTCTGCCACACTGGCTAAAATCCAAAGGATTCCTACTAAATGTCAAGGATTAATGATATGCGAGTGTCTGCCCTTGCAGAACTTCTACCTATCCTCATAGTTGTTGAGAATTTCTGGGAAAATCTTTGTCTCTGCAGCTTGAGATATTTTATTTTTTCACCACCAAAAACTTATCAGTAAAACTTATTTCTGAGTGTAGAGATATTTTCATGTCCCAAAGTTGCTAAAGGGCACCTGAAGTCTTGGCGTACAAAATTCTAATTTCAACTTAATTTTCAACGCATTCAATCCAAAGAATATTAACTGATACAGCTAGGTCACTCTTCAGACAAAATAACTGAATGTTCTAATCAAAATCTCCCAGGGTACAAAAAAATCCAATTCTGCGAAAGACAATCAGTGTAATAATTACAGAGGCATTATGGTGACTCATTATAAGAGGAGCTTTTTCTCTAAATGGCAGCTCTATCATCTTTGCAATTAGACTAATCCCATTACACCTACACAAGAACAAATGTCAAACTTTAATAATGAATTTCATAAAGGCTACCGAGTCTGGGTAATGCTGGCACTAGAGTTATGAGATCGTTATGGGAAGTACCTGAACCTAGTGCTAGAAAGGTGATTCATCAGCTCTCTGTAAGGTGGTAAAGATTTAATGGATCAACATGGGAGTAGTCATTTTTCAATATTTCACAAGCCTGGCTTGGGTATTCAACAGTTTGACATACTTAGCTGCAGCAGCAGCCACAGGTTGTCTAGCCAGAGGGGAACACATAAGAGTGATAATTTAGAAAATGTCAAGCCATTCTTTCCCCTCACCTGTCTGCCTTTAAGTAATTAATGACAGCTGTTTTAATGAATTGATTAATTTAGTAATTGAATAATTCAATATGCTACCCTTATTTCTGTTATCTCTCCTATCTCGTTCTAACAAGTTGTTCAAGAATTGTATCTCTGTTAAAGTATAATCACGTGTCACTTAATGATGAGGATACATCCTAGAAAAGCATCATTACGTGATTTCATTGTGAACATCATAGAGTGTACTTACACAAACACCTAAGCATTATCATTCTGTGTGGCAGATATACAAAGAGTTATATACAAAAAGGTACAGGAAGGCTTCCCAGTGACCTAGTAACCACGAAGTGAACATCATAGCATGTACTTACACAAACCTACTACACACTTAGGCTAGATGGTACAGCCTATTGCTCCTGTAATACAGACCTGTATAGCATGTTACTAAACTGAATACTGTAGGTAAGTGTAACACAATGGTAAGTATTTGTGTATGTAACCATAGAAAGGTACAGTAACAATATGGTATTATAATCTTATGAGAACACTGTTGTCTCTGTGGTCCATTATTGACAGAAACGTCCTTATTTGGCACATGACTGCATATTCGCAAGCAAATATCAGCCACCATTTTATAACAACAACCACCACATATACAACAGCAAAAGCTAACAATTTTTTAGCACTGACTAGATGCCAGCTACTGTTATCAGCACATCTCAAGGTGCTCCACCAAGCTGGTGAAGCTGAGGGATGTCAGCAATGGGTGCAAAAGGTGCAAAGCCTCAGAAAGGAGGAAAATGTTTGAATTTTTTTTGAGATCTACTGCACAGCATGGTGAATATAGCTAATAACTGAGTACTGTACAATTCATAATTACTGAAAGTAAATTTCAAATGTTCTCATCAGAAAAAAAGGTTAAATATTTGAGGTAATGGATATGCTAATCAGCTCAATTTAATCATTTCACATTGTATTAAAAATCATAATCAGTTTTTACCAGATAAATACAATTATAATTTATTAATATACAATTTTAAAAATTCTGAGAGCCCACTAGATTTCCCAAGGGTTAACAAGATGCACGTGGGTCTTAAAACTCCAGAAAGCATAGCAACTATCTCATTGGCATCTCTGAAGATGATGGTCTTGAAAACCAGATAAACATGATCTTTTACACATCCCACAAATATTAACTGAAGGCTTCCTTTGTGCCAGGCATAGAGCTCTATGCTTTAGATGTGTTTACTCATCTAATCATCACAACACCACCATTGCTCCCGTTTCACAGATATTTAATGGAAGCATGGAGAAACTTGCTCGTAGACCCATGGTAAGAAGGAGGCAGAGTCAAAAATAAGAGAATATGTTTAGCTAATCACTTGGAGTCACTCAGCGAATGGTGTCACCATCTCAGCACCCAACTGGTAAGTTGCAGGATCCCTTTCTTCCTCTCCTCTCTATTCTCATGGCTGTTAGAATAGTGCCGGGCACATGTTCAGCAGGTTAGAAGAGTTTTATTGGGGCTCAGAAAATAGTACCTCAAAATGAAGACTGCTGCTGAGCAGCTTCAGAAGCAAAAGTTTCTCTCTTATCTTCTCCTGTCCTCCTGTCTCTTGGTCCCATTTTGCCCTGAGGCTAGCCATAGAAATTAGAATCCCTTTTCCCCAAGATAGGTCATACAAATCAGAACCCCTTTACCCAAAAGTCAGTCATAAAACCCAAAAATATTCTACATAAAAACTGTTCAGGAAGAAATGATCTGACCTACCTTGTCTGACTGTAGGTCCTAAGATTCCTGTTCCAGACAAAGTCCTCTCTCACACCAAGAAGGAAGACATGCTTCTCAGAGAAGCTAAGAAGAATCTAGACAGACAGGCCTTGCTGGGTTTTCCCCACTCAGTCCATTAGCATTCAAATCAGACCCTTTCTATCCAATCACATTTCAACACGGCTGTCCACATGTTGCTGAACCTAAGCATAAAAATGGACAATTTCCCCTGTATGTTAGGTCTTCATTCCAGAGGCTCCTGTGCATACAAGTTAAATAAATGTGTATTCCTTTTCTTCTATTAATCAATTTGCCTCACACCAGTGATTTTCCAGTGACCCTTCAGATGGCAAAGGGAAAGTTTCTCCTTCACTTCCTTAGAGTTAATAAATGAAATAAGTAAAAGTCATGAACCAACTACTCCCACTAAATGAGTAAAACCATGCTTAAGATAGGTAGAATAAACACAAGCGCAAAGTGTTTATTAAGAAACTTGCTGCAAAGTGAAGGCATTTAGTACGTCCACTAACCAAATTCTCTATGTAAATGCTACAGATCTGTTACTGATTTACTGTATGTTAGTCTTCTTTATTAGTTTTGGAGGTCTGAGACCATCACTCTTGTGGTCTATTCTTGGCATCTCACAACATCTCACAATGTTGTCATGGGTAAGATAACTGATAACTCTTTGTTGATTGGACTTTCCTGGGCAAGTATAACTGACTACAGAGAAATCATAGCCATAACTGGCTATGCTTACTTTAAAACTGTGAAGCTATGTATAAACAACTAACAAAATGGGGCATAGTCTTACATCAATGGGAGCAAAGTACCCAAGTGCAAGACTATTTTCAAATGATTGTTTACCTTCTCATGCTAAAGTATTCATTTTCATTCTTTTATTAAATTTTAAAGGTTTAGTTCAAGTGTGGTTCTCACAAAAACTAGACATTGCTTACACTTAGTGACCCTCTTGCCGCTATATTTTTTCCATTTTCATGAACAAGCTCCTCTTAGATCCATCTCCTAGAAATATGCTTTCTCTGAATAATCAAATTATTTAATCTCTTTTTGTATATTCTGCTTAGTGCTTCTCTATGATGTCTAGCTTGCTCTGGTATTTTGAGTGCTGATGAATCTTAGATATGTACACATATATTCTCCTTCATTTGCAACTTTTTCTCGATGCAAACAAACACAAAGAAAACTAAACTGTTCTAGAGGGCACATACATTCCCTTATCCACAGTGCAGGGCCACAGGGTGCAGACAGCAGAAAGTCATGTGGTTTGGCTTGCTGGTAATACCAGAAATCTTCACCCCTATGCTTTATGAAGTGAATACATCAAAGTGCCTCTCTTCCAAGATGGTTTGACTCAAGATCACGTTGACAAATGCATTTTTAGACTAAAATTTTATTTTGAGATAATTGTAGATTCACATTCATCTGCAAGAAATAATAGAGAGCCATCTCCTATACTCTTCTCCCAGCTTCCCCCAGTTGTAACATCTTTCATAACTATAGTAAATGTCAAAGCCAGAAAACTGACATTGATTCAACTATCTCATTTAGAATTCACCAGTTTTACATGTTCTCATCTGTGTGTGAATTTGTGTATGTGTGTGTATTTAATTCTACTCAATTTTATCACATACGTTTCTTTGTGTGACAACCACAATAGTCAGGACACAGAAGAGTTTCATTGCCACAAGGATTTTTTATGTTACCCCTTTATAGCTACTTGCACCTCCCTCTTAACTCACCATCTTAAATCTAGCAACCACTAATCTGCTTTCCTTTTTTATTATTCTATCATTTCAAGAATGATATATAAAGGGAACCATACAGCATGTAGCCTTCTTTGACAGGCTTTATTCACTCAACATAATGCTCTTGAGATCCATCCAAATTATTGAGTATACCAATAGTTAATTCCCTTTTGTTGCTGAATAGTATTCTATGGTATGGTCATACCACAGTTTGTTTAACCAGAAATAAATTATTGATTTGATACAATTTTATTAACTGCACCAGTGCTGTAGTATATCGTATCACTTGATGGGGAATTACATAAATGATCTTGTTCTTTTTTAGGGGGAGGGTCTACAGTAATTTTATTGTAACAGAGAATCCAGGCTGTAATAAGTCTATATGATTAGAGCATATGGTGATTATCTTTCCAAGCCTGAACCCAGATGGCAGCACACAAAGCCTAGAATATCCTCTTCCTGGTACTTTCCTGTACTACTTGACTCATGATGTGAGAATAGAGACTATACAACCATATTCAATGAAAAGAGGAGGTTCAACTGGACAGAGGCAATATCCAGCAGGAGACAATTACACAATTGTTGAAGAGGATGCTCAGATAAAGTACAGTTTCCTTCTCCACTATTCTTTGCTGAGAAAAATGAGGCTATGGCATCAGTAGAAAATTATGTTCTTTATTCTTAAATAAATCCAAGTAGGATGGGGCTTGATATGGTTTGGCTGTGTCCCCACCCAAATCTCATCTTGAATTGCAGATCCCATAATACCCACATCATGGAGGGAGCCGGTAGAAGGTAATTGAATCACAGGGCATGGTTACCCTCATGCTGTTCTCATGATAGTGAGTGAGTTCTAATGAGATCTGATGGTTTAAAAGAAGCTTTTGCCCCTTTTGAGCAGCAATTCTCCTTGCTGCTGCCATGTGAAGAAGGACGTGTTTACTTACCCTTCCACCAAGTTTCCTGAGGCCTCCCCCCACCATGCTGAACTGGAAGTCAATTAAACCTCTTTCCTTTATAAATTACCCAGTCTTGAGTATCTCTTTATTACTACCATGAAAACAGACTAATATAGGGTAGATGGTCAATCCAGCAGTAGAATGGGATGAAAATCTAGGTTAGTTAAAAATCTTTGTGCATAAGGAAAAGAACAGGTTGAAAAGGGAAGAGAGAGCCTTCTCTTTTCTTAAATAAGACAGGAAAGAGTACCTTTTATTTTCTTTGCTGCAGTGTCAGCAGACTCATTGGTTTTCATAAAACACAATTTCTGCAATATGGTCTGTTGATAAGGTTGCTCCATCATGGGAGGACAAACATGAAACTGATTGTTAATTACAGAACTAGGTCTTCTCTCAAAGCCTCTAATGTGTGGTATTTCTCATGAAGAACACTGACAACATAAGATGCTTCAGTTAAAGCTTCTGAAATATTGTAGTGGCATAATTAGCAGGTTTCTTGGAGCTATGAGTTTCTTGTACATGTAAACCCTTTGAGAAAAGTTGAAGATAGAAAGATGGGGGAGAGTTCTTGGCTTAGAGTGACAAAGTTCCAGACACCAAGTCACAGATGCCTCTGCCCAATGTCATTACATGTTCTTTTCCTGAGAAATGCATTCCATCACTCAGGATTATGCATTGTGGTTAAAAAAAATGATCTACTCACCACCATCTACCCTCCCTCATCTTCCATGTGAAGCTCACAGTAGCGGCAGCTAAAACAGAAAAGTTGTATCTGTTCCCTCACACCAGGGACATTACTTGGTGACCTGGTGAATGGCATAGGCAAGATAACTCATGTTGCTGGAGGTGATCCCTGCCACAGAGATGCAGCCATCCTATGCCATATAGATGGAGAACTTCTTGGTTAGCTTCTCCACCTGTTCAGGCTTTAGCCTTGTGAAACAAAGCATGCCAATTTAGTCAGTCATGTGTTGTAGATGTGCAAGGTACCCTCCTTACTGTTGGAGATCAGCTGAATCTGCATGCTAATAATGCAGTTGGCCATGATTTTCACTCTGCTGCAACCATTATTTTTGCAAACCCAGGATGTTCAGAATGGTAGAGGCAATACAGGCCCCATTGAGAGAAGGATTGGAATACACGGGATAAATAAGGATCTTCAACTGTGACTCTACTCTTTTGGTTTCATTCACTGTCTACACAGTGAAGGCTCCCACATGCTGACCATATAAAGCCCATGTTCTTGAAGTATGATTGGCAAAGACAAATGTTAATGCCCTGTTCAATGAAGTAGCACACAGCCCACACATCCTCGTTACCATCACCACTGGCAAAGCCTTGGTAGACCATATCAAAGAATGTAGAGATTCTTTTACTTTGCCACTGTTACTATTTCCTTCCACTGCTTTGCATGAGGGTCCCAGGCATGCAGGAGAAGAGCACTTTGCTCTGGTATTTTTGCAATGTCCTCCATAGCACTTGTGAAGTCAAAACTGCAAGTCTTGGGGTCATTATACTGATAACTTTGTAGCTGTATGCCAGTTCCCCTGAAGATAGGTGTGTGATTACTCCAAGGTGGTTTCAACAGAAAGACATCTGTCTTCAAAAACTTTAAAAATCTTTGCACAAACCTGGCTCCAACTCTTAAGGCCCCAGTTCCAGAAATGATCTGCACAGTGACAAACTGGCCAATTTTCAAAAGTTTGCTGTTCTCACCCAGGGCTAGTTCTGCAGATGCCTTGCAAAATTCAGCTTGTCCTACAATGGGCAGGTATTCTTTGTCTAAATTTTTTATGGCAATCTAACTGGGTCTTTATCATCCCAGTAGGTACCAACTCCCAGACTCATCTTTTTGCTATTGATGTCCCTCTTAAAGGCTTTGGTGACTCCCAAGATGGGATCTGGAGGTCTCATTTCCACATGGGCCCACAAGGAGCTGGTTCTGGCAGAGGCCATGGTGGGGGAGGCCCTGGGTGAAAGGTGGCAGAGATCCCCTAGAGGACATGGCTGGAGTGCGGCAGGGTCATGGTTGACCTTGAAAGCACAGTGGGTAGCCACAGGACAAAGTAGAGAGCAAGAGGACGCAGACCAAGGAGGCATAAGCTCCTGCTGAAGGTACTGTTCTTGTTTTATATTACAAGACCTCCACAGTGGAGTGAAAAATGAAGTCAATTTCCAGTATATTTTGAATTAAAGCTTGCACAGGTGTTTCAGCTTGCTAAATAGTTCAGCCTGGACTATTTCAGCTCTGAATTATCCAAATAATTATTTTAAAATATTTTAAATATAATTTAGCACACAGAGAATGCCTCTGTGGGAAATAAGTGGTGGTAATTTAAAATAACTAATGATTATAATTATTGGAATCTAGTCTCCTGGCCATTTTCTACTTCATAATTTACAAGGAGCCTATGAGAGTTCAAAAACACTATATTTTTGCCAAAGGAGCCTCATGCTTTGTCTGCATTTTATGGCTTCCTTTGCACCTGGAGCAGCTATTTTAGGACTGTCTAGACAATCACCCCAGCTTTAAAGGTCTTTTCCTTTCTTTTCACATAGTCAGTGAGCATGAAGAGTAATAAATAGATGACGCTGGCACTGTCTCACCCAAGATGCTATTCAAATAGAGACAGGAACAAGAGTGCCTTTGCTCTGGCTCAGAAAATCAAGAGACCATAATATACAGCCCCAGACGTCTACCAATTGGCAAAACTTTAAACCAACAAGAAGGCCTTCCAATGTCCACATCTCTATAGTAGCTGGATCATACTTTTTGGTGGAGCTGCATGAAATGATTACTATTTGACCATCTTGGACATATAAAAACAGCAATTTAAGATGTTTCAACCCAAGAGATTTGGGGAAAGAATTTGGGAGTGCTCTTTTTCCATTTTCTTTCTCCAGTTCCCAAGCAATACTCATCTGGGTTCCAGTAATGACCCAGAATGCACAGCTTCTGCAGGCCTTTTTTGCCACTCCAGGGAAATAATGCAACCAAGCATGATACTGGAACATTCCCTAAATGCATGTCCTAGGTAATGCCTAAAAGTCAGTAAGTAATATCCCAAGGAGATGTACACTGAATCAGTCTACTTCACCCCTCGTAGTCCTTTCTTTCAAGAGGTGAGAGACAGCTTTCAAGCTCTCCACAGGACTCCTAAAGCCCACCTGTCCCCAGGCTCTTTAATGGGTTCTGGGATTGCATCCCAATCTCTGACCCTCCCTAGAAATATTCTTACTTGGTACTCTCTGATGGTAAAAGTATTTCATTTTGGAGGAAAAAATGCACAAGGGTAGATATCTATAGATATATAAATGCACATTGTATATGATATATAATAGAATATACAATTACATAATATACATACACTACATATGCATTTTTACATTATATACTACATATATATGACACCTAGCAATTATCAGTTTTATTTGCTTCCTGATATTATTTATTTCTCAATACAACAAAATGTGCACGTATTAATTCTCTGCTAACATCATGCCATTTCTATTGTCATGTTCAAGAACTATCTCCACCCTTTACTCTCTCCCACTTTCTCCACTGACAATATGTATACATGAATTAGTTGGGGGTCTGAAATACAAAGCATTTCTCCTGAATATAAACTGCAGCTTCAAAACAAGAGCAGCCCAAGAAGGTTGGGCCAAGCGCCGAGAAATCAGTGCCACTCACAACTCAAAACTTTGTGCCAGGCACTGGGTTAAATGCAATGGTGGTGTGGAGATACAAAGCAGATGAATACTCAGTCTTCACTTAAGCAGATACAATTCTTACAGGGGAATAAAATTACAACACCAAGTGGAGCAAACATAGCATAGAACCAAGTCAATAGATGTTGTCTTAGTCCATTTTGTGTTGCTATAAAGGAATAGCTAAGGCTGGGGTAGTTAATAAAGAACAGAGGTTTATTTTGGCTCAAAGTTCTGCTGGCTTTACAAGATAGAGGGCACTGGCATCTGCTTGGATTCCATCAAGGGCTTTTGTGCTGCATTAAAATATGTTTGAGAAGGTCAAAGAGGAAGTAGACACGTGCAAAGAGGGACCAAACCCAGGGGGCGTCCTGGCTTTCTAGCAACCCACTCTTGCAGGAACTAATCAATTCCCCTGAGAACCAATCTAGTCTCAAGACAGTGAGAATGCCCTCACTGCCATGAGAAGGGCACCAAGCCATTTATGAGGGATCCATCCCTGTAACCCAGATATCTCCCACTAGACCCCACCTCCAATATCACCATGCCAATCATCAAATGTCAACATGAGATTTGATGGGGACAACAAACCATGCCCAAAACATAGCAAATATGATTCAAAATCTCCAAGGGCCATGGCTTATGAGTAGCATTATTAGGGCAATTTGCTCAACCTATCCTATTTCCTCCCTTGAGTATCAGTTAATAATTCAAATACTACTTGGCATTTAATAAGATAATTACTAAAAGTTTTATGTCAGGTAGAGTGACATTGGTAAACTTAAAACACTATAAATACAACCCCTTATTTTTAGTGAGTATCCACTGCATGCATATACTGCCTTATTTTGTCCTCAGCAATCTCAATCTTATAATGTATTACTACTTTCTTCCTTTTAGATAGACAAGTTAGGCAAAAGTAAGTTAATCTCACTACTACCAGAAGACGCTTTCCTGCAGGACAATAACGAAGTCCCAAACTGAAGGCAAATTTCTCCAAAGTCATCAGCAATTTCTCACTTCGCAGTTGCCAATATCTTCTCACTTTCTCAGTTTTCACTTCCCAGACACTCTTTAAAGCAACTCAATCTGTTTTCTACTTCCATTATTCAGATAAAAGTGGTTTGGTAAAAATTCCCAATGCTGCCATGTTGTAAAGCTGAAGGGGGAACTGTTCTGTTTTCATTCTACTTGACCCCTCACCACCACTAAACCTAGCTGGCCATTCATTAGCCTTGCCATCTGCAATCAGTTTTCTCCCCCCCAGGTTTTGCTAAATGCACCCCTTTCCTCTCTTTTCTCCTTCACTAGCCACTTGCTCTAGGTTTTTTGCTGTTGCTTCTGCTCCTTTAGAGTTCTAAATGCTGGCACTCCTCATGGCTCTGTTCCAGGCCAACATCTCTTAGTCAATCCTTCTCAAGATGTGCCTGGAATTTGTGAACCTCCTGAAGCAGCCCCACCAGAAAGAAACAAGCTTCATGAGGGAAAGAACCTTTGCACACTAACTGCTGAATTCCCAACACCTGAAAGAATCTCAGGCACACTCCAGGTGCTCAACAAATATTTGCTGAAGGAATGTGAATTGCCTGAAGTGCTTGAGATGCTCCTGGGATACCCTTCTGGACTTCTAAATTGGAATCCCAGTGCATCTGAGGACCAAAATCTCTGGTCTTCTACCACACCGCCTTTTATTCATGTTCTTTCTTTAACCTGATATCCTCTCCCACTTCCTCATTCTTTAATGTGCAGGGAAGCCTTTCCTGACCCTCACCTCCACCCAGATTCAGTCAAATCTCCCTCTCGTGCCCTTTCATAGAACCCTCTCCTTTGTGGTACTGAGGTCACTTTAATTTTACACATATCTGTGTGACTGTCAATGAAATCCCCTATCTCTCCTGCCAGCCTGCCTCAGATCATGCAGGCTTGCATTCACCATCATACCCGATTTCCTAAGTCTCCCTCACAGTGGCCCCTCAATAAATATCAGTGAACAAATTGTTAATGTATTTTTATATTAATGTTAACATATCAAAATATATTAACAATAAATATATTTAAATTATATATTAATTATATGATGAATACTTAAAAGTTTAAAAATGACAAAAATTTCTCTCTCCAGCTCTGAGATTTCCTCTGAATTCTACATACATATATCCATCTAGGGGTCTCACATTTCCAAATGGATGTCTAATGGGGTTCTCTATTTCAGCCTGTCCAAAACCGCAGCTTTTAAATTTTCCCCCCAATACAATCTTGTTTCTCTCTTATTTTACTCATGTTAGTACATAGCATCACCCACACAGCTGCTCAAGCAAGACCTTGAGAGTCACATTTGATTCCCTTTTCCTTCACCAGCCACTTTGCCATATCTAATTAAACACATAGTCCTGTTGCTTATACTTCTAAAATATATTTTAAATCTATCCCCTTCTCCAACTCCACAGCTGCTTCCAAGCCCAATCTTCCATTAACAGTCAACTGGATGGTGGTGAAAATAACTGGTCCCTTGTATCCATTCTTGCTAATCTACCATAGATTTTCTAAATGCAATAAAGTGCACACACCTTAGTGAGGCTCTGCCTACCTATCCACTGTACCCCATGCCATTGCTCCCTTCATTCACTACACTCCCAACTCTCTTTTGTATACACTGTTCCCTTTGCTTGAAATGATTACCCCATGTGTCCCCACCCCTTGCCCACCTCACATAGCTGGCAGCTTCTCCTGCTCCAGTCCTCAGATTATCTGCTGCCTTCTCAGAGAAACTTATTAACGCTATCTAAAATAGATTTTGCCTTTGGATATCTGTTATCACAGAAATATTTCTGTTCTTTACACAGCATTTGCCACAATTTGGAATTACTGATCCACTACTGTTTAGTATCTTGTTTCTAGATAGAAAGTTCTATGTCAGTCTTGTTCACCATTTCATCCCTAGCACCTAAAATGGAGCTCAGCATATAGTAGATTATCAATAATTGGTTGCTGCATGAATGGATAGAGTAGAGGAAAACAGTCGTATTAGCACAGTTCCAACAGGTCAATGGTTACCAGGGCCTGAGGGCGAAACAGGGGTTGACTATAAAAAGGCAGAATGAGGAGACTTAGTGGTGGTGGCAGGGGTGAGGGGTGGGATATGATAGAATTCTTCTGTATCACAATTGTGATATTGGCTACACAACTTTATGTATTTGTCAAAACTGATAGAACCATACTGCCCAGGTCAATTTTACTCTATGTAAATTAAAAAATAATAAAATTATGATTCCCAAACCCATGTCAACCCAGAACAAATGTAAGATTCTCAAGATTCATAATTTGGAGCTTTTTTTTTTCTTGGTGGTGGTGGGTTCAGTTAACTTCCTGTGTTCATGGTCAACGTACTGACTCAAACCATACTTCCCTATTTTTCATTTATCAGTTTAAAGAAAGGAAACAGGAAAGAAAATAAAGATGTGAAAGATAAACAACATAAGAAAAGACACAGTAGTAATATTTAAACTAATCATGTGATAAAATGTCAGCATTTATTCGTGACATTTGGCTCTGTTTGTATTGGATTACCCAGCAGGGCAGTGGCTGTGTGTTGATTTCATAATGGTGCCTCCCACATGTACACCCACGGCTCACCTCTGCTTTGTGCAGTTGATAATGACTAAACTTCACATATTATGTTGGCAAAATCTACTCCTTCCCTGGAGGGCTGTTACACACAGGGAATTATAGTTTCACAGCTGAGCAACGTTTCTTTCTCAAATTCCAGGATGATCCACTTTCATTAGAACAAAGTTATATGGGCTGATAAACTGCTGTCTTTTGCCAAAGTGTTACTCATCATTGTATATTTGCCCAACAGATGCGCACTGAGAAACCCCATCCTATCAAGGGGGAAGAAGGATGCAGAGCTATGAATAGACTGTTTAGACACAAGCTGCATTCTCTAAAGTAAGCACATGACATACAAATTTCATCTTATAACCTTTCCCCCACCCCTACCCCCACCCCCATTATTGACTTTCATCCATTAGAACGTGTTGATGGATATACCATTTCAAAATGAAATATTTGGATATCTGACTCTGATTTGGGAAAGGGAAATGGTGAGCTAATTTCCTCTTTTATCAAGCTGAATCACTGAGTTCACTCTGTTGCCATGCACGCAAAAGTAATGCCATAGCAACCTCCCAATTTGCTCTTGAACACACAACAGCAGAACTATGCCAATAGGTACATTTTTTAATGTTAGATATTCTTAGCAGTTTAAATTTTATATAATATTTTATGGTATGGGATTATTTAGTTCACCTTTGGTAGTCTCATTGCTGACTGCCATATATCATCAATATCAGCACAACAGAAAGGCTTAGTTCTTGGAAAATTTTCCAGTAACCTTCCTTTATTCTCATTCTCTAGTTCACAATTAAAAATTTGCACATCGGACACTACAGTCTGGATCCTCTTCAGGATATTCTTTATAAGGATCCTAACTTCAAATGGGACTGAAATATAAAATTTGAAATTCATGAAATATAGAAATGCATGAACCTCTCATATAGCTATTTAAGTAAATTCAATAAAAGTGAATTTACCTAAACTATAAAATGAAAGTGAATTTATTTATCACTTGGTATGTACTAGGAATTATGTCAGGTTCTAGAAAGAAAGAAAATCTTTACTATCAAGGGATTCAGATGAGCTCTTGCAGGAAATAAGGGACGGGTACTCTTGAATTCTGCCACTTTGGGGTTTAGATTTTACTCCTACAAAATATACTGCAACATCTAACTTTTGACTGGTTTAAGAAAAGTCCATCTAAATTGAGAAAATGTGGATTTTTAAACATTTCTATTCTCATGCATTTTTTTCACAAATGTATACACTTCTTTCTACTGGATGACAACAAAAGGGGAGCACTAGTACTACGGAAATGCTCTTTACAAAACACCATGTCATTACTGTCTGTCTTTTTAAACATTGTTTGCTTGTTTTGTATCGTGACAAAAGTAATTAAAGTGACTTTGGCTGATTGACTGGATGAATCATTGACTTGTTCTTGAAATACTTGAAATGGGTTTCAAATTCCATACTTGAATCTAACATTATTTAGCCACCTCTGCCAAATATTTTGATTACTTAAGGAATTAAGATTTGTTATTTTATAGAGAGGCAATACACTTCAATAAAATTTTAGATATCCCATCCACTTCCATAAGCATATGTTAATGTATTCAAAGCTAAGGGAATTCGGACCAAGTCATTTTTTTCACTTAAGCACTTATATATAATTTGAAGGATACACAAAAAAACAGAAAATATCAACTTTCTCATTGACCAGATGCATTTAAAAACATCTCAGTGAACTGGCATCCCTTCATTTCTGATCAGGTAGAGAGCTGTGCATTCTTAACACTACTAGGCTTGTTATTAAGCAACACTTGCTGTAGGTAGCTCTTGCTGCTCTTAGAAGTGGTAGCAAAAGGTTTGATTCTATAGGGCTGTTCTGATTGTAACTGTAGAACTAGGAAGCCCTCTGTACTACTTGAATCATATTTTAAGTTATTTGTATACTATGATAAAATGATTTTTGAATTTTTAGGAATATATACTTGTGGCTATAATAGATGATCCCTGGGTTAATATTCATTTGAAATGCTAATATAGAGAAATTCTTTACATTAACAATTGTCAAAGTATAATCCCTAGGCAAGAAACGTGAATCTTAGCTGGAAACTCATTGAGAAATGCGACTGTTTGAACCCCACCCCGGACCTACTGACCAGGCACTCTGGAGATGAGTCCAGCAGTCAGTATTTTAACAAGCTCTCTAGGTGATGTCAATGCACTCTCAAGTGTGAAATCCACTGCTTTATATGATACAAATCGCTTATTTGGGATAGTACATATGAGCGATTTATGTTGAGAAATAGCTCTTCTTTTCGATGGTGTGTTATTTTTTGTGTGTTTGCTTGTTTTGTATTTTGACAAAAGTAATGGAAAATGTTTAATATAAGGATTTTTGCCTATCCTAGCATGGTTATGACACAAGATCACTTGGTCCTGATAAACAAAAAAGTCATTGTAAACATTGTAGTTTTGAAGAGCAACCTACTTAAAATATATTTTATTAGCAGCAATAATAACAGGATGACTAATTTGAATAACCTAGCAACTTGAGACTAAGGAAACAACAATACGATTTAGCGTCAGAGGGACTTCAGTCCAGCTTAAATCAGGGTTACTCAACATAAGCATTATTGACCTTTGGGGCCAGATAATTCTATGTTGGAGGGGTACTTGTAGGATGTTTGGCCGCATCCCTGGTCTCTACCCACTAGATGCCAGGGGATGCCCCTTCTCAATTATGATAATCAAAAATGTCTCATTGTCAAATGTCCCCTTGTGGGGGGCAAATAGTCCCTAGTTGGGAGCCACTGGTCCACTGGGGGTCTCAACCTCGGCAGTACAGTAGAGTCAATTAAGAATACTGATGCCCGTCTGGATGCGGTGGCTCACGCCTGTAATCCCCACACTTTGGGAGACGGAGGTGTGTGGATCACCTGAGGTCAGGAGTTCGAGATCAGCCTGGCCAACACAGTGAAACCCCGTCTCTACTAAAAAAAATGCATAAATTAACTGGGCGTGGTGGTGGCCGGTACCTGTAATTCCAGCGGGAGGCTGAGGCAGGAGAATCACTTGAACCCGGGAGGCAGAGGTTGCAGTGAGCCGAGATCGTGCCACTGCCCTCCAGCCTGGGCAACAAGAGTGAAACTCTGTCTCAAAAAAAAAAAAAAAAAAAAAAGAATATTGATGCCCTGTAGCCTAGTTGGCTTTAACCTCTGCGGATAGGCTCAGGATCAGTGCCCTTTCAAAGCTTGGTAGGTGGTACAAAGGTCCAGCCAAGCACTGTACAGACATCCCAGTACATCTATGCCCTTACTTGGGAAAGAGCTGTTCTAACTACCATACAAGATCATATGAGAGAGCATTTATGAAAGCATTTGTATCACAAGGCAGTAAGTATGTTAAAGGCAGCAGAGGAAAATCATGCACTTTTCAAAGTTGCCACTGAAAGTGAAAAATGTATCCAGCTCTTTATTATGAATTTGGATGATCTATATTTATTGTCTCTTAGATGCATACCCCATTCCCAGTAGGAAAGAGATGTGATGTACTCTCTACGTCTCTCTTGGGAGTAGATTCATGGTATTATTCAGTCTTCTATGGGCAGGAAACCATATAAATTGGATCAAATCAGTCATACTATGCACCAGTGATGATCTGAATATATACTATAAAATCGATATTCTTTCTATTCTTTTGCTTCTCAATAACCAATTTTAATAAGTGGAAAAGAATTCAGATTCCTCTGACAATAGCCTCTTTAGAAATTGTTGGAATGGGGGAAAAATCTTGGGTTACAATTGTGTCTGTAAGTGTATTCTTTATTTTAAAAATGATAAAAATATCTAAAGCAGTTAAATGTTAACAGTTATTAAATCTGAGTAACAAATATATAGATATTTGTTTTCATTTTTCTATACTTTCCTTTGGAGTATCTGATTAAAATTCAAAGGGAATGTTAAAATCACTTTGAACAAAGCACCAGTGAATACTTCAAAGGAAAATAAAGAAGAAAGCATGTTCTTGTTGGTGCCAGGTGCCTATGGAGACCCCACTGGGATGGGGATGCCAGCTGGGGCCCAAGAGGCTACATCCCACAGTGTGTACCTCAGTTTTTATTGCCAGCTTATGCAGGGAGGGCACATTAGGCCTTTGATATTCAAGAGCAGTTCTAACTGAGCAGTTCGGCCAGGGTGTAAGGAAATCTTAGTAGTTGATTTTTTTTTCATATGTTCTAACAGCTTTTAAACTAAGGAAATTATTATTAATATCTGCTTCTACCCTCCTTAATGAGTTGCAAAAGTGTGTAACCCCTGCCTTTCTCTCTAACAGAACCAATATGGTAACAACTGGGACATTTTACACAAAAGGCAATGTGAAAAGATGGCCTTTTAGGCATTTTTTTTTTTTTTTTTAAAGAGATGAGGGTTCTCTATGCTGCCCAGTGCTGCCCAGGCTGGATGCAAACTCCTGGGGCTCAAGTGTTCCTCCCAACTCAGCCTCTCAAATAGCTGGGATTACAGGTGTACACCACTGCACTAATTTAGGCATATATTATAAAAGAAGTAATTTGCCTGAAGCACTACACTTCCCTGTAGACTGCGGACAGATAAGTAAGCAAAACCATTTTTCTCCTAGAGTAGAAGGTGGCAAACTACAGCCGCCGGGACAAATCCAGTCCACTGTCTGTTTCGTAAATACAGTATTAATTTAACACAGCGCAGTCCATCAGAGTTGAGTAGTTGTAACAAAATCTGTATAGCCTCAAAAGCCTGAGCCACTTACCATCTAACCCATTATAGAAAAGTTCCCTAACTCCTGTCCTAGAGTATTAATATAAATTTTTTCCATAGAGCCACTGTAATCCCAGCACTTTGGGAGGCCGAGATGGGAGCATGGCTGGAGCCCAAGAGTTCGAGGCCAGCCTGGGCAACATGGTGAAATGCTGTCTCTATAAAAATTAGCCAGGCATGGTGGTGGGTGCCTATAGTGCCAGCTACTAGGGAAGCTGAGGTGGGAGGACCACTTGAAGCCAGGAGATGGAGGTTGCATTGAGCCAGGATTATGTCACTGCACTCTAGCTTGGGTGACATAGGGAGACCTGTCTCAAGAAAAAGAAAGAAAGAAAGGAAGGAAGGAATGAAGGAAGGAAGGAAGAAAAAAAGGAAGGAGGGAAGGAGAAAAGGAAGGAAGGAAAAAAAGGAAAAGAAAGAGAGAAAGAAAGAAAGAAAGAAAAGAAAAGAAAAAAGAAAAGACAGACTTAACAAGTGAGTGGACAAAATAAAACATATTTCTCAATGACTTTTATGTTATAGCCATGCAGTAGTATACATTTATACTATATTTTTGCTTTAATACAGAAAAAGACAATCATAAAGACCTGAATATGACCACCTTTTCTTTTCTAAAAATTAAAAATTTGTGTGGTCTACAAAGGAAATCTAAAAAGAGGATGTGTTGGTAATTAATAATTTAACACATTGTTAAAATATCACTGTTTGACAGTCTCTCGACCTAGACATTTCCTAGAGTAAGACTATTTTATTTATATACCTATTTGCAGTTGAATAACTATATTACAGGTAAAAATACTAAGGAAAATTTACAAGCAAAAATACTTCCCGTTTTAGAGAAAAATAGAAGTCATAGCTGTATGCTGGAGAGAAATAGAAAAGTAATCTTTTTGTTTCAGTCCTTACAAAATAATTACCTCTAATGAGAGCAAAGATGATATTTGTGTTTTGACATAAGTAAAAGCTTATTTTTGGTTCATTTCATATGCCTGGACTTTCCAATATTAGAGGAAATTTTAAGAAATTGAGATGTTTTTGTAGCAACATAAAACTCTATCATTCCCAGAAGCCTCATTAAAATCGAAAATGAGACCTTACTAACATTCTTTCTTTTGTTTCTCCTCAAAAGTATTCCCAAATAGGAAAAGAGTATGTAATAAAACAGAGAGTGCAGAGCTATGGTTGCCAAGGCAACCATAATCATCTTTCCCTTGAACCGTGGTAGAGCATCCACTGCAGTTCAACCTAACCTCATGTTTCCTCTGAATGCTTATATATGCTTGAAGTCCTTATTATATAGCAATATCATTCCGATCAATCAGATGATGATAGGAATGTAGAACAGGAACAGAAGTGTCCATGGCATTCCCATTATGGAAGGTAGATGGGAAAACGCCACTTACTAGCATACAGAATAGCTAAGAGAACATGTCCTTCCACTCCTTGCCATTTGGCATGCATTTGTGGCACTATGCTGGCTACTACCATTAATAGAAACATGAGTCCAGCCCATAAAGTAGTAAATACAGATTAAATGAGCTGCAATCCCCTGACAGAACCCCATAGCCCATCATAACTATTTATCAGTTTGTCTTCATAGTGAAGAGAACTTTTTCCATACAGTTTTGAAGAAACTGTTACTACTTATTTGCATCTCATCTGATGTTTCCATCAGGACTACAGAGGATTGTGTTTTCTCTAGGAGACAGTCAATATCTTAGAGGCTGGGCAGCCAGAGTTTGCCTCACTGGACACTAAGTGATCTTTGCTTCTATTTTCCAACTCAGATACTCCCCAATTCTGAAAGTCTGTTAAGATAGCTGGATGTTTCAGAGTCCACATGCATTTTCCTACAGACATAATGATACAGTGGTTTTAGTTTGTAGGTCAGCTCAGGTAGTCTCATTTAACCTATTACACACTTGAAGTACAGAGTGGGAAGTACAAATATAAATGGGAACCCCGTTCTCACCCTCTGAGACCCTAGAAAACAGGGAAGAGTCCCCATCATGGGGTAGGGGAAGGAACACTGGTTTGAGATCAGAAGACTTTGTCTGTATCAGTTCCTTCTCTATGCCTCCAGACCAGAGACCATCTCCTCTGAAGCCAGTGCTGAGGTCCCTGGATCCAGCTCAATCACTTGGCCCACCATGAGAACTCAGCACATCATTTACTGGAAATAAAATAAGTACCTTGCATTATGATCTGAGGTTGTCATTTAGTCACTTGAATGTTTATTTTTTTCTGTTTTGCTTTGTTTTGGTTTGACACAGGGTCTCACTCTGTTACCCAGGCTAGAGTGCAGCAGTGTGACCTTGGCTCACTGCAGCCTTGACTTACTAGGCTTAAGTGATTCTCCTGCCTCAGCCTCCCAAATTGCTGGGACTGCAGGTGGGTACCACAGCTGCTAATTTAGAAAAATGTTTTAAGGGACAGGGTCTTGCTATGTTTCCCAGGTTGGTGTCGAAGTCCTGAGTTCAAGCAACTCTCCCGCCCAGCCTCCCCTCTCCTTCAATATTTCTGAGACCCAGGCTCCTTCTCTAATAAATTACATGTTTGGGAAAAGCAGACCAGGTACTAAGCTTCTCTTACTCTCAAATTGTATTGCCCTTAGATCTGTGGATAACTCCTGTTATTCCTGTTTTTCTGTATAATAGTGATAACAATAGGTTTCATAAAGGGTGGACGGGAAGATATCATGAAGATAGAGACAGAGTTAGGATAAGCATTTTACTATTGGTGGGGGATTGAAGACTTAATAGACACTGCATTTTTTGCTGAATTCACAATGTGATAAGACGCACTCCCCAGTTTCCCCCTCTCAGTGAAGTCCTTTTTGAGTAACTCCTACCCTGTCTTCCTGGTATCTTCTTCTTATCAAATAAATTTCTTTTTGTTGTTGTTGTGTATTTATCATCATTATCACAATTTCACTTACTTTATTATTTTTTTTTTTTAGTACGTATGTATTGGCCATCCTTTGGCCCTCTAGAAAGAAAGTACCATCACGGCAGGGATTTGTTTCTGTTTTGTTCAGAACTGTATCTCCAAAGCCTAGAATAGCATCCGCACATAGTAAGCATTCAAAACATTCAAAACATACTTAGTGAATAAATAAATGAATGAATCACTGAATGAGAGAAAAAAAAGTATACTATTCTTCAGATCTAAATAAAATGGACATTTCAAAGTATATGTTGAGGCATCAACTAAAGACAAATTTTGGAATATTATGAAATCCAGTAGGAGGGAGATTATTTTTTGTCAGAAAAACTGAGGTAAGGAGACCCAATACCTCACACTACTACCCAACAGATTCAGTGACCAAGATGATTGCTTGGAGATGCTATTGATATATTAGAAGTAAACACGTATAAAGAAGGAATGCTTCTTATATTTCTACTTAGGCCTGGGAAATGTCTGGCACAATGGAAAATACCCTGAAGCAGAAGCCACCAGGTCTCCAGGATCAGTGGATTCTCGCCCTGCCTCTTAGTGCCTGTTGATTTTGAGCAGCTAAAGGACTTCCTCAACTTCAGATTTCTCGTTATAAAACTGGAATATGGTCCCTTGCCTTACAAGGTTGTTGTGAGGGTAAAATAAAACATAAGGAAACCCAGAAACAGAAGAACTTCAGTAAATGATGGCCACTCCTACTATTGCCATCACCAGCAGTAGCCTTGCTCAAGTCACTGAAACGCTCTGGGCTCCAGTTCCCTTTTCTATAAAATGAACACGTTGGATCAGAATGATTTCAAATGGACCTGCCACTCCAAAAATCTTGTATGCTCAGTTTCGCTCCCTCAAATATGTAACTATGGGGCTGGGTGAAAAAACAAGATCTTTTAAAGAAAACCTAGACTTAGCTATAGAGGCTTATTAAAATATGGTAGATTATCTATGTTATAATTCTACATTCATAACCATAAAATATGATTTTCTCTTAAAAATATTCTGGAAGAAAAATTCCCCATGTCTTGGCGAATTAAACTCCACAGAGTTTTCCAATGTTTGGAAGGGGATAAGGGCCCAATATTTTAAATATGCATATAATTTGGTGCTGAAATCTTCCTTTTATGTTTATGACTATATCCCAAAATAGAATCCTAGAAGAGAGAAGTGTGGTTTAGAAATATCAAGAGACCACCTAAGAATCCAGCAGGGTTTCATATACATTTTAGTTGATTTATACTTTAAAATTGTTATTCATTTACATGTTTCCACATTTCTACTGTCCCAAACAGGATTAATTTGACAATTTGTGAATCATGAAAAAAGAAAGAAAATCAACTTAATAAACAAGTTATTTTCCTTTTCTATTATATGTACCCCATAAAATGACTTTAAAGCAGCACTTACATTACAGAGACATTTACTTGGGATTAGCAGAAAATAATTTACCGGTTGCTGGTCAGTCTTTAAAAATCTTTTTAAAGAAATTATGTATTCAAAGAGTTCCCAGGGGAAAAAGAAAAAATCTCTTAATTATAATAATTCTGACCAACAGAAAAAAAATAAATGGTCTGCAATACTTCTAAGTACATTAGTGAAAAAGACCTCCCTTTAGTACAACACAATTTTTAATTCCTTGAAGTATGTCTTGGTGTAACAAACACACCCATCCTTTAGGTCATATTCGAATTACACACACACACACACACACACACACACACACACACACACACACACATAATGCACCACCCACTTCTCCCATTTCCTGTTGTAACCACAAAATTGAATATTTTACTACAACCATGCACACACATTTTATTTCCATAAAAATGATGGCTTTAAAATATTAAAGAAGCAAAAGATCATAATCAGAACTGAAATTAGTCAAAATAAATAAAAATGTTTTAAAAATAAAAATGAACCTTACATTCTAATATATTTGTGCCTGGATCAAGAGTTACTATATTAAAATAAACATTCATATCACATAACTAAATACAGGTGACCTAGAAACACCCAACTTACAAATATCCTGTACATGAGAACAGTCGACCCAAGTGAGCCAGGCCAGGAACAGGGCAGGCTTTCCCCAGACTTGAAGGCTAGAGAAGGATTCCTCTAAGATTCCCCTTGGTCTCTTCCTGCTGGATAGTGGTGTTGGAAGTGATTAGAGTAGAAAGGGGAAGTGAGAAGCCATGGGCCTTGTGCCGCCACAGTACTGTCTTCCCATCATTCTCAACAAGGACTCCATTTCCCATAAATGTTACAAAGACTGCCTTGGTTCCCAGGCCGGTCCATCAGAAGTCTGCTGGATGTACAGTGCAGCTGGAACTGTGCTATTAATACTAAGCTGACTTCCCACTTGGAAGCCAACTCCAGCCCTGACAATGCTGTCAGCTCTGTTATGGTTAAATGGATTTGTGGGCGGTCCTGGGAGCCTGCCAGTGAGAACATCCTTTCTGTGGGAAAATTCCTACTGAGGCCCAAACAACTCACTGTCAAACAGGGTTGCAGACCACAAGTTGTGAGAGCCTTAGGCATTGACCAATCACTTCTCACCTTTCCCTTCTGGAATACTTGAGTGATCATGAGAGTCAACTCTTGCACAGAGAAACATAAGGCAACTCCAACATTCAGCATATGATCTGTTCCATGGTAAGTAATGGGTATATTTACTGTTGCCATTAATAAAATGACTATAAAAATAAATCATACCTCAGTAACACCATGTTCTAATCAACTGAGAGACATTATCACATAATAGTTCTCTTGAATAAGTGGAACTTACGTGTAGAAAGGATACTGTTTTCATAAACAGCAAAGGGGTAGTTTGGTATAAGTTGATGAAATACAAGGTCAAATAGTTTACGTACACACACAAAGACAGCTAACAATGCAAAAGAGATGGGGAGTGATTATATTAGCAGATTGTAATCTTCTAGGAGATGAAGGATATTCACTGCCTGGGAGCCTTAAGTAAACACTGTTAACCAGTCCAAATAAAGCAATGGTCATGCTGAAGCAGGTACCTTTGGTATATCTTCAGTTTATTCACCAGAAAGAAGTAGAGCCTCCCCTATCTAATTAAAGACATCACAGAAACCACTGGAGACCAAATTAGGGCATGAAAAAGCAGAGGGTCTCCCAAATCTGAGGTAGTCTTAAGTCAGTTGATCAAAGTCCTTAACCAAAGGGCAAGGGCACAGACAAGGGCCAACTTCAGTGTAGTGACTTTCTCTCTATGTAGAGGGTGGGAAGAGAGATTTTAGCACATTTGAATAATTCTCAATTCTCCAGTACTGAGTCACTAATGATAATTCAGCATTGGTATTGTATCTTTCTTACCTAATTACCCCCAAGGATAAAATATTCCAGCACCCATGGGGAATCTGAAATGAGGTAAGAGCAGATTTAGGTTGGTTTCTTAAAATAAATGCCTGAGAATGTTATTTTAGTTGGTATATAATATACAGATACACACACATATGTAGACTATACATTATGCATATATACTATGTTCACCTGGATTGATATATATATACTATGCATAGGTATATATACTACATATGTATATATGCATAGGCATATATATATAATCTTTCTTTGTTATACAATAGATGTCAACTGACCCTTAGAAATGCCTTCAAATTATATTATCCAGTTCAAGCATACTTAGTACCATATCCATCTGTGGGTAGCCAATTAGAAATTCATGCTTCACTAACATGTTTCCAGACCGAAGGTAAATTGTAACCATGCATATCTGTGTTTGTTGTGAAAAACATCATACTTTGCACTACTGAAGAAATCTCAACACCAGTCTACCCTCCAGAGAAGCCTCAGATCCTTGGAAAATTTGCAGTTTGATCACATAGACGTAAGCCCCAGCAAAAGTTCTTTGGAAAAAAAAAAGGCAACAAAGAATTTCCCTAAGTTGGGCTGACCAGTGTGGTGCTGTGGGAAACAGAAGGGGATATTAATTCTGCATAGTGCTCTCTCCCCAGGCAAAAGCATTTTAAAATAAAAACAGCAAAAAAGTTGTAATTTCAAGTCACCCTGAGAACTAAACGTCTTCCTTTCAGGAAATTTACTGAACTTGGCCAGTGCTTAGAAGTCTTTAGTGTTGAGATATTTGCTAGGGTGTCCTTATTTAATCAGAAACAACCTGTCTCAGGCAACAGTATTGCTTACATTCTCTCTGTCGCTCGCTCGCTCTCTCTTTCTCTCTCTCTCTCTCTCTCTCTATCTGTGTGTGTGTGTGTGTGTGTATGCATGGTAGTATGTCACTCTGCGCCAACTTGTTCCAAGGGCCACACCTATTTCTTGATAGTTGAACAAATCTGATTTAGGATAAGGAGTTTGAAATTGTAAATGTGGCAAGTAGCCCAAATGAATTTTTGTCTGACCCCTCACTTCTATTTTAGTTCTCTCTTCCTTAATTGTTCTGCCTACTCTCTGTACTTGCTGACCCCATCATTAGAAAGGGTGTACCCAGAGAGTGGGTGAAGCCATATTCTAGAAAAGTCACTGCTTAGGATTTTTAATGAGCCAACAATCATTTGTGACTGCATCAGGCAAAGTTTTCATGCAAAGAAATGCTCAGAAAACCTGAAAAGACAGAGAAATTGATTATTTCCAAGCTACCAAACAGGCTGGATTTTTGGTGCCTGCTGGCTATTAAATAGTTATCTATACAGTAGAATTTGGTCTTTCATACAACTTGGTAGTGACATAGTAGTACAGTAGTTAACTTTTACCACTTGTCACTTCTTGACTGTTTCCATTACCTACCAAAGAGAACCTAACAGTTGTGAACATCTAAACTGGTTAGGGTCAGTGAGCAACACCTAGCCTACAAGTTTGTTGCAATGATTAAATGAGATAAAAATTATAAAGTACTTATGTAGTGCCTGGCACATGGAAAGAGATATATCTATATCTATATATAGATGATGATGATGATGATGATGAACATATATAGATATATAGATATATCTAAAGAGATAAATATATATATCTATATCTATAGAGATATATATCTATATATCTATATATATGTTCATCATCATCATCATAATCATCATAATCGTGATCACCACCACCACTACCATGAATACCATCATTGTCATAATTTATTGTGAAATGAGGACTACTAATTATAAAATTTTAGTTAGGTCAAGAAGAGTGCCATCCATGATGGAATAAAATGAAAGGAAAACACAGTAACACATAGTTCTTCTATGTAGAAGGATGCCCTGAGAGTTCATCAATCTCCACATATTTTCCCAACAAACCATATATCCACTTTTTTTCATTACCATGGAACCTGACCCCAAAAGATTTAGATAAATTACCGATTTCAGCAGAATGCTGGACAAATTTTTCTGGAACCTTTGTGAATTAGACTGTAAAATGTAGCAAATATAGCTGTACTTACAAATGGACTGAAGAACTATGCATATCAGGTACTAATTAATAAAGTAAGCAAATCTACCATGGCAGGTACCTGGTCCCATCTTGTTTAACATCTTCATCAGCAGCTTACATAAAAGCATGGGCTGTGATTATCAAATTATTACTAGACAACTAAGCTAGGAAGAATATGTAATGATATGTATCTTTAAATATCAAATATGTAAAGATATCAAATCATGATATCTTTATGATAGAAGAGAGAATTGGGGTTTTAAAATATAATTGTAATTTGTGTATAATAATTTTATTGGATCAAAAGGTTAGAATGATACTTTAAAATTCAAGAAATTATACAAAGAGAATAAAATACCTAGGAAAACAACTTATAAGGGATGTGAAGGACCTCTTCAAGGAGAACTACAAACCACTGCCCAAGGCAGTAAGAGAGGACACAAACAAATGGAAAAACATTCAATGATCATGGATAGGAAGAATCAATATTGTGAAAACGGCCATACTGCCCAAAGTAATTTATAGATTCAATGCTATCCCCCATCAAGGCACCTATGACCCTCTTCACAAAACTGGAAAAAAACACCTTAAACTTCATATGGAACCAAAAGACAGCCCACATAGCCAAGTCAATTCTAAGCAAAAAGAACAAAGCTAGAGGCATCACACTACCTGACTTCAAACTGTACTATAAGGCTACAGTAACCAAAACAACATGGAACTGGTACCAAAACAGATATATAGACCAATGGAACAGAACAGAGGCCTCAGAAATAATACCACACATCTACATCTGATCTTTAACAAACCTGACAAAAACAAGCAATGGGGAAAAGATTTCCTATTTAATAAATGGTGTTGGGAAAACTGGCTAGCCATAAGCAGAAAACCGAAACTGGACCCCTTCCTTACACCTTATTCAAAAAATAACTCCAGAAGGATTAAACACTTAAACATAAGACCTAAAACCATAAAAACTCTGGAAGAAAACCTAGGCAATACCATTCAGGACATAGGCACAGGCAAAGACGTCATGACTAAAACACCAAAGCAATAGGAACAAAGCCAAAATTGACAAATGGGATCTAATTAAACTAAAGAGCTTCTGCACAGCAAAAGAAACTATCATCAGAGTGAACAGGCAACCTACAGAATGGGAGAAAATTTTTGCAATCTATCCATCTGACAAAGGGCTAATATCCAGAATCTACAAAGAACTGAAACAAATTTACAAGAAAAAAACAAACAACTCTGTCAAAAAGTGGGTGAAGGATATGATCAGACACTTCTCAAAAGAAGACATTTATGCAGCCAAGAAACACATGAAAAAAGCTCATCATCACTGGTCATTAGAGAAATGCAAATCAAAACCACAATGAGATACCATGTCACACCAGTTAGAATGGCGATCATTATAAAATCAGGAAACAACAGACGCTGTAGAGGGTGTGGAGAAATAGGAATGCTTTTAGACTGCCGGTGTGAATGTAAATTTGTTCAACCATTGTGGAAGACAGTGTGGCGATTCCTCAAGGATCTAGAGCTAGAAATACCATTTGATCCAGCAATCCCATTACTGGGTGTATACTCAAAGGAGTGTAAATCATTCTACTAGACACATGCACACATATGTTTATTGTGGCACTGTTTACAATAGCAAAGACTTGGAACCAACCCAAATGCCCATCAATGATAGACTGGAGAAAGAAAATGTGATACATATACACCATGGAATACTAAGCAGCCATAAAAAGGATGAGTTCATGTCTTTTGCAGGGACACGCATGAAGCTGGAAACCATCATTCTCAGCAAACCAACACAAGAACGGAAAACCAAGCACTGCATGCTCTCACTCATAAGTGGGAGTTGAACAATGAGAACACATGTACACAGGGGAGGGGACACCGCACACCGGGCCTGTTGGGGGGTTGGGAGGCTAGGGGAGGGATAGCATTAGGGGAAATACCTAATGTAGATGATGCGTTGATGGGTGGAGCAAACCACCATGGCACATATATACCAATGTAACAAACCTGCACGTTATGCACATGTACCCCAGAACTTAAAGTATAATAATTTTTTTAAAGTATTGAAAAAATTCAAGCAATTAGAAATTTCATTTAAATTGTAACAATTAATTAGACAGAGAGAGGCAACTTGAGTTTAATTCTGTGAAAAGGCATAGGTAGAATATTTAATGAGCCAACAACTGTCCAATAAGCTCAAATGAACTCCAAGTCTGACAAAAGCATTATAACAGGCAATGGAAACTTGGGCTGCATGAAAAGAACTTTGGAAAATAACTCAAGAAAAGAAAAAAGTGACCATGCAATGGATTCCACTCCAGCCAGAGCACACATGGAGCACTAAACTCTGTTCAGGAGATCATACCTTTGAAACACATTGATACATCCAGCAACTTCTGAAGAGGGTAGTGAGGCTAGGGAGGGGAAAATGGTGAAAATTTTTTCCATTTGGCCCACCTTTGAAATCCATGAAAGAAACTGATGTTGAGTCTGAAGTTGCAAAGACTGTGCAGTAATGGAAATGCTGACCTAAAATATTGAATAGTGAAGTAGTAGATGTGGCCTATCTTCAAGAGAGCAGATTTCAAAATGACAGAATGCAAAATTTCAGGAAGTAGGCCTGGGCCTCTCTCAAGGAGATTCTAATGAGAGAAAATATTCACCTAAGGATAAGTGACTTAGGGGGAAGGGGATTCTTAATACTTAAAGGTTCATGCAGATAATCATCTGATTATCCATCCTGAACGTGGTGAAAAGGAGTCCTGTTTTGGGTGAGTGGCCAAACATGACTTTTAGGGTGCCACAACTGTAATTCAGTTCTCCTATGTAAAGTGCCAATGAGTGATATGAAGAAGAGGGAGGGGTTTGTTAGAGAAGGGGATGGTTGGAAATGGGGAAAGAGCAGTTTACTGCTGACTTTGGGTGGCGGAGGAGTGTAGCAGGTAGCATAATTCCCATGATAAATGAATTTATACTAATTAATTAATAAAGTCTCAACCAAACTTTGGAATTTTATTCAATGTTAATACTATTCTAAAGACAACTGAATCAAAGACAGCTGTCTCGGTGCGCTATGGCCTAATCTGTTCCCTCTGAATGCTGGAATGATGTTTTATTCTTTTTTCACAGTCCTCACGACACCTTAGGCAGTAGCTTGATTAACTTTCTACTTTCTCTCCAGGGAGTTCAGGTTAAAGAATGAGGAATAATTAGTCGACAATAGAAACTAGTTTGGCACACCACATGTTCTCACTCATAAGTGGGGGGTTGAACAATGAGAACACGTGGGACGCAGGGGGGGGAACATCACACACTGGGGCCTGCTGGGGGGTGGGGGGCAGGGGGAAGGATAGCATTAGGACAAAAATCTAATGCATGCGGGGCCTTAAACCTAGATGACAGGTTGATAGATGCAGCAAACCACCATGGTACGTGTATACCTATGTAGCAAACCTCCACGTTCTGTGCATGTATTCTAGTAAAGTAAAATAAAAAACAAACAAAACAAAAACAAACAAACAAAAAACTAGTTTGGCAAGGTGACTATTTGCTTGACTACTTTCATTAGGATATATGGCCCCAACGTAAGTTGAAGTATTTTGACACGGAGATAACATAAACTTTTTTGCTGTTTTTTTTTTTTTTGAGAAAATAATCACAGTAGTATGTCAACGTGGGTTTTTCTTAAATCTCTTGATCACTGTTAATTTTTAAAATTTGTCTTTTTAAAATATACTTTTTAGTGTCTGATCAGACATTAATGAATATTGTTAGACTGCTTCAACACTATAGTGATTTAATATAATTTGATAGCATACATTATATTTTGATGTATCTACCTTAATATCTAACAAAACTTTCTAGAAGAATTACATCTATTTATATATTAAATTACACCAAAGCAAATTGAGAATTTATTTCATAATTAAATAACAAAAAATATCCATATTTCCTGGACCCAGAAATGAGAAAAATGATGCTACAGTGTTAAAGTAAGGTTAGAATAATATTGCAGAGCATAATTGATGGAGGAAGTACATTTTCAAATATCCTTTTTATCTCCTTGTTGCTATGTTGGCTACACACATAGTGCTACCTGAGCCTGTACCTCTCATTAATTCACTTTCACCTTTTCTTGCTAGGGAATTTCATCACAGCCATATTATCTGCCAGTAAGTGATAGTTCAGGTCAATTTAAAATGCCATGGCTTTTGATCCTGCTGTCTCTGAGTATTTCATTTTAGATTTTAATTACAACGGTATTGTGCTTATGAACCAACCTGAAACTGCACTGAATTGGGAAGTCATTTTCCTTTATTTACCTTTTATAATTAATTTCAAAATTACAGGCTTATACCCAAAGCATAATTCTTTATAGACACTGGTTCATCATTGGACCTAATCGCTTCCAAAGCAATGAGGATGGAAGAAATCCAGGGGGCCCTGATCCATGGAGATTCCTGGCTTCTCTCCCACTCAGTTGATGGAAAATGTTTCCTTTTTTTAAGTTAGATGAGGGATGGGGTTAGGGAAACTCACATTGTACATGCTTATGATTTGGCTCATATCTTTATTGTTCTCCAAATTGTATGTGATTTGGTAAATTAATCAGACTCCTAATTCTATTTATTGTGTTCAAATAGATGTAGTACTTTTTTCTCCTCTCTTCCCTCACAGCTGTAGTACTTTTTGGATATGGGGTCTCTGGCCAGCTGCAAAGATTCTGCCTGTATGACAGATAACATCTCTCCCATGCTAACAAGCCTTTTAAAACCCAGAAATTATCTTGGGTGTCCTACAAGTCACGAATAGCAATACACTAGGGACATAGCAATTTCATAATAAATATCTGTTGTGTGGATGGAAAGCTAGAAATACTAGCCAGGTCTGCTTTTCTCAAACTTGAATCTTAATTGCATCTTTCTTTAAAATTGAGATATAATTCACATACTATGAAATTCACCACTTTAAAGTCTACAATCCAGTGAGTTTTAGTACATTCAGAGTCATGTAACCATTACCACTAGCAATTTTGGAGCATTTTCATCACTCTAAAAGAAAACCGTATCCATTAACAGTTACTCCTCACATCCCTCTCCCCTCAGCCCCTGTCTACCATGAATCCACTTTCTGCCACTATGGATTTGCCTATTCTGGACATTTCATATATATCCAATCATACAATATGTAGCCTTTTGGGTCTGGATTCTTAGCAAAACATTTTCAAGGTTTGCCTCTGTTTTCACATGAATTATCCCTTTTGTGGCTAAATATATTCTTTTGTATTGATATATCACATTTGTTTATTTGTTGATGGACATTTGGATTGTTTTCACTTCTTAGCTATTATTAACAACACTGCTCTGAACATTCATGTACTTGTTTCCATGCAGACATATATGTTCATTTCTCTTAGGTAGATAGCCAAGAGTAGAGTTTCTGGGTCATATGGTAGTTCTATATCTTAACTTTTCCTCAGGTAGCTATGAGTTGTCTCAATTCTTCTGTAAATTCTTTTATGATTTAGTGATTTCCTCCCTTTTTATAATTGAAAGATTGGTTTGGTATATTTTATTCTATTTTATCATAAAGGTCCTCCATCCATGTCTAGAAACATTTTAATGTAAAGTCCTTCAGAAAGTTAAATCCTAAGTACTTATTTCCTTAAAAAATAAATTCAACTTGATTTAGAAGAATTCTGTATGTAAAAAAATGGGTAAATTCCCCATTCATTAATAATTCTTTGTTATATTACTATCTGTTATAGCATCTCCTTAAAAAAGCAAACACCTCAGGTACTAGGTATAAGAAATCATTTCTTCCTTATATGAATGTCAAGTCCTCTAAGAGCTGATAGTATCAATCTATACAGAAGCATTTTCTGCTCACTGTAAAATCTGGTAACGTCAAACCCATCTTACGTGAGACAAAGGGACCAGTCTGAATTAGTGACACTGGAAATAAGTTTTTCCATGTAAACATTTTTATATTCAGGAACACATAATCATTCAGATATTCAGGATAAGAAACTTTGTTAGATAGTAAGAGGACGCTATGTTTAATAAACAAATTAATTCTGTAAATGGCACTTACAAAAGATTAAAGGTAACTAGTCTTGCTCATATGTACTGTCAATACAACTTCTAAATCTTATTTAGCTTATAATAAAAGGCTTGCAAAAAATGTGTATCAGTACCAAACTTCCTATCACCATATTCCAATGTATTCAAAATTCCTAATCATCTTTGCATAAGCATTATTAAACACTGTAATTCTATATTGTGATTTGCTTCACATTTGAAAAAAGTATTTCCTCCTTGGTCTTCTAAGAAGATACTCCTTTTCAGGGATTTTATAGAGTTCAGATTCGCTGTCTTCTCCTGCCTCCTTCAGCTCCAGTCAAATCATTTTGTATAATTCACTGGGATTAACAGCATTAGTAATTTGTTAATCAATCACACAGATAAAATTTGCCTTTGAATTTTATATGAATACTATCCACAAACAATGTTTTTTCTATCTTTTCAGTTGACTAAGAAAAAAACTACACATGTGCATATGAAAAACACTGTTTCCTTCTGATACTTCACTTTGAAAGTCCCTCAAAACCAGAAGAAAAAAATAAAATCATATGAATTAAAGTTGAAGTAGAAGATTTTCCAATAGCATAATTTCTGCTGTTTATTGAGTTCCACAAATAGCTAATGAGGCCAAACACCTTTGAAATCAAAGTGCTGTGCCCCATCTCCTAATGGAGCCACAGTATGCTAAGGGAAGCAAAACTTCTAGAGTCAGCACCTAGATGGTGTTGACAAAGAAACCCATGTGCATGGTGCAGTGCAGACTGCTTTTTAAATTGGCCTCAAACTCTAAAAAGCACACAAACACACATTTGGATCACCTTTGTTCCACCACACAAAACAATCCCAGTTTGCCTTACTCTCCACTGCCTGGTTCTCATGCTAAGCAAATACATGCTATTTCAATATTTAGCTCAGGACATTAACAAAGCAGATTTTTCTCACCTTATTACCCATGGCCAAATATATAACTTTGAGGTGGTCTGTTCTGTCTGCTTCTTTCCATATGAGTATAACATTGACTTGTATGCATATGATTCTCACCAATGTAGAGGTAATTTCTCACATTTGTATCTTATAAGAGGGAATTGATGAAGCAATTAATATTTAACAGCTAGGTGTCATCTCCCAGCTATGTATGAATTTCCCTTATAATATCAATGACAAATCACTGACTAAGCTTAGCTTATAAAGAGAAGTCGACTGAACTTGCTTTTAGACAACCTAGGTCTAAATTACTTTTCTGAATGTCAATTACTTGAGCCACTGTGGAAAGCAGTTTGGCAATTTCTCAAGCATTTAAAACAGAACTAGCATTCAACCCAACAATCCCATTATTGGGTATACACTCAAAGGAATAGAAATTATTCTATCATAAAGACACATGCACATGTATGTTTATTGCAGCACTATCCATAATATTTCAAAGGCATGGAATCAATCTAAATGCAAATCAACAGTAGACTAAAGAAAATGTGCTATATACATACCATGGAATACTATGCAGCCATAAAAAGGAACAAGATCACATTCTTTGCAGCAACATGGATGGAACTAGGGGCCATTATCATAAGTGAAGTAACAGGAACAGAAAACCATATACTGCATGTTCTTACTTATAAGTGGGAGTTAAACATTGAATACACATAGATACAAAGAAGGGGACAACAGATACCAGGGCTTGCTTGAGGGTGGAAGGTGGAGGGTCAAAAAACGACCTATTGAGTACTACGTTTACTACCTGGTTGATGAAATAATCTCTACACCGTACCCCCACAACATGCAATTTACCTATATACCAAACCTTCACATGTACCTCTGAAACTATAAATATTTTTTTCAAAAAGAAATTACTTTTCCACCAATAATTAGCCATGTGACCTTGGAAAAGTTACTTAACTTTGTTAGCAGCCTCAGTTAGTTGCCTACCCAACAGTGATTTCCCCTTCTTCCTCCCTCCAAAGAGAGATCTAATGCTACTTGTCTATTCAACCTTTCCCCATGTGACCAAGGGTAGATGACCCATCCCGGCTCCAAAGATAGATCCTCATTATTTTTTAGTCCGTTGTGGTTACACCATTCCATTTGCCAGGAATGTTTTAAGAAGGGAAATGCATACATATAAGATTAAGTTTGGTTGCATAACTACAAAAAAAGAACAAGAAATGAAAATAACAGTGGTTTTAAATAAGTTGCAAATGTAACTCCCTGTGGGGGGAGAAAAAGAAGTCAGGTGTTAGGCAACGAGGGCACCCCTATGCATCAGGGATGATGCTCCCCAACTAGCTTACTTTTCTATCATTTAGCTGTGTTGTCTCAGGTCCAGCAGTGTTGCTAGGAGCCCCGACAAACTTCAGCTAACAGGAAGCCCTCACTGCAGGGGACTTACTCACATGACCACAGTTAGCTATACAGGAGGTAGTGAAAGGAAGGAGGGGGAAATGCAGGGAGAAGGGGAGGCAACTAGTAGTCATTGTCACAGCATGTGGCCCAAATTCCAGTCTATGAAATATGAAGCTTCTGGGAAAGTCTGCTATGAAAGAGAAACAGAAAGAGATGAACTGTACTTCCTCCTCTGATCAGTGTCACATCTCAATGTGATGTCTGAAACTGATGCAGCCATCTTGCTACCAGGCTGAATGCAAAGCCAACAATACACAGAGCAGGACAGAGACTGTGGAGACAAAGACCCAACACCCTGACATTCTGTACAGTACCCAGATTCTAAGCCATGCTGGACTTCTTGTCATCTCAGACGGCAATTTCATTAGTGCTTATTTCCAATGGAGGGGGAATCTTTTGTTACTTGCAGCCAAATGTCTTCAAATTGATTCAACCTAACCAATAGGCCTTATAAATTTAAAGGCAGTTATTTCTCCCTCTTTGGTTTGTATTTTCACAAGCTAAAAATTCTAGAGACATAGAAGACCAATCAATTCTTGTTTTGATCACTATTAGCAAAATATATCTTGATTATTGCCTTAGCAATATTAATGTATATGCCTATAGTGATGTATTATAGTCATGTAGACCAAAATAGAAAAGCAGAACAAAAATATAAAATTCATTAAATATGTCAGGCTCATATTCATTTAAAAATAATTCATTTATCTTTTGGCTTATTGTTTTATAAAATGAATGCAGAAAACCATAAAATAATTCGGGGTATTAGAGGTTCCAATTCCTGGCCTTACTATTTGCATTGTGATCTAAGGCAAGTAATTCAATCTGTGAGAGCCATAGTTTTCTTATACATTAAAAAACAGCAGAGGAATACCATTGGTCTTAGTCAGCCATGGCTGTCATAAAAAAAAAATCCCATAGACTGGCTGGTGTATACTATAGACATTTACTTTTCACAGTTCTGGAGGCTGGACATCTGAGATCACGGTGCCAACAGAGTCCAGTTCTGATGAGGGGACTCTCTCCATGGTTTGCAGACAACAACCTTCTCACTGTGTTTTCATATGGCAGAGAAAAGCAAGGTCTGGTCCCTTCCTCTTCTTATAAGGGCACTAATCCCATCATGGGAGCCCCACTCTCGTGACTTCAGCTAAACCTAATCACTCCCCAAAGGCCCTACCTGCAAATAGCATCACACTGGATATAGGGCTAGGCTTCAACATAGGAATTTTGGTGGGGACACAAACATTCAGTCCATAAAACCATCTCTTCTTAAGAATGTGTGAAGGTTGAAAAAATATATAAATGACATAATGACAGTTATATAGTAGTTATTCAATAACTGGCAACTATGACATCATGGGCAGCCAGTGAGGATATAAAGATAAAGTGAATAGATCTGATTCAATATTTCATTCATTCATTTATACATACATACATTAAGATTCCACCTAGTTCCAGAAGGCATTGAAAGCAGCTAGAAAGCAAATATAAAAATTATGACAATGCTTTAAGTTACAGAATAAATTGTATCTATCAAGAAACTTTGGGTAGATAAAGAGAGAGCAGAAACCAAGGTATAGCAGATGACATGAAGGAGCAGAAACCATGAGGGAAAGGGAAGAAAGTCAAGGAAAGGTATTTGAGAGTAGACTAGAGACAAGTGAGTAAATGAGGGACGTGCGGAGAAGAGAAAGCTAGTTAGCTGGGTAGAGAAGTCGAGTCTACAGCCTGGCAAACGTCGAATGTTACTAGAGTCATACTTTGCACAGGGATTAGTTCCCTTTGAGTCTTGCATGAAGTGGTTGGTGTTCTAGTTTCCGCAAGAGCTAAGATGTTTTTCTCCTCTTAAGTTCTTTCCTGTGTAACTTTACAATGGATTTCTCCTACCTGAAATAACCAAGCATGTCTCTGTTCCTTGCAACATGGAAGAACATAAAACAAAGTGGTAGCCTAAGCCACAGAATTGAAAAAGGGTGAAAGGAATGTGTCTACAATGAGAAAGAGAAGAGACAACTAAATGGAAATATGTTTAAGGAACAGATGAGTGATAAGATGTCTTCAAAGGAGACCAAGACATATTACTCCCAGAGGTAGCAAAAGAAATAACAGAGTTATGGAAAAGGGAAGAAAAGCGGTTGTCAGGAAAAAAAAAAAAAAAAACCAGATGGATTCAAAGGTTGCAGAGGTAACATGCAGTAAGGACTCACTCTCCCGAATTTGTAATAAGGTCTCCTATAACGTTGAAAAAAGATGACTCAAAAGAGTGATGGGGTGAAAGCCAGATAGCAGAGTTCAGGAGTAGATAGATGAGCATGTGAACTAGCTTTGAGTGTAAAATAATCCCTTATGAGAGATTTAGTTGCAAAAGAGAGATGGCTTTTGGAAGAGGTTTGCTCAAGGAAGGGTTTTGGCATGACAAAAAGACTGAGTGTGTAGAAGTTGAAGCTGGGGAGAGTTAAGATGATGCTTTCTGGAGTGACCCTGATGAAGGAGAACTGCATGGGATTTGGAAAGAATGACAGATACCTTTGCCTCTGAGATGGGAGGAAATGGGCCCTGTGCTGCCCATTCTTGAATTTCATTTGTGATGAATCTTTGACCACAAGGACAAATTGACCCAGTACTTTTATATGGAACTAGCTATAACAAAGGAATATTTAAAGTTTTAAGTGAGCTTGTTTTAAGCTCACAAAGTATTATGTATAAATAGTATGATCATCTAAAATTTCCCAATTACTGTTATTTTTTCTGATCTTAAACTCATATCACAAGAACACTGACGGGGTTGAGTTTCCAGAAGTGACAGATCTTGTACTTGTGGCTGGCTAATGAATCACCCAGGAAGTTTTAGAGACCAGGATGTTACTTCCAGATTGTGGGGCTTCCAGGCTTCCGCCCTATCAGGCAGGCACATCTGCTTCTCCAGATGAAGAACAAAACCAGAATAGAAGAGTCAGTTGGCACAGCCACAAGGTAAATCCTTGCCCTCTCCTTCCTGGTTTCCTGCACTGACCTGAGACTATCTACTTGAACTGCCTTCAACCAATTCTGCACTCTGCAGAAAGAATTAAAGCAGGAAGGACTACACTGTTCTACTCTTTCAGCATCTCTGAAATGCTGTGTGACTCATCTACTAAACCCACAGGTTTTAACTGATCTATATGGTATACTAGACTCTGTCCTAGGCACTGGAGAGATCATGGTTATCATAAAATAGCTTTCCTATGTAGCATTGATTGCTGTGGGTCTTGCATGAGGACTAATTGTTAATAAGGATTCTTGTTGTTTATCTAAACGGATGCGTCTGTAAATCTTGCTGGAACATATTGCATTACTGTTTATAAAAGGGTAAGGTTGTTGTTTATTTTTAGCATGGAAGATGCACACATTGTACTTTTCATTTACAAGGTACAGCTCTGGGTGAACAAAGCCTTAAGATAAATACTTCCTTTCTAAAACCACAAAAGATAAACTCCAAAGCTTACACGTGTTCTAATTTTAGTCATGGCCCATCTGGCCCAGAGTTCCATATCTATCAGAAGATCAAGGTGACATATTAGGGAGGGCAAGCTTTTTTAGCTATCATCTAAAATAGCATTCTCATCCCTCCTCCAATTCTAGCTTCCCAACCTGCCTTAATTATCACATTTGGGTTCCTCTTCCATGAATTTAAATATTAGACTATATCACTTCTTAAGATACAGAATAGAAATAGAACCAGGATGCTGGCAATTTATGAGCTTTCATGGGGTTAACTCTTATTTTATGTGTCCTAATATTGATGTTGTCAGGTTAAAGAGTATTATCTAGTCCTGTTAAGTTCCATTGTGCTTTGTCCATCTCATATCTCTGTAGCTTATAAAGTACCTGACAAAGAAGGAAAGAGTTTGATAAATATTTGTGGAATAAATAATTTAATCAATAACTAATTGTCACCCTTTTAAATTCATAGACTTTAAATTTCCTGTCTCTCTCCTGTTATGTTTTACAGTCTAAAGAATTGTGATATTTTGGCAGATTCTCACCAAATAAACTTAGGTGCTATAACCGAGGTGACCCTATGTCCCAGTTTGCTTAGTGCAATTCCAATTCATGCCTAATGTTCCAGGGTAATTATTCTTGGTGATCTTTTCCCTTTCAAAAGTATCCCCAGTTTGAACGACCCATAACCACTATTCCCCTGGTTCCCTTGAGACCCTCTGAAAAATTCTACATGTGCATTTCAGAAGCTGGAGAAAGCTTTCTTTTACGAGACACTGTGGTAGTTTCTGCTTGTTTTGTTCCTGCTCCCCTTCCTGATGATGAAGTGTCTCTATGAACCTTCAGACTGCTGGGCAGGGGTTGTCTAGAAAAAGTCTGGGGCCATGCTTTTTAAATTTTAGGGTGCTTTAATGTATCATTGGGGGCTTCTGTGAAAACACAGATCCTATCCAGAAGGTCTGGAATGGGGCTACTGATACTGTTGGGCTGAGGACAGCACTTTGAGTAACAAGGGTCTCCAAGTTTTCCTAGTCAGCCACGACTTAGAGAGCCCAGCTATTATGACATAACATTGCTTAGTGCTCAACAGCATACTCATTAGAAGCCACAGAGCTGAGGTCAAACCTTGCCCTCATCACTTATACCTTTGTGACCTTACACAAAGTCTTGATCTCTCTGAAGCTCAGTTTTCTCGTATATGAGATACAAAGAATAACAACTATCTCAGAGGAATGATGTGAGGATTAAATGAAATAATATAAAACAGTACTATCTTCCCTCATTGTAAATGTTCAAAAATAGTGGTAGCTGAAATTGTCATCATCATACTCATCAAAGTGTAGTTTGAATTCCTCCCCCATCCACTCTGTGCAGCCCTTCCCTGCCATTTATTTCCCCCATTTCACTTAAAGCTTAATGTCAGAAGGTACTTGTTTAGATAAATATCAGAGGGTAATGAGTAGAGCTATATTTTGGACAGTGCCTTAAAAATGGACACCTGGATATGCTAAATTATGAAGTTGTCAGTACATGGAGGAATTACAATCAAGGTTTGGACAGATCCACAGGAAAGGCCAAAAGTTGGTAATTAACTCCAATTCATAGATGCTTAATTATCACTTGACTGGATTAAATTATCTGGGACGAGGCTGCCTCCCTTAGTTAGCATGCATCAATAGCAGCAATCAGAAGCAATTCAACTGTACATACTCTTCTTAAACCCAGAATTACCGGCAGAAGAAAGAGAATGAATATTAGAAAAATAGAAATGTTGAACAGACCAACTCTTCAACCTAGATCTTGTTTTAAACTTTGTCTCTTCTGTTTCCTAATTATCAGGTAGCAGAATTCCAAGTATTCCAGTTTCACTTACTTTATTTTAGCCTTTCAAACGTCACATAATCTAAACCTTTGTTAGGACTGAAATAGCATTTTGTAAATAACAACTTACTATTTAAACCTATAGAGTCAACATCACTGTTGTAGTCATCAAAATTGTTATCTTCTTCCTCATCTTTAAGGTCCTTTCTGGCTATAAACATTTCTCTTTCCTCTGATATCAGTCCTAATGTAGGACCCATGTTTTTCTCTCAGGGTAGAGTCACCAATGAAAGAAGGAAAGTGATATCAAAAACTTGGATAATTTTCTTCCTAGAAAATCTCTACTTAGTCACTGTAAAACTGGATGTTGAGTTTGAAGTGACAATGTGCTATAGGTTCACCTCTTACAATTCAAAGCTCATTATAGATATTTTTCATTGATTGATTAATTCATTGACTTATTCATTATACGCTTGCTTAGACCATAATACCTATGGCACGAAGAACATAACAAAATGTCTCTCCCTACTGAGAACTCATAGAACTACCAGGGTATGCTTCCTGAGGTCTGTCACACTCTACAAGTCAATCATGATTCTATCTTGAGTTAACTATTATTGACACTTAGATGGCAGGTCATTTTCAAAGTATGCCTACAAAAACAAAACAAAACAAAACAAAACAAACACAACACAAACCAAAAAAAAACGTGTTCTTAACAAAGATTGACTCAACTATCACAATGACTGGAAGGCCTACTTGCAGAGATAGTAGGAATAACTAATTTATATTTTTCACCAGGGTTGCACTGGGCACTGACAGATCTCACTTGATGGATAATTCTCAAAATCCCTTAAGAAGATTTCCATGCACACAGGGAGAGAAATCAACAGCATATTTTCATTATCTGACTGGAGGGATGGCTGTTTCCTAGACAACAGCAGTCAGGATCTGTGTAACATTAAAATTAACATGATCCCTTAAGTGTTTCTCTCACCAGATTGGTTCTACAAGCACACAGCTATTTATCCTCTAAGCAGGGGTCAGCAAACTATAATCCATGGACCAAATCCAGCCCATCGCCTATTAATGTAAATAAAGTTTTATTGGAACCAGCTGTGCACATTCATTTCTGTATTGTTTATGACTGTTTTTGTACTCAAATAGCAGAGTTGTGACAGAGATCATATGGTCAGCAAAGCCTAAAATATTTACTATCTGGTCTTAACTAACTAAAAGACCATGCTACTTTACCAAAAACAACAACAACAAAACCATTAAGCTTACCTTGACATTTCAGTGATTTAGTCTGAAGAATTCATGGATATCTTTAATAATTGTAAATTACTATAATCCTTAAGAGAGGTAATTAAAAGCTAGCATTAAGAGGTTTGGAATAAAAATTTCTATGCAAATATCCCTTTAGTATATGGTTAATCACTAAAAAATTAATGAAATATTATTTATGAGAAAGATAATACCTAGTTTTATATATTAGAATCTTAATGAAAATGACACATAACAAGTAAGCATAGACATTCAATATCACTGATTTCTGCCAGTATATCATAAAGTAAATACTAGTACTTGAGCTTATGCTCATATCCTAAGTATCTACATAATAATTTGGAATAGATGAGTTGATCTAAGACTTTGCTGTGAGTACTATAGGAAATGTCTCTTTAAAAGTATATTATCATCTTAATCTAGATTTAGTGTATCTCATTATATGCTTTTAACAATGTATATGTATAATCATTTGAGAATCTAGAGCCCAGATGAAAGAAATATATATTTAAATGGAGAAAGGGGTTATTCCTGTATCCTGCTTTAGTTAATTTTAAGACATAAATATCTAGATTTGATAAAACAAAAAGGGAAACAAGTCCATCTGAAGAAAAAATTTTGCAGTTTATATCCAAGCTACTTTTGAAATACAGAACCTCTTTTCCCTTTCAAAGACCCTCAAGCATTTGCTGTAGCTTGATTATTAAAATATCTAGATGTGTCATTTTAATCAGATGGAAAATTCAACAAAACTATGTTTCCTTAGTAAATAAAGTATATACTGACTATATGTTTATATATTGTCAACTTTTTCCACATGAAACCAATATGTAAAACTAAACATTTTTCTCACGAACAGATACTTTTTGTCTGAGTCAGTGATTAAATATATACTAAGTGGATATTAATAAAGAATGGATTTATTTTTTTAAATCTTCGTGTTCACTTTGGGATCTCATATTCCTTATTCTATGTGCATTGTACAGAATAGTTAACAAATTATTGATAATTTAATTGGAACAATGATTTACAATTCTACTTATGCTGAAAGGTTAAGGAAATACTTTGGAAATTCAAAAGCCAAGCACAATTAATATCACTTTATTCTTTTCTTTCTTATCAGGTACAAAAAACCTTGGAATGCTTATAGAATGCTTGCCATATGTAAATATGGAAATAAAAATTATTCATAGAAATTCCTAACCATGAAACTAAAGACTCTAGTAATTCTGCATTTTTAAATATGAATGTTTTCTAGTTTTTTCACACACACATACATACATATTTTAAATTAGGATGCTAAATCTCTGCACATCTGTATCAGCCTTTTAAAGAACTTGTGGTTGCCAATCTTCAATACTATGATACATAGATGTTAGTAGGTAAGACAACAGACCAACAAATTCCTGCTTGGTAAGTAAAATAAAAAGTAAAATATAAAACAGGAGTCCTTGCTTTCTCTACTTTGGGGAAAATAAATCAAAACAAAACAAAATAATCACTAGCCGTCTCAAGTTCATAATAAAGACACTATTTAAAAAAAGAGATAGAAAAAAACAAATGATAGCAATATTTATCCTGAAGCATGGTGGCTAAAATTTTGACCCAAGAACATCCTAACTATTGAAAATTAAATCATTGCTTTTGTGCATTTGGAAAATAGGTCTGCATTTCAAGCATATAAATAAGACGAAATAATTGTGTCTTCACTTTGTGAAAGGGCTATTTACCAAAAGAATGGGACACTGTGAAGGGCACAATTTTGGGATGAAATTTAAGCAAAGGCCACATCTGAATTTCAATCAGCCTTTTTCACTTTGGCTGCAGTGGAATGGAATAATTGAATAAGTGTGAACTCCTTAGGCGGGGTGGGCACAGGTGGAGTTAGTGGATAAATTTGATTTGTTCGGTAAGGTTAGTGAGATAAATTTATTTCCTTTGGAGTGGAACTCTAAGTGCTGAAAAATAAAACATGGTGTTTGTAGTCACATTTCTTTCCTGCATTTTCAAAATTTATCCAAATGAGATTAAGTTGATTGGTACTCTACAGAGATAGCAGCCACCTACCATTCTGATTAATATTTCAATGAGGAGGCAATGTTTTATTACTAATTGAGACCAAGCAATTATCAGCCTTTTGATTATATAACGTGAAATAAAATAATCAAGACCAATATCCCATGGAAATTATCTGAAGATACAATCACAAGCCTGAGGAGACATCCCTATAGCTAAGTCTGTTGAGATAAAGGACTGGAGTTCGAAGGGGCTTTTCCTCCTTCACAGAAGCACTGTGGCCTAGCTACCCTCTCCGTGGTAGTAATATGGAGTGGGTCCAAGAAAGAGCAGCTTTAAAATTCAAAACAAGATCCTGGAGGACTGTAGTTGACTTGGCCAGGTACTTAGGAGCCACAGTTTTGCTCTTAAAGAGGCTTTGAGTAGTCATTCCCTCTCAGGTAGGCTCTAGGGTGGAGATTCAGTCTTTGTGTTCCTTGGGACATCTCAAACAACAGAGACGTGGAGGCTATAAAGAAAACCTCTGAGGAAGACTATTCAGTGGGACAGGGCAGATATTAAGTATTTCCAGCATCACAAAAATTTCTTTTGGAAAATGCTGTATATCTAGGGTGCTATAAAATTTAAAGTGTCAGCTTTTTATATATATATACTTTAAGTTCTGGGGTACATGTGCAGATCTTGCAGAATTGTTACATAGGTATACACATGTCATGGTGGTTTGCTGCCTCCATCCCCCCTTCACCTACATTAGGTATTTCTCCCAGTGTTATCCCCTTCCCAACCTCCCCCACCCCCTGCTATTGCTCCTCTAGTCCCCAACCCCAACAGACCACAGTGTGTGATGTTCCCCTCCCTGTGTCCCTGTGTTCTCATTGTTCAACACCCACTTATGAGTGAGAACATGCAGTGTTTGGTTTTCTGTTCTTGTGTTAGTTTGCTGAGAATGATGGTTTCCAGATTCATCCATGTCCCTACAAAGGACATGAACTCATCCTTTTTTATGGCTGTACAGTATTCCATGGTGTATATGTGCCACATTTTCTTTCTCCAGTCTATCATTGATGGGCATTTGGGTTGGTTCCAAGTCTTTGCTATTGTAAACAGTGCTGCAATGAACATATGCAGGCATATGTCTTTATAATAGAATAATTTATAATCCTCTGGATGTATACCCCATAATGGGATTGCTGGGTCAAATGGTATTTCTATTTCTAGATCCTTGAGGTATCATCACACTGCCTTCCACAATGGTTGAACTAATTTACACTCCCTCCTACAGTGTAACAGTGTTCCTATTTCTTCACATCCTCTCCAGCATCGGTTGTCTCCAGATTTTTTTAACGATCACCATTCTAACCAGTGTGAGATGGTATCTCAACGTGGTTTTGATTTCCATTTCTCTAATGACCAGTGATGATGAGCATTTTTTCATGTGTTTGTTGGCTGCATAAATGTCTTCTTTTGAAAATTGTCTGTTCATATCTTTTGCCCACTTTTTGAAGTAATGCCACATACCTACAACCATCTGATCTTTGACAAACCTGGCAAAAAAGAAGCAATGGGGGAAAGGATTCCCTGTTTAATAAATGGTGTTGGGAAAACTGGCTAACCATGTGCAGAAAGCTGAAACTGGACCCATTCTTTATACCTTATACAAAAATTAACTCCAGATGGATTAAAGATTTAAACATAAGAACTAACACCATAAAAACCCTAGAAGAAAACATACGTAATACCATTCAGGACACAGGCATAGGCAAGGACTTCATGACTAAAACACCAAAAGCAATGGCAACAAAAGCCAAAATAGACAAATGGGATCTAATTAAACTGAAGAGCTTCTGCACAGCAAAAGAAACAATCATTAGAGTGAACTGGTAACCAACAGAATGGGAAAAAAAATTTGCAAGCTACCCATCTGACAAAGGGCTAATATCCAGAATCTACAAAGAACTAAAACAAATTTACAAGAAAGAAAACAAGCTTTTTAAATTTATCTGCAATAATTTCTTCTCTTAATTCCCCAGAAGTAGGCAATCTAATACCACCCCTGGAGCTAATTTTTCAATGAATAATCATATGTTTGTTTAGTCAAATTGGAAAATCAAATAAATCTGAAAGAGTATGTTGTCACTGGAATGTGCTAATTTCTAGTTACTCACTGCTATGCATAAGATGTTAAACTAAAACCTGTCTTCCCTTTAACAGACAAAGTGCTTTATCTGATTATCTAAATTGACTTCCCACACAGGGAACCTAGGTGATAGCAAGCTGTTAACAACGGTTGAGTCATCTTTTAAATATCAGGTCTCCTTTATGTCTTATCTCTGATTGTCACCTTTTGAGAAAGCTTCCCCCTTACCATCCTACTGACTCCCCCTTTATCATTCTATCCCCTTATCTTCCGTATTACCACTTGGCATATTACATAATTAGTGGCTTGTCAGTCTCCCTATTCTACAGCATAATCTCTTTAAAAGAAAGTGTTGCATTTTATTCACTCATGTATCCCTAATGCTTAGAACAGTATCTCTGTTTTGTTCACTTTACATATCCTTAGTAAATACTTATATAATGAATTTATGAATGGAACCTCCAGAAAGCAGATACAAAATTTTGTTTATATACATTTCCTCTGGAGAGCAAATGTGTAACATAGATCTTATTCTGAAGAGATTTGTTCTGGGGCTTAAAAAGACTAAAAACCAGAGTTACACATATATAATCACATTTCATTATCAGCAACATCATTCTCTGCAATGTCCATACGTGAAAGTTCTGCAACTGATCAAATGCTCACTTTATTATGTACCTCAGACTTTAATAAACAAATTAAAAAATATGAAAGAAAAAATAGAATCATACAAAATAAACATAAGTTGAAAAAGCAATGACATGAAAAGTTTATATTTGAAAGGCTTGTTGTTTTTGCTTCTGTAATTGTAAGAGAATTTACACCAAAAAGAACTTCATCTATCCTAGGTAATTTAGATCACTCCAAATTCTCTTCTGACCTTTATTATTAAACATACCTATATATATACACATGTGTAATCAATAATCATGTACCTTTTGTCTTTGAGATTTCCCTAAGAGGTTTTAGCAGGAGCTCCAAAAGGCTCAAGTTTGGTTGCAGAACTTGGGGCATTTTTGTGTAGATCTGTGTTGTGATTCCCAGTACCAATGGCTTCTCACTGCTATGTCTGCTTTCCTGCCTCCCATTTGTCAAAATACAAACCACACAGTCAGGGCTGAAGGAGCCACAAAAGTTAAACAATGTGTGTGCATAAAGATAAGAATTCTGCATGAGAGCAAAGGGTTAGAAGGGGAAGCTAAGAAGGACAGAAAAGGAGGCTGAGTCAATGATGTGTAAAAATAGAGACCAAGAGAGTTCAAAGGAAGGTGATAAGAAAATTAAATTAGAGAGAAAAAACCAGGAAGATAAAGCAAGTTCAAAACATCCATAAATAGCCAAATGAATAAAAAATACAAAGAAAATACTAAGGAGGAGTAAAGGATAGTAACAATAAAGAAAAAAAAAGAAATGTGTAGCAAGGGAAAAAGAGATAGTAAAAAAGGATAAAAAATGGTATAGCATCAAAAGAGAAAACCAAAAAAGACTGTAAATACAGAAGAGAGAAAATAACAAGATGATCATGTACACATACAAACACAGTGAGATGCAATAAAGAGAGAAATAACAAAAACTCATCTATTGGCAGAAAGATGGCCCCAAAGATGTCCACACACCAATCCCTGGAATCTGTGAATATTTTGACTGACATGGTAATAGGGACGTTGCCGATACGATTAAATATATAGATCTTGAGAAGGAGAAATTATCCTGGATTATCCAGGTAAAACCAATCTAATCCCATGAGTCTTTAAAAGTGAGACTCTTTCCCAGTTGGAGTCTGTCAAAGGGAGATGGAGGAAAAGCACAAAGGCATAGAGAGATGCAACACCGTTGACTTTCAAGATGGAAGAAGGGGCCAAGAGCGAATGAATGAGGGCAGCTTCTATTAATAGAAACTCAAAAGGCAAAGATCTGCCCCTGGAGCCTCCTGAAGGAACCCTGGTGACACCTTGATATTAGCCTAGTGAGATCTGTATCAGAATCCTAATCTACAGAACTGAAAGATAATACATTTATAGTATTTTAAAACACTAAGTTTGTGGTAATTTACTATTGCATCAATAGAAGACTAATACTCATAGAATCACAAATTATTACAGGCAAATGCTTATTTTGTGCAGCACAATTGTTAAAATCATGCTTGGGTGTCATTTTACAGCATACAAAGCCCTTTCACATACATTGTCTGGTCTGATGCTTCTAAGACCTGTGGAATATAAGCAAAGACCATCAATTTTACCCCTGCTGATGAGACAAGGCGGGGCCCAGAGAGGTACCATGGCCAAGGTCTTGATACTAACTGTTAGAATTAAGGACGGAATGAGCTCTTCAAGACCGTGAAATGCTTCCGTAGTAAAACCATGATTACCAGCAAGACATTCACATCGAATAAACTCAAGAGCATAATTAAAATTATTTGCCTGGTTCAATACTCTGGTACTTTGATAGCCTGCAGAGCAAAATTCTTCCAGTATAAGTCACATGCCTCGTGTTTCAACTTGCACACTCCAAATAATCAATCCCTCTTTTAAATGAAATGGGATTCAATGCTTCCTTGTTATTCTACTCTCCCAGAAAGGTAAGCTCTTTTTCAAACTAGTGGCCAGCATAGTGCTTGGCACAAAATGGCTACCAAAGTTCTGTGTTAATTTAATTGAATCAAGAACACAGAGACATGATTGTAAGTGAAAGAAGCCAGTCACAAAGGACCACATTTTGTATGATTTCATTTCTATGAAATGCCTAGAATAGGCAAATCTATAGAGGCAGAAAGCAGATTAGTGTTTGCAGAGACTGGTGGGTGATGGGGGAAATCAGGTGTGACTGCTAATCCGTATGGAGTTTCCTTTGGGGTGATGAAAATGTTTTAAAATTGATTGTGGTAATGGATGCACAACTAGAAGAATGTACTAAAAGCCACTGAGTTGTACCCTTTAAATCAGTTAATTGTATGGTCTGTAAATCAGAGCTCAATAATGCTATTAAAGTTTTTTTAAAAAGATTTTATCAATTTCCTCATTTGCCCCATATTGTGCTTAAAATCCAGAAGACTTATCTCAACGTCACCTTTAATTAGTTCACTTGTGAGCAGGTTTTTAGTAGTAGCATTTGCTACCATTCATTCATTGCTAACATTCAAAAGAGGTAGGGGGTTTATGACAGTGAGAGAGATAGATCCAGAACAGAAAAAGCAAGAAGGATAGCAACTGAAAGGAAGGGTTGAGAAGAGGAGCGAAGGAATTGATCCCTTGGCCCAAGCCCAGGACATACTTCTGAGATCTAGGAAAAGAAGGTTTCTAGCCAAGATGAAAGGGACTGTTTTCATGATGGATACAAACAGCACGTCATTGTTACTCACTACAGTCAGGGCCAGGATGGAGAAGAGAGCTCCCTCTTCATCTACATGGAGTACCATTGGCATGGGCACAGTGATGGCTCTTAGACTGTGTGGAACATGTGGGCACCCCAATGGTTCACTGTGTATAGTGTTATCTGAGAAAAAAGGGTAGGACACCACCTGTGCTTGACAGGATGAGTTTGGGTATTCAAATGAAAACAGCTCCTTCCAGGGAGTATGGAACGTAACTGGTGGGGGTTTTCATTGTTTGTTTGTTTAATAGCTTTATTGAGATATATTTTACATATCATAAAATTCACCAATTTCAAGCATGCAATTCAATGACTTTTAGAAAACTTACCAAGTGGTGCTACCATCATCATAAACCAGTTTTAGAACACTTTCTTTATCCCAATAAGATCTTGCATGGACATGGTTACTTTTAACAAGAACTTACTCATTAAATACCAACTGTGACCAGGAGAGAAACATGGGTTTCATCAATAGATAACCTCAATATTTTTTCTTTCTCCAAAATTCTTCCGTATCTACCCTTGCCATTCCTCAAGACCATCCTCTGCTCCAGAGCTTCATGATCCCAGTTCCATAACACTACAAAATTCTCACAGGTAATATGCCTAGGAACAGCCAAACCATTCCTTCTAACTCACAGTTATATCTACCTTCTTAAAATCCCCGTTCCATTATTCCATTATCTGTTTCCTGTTGCATCACCTATGAACACCTAAGACTTGAGTACCATTATTGTTTGGCCACTAATTCACTTTGTCTTAGTTGAAGACCTTGCACCAGATTATTTCTATGGTACTTTCACACAATACTATGATTCTTCTGGCTGGCCTTCAACTCCTCTGTAATTTGACTCAGCACTCTCTATCCAGTTTTATTTTTGACTCTTTCTCAATAAGCATATTCTACTTTGCTCAAGCCAACTTTCTCATGATCCAACATGTCGATAAACCCTTCTCTTCATGGTTTTATCAATACTATTATTTTTACTTGGAAAATTCATTTCTTCTCTACTCATGTGTATCAGTCCGCTATTGTTGTGTAATAACCTACTCAGAGGCTGGAGAGTGGTTGATCCTGAATTGACTAGCTCGGGCATCTGCAAGGGGCTGTGCTCTAGGCCAGGCTTGGGTGGAGTTGCCTAACTATGCAGCTCAACTCCACGTGTCTCTCATCCCTCTCCAGCAATCCAGCTCAGACACGTCCTTCTCATGGCATGGCAGAAGCACAAATGGGCAAGTAGGAACAAGCAAGGCCTCTTGAGGTCTAGGATCACAGCAGGCATGCCATCACCTCTCCATGTCCCTATTGACCAAAGCCAGTCAAAAGGCTGACTCCAGAGTCAGAGTTAGAGAGCACTGCCATGTTACCTAAAGAGCATGTATACAGGGATGAGTGAAACACTAGGTCCACCAATACATTCTACCACACTATCCAAATCCTTCAGATGGATTTCTTGGTCACTGCTGTCATTTGGTATAGGAAAAGAAAGTATTCAAGAAACTGAAGTCTACTGGAATCTTTCAAAAATGACAACGAGGGATCTATAAACAAATTAAGTTTTTGAAGAACTGGAATACTATGAAATCACATAAAAAATATATGTATCATCAGGTTTAAAAACAAAATCCTTTTACAACAAATACCAATATTTATATCTTCACACCCTGAAAAAGTATGATAGAAATGTCTCCATTTATTCATGTGACTGTTGTTGAGGGCTTGAACTATCCAGAACATGATCTTTAATCTGAAAGTAAACCCAGAGCTTTCTCATGAACTTTCTTCTCGAGATAGGGGAGCTCTGAAATCACCCTCCGGCCAGAGTTGATTAAGGTTACTTGATGAGCTTGGTTATCTGGTTTCCTATGTCAGCCTTAAATTCTTCTCTTAGTTATAGCCAAGCAGTAGGAATTTGTGAAATGGGGTGGAGGACAGTGAAGTACAAACCACCTGAACACAGATGTTTTGTCTGACATTTGCTTCCTTTACAATGTATCCTTGCCTATAATGTATGCCCCACAAAAATCACATAAAATACCATGCAATGAGCAATTACTGAAGAGAGACCCATATAAAAATAATTATTTCACTGGCTTTCAGAAGACAATTTGTGATTAGAAAAACGCACAAATAGAGAAGATAACTTATTTGGGCCAGTAAATATGAAACTCAATGTAATTTGCAATTTAGAATTCTGTGGCTCTCCAAAATGGGTTTTACCTAATTTAAGGTTTAATTTTAGATAATAAAACCCCAAACCAAACCTGTATATATGTTAACATCTTTTGAACCTAGAGTAAGTCTCCAAGACTTCTCTCCTTAAGTATATAAAATAAGAGAAAAAGAACCTTCCTACATTTTCAGCTGGGCTGGGCGTGGTTCCTGGATTTGTAATTGCACTGATTTCCCAGTGAGTCACATTTGTTCCCAGTGTATGCCAGACTTTCCCCTGTTAGATGCCTGAAGAGATACTTCTATGCAACAACAGAACACTGGAAAGTGATGAGGAAACCATACGATTGTGTCCAGCTCAATAGACACAGTATGATCTGATGTTTTAAAGCAGAGCTTCTCTCCCCTGAGTGCACAAGTAAGAACCTGGGGGCTTGTAGAACCACACGTTCCTGAGCTCCAACCATGGAGTTTCTGACACACTGTGTCTGGGACAGGGCTCCTGATTCTGCATTTCTAACAAGCTCCCATGTATTGCAGGTGCTGCTGTTCTGTGGAACACATTTTGAGTAGCACTTGTTTGGAGTACAGTTTCTCAGCCATGGCAGTATTGACATCTGGAGCCAAGTGATTCTCTGTTGTGGGGGCTGCACTGTGAATTACGGGATGTTGAAGGGCATGCTTGGCCTCTACCAACTAGTAACACCTCTCCAGGTGTGACAACCAAAAAATATTCCCAGACATTGCCAAGTGTCCTTTGGGGAGCCAAATCACCCCCATTGAGAACTATTGGCTTAAAGGATAGGTCCTGAATAAAAGAGACCTGAGTTGAAATCTGCCCTAACCATTTGACTACCCATGTGATTCAGGGGGAGCAGTGTCCACATGGCTAAATTATCGGTATGAGTATGCCTCCCCTATACAGTTGTAGGTACAGGTTAAATGAGGATGTATTTAATCAAGTGGCATGGGGCCTTGACCCAAGGCAGCAGTCTATAAGGGTTCCCAAGTGTTGCATCAAAAAATCTTTCTATGAGGCAATATCCTCCAAACTCTGTTTATCATAGAAGGGTAAGTTTCTGTCTAATGAGTTCAAGTGTGTACATTATATTTAGAATTCTAGAGTCTTTTCCCAGTTCACAGGCAATAACAATAAAATAAACCCAACATTTATCTCTATGATCATGAAGCTTAAAATCTAGTTCCATGATTAACACACCGAGCATACTGTTATGATCCTGAAATAATCTTGATTTGAAACATAGATGTGTTTTTCAAGTTGTTTCTGAAGGAAAATGCTTTGTCAGTTTGTCAAATCCCTTTCATTCCAACGACCATAGAAGATAAAAACCAGTTCTTGTCCAAAGAACAAAAACAACCAAGGGGGCTGAGATAAAAATCTCAGGCGAAACTGGTAAAAAGGGTAAAGCCGTATTTCCTTATCTCATATCCTATCAATACCCTCCCATAAGGAGCGCTAACATTAGTTTTTCCTTTTGCCACCAGGGGGAGAATCAAACTTTCTCAGAGTCACATGTATTTGTCAGACACGCATTACGGAGGCTGGCAGACCAGGGTTGAATAAAGCTTTTAGTTACTTCCTACCAGGATAAAAATATCTGCTGGCATGAATTCACGAGAGAAGGCTGTACGAACCACTTTTGTATACAAGGTCCTTTTAAGCTTTTTTATTCCAAACACTGCAGCAACAGCTATTTTTGATCCTGGGAGTCAAGAGATGACAAAGTTAACTATCTCTGGGTCTCCTTGCTTTCTTTACATTTAAGATGAGGCATTAGGAATAAGACAAGTAAAACTAATGTTACGTAAGACAGAAATGTACATTTGGCTCTCTTTAGCTTCCTCAAACCTAGTATTAAAAGATGATAACAATGATGACAGTGGTGGTGATGACAGTGTTGGTGACTGTAATGTCATTGGTCATGGTAGTGATGGTGGTAATGATGATAAAGATGATAATGGTGATGGAAATTTTAGCTAAACATAATGAATGCCTACAACCATAAGACAGATCCTGGGCTAAGCAACTTGTATTAGTAGGTAATTAAAACCTTACCCTAACTCTTGGAGGAAAACATGGAGCTTTCTTCATTTACTTATTAAAATTTTAAAGTTAGAGGAAGTTTGGGCATCCTGATCACTCTCAGAAACCTTTGAAACTCCCCCAAAGGCAAAGATAAATAAGTAGATAGATATAAAGGTTATTGGTAATTAAATGTTATATTAATAATCATTAAATAGTGTTTTTATCCTCAGATACAATTCCACAGAGCTGTATTTGTGAAGGCTGGCTCTTCATGTGATAAACTATTGGCCCATTTTCATTGATGTCCCAATAAAATAAGGCAAGAATGCACATATTATATGGATCCTGCCATGTACTCAGAATTTTTTCTTATTATAATCCACTCTTTATAATTTTGTCTATCGCTGCAACTTTTTTACAATGAGTGTGTGTTATATATAAAATAATGCGGGCTTTGTCATCTTAGAACAAATACAAGGTGTAGCTCCCCCAAATACACCCAGAGTAAATATCAGCTGCATGTCTGAGTCTGAAATATGCATGCATGTATTGATTAAACTGTTTACAAAATCACTACAGAGTCACTGAATTTTCACCCAAACAAATCAAAGTACCAAGGAAATCAACAACAACAACAACAACAACAAATACAAATACAAATTCACCTGTAATGAAAGTCAGAAACAATGGGGTCAAAGCAGTTTATACTGACATCAAGTTTCACTTGGCTATGTCTGTTAGAAATTTACCTCAATGTAGAAGTGGATGTGGCATCTCTAGTCATATTTTTAGTGATAATAATTATTTGGTGGATGGATATACGAACTCCACATTATTTATTAGATACATTATTTCCTTTTGGCTAAAACAACTTTGGGGCTTAAGCCAAAGCCTCCCCTACATAAGTGACATCAATCAGATTGGCATTTACCAGAACATTCCAAAATCAATAAGGCGTGTATTTTTAAGAGCCTTTTTTGCTATCTTTAGATCAGCAAATGAAAGCGTCCTGAAGAACCAGGACTGGGAGTTCCACAAATAAACAGCATGCTCCATGGTTCCTTGTGGAGAAAAATCTGGAAACTCTCAAGGGGGTTTTATTGCTGATTTGAAGTGACTTGACGAACTCAGGATCCCAAATGAGGGAAATCCTTTGATAGTAAGAGTTTACCTAATATCTTCTCAGAGTGAATTCTAAAATTAAGAGTTAGGTCTAAGATCGAGTCAAAAAAGATTGCAAAAGAGACTGCCTTCTTGAGATATGCCCCCTTCTCTCTCCCATCACTTTTCCTATAAAACAACCCAGGATGAGGGCAAAACTCACTAAAATAACATTTGTGTGGGTTTTATTTTTGAGCCTTGGTCTGTGATCCCTGCCATTGGTGGCTGTACTGTTCTGATCTTAATTTCTGCCCCATAGTCTAAATCTGTAATCTCAGATACAAATTATCAGCCCATATGAGGACTGAGAGAGTCATCTGCTCATACATTTCTACCACTTCTAAAAAGGCAACAAAATAGCTATTTCCTCTCATTTCAGAGGAAAATCCACTTTTCACTTTATGTACAAAACTCAGTTGGCTATAATTTATGAAGAAGTAAGCTAAGGAGTGATGACTCTTCAGAAAATATGAGTACTGGAGAATGAATAAATTATCAAACTATAAAAGGAAATAAGAGTCTGCTCCTGGAAAAGAGAACAGAGTGTTTCCCCTTGCCTCTCAGCATAAACTAGAAAATAAATAAAGTCTATTCACACAGTTTTCCTGATTCGCAGTTGAAATTTGAAAGGAGAGTAAAGGAGTGACAGAATTTGATTGCTTGAAAAAAGCACAAAGAACACCATATTGGTTTGTAGAAAAAAATAACAAGGATAAAAAGTTTCTATAGGATGGACAATGGGGATGCATAAAAACCATGAGAGAGAATTAAAAATTTCAATTTCAGACAAGATCATGGATCCAAGATCTACCTACTACCAATGCTCTTGTAAAACAACCTGATGTGCCCCTGGGTAGCCAAGATTTTGTTATCTAAAACTTTCATCTAAAAAGTTAAAGACACAGGGATCCTTGAAAAGTGGGTGATTCCATGTCTTGTGACAGGAAAAATCAGGATGAATCCAGAACACTTTGTTGTCACCAAAAATCTTGAATACTTCCAAGGGTGGTGCTACTGGACAAATGGCCAGCTTAATGCAGTTGTCACTTATGAAAACGTGACAGTTTAAGCAACAACCAAAAATTCTGTGAAAAGTCATGAGAACACATATACTCAAAAACAACAAATAGCATAATCTTCTCAAGAAAGATGTGTATGACTTCCCCCAGAAATATTTACTGGAAATACTTCACATTGATGAACCCAAACACATGCTTGTCAAATTCAAGTTTTGCTAAATTCCAGTAGGTCAAAGTGGACAATAAAATATTGTATAGGGTGTTTCAAATTGGGTAGAGAATGCAGAATGCTGGTTGCCAACCTTGGCTACACATGAAAATCACTTGAGAAAATTTTAAAAATATCAATGACTGGGCATTATCCCCAGATGAATTAAATCAGAATCTCTGGAGGTGGGGCTTGGGTCCTGGTATGTTTGAAAATTTTCCCAGACCATTTTAGTGGAAGTGGAGAACCACTGGCCTAGAATCTAGGATAACCAGTCATCTTGGAGACTTTCCTGGTTTTAGCACTGAAAAGTCCCATGTCCCAGCAAACCCTTCAGTCCTGGACAGACTCTGGAGAGGGTGATTGGTCACCCTCTCCAAACAGGCAACAAAAAGTTGTCACGGAAATTTTCAATAAAAATTACATAAGAAAACACTGTAAGAAAATTAAGTATAAATGACCATGATTCCCCAGATTGCAAGAAAAGGTTGAAGCTTAGAAATTCTTACTACTGTATAAATGGCTATAGCACAATAAAGGCCCAATGAGGTTGAGGGGATCACAATGGCAAACCCTAGTTTTTGGTGTCTTGGTCCAAAATCTCTGACTAAAAACCCCAAATTTATAAATTTGAAGTCACATTCTCAACCAATAACTGTATCCATCACCTCTGTTTTCCTTATTTGGGTCAGTAACCTTGCAACTCTGAGAGGTATACTAATACTAACATAATTCTAAGACTAAGGCTAATTCTATGCTAATAGTGCTGGTGCTGGTACTAATAATAATGACAGTTCTATCATTAACACTATTATGAATACTAATGATAATGCTGCTACTAATATTAATAGTAATCGGGTACTAGTAGTAATACTGATAAAATACATGGAGCAAATGAAGAAATTCATCAAACTTTGGTATTAATACTACTGAGTGTAAAAATATCTTCTGGAGTCAATATGTCAGGATATGCAAGTTTTATTTGTTTTTTGAGGTGTTTGAATCCTTTTGGAGAATTTGACATATTGAACTCATAATTTTAACTAAAATACTTGGAATTTAATGATTTCAGTTTGTAATCTCTGTTTAAATATTTGAGGAAATCTGATTAGTTAAATCTAGAAGTTTAAATTGTGTGAGGAATATTTAGATGCTCAGTAAAAATTTAAGTGTTCGTTTTGAAAGTCTCACTAGCTGGTATTTAAGGGATCAAAAGAAAGGTGTTTTGTTTTGTTTTTAAACAGTAATGCAAAATGATAAATTTACAAATAAACTGAGATGTATAAATTGAGCTTAATGGCTTAAAAAGGTGTTTCTAAAAGACTAACTTGATATACTATTACACAAAGTGAGATTCAATGTTAATATTCTTGTACAAGTGAATCCACAAATAAAAGCTAAGGCTTTAAAATACATAAGTGGTGTGATGTTTCTGAAACAGGTGTGGAAGTGTGATCTCAGAGAATATAAGAAGACAGCAAAGACAATTCCTGGAAAATTAGAAGAAGGGAAAGGACAGAGCAGTTACAGCGAATCTAGCTTCAAGTTTCAATGAAAAGGCCCAAAGGGGCCCAACGCATTGCTGTGTTGTAGGAAGCTCCCCTGCCAAATCTCTGGAATGAACCTGAGATACCTTTTGCAATGACTCAGATACTAGCATTGAAAGAATGTGACGTAAGTTTTAGCAATGGGGCAATTTATGATTTATTTTGGGAGAACTATCTGAGGAAACAAGATGAAAGTTGTTGGTGGGGCTTAGCCGAAATGCTCTCAAGCAAGCCAAAGATAAAGATCTTTGCAATATTACTTAGAAGTCCAAACGTTGCTAGAGACCAGGGAGTTCAGGGAGAGGCCAGTAGCTACAGGGCTGGTAGGCAGGTGAGCCTGTCTTGTGGGAATGGAAGAGGTGAATCTAGACGTGACGAGATGCCTGAGGCCTGGGATGGTTTGCCTGGCCCAGATCCATCGGCCATAATAGGAACCTGGGAGCCCAGCAGACATGAGGTGTCAAATTTAAACACTTAGGTGGGGCAAACAGGGCCATAAGAGCATGCATTTTTAAATAAGACACAGACCAAACACACAGGTCTGAAGTTATAAAGTACAGAAAATTTACTTTCCCAGCATCTTGAAACACTTAATTCACAAAATGTGAGCATGTCATCTAAGGATGGAAACATGAATAAGAAAGAGCACAAAGAAAAGAAAAAAATGAACTATAAACAGCAGTAAGAAACAAGAAATAGAGGCAAGTGGCGATGGGGAGACATAGACAGGAATTGTGGAAAATGATTTGCTGACAAAAAGAAGAAATACCTGCTTAAAAACAATTGTTTTTAAGGTAGAATGAGGTTAACAGTTGAAAGGAAGTCAGCAGTTGAAGGAAGGTCATGGATTAAGTAGACTTATCCAGCAATTTACATGCAAGTCCAGGACTGAACAAAGGAAAAACACTTGGAAAAAAATCATTTGGTTAAAATAATAACAAGTGATAGGCAGAAGAGTTTGACCAGGATGTTACAGACAGGAAGAAAGCAAGCTACAGGGAAATGTGGGAAAGTGATCAGTGAAGGAGAAAGGCAGCACAGCCCTATGTACCTACATCAGTGGGTGTCAACCCTGACTGCACTCTAGAGTCACCTGGGGAGCTCTACAAACTACCTATGCCCCATCCTTGACAATTGAGCTGGAATCTCTGGAGTTGGGGATTGGATATGAAGTTTCTAAAGCTCCTAGGTGATCCCAATTTGCAACTAGGGCTGAGACCCACTGCTTTGCCTACAGAGAGAGTAAATGTGAGGTCCCATATCTCCAAATTATCAGGCCCAAACAGCCACTTGCACCTGAAGCACTCCAATAATTGCAGCCAAAGTTATTTCCTTATTTGAACTTGGCAGGTATACAACTAGTGTTTTTCACTTGGCTTAAGGAGCTTTAAAATTCAGAAGGAAGAAAGGAAGAAATTTTTCTCAACTAAACTCAGAAAAGGAAGTGGGGGAAGTATGTTTTGGTGGCTTGTAAAGTATCAATTATTTTACATATTTGGAACCATCTTTAAATAGAAATCCAATAATATCATTGGTTTTCACACAGATAACAATTCACTCAGCTACAAAATAAAAGCTAGCAACACTGAGATAAGAATGTCCTATTTAGATCACAAACTATCTACAGATTCTTTTTCTGTTTTCATCTCTATTGATCAGTGGTTTTCAACTGAGGACAGTTTTGCCCCCTCAGGGACATTGGGCAAAGCTCAGACATTTTTGATTATCATGATTGGCAGCTTGTTATTGGAATCTACTGGGGGATCAACCAGAGACACTGCTAAACACCCTACAATGCACTAAAAATCCCTTAAAAATTTATCCAGTCCAAAATATCAATGTGCTGAGGCAGAGAGATACTGCTCTAGACAGTAAGGTTAACATTTCTGCAAATAATAGCGAATACTCTCTATAATAACTCTATTGATACTCTCTACTAATAACTGCCTTTCAACCAAACTCAAATAAGTTTAACATGCACCAATTATATGCTGAGTTAAAGAAAAACAAAAAAGCCTCTTACAGAAAATCAAAGCACTAATAAAATTATCTTGTGGGTTTACCACAATGAGATATCAAGGACTGGAGAATTACAATGTCGGCCAACCAAGTGAAGTTGCTAAAGAAAAAAACAGATTTCAAATTATTTTGATTGTTGGAGTTTACACTCAGACAAATTGAGAGTCCTCTAAATGAAGACATCTGAGCATGCATTATCATAATATTTAATAAATTATGTTTAAAATATCTATGTTTACTAGATTTTACATGTCCTAAATGATGCATTTGTAGAAAAAAAGGCGTTTCGAGCTATACATTTATATTAATTTCTTCCAAGCCACTGGTAAATTTACTCACTTCATGAAAGTCAAAACAGAGGTGGGATAGTAAGATGTTTTCCAGAATTGCAATGCAAATTAACAGTGAGAAATATCACCCCCCAAACATGAGAAAGCTCGGTGTGGTTAGAGCTGGAGAAAGAGTCTTACCTGGTTTAGAAAGACAAGGAAAACTTACTCATCCCAGTCTGATCTGTGATAACAGTAATCTTAACTACTAGTCTAGTTCTAATGGGAACTAGAAGACTATTCTAGAGAAAGATTTACAGCTTAATATTATTCATTATAAGCCATAAAACATTAAAACATGACTGGTACTCTCCAAACAAGCAATTTAAATAATTGATAAAGCCCATTTCCACGTGCTTGATAGTCATTAATGATTGGGGGAGTGTGAGTGAGAACAATCAAGTCAGTGGTCTTCACGTTGGCTGTACGTTCTCATCAGTTGGAGAATTACAAGCTTTTTCTTTCTTAAAATGATGCCTAGGCTTCCTCCCAGACCACGTAAATCAGCAAATCTAGGAGTAAGGCTTGATCTTGGCACAGTATTGTATAGCACATCTCAAAGTTTAACGTTCACGTAGATTGCCTAGGGATGTTTGTAAAATGCAGATTCTAATTGAGTGAGTCTGGGGTGTGCCTGAGATTCTGCATTTTGCAATGTCAACAGTGCCTGTTCTAAGGACCACACTTGGAATAGTGAGGTGTCAAAAGCTTCCTGGTTGATTCTAATGTGCTGCCAGCATTGAAAACCGCCTATGACTAAGCTCCTAGTTTTAAGTTGGGTGCTATGTGGGCACAGAAGTGAAACAGAAAGAAGCATTCCTCAAATAAGGAATTGCTAAAACACTGTCATGCAATCCACATATCTTTGGCTTACCTTTCGCAAGAAAGAGTGGGTCGGATTTCTAATGGAAGAAATTCCAATGTAGACCAAAACAAGTGCAGTTACTCCTCTGGAAGGACAGCCCATTTGATGTTATCTTATATTAATACAGGTAACTTGCCCCAGCCTTAGCTTTTGCTGTTCCCTTTTCTGGAAGGCTTTCAGCAGAGTTCTGCATGGCTGTTTCCTACTCATCCTTCCAGCCTCCTCCTAGGTATCACGCCCAACCCCACCCCATCATTCTAATTTCCTTATCCTGGGTTTTTCACAGCTGTTTATCACAAGTTAATTAATCAATAACAATAAATGATCAGTGAGCGCAAAGAAACCCATAGCCATCCCCATGCCCTGCTGAAACTGGTATGAAGCCTGACTATTGGTCAGTACAGGGGGTCTTGGGAGGAGAGAAATCCTAAAAGGAAGAAAAATAATGTATGATCTTAAAAAATCACTCTGGCTGGCTATTTTGGAGAAGTCTTTAAATTTATGGCTTTATCTCATATTGTCTCATTTGAGGCCTAGGAAAAACTCCTAGGGAATTTTCCCCATTCTCAAGGTAGGAAAACTGAGTTTTTGAGATGCCACAGAGCACAAAAGTCATAGAAGGAAGAGTTGAAGGCAGGCCTCTGAATTCAAAATCTAAGGTCTTTTAACTTCTCTGAGCTGACTTCTTTATTTTTACAACACACTCTTAAGAACCGAGGACCAAGTCCTAAAACTGTACATACATTTAAACATATTAAGTAAATTTAACCCACCAGCATCTAAAATAGGAGCTACAAGGCTAGTCACATTGGTGTGTTTGTCCCAACCCTGCACCCTACTTTATCCATGTGATTTTTAGTGAGGGCCCTTTCCATTTACTGAATTAAAAGCACTAAGGATATCCTGGAAATAACACTATCAAATTAATGAAATAGTTACTTGGTATTTACTGAATATTTATAAAGCAGTATTATTTTCTTATTTGGAAGGAAATGGAAGTTTTAATTTTATACCAAGATTGTAAAGGTGAATAACAGTGATCTAAGAAAGTATATGATAATGTTTACAAATCTATTAAAGAACAATTTAAAGTTTAAGGTTTTAATTTTTCCTATTAAAAAAAGCAATACATTCTAAAAAAAAAAGTAAAACCCAAAAATAGCAGAAATATACTGTGAAAAGAAGAAATCCCCTATAGTTCCACCCCCCTAGAGAAAGCCATTGTAAATGATAATAATAATAATAACTAATATTTATTGAGTGTAGTAAAGGCCACACTGCTGTTAATTTTTCAATTTTTTCATGGATATAAGAAAATATATGCATAGACATTATGTTATTAATATAACTTGGATCATATTACATGATTTGTTCTATTCTGTTGTGATACCCTAGCAAATGGTGATATTTATCTGTACATAACAGAATCATCACTCATGATCATGTTTACATCTAGTAATATCTGTTGTACTAAGCACTATGTTCAATGCTTTACCTGACTTATTTAATTCTGCCAACGATTTCTCTGAGGTAGGGTATAGTATTATTTAATAATCTAGGAAATCAAGTATGGAGAGATTTAATAGCTTATTTTAGGTCATGGCTTTGAGAGGCAGAGCTAGGATTTCCACTGAGAGCTGTCTCAGGCAAAAGCCTGAATTCTTATCAATGATATTTTAAACTTGTTTTAATGCTAGAGAAATACTTTTTAAATATTGACAAACATTAACATAAAAAAGCATCTTTATAACTGCTGGAATATGTTTGCAATTTAGTAGTAATTCCAGAAAGTGTGCTTGGTAGTAATTGAACTCAAATATCAAGTTCATTTAGACCCTCATAAATAGCTTAAAGTTTCTTCAGAAGGTAGGGTGAGTAGTTGATCCAGAAGGTGTCAAAATGCATAAGCATTACATGCTGAAAATGGGCTTCCTGTATAACACAATGGGGCTACATTTCCATTCTCAATGTAAATTTGAGCCAAAATAAATATGTACTCACAAATAAGTAGATGAGTGTTATTTCTCCTACACCAACCTCACATATCCCTCTGAATCTTAGTGTAAAGTTGTGCATTTACCTGCCACAAGAATGAGTCTCAAAGACATGAGTGAATTAAGTCAATCACAGAAGACCACATGTCATATTGTATGGTTCCTTATTCATATGAAATGTCCACAGAAGGCAAATCTTTCCAAATAGAATGTAGATTCGTGGGTTCCTGGGGCTGGGGGTGGGAACAGGAAATGACTGCAAATGGGCATGATCAATTTCATTAGGATGATGGGGAGATATTCTAAAACAGATTGTGGGGAATGTTGCACAACTCTGTAAATTTATTTAAAAACCACTGAATTGTATACTTATACTGAGTAAATTTTATTATGTAAAAATTACTACTTCCATAAAGTTATTTTATTTATTTTTATTTTTGAGACGGTGTTCTCACTCTGTCTCTAGGCTGGAGTGCAGTGGTGCAATCTTGGCTCAGTGTAACCTCCAACTCCCTGACTCAAGCGATTCTCCTGCCTCAGCCTCTCGAGTAGCTGGGACTACAGGCACGCACCACCATGCCCAGCTAATGTTTCTTGTATTTTTAGTAGAGACGGAGTTTCACCATGTTGGCAGGATGGTGTTGACAACCTGATCTCGTGATCCACCCACCTCGTTCTCCCAAAGTGCTGGGGTTACAGGCGTAAGCCACCATGCCTGGCCGTCCATAAAGTTATTTTAAAAGTATACATCAATAAGAGAACCAGAAAGTACTTACTTGCAAGTGAAGGATTGAAGTCAATCTTATACATTCAAAATAAATAAGTAACATTATATTGTATCATTTTCCTTCGTAGGCCACCCATTTAGAAAAATTACAATATAATGAATGAGAATAAACATGATTTTTGTTACTATTCAGGATTCACAGTGATCTGACCAAGCATCCATCTGTGTCTAATACAGAAATAGTCCACTGATCTAGACAGACACTAGACTTCTAAGAAATTCAACTTTCTAAAATCATAAGCAAAAAAGCCATCTGAACAACTATCAGGATTGGCTACATAATTTATGGGGCCCTAATCAAAATGAAAATGAAGGACCTCTTGCTCAGAAGACCAATAATTTTTAAATGATGACAGCAGAGCATTAGCCATGCTGTCCTTCTGAGCATGGGCCCTGTGTGACCACACAGGTAGGATACTCATAAAGCTGTCCCCTGGCAATCAAAGTAGCTGCCACAAAAGCTCTGGACTAAGGCCACGCATTTTATTCAAGAGCTTTATTCTGTAATAGAAGTCCTCTAACTCTCATTTTATTCTATATGCACATTTATGGACTTGGTTACCTCATCTGATGGACTAAGGACAATCAAAATCAACACATAAGAACTGAGTGGAAAATTTCAAAAGGAAGAAGCCCTCTTCTGAAGGGATAAGTGAAGAAACACTAGAAGCGAACCCAGCTATATGAATTGTAATAATGAGGCCGGGAAAGAGTAACTTTTTCTATTATACCTTGTTTGCAAGGACATCTAATACATTTTTTTTTTTTTAGAAAAAGAGAGAAAAAGAGAAAGAAGGAAGAAAAAAAGAATGAAATAAAGAGAAAAGAAGAAGAAAAAAGGGGAGAGAGAACGGGAATCTTGCTCTATTGCCCAGGCTAGAATGCAGTCTACAAATGGATATTAAAAGCTCTTTCATACTAATAATTGTGTTATACAATGGAGACAGGAAGGAATAAGGGAGGAAAATAACAAACAAACAGCCAACCAATATTTCATTTAAACCTATGAAATGCTATGCAATTGCTGGGGAGTGATTTACTCCCAACCATGTGGTCACTTTTAGAATAAATGTGATGTGTTACTGAAAAAAAAAATGTATGTTTTGTGGATTTGGAGGAGAGAGTTCTGTAAATGTTTATTAAGTTTACTTGTTCGAGGTCTAAGTTCAACTCCCGGGTATCCTTCTTAACCTTCTGTCTCATTAATCTGTCCAATATTGACAATGTAAAGTCTCCCACTATTATTGTGTGGGAGTCCAAGTCTCTTTGTAAGTCACCAAGAAGTTGCCCTATGTATCTGGGTGCTCCTATATTGGGTGCGCATAGACTTAGGGTCGTTAGCTCTTCCCGTTACATTGATCTCTTTACCATTATACAATGTCCTTCTTATCTTTTTCGGTTTCTATTACTTTAAAGTCTATTTTATCAGAGATGAGAATTGCAACTACTGCTTTTTTTTTTTGCTCTCCATTTGGTTGGCAAATCTTCCTCCATCCCTTTGTTTTGAGTCTCTGTATATCCTTGCATGTAAGATGGATCTGGATGCAGCTTACTGATGGGTTTTTGAAGTGGCTGATACTGGTTGTTCCTTTCTATATATAGTGCTTCTTTCAGAAGCTCTTGTAAAGCAGGCCTGGTGGTAATGAAATCTCTGAGTACTTGCTTGTTCGTAAAAAATTTTATTTTTCCTTTACTTATGAAACTTAGTTTGGCTGGATATGAAATTCTGGGTTGAAAGTTCTTTTCTTTAAGGATGTTGAATATTGGCCCCCATTCTCTTCTGGCTTGTAGGGTTTCTGCTGAGAGATCTGCTGTGAGTCTGATAGGCTTCCCCTTGTGGGTAACCTGACCTTTCTCTCTGGCTGCCCGTAGTATCTTCTCCTTCGTTTCAACCCTGATGAATCTAATGATTATGTGCCTTGGGGTTGCTTTTTTTGAGGAATATCTTTGTGGTGTTCTCTGTATTACCTGGAGTTGGGTATTGTCTTGCCTTGCTAGGTTAGGAAAGTTTTCCTGGATAATATCCTGAAAAATTTTCCAGCTTGGATTCATTCTCTTTGTCACATTCAGGTACACCTATCAAACGTAGGTTAGGTCTTTTCACATAGTCCCATATTTCTTGGAGACTTTGCTCATTCCTTTTTACCCTTTTATCTCTAATCTTGTCTTCTCGTTTTATTTCGTTAAGTTGGTCTTCGACCTCTGAAATCCTTTCTTCTGCTTGATCAATTCGACTGTTAAAACTTGTGCATACTTCGCGAAGTTCTCGTATTGTGTTTTTCAGCTCCATTAATTCACTTATATTCCTCTTTAAATTGTCCATTCTCATGAACATTTTGTGAAACCTTTTTTCAAGGTTCTTAGTTTCCTTGCATTGGGCTAGAACATGTTCTTTTAGCTCACAGAAGTTTCTCATTATCCACCTTCTGAAGCCTGATTCTATCTGATTCCTCACATTCATTCTCTATCAGGCCTTGTTCAATTGGTGATGAGGCACTGCGATCCTCTGTAGGAGGAAAGGCATTCTGATTTTGGGTGTTTTCAGCCTTTTTGCGCTGGTTTCTTTCCATCTTTGTGGATTTATCCACCTGTTGTCTGTGTAATTGCTGACTTTCAGATTAGGTCTCTGAGTGGACGTCCAGCTTGTTGGTGATAAAGTTTTTTCTATTTCTTAATTTTCCTTCGGCAGATGCCCCTCCCCCCACAGAGCTGGACCTTCCTGGGTTCAGCTGTACTTGCTGTGAAACTCTCAATCCTCAGCAGTTCCAACTGCTGTTTTTATTTTTATTTTTTTTTGTGTGGAGGGGGGTACCAGCCTTCCCCTGCGGCAACCCACTACGCCGGCTGAAACAGCGGCGTTAGATTCGTGGCGCTTTTCTGCCCGGGAATCTCCTGGTCTGGTTCCCCACTTCAGTCCGCTTTTCAATCAGCTGAATTGGAGACTCTGGCTTTCCCGGAGCTCCAAACGCCAGCCAAAGGGCACTCAGTCCCGTATACTCCGGACTGAGAACCGCCGTGCCGGGGCGCCTGCAAAACGGCTGCGCCCTCCAAAAGAGTCGCGCTGGCGACCCATGGGGCTCCTCCGCCAAGAATCTCTTGGTCCGTGGGCAATAAAAATTTGTCTTAAAATGTGGCGTCCACTCTGACATCTAATACATTTTAGAAAATATTCATCAAAAAGGAAGGACTCAATGGGGCAGCAGTGTGCTGATAAAACATTTAACAACTGGTTGTCGGGGAAAGCTCCGATTTGCAGCATTTGTCAATTTTCATGATATAAATACTCATTGTGGCAGATTCCAGGTACCAAGGTGAGAATGCAGCACATGCAATTACGAAGAGATGCACAAAATTGGTTCTCCAGCTAATGTAAGCCAGCTCCAGCATACTGCTGAAATGGGGAAAACATTAGGTGCTACCGGCAGTGAAAATATAAGACAGGCCTGGGGCACAAGAGGAGAAATAAAATTCAGTTCTGTTCCTTATAAAACGTTTTGTTCCAAGGGTTAGCAAAGAGAGAAGGTGACTGTTGCTATTTGCTAAAATAGGATACTAATTCCAATGGCAAAATCATCCTGGATAATAAAAAATTGACTACATAACTATTTCCCTTGTCATTTTTCTTCCAAAAATAATTATCTCTGAATAATTTCACAGTTAAAAATTGTGTGCCTAAAGAGCAACCAACTGTAAAAACAACTGAAAACTATGCCAGTGATACAGCTTAAAAAAAATAGTAATATTTGTTTTTAAAAAGGAGAGCATGGCCAAGTAAAAATATTTCCTCTTTCATGTTCCAATGGTTTAACCTATGAATCACCCTCTAGGAGTACTATCACAACGGAGATATGCAACTCTTAGTCTTTACAGCAAAAGCATAAGTCTTCGCTAACAGTTTTAGTTGCCTCCTATAGAAAGTGTGATGTTAAAATGTAAACATTTCAAAACACCATAGGCTATGTTGAGAATTCCTAATTCAAAAGACCTCTCCCAACCTCAGGAACACTTTAAAATTTCTTCAGAGTCAAGCAGTCAACCAAATTCTGGCTCATGGCATGATACCATAGAAGACACTTCTCTGATGGTCTCTTAGGTGGCAGCCATATTACTCACCCAGCATGCCTGGCATTTCCTAAATCCATTTTCAATTGCCCTCTCAACACTCAGAAGCATCAAAGAGAGGTCTGGGGATGACTACCCCCTCTTACTGTAGCCACTCTCTCCTCCAAAGAGGGCAGGGGTTAAAGTTATCTTTTTAAAATTATCTAATAAAACTGTAGTTGATCAACTTACTTTTTTTCAAAAGTATTTGCAGAGTGCTTATTACATCCAAGCACTGTTCTAGGTCTCATAATTTTGATATGTTTCTTAGATATCAGTCCAATTCTGACAGTGCTTGGAAGGAAGGTAATATACTGTACACATGGAAGCCTCTTTAAAAAGTTCTGGAATGAATGCCAAGATAAGAGACACTGACATACATTAGAGAAGCCTATATGACTGATTATTTTCATTATCTCTGTTTAACATAAGCTTGGTCTTTAAAAAAAATCTCAGAACCTATATGGACATTATCAGTTTTAATCTAGTGTCTTTTTTGCCATTATAACTTTCTAGTATGAGCACACAGAATGTCCTACTTAATTAGAGATCCTCTAGGCATGGACACCTAGAGATTTGGCAACACGCATTATTTTGGTTCATTAAAACATACATATGCTAGAGGATCCAAGATGGCAGATTAGACACAACTCCAGCGCACAACACCCAGCGAAAGAGATGCAGAAACCCAGAGATCTCCTAGCTCCAACCAAGGTACCAGGTGCATTTCAACGGGTCTGGTCCAAGGGTGAGCAAAGCCCACTCAGGGCAGACCGAGGCGGGGAGGGGTGCTGCTTCACCCAGAAAGTGCATCTGACCGGCGAGTCGGAGCCTCCACCTCTGGTGCTCCCGTCCAGATACAGCGCTTCCTCCAAAGCCTCAGCAATACACAGAACAGGGGATCTTTGCCAGTCAAGTGCTGGGAATTACAAGTGCAGGGTTGAATAACAGTATGCAGACTGAGCTATCGCCTCCTCCCTCCCGCCCGGAGAGAGAGGGAGCTGTAAGCAGGAACAGCTGGGCGGCCCCTACCCCAAGAGAGAAAGCTGAAAGGGGGAGACTGCTGGGTGCGGCTGGGTGGTCCCGAGCCTCCCCCACAAACCCCAGAGGGCTGAAGCTCTGACTCTAGTGGGTTGCGCAGCCAGTGCCACAGTCTGAGAGGAACCTGAATGATCCAGCCCAGTGGAGGAAGAGCACAACCCACCACTAGAGGGGTGGAACTGGGCTACATGTTTTAACAAAAAAACACAGGAAGCCTACATAGCAACGGGACGGCGTTCTCAACAACCTAGCAGCGCCTACAGGTCAGTGGAAGAGGCGGGCCTAATCTCCCAGCATAAACAAAAAAGACACAGGAAGCTCCCCCTAGTAACCTGAAGGAGTCAGGTTACTAGGGAGCCAGTAGCGCCCCCACAGGCAGACAAGCGACCTCATCAAGCAGCTCTCTGACACCACAGCCAGGTAAATCCACAAAGATGGGAAAAAACAGCGCAAAAAAGGTGAAACCACCAAAGAACAGAACACCTCTTCTCCTTCAAGGGATCACAACTCCTCAACAACACAGGATCACAACTTGACCAAGAATGAGTGTGAAGAATTGACAGAAACAGGATTCAGAAGGTGGATAATAACAAACTTCTCAGAGCTAAGGCAACACATTCTAACTCAATGCAAAGAAACCAAAAACCTTGAAAAAAGGTTAGACGATATGCTAACTAGAATAACCAGCTTAGAGAAGAACGTAAACGACTTGATGGAGTTGAAGAACACAGCACGAGAACTACGTGAAGCAAACACAAGTTTTGATAGCCAAATCGATCAAGCAGAAGAAAGGATATCAGAGATTGAAGACCAACTCAATGAATTAAAAAGAGAAGGCAATACAAAGAGAAAAAAGAGTGAAAAGAAACGAACAAAGCCTCCAAGAAATATGGGATTATGTGAAAAAACCTAATCTACGCTTGATTGGTGTACCTGAATATGACGGAGAGAATGAATCCAAGCCTGGAAAACACACTCCAGGATATTATCCAGGAGAACTTCCCAAGCCTAGCAAGGCAGTCCAAATTTCAAATTCAAGAAATACAGAGAACTCCACATAGACATTCCTCAAGAAGAGCAACCCCAAGGCACATAATTATCAGACTCACCAGGGTTGAAATGAAGGAAAAAATGCTAAGGGCAGCCAGAGAGAAGGTCAGGTCACCCACAGAGGGAAGCCAATCAGACACACAGCAGATCTCTCAGCAGAAACTCTACAGGCCAGAAGAGAGTGGGGGCCATATAGTAGAACGATGTATAATCCTTTGGATATATACCCAGTAATGGGATTGCTGGGTCAAATGGAATTTCTCATTTCTAGGTCCTTGAGGAATCACCACACTGTCTTCCACAATGGTTGAACTAATTTACACTCCCACCAACAGTGTAAAATTACAATAGCAAAGACCTGGAACCAACCCCAAATGTCCATCGATGATAGACTGGACAGGAAAATGTGGCACATATACACCATGGAATATTATGCAGCCATCAAAAACAATGAGTTTGTGTCCTTTGTAGGAACATGGATGAACCTGGAAACCATCATTCTCAGCAAACTGACACAAGAACAGAAAATCAAACACCGCATGTTCTCACTCATAGGCGGGTGTTGAACAATGCGAACACATGGACACAGGGAGGGGAGTATCACACACTGGGGTCTGTCGGGGGGAAAAAGGGAGGGACAGTGGGGGGTGGGGAGTGGTGGAGGGATAGCATGGGGAAAAATGCCAGATATAGGTGATGGGGAGGAAGGCAGCAAATCACACTGCCATGTGTGTACCTATGCAACAATCTTGCATGTTCTTCACATGTACCCCAAAACCTAAAATGCAATTAAAAAAACATATATATATATATATATATATATATATATATATATATATAAAAGAGAGTGGGGGCCAATATTCAACATCCTTAAGAAAAGAACTTTCAACCCAGAATCTCATATCCAGCCAAACTAAGCTTCATAAGTGAAGGAGAAATAAAATCCTTTATGGACAAGCAATTATTGAGAGATTTTGTCACCACTAGACCTGCCCTACAAGAGCTCCTGAAAGAAACACTAAGCATGGAAAGGAACAAGTACCTGTCACTGCAAAAGCAAACCAGTTGGCAAAGACCAAAAATTCAATGAAGAAAATGAGTCAACTAATGAGAAAGAAAACCAGCCAGTAACAAAATGGCAGGATCAAATTCACACATAACAATACTAACATTGAATGTAAATGGCCTAAACGCCCCAATCAAAAGACACAGACTGGCAAAAATTTTTGCAATCTACCCGTCTGACAAAGGGCTAATATCCAGAATCTACAAAGAAGTAAAACAGATACAGAAGAAAAAAACAAACAAACCCATTCAAAAGTGGGTGAAGGATATGAACACTTTTCAAAAGAGGACATACATGAGGCCAACAAAAATATGAAAAAATGCTCATCATCACTGGTCACTAGAGAAATGCAAATCAAAACCACACTGACATATCATCTCACACCAGTTAGAATGGCGATCATTAAAAAATCGGGAGACAACAGATGCTGGAGAGGATGTGGAGAAATAGGAACACTCTTACACCGTGGGTGGGAGTGTAAATTAGTTCAACCATTGTGGAAGACAGTGTGACAATTTCTCAAGGATCTAGAAATAGAAATTCCATTTGACCCAGCAATCCCACTATTGGGTATATACCCAAAGAACTATAAATCATTCTACTATAAAGACACATACACATGTATGTTCATTGCAGCCCTGTGTACAATAGCAAAGACATGGAACCAACGCAAATGCCCATCAATGATAGACTGGACAAAGAAAATGTGGTACATATACACCATGGAATACTACGCAGCCATAAAAAATGATGAGTTCGTGTCCTTTGTAGGGACTTGGATGAATCTGGAAACCATCATTCTCAGCAAACTGACCCAAGAACAGAAAGCCAAGCACCGTATGTTCTCACTCATAGGTGAGTGTCTAACAACGAGAACACGGGGACTCAGGGAGAGAAGCATCACACACAGGGGACAGTTGTGGGGGTAGGGGAGAGACAATGGTGGGGAGGGAGGGAGAGTGGGGAGGGATAACATGGGGAGAAATGCCAGATATAGTATGCACCTAAAGTAAAATAAATAAATTATAAAAAATAAAAAAGGAGCCTACATGGCTGAGTAGGTAGGAAACTGAATGTGTAACTGGAAATTCTTGTAATTTACTTCCATGTGGAACACTGAGTTTACTGAAGGATAAGTAATTAAATGTGCTAAGTTGAAAATAAAAACATACATACACACAAACACACACATGTGCACACACATCCTAAATGGGATCCATCTTTGGGAAGCCAAGTAGATAAGTATAGGTTTCCATTCTTGGAAGTAGATGATATCATTACTAGCAATGCTGTGAGATGCTCCTGCCTGTAAGAACTGTGACAAGAAACTCCTTTTGATGGAAGTTTCCCCGAGAGCAGAAAGGTCAGAATCAGGGTGCAAAGCTGTGGACATGTCAGGGTCTTCAGATCTCTCTTCCACAAGCCGGCCTTACCATCTGGAGATAGATGGACATTATTTATCTTTCACTATCCTCTTCACCAAGAAGAAAGAATAATAACTTCCAAGAATATTAGTAGCACTGTACTTCCTGAAAGTCTGAGAAGAATTATTATCCAAGCCATGGAAGCACATAGGAAAGGGTAGCCTGCAAGGGGCTAAGCATTTATGTGTGTGTATAATTTATGCATATATATGTGCATGTATACCACAGATAGAATAACTATAAATAATATGAAAATGTAATATAATATATATGATCTATAATGTATGGTATCGATAATCCATTTATAGACCATAGAACAGGGAGGTGACAATGTATATTTTATTTCTCACACTTAATTTCATTGCTCTCCTAAGCTGTATGAAAAAATCCTGCAAGCTTGGCATGGTGGCTCACGCCTGTTTTCCTAGAACTTTGGGAGGCCAAAGTGGGCAGATCACTTGCACCCAGAAATTTGAGACAAACCCAGGCAACATGGTGAGACCCCATCTCTACAAAAAATACAAAATAAATTAGCCAGGTGTAGTGGCACAAATATGTACTTCTAGGTACTCAGGGACGGAGGTGGGAGGATCACCTCAACCCAGGGAGGTTGAAGCTGCAGTGAGCCAAGGTCACACCACTGCATTCCAGCCTGGGCAACAGAGCGAGACCCTGTCTCAAAACAAAAACAAAAACAAAACCTGTAGCCAAGTTGCCTCTGAAACCTGGAATTATGTCAGACCAGCAGATTCCCCATATTGATATTAACTAAATCACTGCTTTCTTTGAGATAAAGACTAGAGCAGGCACTCTCTACTCTGGAGCAGGTCTACTGTACTTTGGAGCAGGCGCCAAATCTCATGGGCTTACACTACCTGGGCAACGTCACGCAAGTTACTGAAACTCTCAGGTTCCTCATCTGTAAAATGGGGATCATTGTATGTTTTTCCTAGGGTTGTTATGAAGATTAAAGAAGTATTTGTAAAACTTCTAAACCAGTGCCTGTTAAATAGTAAGGACTGCATAACTGCCTAAAAAAAAAGAAAGAAAGAAAAAAGAAACCGTGGGAGTATCTTATTGTTTTCTAATGTTTGCAGAGGCAGTAAGAATTTTACTCATCTATATATAACTGAGCACATAACTCATTCTCAGTTTCTTGATTTTTCTTTAACATAAACAAGCCTCTTTTCAGAGTTTAAACAAGTCACAAAAGAATTTTTAAGTCATTGTTAAAATTGACATGATTTATAAATTGGAATGAAAGTGCCATTCTCTTCCCTTAAATGCATCAGGTGATCAACAAGTTTTTTCCTAGATACAAGAAATTCCTCTAGGTACCTGCTTTGGCATGGCTGGCATAGACATATTTATATTAGGTAATTAATAACTCAGATGAAAACAATTTGATACTATTGTTAAGCACAATATGTTTTAATTATTATGGTCTTATATAATTATATTTTTTTTTTTTTTTTTTTTAGGCAGAGGCGCCAGGCTGGAGTGCAGTGGTGTTACCTCGGCTCACTGCAACCTCCACCGCCCAGGTTCAAGCAATTCTCCTGCCTCAGCCTCCCGAGTAGCTGGGACTACAGGCGCACACCACCACACCCAGCTATTTTTTTTTGTATTTTTAGTAGAGACGGGGTTTCACCATGTTGACCAGAATGGTCTCGATCTCTTGACCTTGTGATCTGCCCGCCTCAGCTTCCCAAAGTGCTGGGATTACAGGCGTGAGCCACCGTGCCTGGCCTATAATTATATCTTTATATATAACAATGCATTCTTTTTTACAGTTTGCAGTTTGATTCCTTTTATCCTTGATGTCGTTAGGGAATTCTAAATGTCCTAATTTCTCCAAAACACTGACTGAGAGTTGCAGAAAGACAAACATAAAACCAGATTAACTGCAGGTGAAAACAGCATGTAGATAATTTATTTCTGAATCCAGAAGAATTAAATTTTTGAAGGTGCTGTGTCTCTCCTTAGCCTAGAATCCCAAGCAGTTTTTATACATACAAGTCAACAGATTAACATTTGTGATGATTCACTGTTTCAAAATAACTTATATGGTACATCCAAAGTTACTGCTAGAAATATTGCTGGCATTTTTTTCTTTAGCACACTTAAACACAAAAAGCCCAACAGAAAAATCAGAGCTTCTACATTTGGACTAAAAAGAGGACACATGCAGAGATCTGTTCTTTCTTTAATAGAATGTATTAAATAGTAGACTTGAGTGTAAGTATGACATTGTGGGAGGGAAACTATATGAAGCAAAGGCTATGCCTTGAATAGGCTGTTATTACTGCACCCATCACCCCCAAACAGGCCAGGGGGATGGTAAGTGCCTTCCCCAACAGAGCTTCTTAATCAAGGCCTTAGCACTTACTAGTTCCTGTCATGCAATAAGCAATCAAGAAAACACTAGCTTAAATAAAGGCCATACAAATGGATCATTGTCCTAAGTAGCTTACAGACTAATTTGGGAGGTGAGATTGATTTGGGATGTGGGATAATCAATCCTGAAGACAAATAGTGTCATCAAATGCCAAAAAGGATATGGAGAAATCTGAATCCTTGTATTAGGTTGGTGCAAAAGTAATTGCAGTTTTTGCCATTGCTTTTCATCATCACTGTTACATCACTGGTGGGAATGTAACTGGAGCAGCCACTTTAGAAAACTGTCTGGCAGCTCTTCAAAGTTTAAATATAGAGTTACTATATGACCCAGGAATTCCACTCCTAGCTATATTTCATTTCAAGAGAAACAAAAACACATGTACACACAAAACCTTGCACATGAATGTTCATAGCATTATTCGTAATAACTAAAAAGTGGAAATAACCTAAATGTCCATCGGCTGATGAATGAATAAACAAAATATGGTGTATTCATAAAATTAAAAATTATTCAACCATAAAATGAAATCCGGATACATGTACAACATGGATGAGCCTTGAAAACACTATGCTAAGTGAAAGGAGACAGTTACAAAAGACCATCTATTGTATGATTCTATTTTTATGAAATATCCAGAAAAGGCAAATCTATGGGGACAGAAAGTAATTAGCAGTTGCCAGAGGTGTTAAAGGAAATGGAGGGGTGGTTGGCTGCTAATGGGAGCAGCAATTCTTTATGAGGTGATCAGAATGTTCTAGAACATGTGGTGATAAATGCACAATTCTGCGAATATATCTAAAAACTACTAAATTGTACACTTTAAAATAGTAAATTTTATGGTATGTGAACCAGACCTCGATTTCTTAAAACACACAAAAGACGCGTCACTGCAGGAGTTCAGTGGAGAAATATTAATAAAATTTAGAAGACCTTAGAGACCTCCAGGGGGAGGGGATAATTGAGTTAGGTCTTCAGGTATGCACTAGATTTAGGTTTAAGGAGAGAAGGCATTTCATAGGCGAGGAAGAAGGTGACAAAGTAAAGTTGGTCATTGTTCTAGTCATGAAAAAAGAACCAACATATCTTGTGATAATATTGTCAATGAACTTGCGCCCTCCCCCTGCTAAAAGCATTGTCATTTACCTCTGCTTCGGGTGGAATTTACAGTTCAAGGCAGCCAATATGCAATCTAAGCCTCCATTTTCACAGCTGTGGCTTACCAATTTCTCTTTAAAGTACCAACTTTTAGAGTTCTGTCCCACTCGATTACATTGAACGAAATCCAAGATATTCTATCTTTCACCCAGAAATATTTCAGCATTACACTCTTAATGGTTGACATTAACCTCGCATGATCTATCACTGTATGATACTCATCCTATGACTGTGCCATATTGTACTTGACTTTCCCAATATTTGAGGGTCTGAGTTTCAAAAGGACATCAATGTCAACTTTTAGTCATGTAAATAGAATTGAAAACAATGCTGCTTATCTTGATAAGATTTCTATAGTTTACTACTAGATATTAGAGGTCAAGTCTCCACTTGGAATCAGATCCATTCAAGAGACTGTATCATGGTGTTGCGTAGCAGAATTGTCATTTAAGAATAACATTCTCGGCACATTCATCCACATTCCAAAAATATTCTGCTTGGCCCTGATCACAGGATCTGAGAAGAAGCTGGTCATAGTGAGCACAAAGTTTGGGAGAAATTCCTGCTGAAACATAGCTCTGTAGGACAAAAGAGGAAAAGCATGGGATTCTTGGGATTGGAAGAACATTCAAAAGCAGCTAATCCAGCCTCCCGCCCAATGAACAAATTCCCTCTGACAATGCTATTAGGTAAGTATCACCTTGACTTCAAATAGATGCAGCTTTATGTTCAACCAGCTCAAGACTGGACAATTTTTATCTAGACAGTCCTCTTAGCATGGCCAAAGCACAAATGATGGAAGACATAATAAACTCTAGAAAAACACATAATATCAAGAGCATGTTTCTTACTTAACCTAGGCACTATAGATATTTAGGGCTGGATAATTCTTTGTTGTAGGGGCTGTTCTGTGCCCTGTAAGATATTTAGTAGCATCTCTGACCTCTACTCACTTATATGCCCATAGCACCCCTCCCCAAGATGTGGCAAGCAAATATGTAAAAATGTCTCCAGATATTGCCAAATGCCCCTTGGTCAGGGAGCAGGGGTGGGAGAGGGCAAAATTGCCCCCAATTGAGAGCCACAGGACTAGAGGCATTACATGTTAAGAGCTACAGGAGGGACACTGTGACCTAACAGCCATTCATATGTACAGGATATTAGGATACTTACAACTTGAACAATAATATACCCTTCATCACCCAACAGCAAGTCCTTTGACATTACCCAAACTCAGCAAATGTTTGTTGACTTAAATAAAACCATATGATTGCATACATTTCCTGTTTTAGAATAAGTCAGTAAAAAGGCTAGTGCATATGTTTTTATTACATACATATATACATATAAATAATTGAAAGAAATCTGATAGCATGTTAAATTTTAAAACTCAATAGGGTTATTATTTAGTCAGGCTTTACTGTGTCCCATTACAGTCCAATAACTTTATGTATAGCATTCTGCTAAATTCTGACTCATATCTCTGAGAGAGACAGATCTGCTGACTCAATTATAATATGATAATAGCAAGGCTCACAAAGAACTTGCTAGAAGTCATCCAGTTAGTAGATACCATTAAGTAGTTAGTAGATGAGATTTGAAACCATGCTTGATTCCAAACACAAACCCAAAGTACAACATTGCAATGAAATTTAGGATCTGATTCCCAAGCTCTTGGCCATAGAAGTATGCTGTACATAACTGTCTTAAGTTTGTCTGCTTAGTTTTAATGAATTACAAATATGAACAATTGAGAACAATTCAAATATGTGTCAAGTTTTTTCACCCATGTTGGTTCCACCTTCTTTGAACATTTTCAAAACATAAAAGACTGTAAGTGAGTCAGACTTTGAGCCCATGCCTAATTTAAGCAAGACTTTATATAGCAGATTAATTAACAAAATAGAAAATTGCCCTGCTCTATTTCATGTTGCAACAACCCAGGCTTTATCGTACAGGGGTCACCTCCTTTCTAGAATGGCTTTGTCCTCAACTATGCCTGTATAGAGAAGTCTACAAATCAACTGGCTCTCTGTGAGTAGCAGCTCCAAGACGCTGCTCTGGTAACGCCAAGCCATGCTTGCAATTTAACAAACCCTGTAAGTGGAAGGAAAAAAGAGCCTTCCACCCAAATGCCAAATCTAAATGTTTCACAAAGGAGTGATGTTTGAAATATCTATTTCATTTTTGCCTGCCACTCCCCTATTCTCCCAGAGCCCTGTTACACAAAGCATTAGGTGTTCTGGGGAATAATTGAGCATCAGTTGTGGCAGGGTGTAGGAGGATGCCTAGGTTACCTCCATTATCACACACTCTATTTAGGAGGTGGGCAAGTCCTATTTATGTAATCCCAGATGAGATACACCCTAGCAATTTGGGAGGGTGATCACCAAAATAAATAGGTAATTTCACTTGAACACCTTGTACTAAGCACAAATCTGCTTACTGCCTTCATCTTCTTATAAAGGAACAGGTGTCATTGAAAACAATAGTTTGCGTTGGCTGCTCAGTATGGGAAAGTCAAGGGGTTGAAATTCAAAGCCAAGTAGAATACGGGCAGAGAAGAGCAACTGAATTTTACTATGCAATGTTAAAAACAATACTCTGTATCCTCCCTACCTATTAAGACATCCTGACAATTTTAGCATGAGAAAAGAACAGCAATCTTGGGGGGCTCAGGGCTGCATGTAGGTATAGGGGAGAATTAGAGATAGTTGATGTGAAAACTTCCCCAGTAGGGAACTGAGTCAAATCAGTCACCTTTTGGTTCCTCGTTCAGTTCTCTAAAGCCCTGATGTCAAATATGACAGCCACTAGCCCCAAGTGACTGGAAATGTGGCTTGGCTAGTCAGAATTAAAATGTTCTGTAAGTGTGAAATACACATAGTATTTCAAAGACTTGGCATAAAAATGTATATATCTCATTAGTAACTTTTCTATTGTTTGAATAGGAAAATGATAATATTTCAGGTATATTAGGTTCAGATATATTAGGTTAAATAAAATACATTACTGTTTCCTTTTATTTTTAAACTTATCTAAATGTGGCTATTACAAAATTTAAAATTACATATGTGATCTGGATTTCATTTCTATTGGACAGCACTAATCAGGCTGAAAGTTACTTTAAGGCATGATTTATGTTGAGCTCAAAGGAAGGCACTTCCATAGAAAAGTGTTGCTTGACTGAGCTTGGCTCCCTATCTCAAAATGTTAACTTCAAATATACTTCAAAACCGAAGTGTCATTCACTGTCTTCTTGGCAAAATCTGTTAGATAAACAAATCTTCTACTCTTTGAGACATGAAAAAAGATGGTTAACAATGTAACTACATTTTCTTCCTTTACAGACATACTTAAACCATGTTAAAGTAGAGATAAAACAGGCTCTAAGATTGAAATGGGCTCATAATTAGGTGCTAATGTTGAATATCCTGTAATGTTTCAAAAAGACACGTAGATGGAAAAAGGCCAGGTCTGCACAAGGCAAGAGAGGAAACGTTGCATTTTATGAATGCAAATATGTTACAGATATCCAAGTTTCACCAGTCTATGCATTCCTATACTTCTTGCTTTTTGGCATCTCCTCTTCATTTTCGTTTCTACCACTTAACTGATTCATACCTGGGGCAGAGGCAAAGCTGTCTTCCTCATCTCTCTGATGAGCCTCTCTACTCTTTGCATCTCCTATTGCTAATCTGTCTTGTCCTCCTACCATTGCAAATCATCTCAACTTTTGGCTCAAGAACCTATCAGAGTAGCAAGCAGCCCAGGATCAAGGACATCCTTGCATCAAAGCCTTAAAATACAATTCTATATAACCCAGTCAAGCAAGAGATTCCAAAGACAAGCATGAGAAGCATTAATAATGAAGTAGTCTTCCAATCTATTCACACCAATCCTCAGCCTTTTTAATACAGCATTCAAATTAAAACATAAAATAATCCCTTGGTTTTGCATTTGGTTAATTCATTTATAAATTATTCCATATAATTGCAACTCAAAGAAAGTATCACTGTCTGCCAACAGGAGCCAAATTTTCTCTTCAGTTCATAAGCTTTTTACCGCTCAAAACCTCATCTTAAGAAGTTTTGTGTTTGTGGGTGGTGATAAATGTTTTTCTAATCTAGAGCTCAAAGAAAACGTGGTCAAAGAATACTGCTGTGGGTAACCTCAGGAATGAAAAATATCTCCAAAAATATTAAAAATAAAAGAGGAGATCATAGCTCTTAAGGCCCAGTATGGTAAATCCTCAATGACCCTGGATCATGTAGGAATGAGTCATTCTAGATAAGCACACATCCTGGATAGCTCAGGGTTAATATTCTAACTATCTTATTATAAGAGCTTTTATTCCTCTAATGGAGACATTTTCATGTCTTTTAAAACCATTGAACGGTTTGTCATATAAGCATAATTACAGGTGAAAATACAGATCAAATAAAGAGCTGAATGAATCTGTGATGGTATTACCACATGAAACAAATGTCTCCAGGCATTCACATTGACAATCCATTATGACTGTTATATCTTTTCAGTATGGCACCCAGTATCCTGGTAGGTGTAATATGAAGGGGCTGCTGGCTGCCCCCTCCAGCAAACGTTAGAGCAGTTCCTGACTCTACCTTGTCATTGCTGCTCTTTTCCACTGTGAACAGGAAGGGCAAACTGCTATCCCTTTGTTGATTCTCACTTCCACCGCCATGTGGCCATGAGTGCCCAACCTGAGGTCTCAGGTGACCCCAGTGCTGCTGCCACTGTGATCTCTACCACTCTGCTCCTCTTTGCTTTCTCCACACTTAGTTCTCGAAATGAGCTTCTCATGCACCTATCACCATTGGGGTGGAATGTCTTTTTCCTTCTATAAGACAAATCCATGAAGGAAGACACTGCTGGGTAAAACACACCTGTATCCCAATTCTACTTTTAAGGAGAATTTCTTTATTCTTTCTTTTAAAAAAAAATTACTAGTCATTCCTGCAGGTTGGTATTCTAAAAATCGAGCATTTACTGTATTATTATTATATATTCATAAGAAAAAAATGACAATTTAAAAAATTTTAATGGCAAGCTCTGGCATAGAAATTGGAAATCCTTGGTTCTTAGTCTAAACATTGAATTGTTGTGTAATCAATTTCTAGTCAAATAATAAATTTCCACTTCAGTTTTGTTAATGATTATGATTAAGTCAGTAGCAAAAGAGTAAAGCATGTCATTTCTCTTTGGGAAGATGTATAACAGCTTAACTGAAGGGACCCTGAATATGGTCAGGGGATCAGCAGACTTGAGTTTACAACCCCAACTTCAGCCCTTATTTTTGTGACTTTGGAAAAGTTACTTAGCCTCTATAAGCCCCAGTTTTCCCATCTATAAAATGATATAAAGAAAACCCCATTAGAGAGTTGTAAGGAATATTTTGGGGGTAGGGTCTCACTCTGTTGCCCAGTAGTGGAGTGGCGTGATCATGGTTCACTGCAGCCACAGCCTCCCTGGCTCAAGTGATCCTCCCACCTCAGCCTCCTGAGTAGCTGGGACTAATAAGTATGCCATAATGCCCAGCTAATATTTTAATTTTTTTAGAGATAAGGTCTTGCCATATTGCCCAGACTAGTCTCTAACTCCTGGGCTCAAGTGATCCTCCTGTCTTTGCCTTCCAAAGTGCTGGGATTACAGGCGTGAGCCACCATGCCCAGCGAGAGTTGTAAGGATTATAGAGTACTCACGTAAGTCATCAAGGAAAATGTTTGACACAGAGTGGGTACTGAAATGGGGGCGGAGATCTTACCCATTGCTGATCCTCTGGCAACAGACTAAAGATGACTACACTGAGCCTCAGCTAGGAAAAGCAATTCTCAAATAATTGACAGCATGTAAGAATGCACTTTCAAAGATAATGATCTTTTTTTTTAGAGAGATTCACAGTACTGTTTGGGTTACAGCATTCTGACTGAGCTTGCTATAAACTGCACACACACACACACACCCCACACACACTCACACACAATGTAAACCCACACACATATGCCACTGCCACCAGGACTATCAGCCAGTTAAATAGATTATGGTACATTTGCCCACAAATGTCTGTATAAAAAGCATCCTAGTTTCCTGTGGTTGGCTGTTGTGGTTGCTCCCAGCATGTTGGCCCTGACTAATGTGTGTGGGATGTGTGAGTAGGGGGTATTGAAATATACTGTATCCCAGTGTCCGCAAAAGGCCAGACGGTGTTCACATAAACAGTTCTGGTGCATTCTGTTTTCAGTTTCCCACGACATAAAATAAACTGTCACTTACAAATTGCAAGTAAACTGAGAAGACTGTTAAGTACGTATATAACGAAGCAACATCTAAATAGAAAACTGGGGAGTTTTTTTTTTTTAAATAAGTAAATGTGCCTAGACAGACTGTTACCTTACAGTGGAATAGACCATTTCTCGTCTAGCATTGGTTGGCTTTCTTGGTTCATTTTTTTATAACTACATTATTGAAATATAATTCACATACTTTATAACTCACACATTTAAGGTGTTTGATTCGATGGTTTTTAGTATACTCACAGAGTTGTGCAACCATCACCACAACCAATTTTAGAATATTTTTATCACCTCAAAAAGAAACACCATACCCATTAGCAGTCACTCTGCATTTTACCACATTCCCAGCCACAGGGAACCACCAATCTACATTCTATCTCCATGGATTTGCCTATTCTGGATATTTCATGTAACTGGAATCACAGAATATGTGATCTCTTGTGTCCAGCTCAAGAGAGACTTAGTACCATATTTTCAAGGTTCATCCATGTTAAAGTGTGTGTCAGTACTTCATTCTTTTTTTATTGAATAATATTTTATTGTATGGATAGACCACATTTTGTTTATCTGTTAGTCATTTGATGGATTCTTGGGTTGTTTCCACTCTTTTGCTCTGATGAATAATGCAGGTACATTCATGTATAAGTTTTTGTGTACACACATTTCATTTCTCTTGGGTAGATAAATAGGAGTAGAATTGCTGAGTTATATAGTAGGTAACTCTATGCTTAACTTTTTGAGGAACTGACTGGCTTTTTTTCAAAGTGATGAGGTGGGGATGGAGGCAGCAAACCACATGGCCATGTACGTACCTATGCAACAATCCTGCATGATCTGCATATATATATATACATATATATAACAAAGTGGCTGCAGCGTTTTACATTCCCACCAGTAGTTTATGAGGGTTCTCAATCTCTCCACAACCTCACCAACACTTATTCTCTGTATTTTTTATGATGACTATCGTGGTGGGTGTAAAGTGGTATTTCCTTGTGGTGTTGATTCCCATATCCCTCATTGCTAAAGATTTTGAGCATATTTTCATGTTCTTATTGGCTAACCATATGTATGTTTTCATGTGTTCGTTGGCCATGTGGAGGTGAATGGGGAGGAGATGTGGGATGGTATTCAATAGAATTGTGTAGGAATCAGATACAGGAATAATATCATATAGTCCAGTATGTTTTTCTTTCAGCTGGTACAGTGAATGTTCTAAGGACTTTATGAGTAGCTTTTTAATCTTGAGCCTGGAATTTGTGAGCTAACTATAAATCATTTAACCAAACGATGATGAAATACTATTTGACAAAATGCTGAATGAAGCAGTAAGATTAATAACTAAAGACAACAAATGACTTCAACACCATAAGTTAAAAAAAAAAACAAAAATAGAATTATAAGTCTTCTTTCCATTGGTCAAAGGTGTTATTATTGGCTCCTGGGTCACAGATTGAGACTTCAGCCTGGTTAGTCTGTCAAGCAGAGTTCACTGAAGTGAACGTGTGTATGTGTGTGTGTGTGTTGGGAGGTGTGGGGGGAAAGTGGAATGGAACAGTTTATAACAAAAATCACAACCAGATTCTCAGTGCAGACCGTGTGGCAAGCATGGTATAAATTTCATGGGTGAACTATAGTATTGGTTATCCTTGTCACAACTCTGCCAGGGTTTGTTTTAAAAGTTGTTGCTGTCGGTGGTGGTTTGCTTGTCTATAACAGAGAAGGGCAACGAAGTTTCTTCCATGTACAGTTGCCTCTTGCTCTGGTTAGTAGCCACGAGCAGCTTACAAGCATAAACTCTATCCAGGTACAACAGAAGCACCCCTCAGTCATAGCTCTAATAGACCCAGGAAGGGGAGGTGACTGATGCAGTAGTTATCCAATTAGTAGGGGTCTATGAGGAGGCATGATGGAAAAGTTTTCCCAGTATGAATGCTGCTGCCCAGACTGAGAGTTGTAGAAATTACTGTTTAGTGCCGGGAACAGACAGAAGCAGATTTAAAGGTAGTAGGAGCACAAAGGAGTCATCCATGATTTCTTCCTACTAGAGTTTACAAGATCTCTGAGGGTGGCAATGCTATAGGTATCCTGGCAATAAAGGACCTCCTATTCTGAGTGTCTAAAAGGCTGTAACACAATTTCATCTTGTCTTTTTTTATAATTGAGGAAATTGATCATCACACACACACACACACACACACACACACACACACCCTCCAACCCTCACACTACTTAACTGTTTCTATAGCTTTCACTTGCTCCAATATCCTTAGTTTGTGGCCTGTAAGTCCCTGCCATTTTTCTTGACCACCCCACCCATCTCTCCAAAGGTCTGTTCTGCTACTGTTCCCCTTATTCCTTCACTCATTCTGCTACTATCTTCGCTCATTTGCTTGAACCTGCCATGTCACTTTGTTCTTCAGCATCTTTACACAAACTCTTCCTTGTTTTCTAGAGTGCTTTCCCTATGTTCATCCACCTAATAATCTTCAGCCTGTAGGTCTTGGCCTAGGCTTCACTTCTACAATATAATAACTTGGGCCACAGTCAGGTAGATCCACAGCCTGTAGGGAAGGGGGTGGGGGTTGTCTCTGGCTTGCACCCCATGATTCATTGGATATCTATGTCAAGCGTTCACTCAGGAGCACAAGCAGGGACCTGTGGCCACACGCCCTCTGGCCCCTCTGAGTCTTGCTGCCAAGTGCCAGGGCTAGAAAACGGTTGAAGTGGAGGACCCCCTGCCACTCCCTCCAAGGTGACACTGTGATGGTAGAGCAGGACATCCATACTGGGGGGGACACAGATTTGCAAGCAGAGAGGTGGAGGGAGCCTTTTGTGTACACTTTACTTTTATAATGTATACTGCTGGAATGTGGGCAGACTACAGTGGACTATTTTTAAAGAAAAGGATCTGGTTTTAAATTCATAGGTGGTTTTGTGATTTTAAAAGAAGGACTACAGAAAATAATGTTGTAAAGCAAATGGTCACCATCTAACGTGCCTTTTGTTTATTATACAAATAAAAATTATAACTAAAAACACTTCACACTGACTAGGATGGCTATTATCAAATAGACAAAGCTGGGTGTGGTGGCACATGCCCATAGTCCCAGCTGCTCAAAAGGTTGAGGTTGGAGGATTCCTTGAACCCAGGAGTTCAAGACCAGCCTGGACAACACAGCAAGATGCTGTCTCTAAATACTACTACTGCTACTACTACTACTAATAACAACAATAAGTACCGGTGAGGATGTGGAGAAAGCTGGAACCCTTAAACACCATTGTGGGAATATAAAATGATGCAGTCACTTTGGAAAACACTCTGGTAGTCTCCTAAAATAGTTGAACATAGAGTTCCCATGACCCAGCAATTCCACTCCTAGTATATACCCATGAGAAGTGAAAATATACATCCACATAAAACATATACACAAAAGTCCATAGCAACATTATTCATAAAAGCAGAAAAACTGAAAATACCATAAATGTCCATTACCTGATGAATGGATAAGCAAAGTATGATGTTTCCATACAATTAAATATTATATGGTGATAAAAAGGAATGAAGTACTAATACATGCTACAACACGGGTGAACCTTGACAACATGCTCAGTGAAAGCAGACAGTCACAAAGAAGCACGTATTATATGATTACATTTATGTAAAATGTCAAGAACAGGCAAATCCAGAGACAAGAAGCAAATTAATGGTTGTCAGGGGCTCAGAGTAGCGTTGGTGGAGGAGATAAAAAGACAGTGGCTGCTAGTGGCATGCAGTTTCTTTTAGGGGAACAAAAACATTCTAAAACTAGCTAGTGGTGATGGTTGTATAAGTCTGTAAATATACTGAAACCCATTGAATTGTACACTTTAAATGGGTGAATTGTAAAATATGTGAAATGTATCTCAATAGAGCTTTTAAACAAATGATGCTATACCTTGAGTTTACAGAGCAAGATGTCCCTACATAACTTTGTTTTTCCACGGTTGACCACTTAGCAGGAAGGCCTCTCAAATGAATGAACACATTTCTGGCTCTCACAAGACAGTCTTACTGATTGCTATGAGACTAAAAATCCACCTGAACAGAACCATAGTGTCTGGATGACCTTGATGAGCAAGAGAATGATAAATACGAGTTAGAAAATTTTCAAAAAAGAAGGGAGGAAAAGAAGTTAAAGTGGGAATAGGGTGCTACCTCCGTGCTAGGAAAAAAACAAAGAGAAACAACAGCAACAACAAAACGGGTGAAAAGTTGCCTTTAGTAGCGCCTCTTTAAACAAAGGGAATGCTTTCAACAGTCTCAAGCAAATTTCAGTGTCACATAATTAAGGCCAAAATATCCCAAAATAGGATGAGGAAGATAAGATTATAGCCCTATTGCTGTGACTTCATTATATAGAATATAGATATTGGGTCTGTGTCACTGGCAGACATTTTATATATATATATATATATATATATATATATATATGAAATATATAAATATATATTTATATATATATATATGAAATATATAAATATATATTTATATATATATATATATATATGAAATATATAAATATATATTTATATGTTTACATGTTATATGTTTATGTTTATGTATAATAAACATAAATATATAAAAAGAAATATATTTGCAGAAAGATAACTTTATTTTAGTATAATTTACACAGTATAAAATTTACCCATTTTATGTGTACAATTCAATGATATTTGAGTAAATGCACAAAATTGTGTAACCATAACTATTAATTCAGTTTTGCAACATTTTAATCAAATTATATAGACATATGGTAGCTGCTCAGATGTGTTTTTGCTTTTGATTTTAGAAAGCTGGGTTTCTTAGAAGTCTGGTCTAGTTCAGTGGGATGTTTACATGTTAACTACAAATGGGTGCTTGGTCAGATCGCTGAATCATGAACCACTAGCATAAAAATAAAAAAGTGTTTCCCCTCATTTATTACATTTTGAGCTTTCCAAGAGGTGGCCTAGAAAGGAAAAAAATATACCATTACTAATATATTTCAAGTTTGATTGTATAAGATTGATTTTAATCCTTTACTTGCAAATAAGTGCTTTTTGATTTTCTTATTAATGCATACTCTAAAACAACTTCATTGATATATAATTTACATTCTACAAACTTCACCTGTATATTTACTGAGTTAGGTAACCATCATCATAATCCAATTTTACAACATTTTTGTCGCTTCAATAAAATCCTGGAGCTCACTGACAGTCACTCTCCTTTCCCAACCACAGCCCCAGTAAACCACTAACCTATTTTCTGTTTCTATGGATTTCTGGAAGGCATTATACTTTCACACACAGATAGAAAAGATATATCAAAAATACATCTCTCTTTTAACAATATCCTAGCTCTACATCAGAATATCAGTGTCTGTGATCTTTAAAATTTTTAAGTAATAACTATAAGTTGCCGCAAAGCCTCTGAAAAACAGTCCGTAAAATAAGTTTCTCCACCATAATATACTATTTTAAAGCTTATAATAACCAATTAATAGACGGCACTTTGCAATTATGCGACATTTTCCTGATTGAAGCCAAAAGTTATCAATTATACCCTGCTCCACAACCAGCCTCCCACCAAAAACAAAAATCAAAAACACTTTAGAGCACATATTGTTCATTTAATTTGCAGACAAAACTCCTGGTCTCCTTCAAATTTAAATCACAAGCTGAATCAAGCAAAGGAAACTTCCAAAAAAAATGACATCCTATTCTGCAGCTTTTTAGAGCTAAAGAAACTTTTCTAGACATTAAATTCTCTTTAAAGATAATCTGGAATTACGTTAGAACTAGTTTTAGACCACCAGTTTTCATAGCAACATGATAATATTGTGGTCATTTCCAAGTTAATTGTAGATCTGTCATTTTAAGGAATAATCACTAATTGAGATCTTTTTATTTATAATGAAGGAATATTATACAGCTGCAACAAAATAACCCTTTTTCCCCTTAATTGCCAATGGAGAGAATTCTTACAATGGTAATTTGGAAGTTACTACCATCGTGTATACATATATCATAGTTCTAAGAAAATACTGTTCCCAAATTGTCTTTTTCTACTAAAGACAATTTATGAAATTGAGTCATTTCCACATAACTCTCCAGCAGAGCACCATCTGTGAAACTAGATAAATCCTGTTTCAATTTGGGTTTGCCATAAAACACAGCACTCTTTTCAAGCCAGTCCATGGACTTCTGATAGCAGCCTTCACAGGCCACAGGTTGCCAGTTTCCAAGTCTAGGATGCTGTGGCTCTCACAAGGGTGCTGACCCAGTTTCTATTTTCAACTGGAATTTCCTCCTCTGGGGTCATTTGATCTCCACCCTCAGAGACATTTTCCTTGTTCTCTGTTCGATGCCCTGACCTAGCCCCTTGCTTCAAAACCAAAAAGAGTTCCAGGTTCATCCTCCTGCATAGTCCAGTGAGACGAAGACTCATGGACATTATGTTTTCAATCTGGTGGGGAGCCACGGTTTTGTAAGCCTCTGTGAGACCCTCTTAGAAAGACACCAAGGTGACATTTACTCAGGAAGCTGCTGAGATCTAAGACAAGACCTGCAGGAAATGATAGCGGGAGGCCATATTGTAGAGCTAAAGCTGTTAAGACGTCTTCATTCAAAGGGTCACAAGAATGTGGAAGAGTCAGCCAAAAAGAAACATCACAAAGTATAAGACAGGGCCACATCCTTTGGCACAACACCGGCTGCATTGGTAGGACCCAGAGACGGCTCACCCCTAGCTCTTGTGCCTGAGCGCTCAGTGAGTTACACCGTTTAAAGAACAGGAGACTGGCGTTTTAGAGTCAGCTCCTGGAGGCCCTTTTACATTCTTTCCTCTGAGGGAGTTCTGGATACAGTAATGTAAAAATCTCAAATACATCCGAAGGAGAACTAGCATTTTAAACCCGTGAGTAAATGACGCTTTTTCTTAGTTTAAGTCTCCCTTTTGCACTGGCAAGAATAGCAATGTTTATGAAAATTATTCTGCCTATAATAATTGCAAAATAAACCATGAAACAGATACTATTTTAATCTAAAATTTTTAAAGCATTTGCCATTGGTGTAGAGATTGGACAAGGCAAATAGGTTTTAGATACTATACTTGCAGATGCATCTTCTTATTCATGAAGAAGCCTTAGAGTAATAATTGGATACTATCCTTTTTAAAAAGATGTTTGCCTTACTGCTACACACATACCCAGTTCTCCATATATACTGGTGAATCAATGAATGTTCACTGATATTTTGCCCTTATCTGAAGTATACCCAGCATTCCGCTCCATACCAACAATGTGTGTCTCTTTCTTTTGCCTTCTTACCGATGTAACAGTAGACCTATCTACAGTGTCTGTGGTAATTTGAGACATAGCTTTAGACTAGTGATAGGCAAACTTTTTCTGTAAAGGGCCAGATAGTAAACATTTTAGGCTTTGCAAGCCATGCAGTCCATTGCAACCAACCACTCAACTCTGCTATTGTAGTATAAAAACAGTCAAAGACAATATGTCAACAAATGCCCATGGCTGTGTTCCAATAAAACTTTATTTTTGAACACTAAAATCTGTATTTCATAAAATGTTTGCATGGCATAAAATATTGTTCTTTTGATATTTTTTCAACCGTCTGAAATGTAAAACTGATTTTTAGTTCGTAGGAAATGCAAAAGCAGGCAGTGGTCTGGATCTAGCCTGTGGGCCATAGTTTGCTGACCCCTGATTTAAGAACTAAGCTACTGTAATATAGCAGACAGTCTACTAGTTATGATCACATACAGGGCAAACTAGAAAAAAAAAAAAAAACAAAAAAACAGGGCTTGGCAACTGTCCAATCAAGTTGACATAATAGAGGAAGATATGGTAGATGTTCAAACTTCAAAGAGATGAGATTGTGTGTGTGTACATTAAGTGCATTGCTTTTAATGTAGTTTATCCATTTACATGTCAAAATTGATCAGATTAACAATCTAATTGCCATACGTTGCCTCTGGTTTGTTTTGACCTAACGGACTAATATATTTTTCTTCCATTTGTAAATCGCCTCATCCTTAATTTCTTCTAGGTTTTGAAACAGTACCTAAATTCAGAATCTTTTTAAAGTGACACTAGTAAATGGAAGCAGATAAAAAATCTCCAGGGAGATGTTGGTCAAGGATACAAAATTTTAGTTAGACAGGAGGAGTAAGTTGACATTCCTTGTTCAACGTGGTGACTATAGTTAATAACAATGTATTATATATTTGAAAACTGCTAAGTGTGTGAAGTAATGCATATGTTGATTATCTCAATTTAGCCACTCTGCAATGCATACATATTTCAAAACATCACATTGTACATCATAAATATATTTAATTTTTAATTATCAATTTAAAAATAAATTTTAAAAAGTCTCCAGGGAGGTGATTCTGAATGGTTTCTTTTTGATAGTTTGAGGAACCAGAGCTGCTATACACAAGAAAACAGGGACAACTGTGGCAATTCTGTTTAAATGTTAATATCATTCAGTCTATTTCTGTATTCCCTTAATGTCTACTCAGTCTATATCCAATCACTGTGGATTTATGGGAACTGTTATTAGTGAGAGAATATCGAAACCCTGCCTTTATCATTTAATTGGGTCACGATGACATAGATATTGACATCGATGACAGAAAGAACTTGCTGACAAAATAGAAAAAGAAAATCAGGATAGATTTGTACCTTCTTAAAAATATCATATTCTCAGGATAATTTGATTAAACACTGCGGTAAAGTGAATCAATTCCCCCCATCTCTTCATCCCTCATTGCTTCACATACCTTACCACAGCCCCATCATGGAAGGATTGTATTTCCCCACACACTGAAGTTAGGTTTGACATGTGGCTTGCCGTGGTCAGTTGCAGGTGGGTGGAGAAAACAGTATGTCAAATTTCTGCCTATGTCTCAAGAGTCTTCAGTTGATCCCACTTGCCATCCTGTGCCTTCGTCATTGCTGAACTTCTTTGGGTAGATGCTGCCAGCCTGGGCCCCAGAATAGATACACATGGAACAGAACTGACAGAAGAGCCACGTCCTCTGGGGCTGACAATTTGACCTCTGGTCAAACAGCTGAGCTCTGCCTAGGTAAGCCAACCCCAGGTGACCCACAAATCCAAAAGGATCGATGGTGTTTGTTTTATGCCACTGAATGTCAAAGTAGTTTGTTACATAGCATTAGTGTGGTGATAGCTAGCTGATGTAAACACACTTCTACATTTTAGACAACACAGCTATAAAGTAAAGCACCATTTTGTGTGTCTGTGTGCATATATGTATGCATGCTAGGAGTTCTATATTTCATTCCTTTCTAATGATACCTTAAATAAAAATGTCCCCTCCCCACCTGCAGTAGTACAGAAACATGCTGGAAGTCCCCATTCTCAAATCCAGGTTCCTCTTAGACTCACTACAAGAGCCTTTGATCCTTTATAGATATTTACAATGGGTGATATGAAGTATCTGCATGGTAATGGTGACATTACCTGCCTAATTGTAATGCATTAAATTGCATTAAAAGCAATGGTTGGGCTCAGTATGTCTACATTTAAAAAATGTTCTTCCTTTCTAATAAATATCAAGTCATAATCATATGGTAAAACTGAAATATGTCAAGTATCTAGTAAGATTAGGTATGTTTGCAGAATCAGACAGCATCAGCAGTTTGGACACCTTTTTTAAAATAATGAGAACCAAATAAATGCAGGAAGTCTTTCTAACTGTGTCCCGATGATAAGGTTTCCCTCTGCAGCAATCCTGAATAAAAACAGCTATTAAGGATTTTTTGAACCAGTTCATCTTGATAAGGTTCGAACCTTTCCCCAAGAGGGGTCTATAAACTGCCACTCCCTTTGAAATGAAAGAATAAAAATTCATGTGTGCCATGAATGCCAAGGTTTACATAACTGTTGTGCTTACCAGAGCCCAGCTTGGTCATGGCTACCTCAAATCCATGCAGGATTCGTGTTTATCTTTGTTCATAAATACTTTTGGAAAACTGACAAGGGCACAGTGCCAGCTCTCATGTACCTTTTCCAGGCTGCTGCAAGTTCAATCACGTGGTTGTGGGTCCAGAAATGGATGTGCCATTAGAACAGCCATGCAAAGAGGGAGTGTGCTGCATTTATACAGGAGATAAACTGCCATGTTTCAATCAAAAGCAGTTTGCTAGTGAAAACACAGGAGCTGGAATTATAAAATTACCACAACCCTCAACTAAAAATGATGAACTGGATGTTCTTTATTTGCAGATACATATATTTGCTGGCAACAAGGACATACCAAAATCCTCTCTGATCTCACTATTAATTCACCCTAGCTACTACACACAAGAAAACAGGGACGACTGTGGCAATTCTGTTTAAATGTTAATATCATTCAGTCTATTTCTATATTCCCTTAATTGTCTACTCAGTCTATATCCAATCACTGTGGATTTATGGGAACTGATATCAGTGAGAGAACATCGAAATCCTGCCTTTGCCATTTAATTGGGTCATGATGGCATAGATATTGACATCCATGACAGAACTCGCTGACAAAATAGAAAAAAAAGAATCAGGATTAGATTTGTACTTTCTTAAAAATATCAGTATTCTCAGGAGAATTTGATTAAACACTGTTTATGTTTATGGACGCTTTGGGTATAAATAATCAGTGGAGACAAATGTTTCCACCATGCAGGAAGAACAGGAGAAAGAATTTAAAATGTGTCATCTTATGGAGACAGTTCAGTAGTAGCCCAGATTCAGGCTGTAGGCAGGAATAGGGTGGGTGTGAATACAAAGGGGTAGCATGGGGAGTGCTTTTGTGGTAATGGACCAGCTCTGTATTTTGAATGTAGTAGTGGATATGCCAGTCTGTACAGGTAATAAAATTGCACAGAAGCCACAGGCACACATACATGCATGTAAAAAGAGTGCATGTGAAAACCTGGTGAAATGTGAATGGGGTCTGTAGTCTAGTTAATAGAATTGTCCCAACATCAGCTTCCTGGTTTTGATATTGTACTATATTTATTCATATAAGATGCTACCATTGAGGGAGGCTGGATAAGGGGTACATGGACCTCTCAGTATTATTTTTGTCAGTTCTTGTAAGTCTTCAATTATTATAAAATGAAAGGGCTTTAAAAAGTATTACCTCAAAACTATAATCTTAAGCCAATGGCATGTCAATAATCACCCACTACACAGTGGTTCAAGCATGCAGACTTTGCAGTCAAATTAAGAGACAAGTATTTAAGTCCCAGCCCTACTACATACTAGTTGTGGGACTCTGAAACAGACATAAAGTCAGTGCTTTGGTTTACTCATCTTTTAAATTAGGATGATAATAGAGCCTAGATCACAGGGTTATTTTAAGGATTAAGTGAGATAATATATGTAGAATAAGCAGTACTCATAGAAAGTATTCAATAAATATTGGCCATTATTATTATTACTCTAAGTCATACTAAATATTTCCAAGAGCTTTAAATCTCTGATTAATTTCATTGACACTCAAGTACATGCTAAGCATCAGGCATATGCTATAAATGGCCAAGCATTGAGTCACGCACAATATGGTCCCTGGTTCTGGTCTCTGCCCTTTGGAGTTTCTGGTTCTGTTGTGAATATGGTCTCCAAACAAGCAGGATGAATATTATGAAAGTGGGCGCACAGGAGACTCAAGGAGGAACTAACTTAAGAGTAAAAGGCACTTTCTGCAGTCAAGGTTGAAATGAGAATTTTCTCTCTGCTAAAATTAACTGGGGTGCAGGGTGGTTAAACTGCAGTGCTCAGGTGCAACCATTCCTTGACCAGCAGAGATAAATGAAAATTGCCTTTCAATCAAGCACATGTTAGCTCATTTGTGTTGATGTGCAACTTTAAGGGTTAAAACCCATCAACCAGAAAGAGAGCCAAACCAAATCTTCCTTTTCATGGTTTGGGAAGTAAATTACATTAGACTATCCTAATGGACTTCGAGGAAAAAAAAAATCTAATTCTAGTCTATATTAATACATTTACATATTTTGAATTATATTAAATACTAATACATTTAGACCAGGGCACTTTAAAGTATGGAAGTTTCCAATATTAAATTAATGACAAAATATATGTAGAGTATATCACTCTCTACTAAGTGCTTTAATAGGTTTGTGATATAAAAGTCCTTAAAAGCAAGCATACCACGTATGTAGTTGGCATAGCACCTGAGTAGGTTAAATGTGGTGGTTAAAATAATCCACAGTGTGGAAGAAAGAGACATTCGAAGCAATTTGGGAGTCTTCTATATACTTAGGAATTTGAGGTCTTTCATAAATAGAAGCAAACTCAAACAAGACTGAAAATGCTTGTGATGATACTTTGTGTTTGTCAATACTGAAGCTCCAGCCCTCAACAAAAATAGGAAATAAAATGCTCTGCCCTCTCTGTGTTGGTCTCACTGGATTGGCTGGGCTTGGGGCCAGAAGGAGTCGGAGAATAGGGAGACCAAGAGGTCAGAGTATTGACTGTTCCAGTCTATCCCTGCTTCTCTGTATTTTGCCCTTGCTGGAGTCTTCTCTGGGAACATTGCCAGGGTCCCTTCCAGCCAAGGCTGGAAGTCAGTGGGCTCTGGTAACTGGTCCCTCCCTGGTAACAGCTTCCCAATGTTGCTAATGGCTGGGTGCTTCACCACTCACCGTTGGTTCCCTTAACCTGTCAACACGTTGGCATAGTTCATTCCTCAAATTAAGCCTTTTGAGTGACTTATCTGTTTCCTGTTTGGATACTGATCAACACAATGTCCTTGACTGTGAATCAGTAGCTAGTGTGGGAGGATGCCTTAACTTTTGAGATAAAAGTTAAGACCATGTTTTACATTTTTCTAGACCGTCAAAATGACATCTTAACACAAATGGAACTGTGGAAAGTCATAACAGAAACGATACTATGTATTATGTTACCATTTTCAAATTCTGCTAGCAAACTTGGTGTTCCATTCCCCTGTTAGACTATTATTCCTCTGTGGGTCTAATTAATATGGCATCATCAAGCTAGGAGACCTAGAGCAATGTCCAGGGATTTGTGCCTATGTGGAGAGGTACCCCACCTGGCACAGAGGTGCTTGGCAAATATGGAGCCCATGTGCTCCACAAGCTGGTGAGATGCTTTTAGCCTCTGTATTGCACTTGGACTGATTTACACATTTCTTTACCAGACATTTCAGTCAACTGTAGAAAGGGGTCATTCAAAAATATGTTAAAAGTGTATTCATCTATACTACTTCTGTTGCTGTTGCCATGACAACTTTTCCCTAAGCCACAACTCCAAATTCTTCTAAAAATATTATTTTAGAAATCTAAATTAGCTGAAATCCCAAACATTCAAATTTTACTATAAGAGTTTTTTAATGTTAGAAAAGTCCTAAGAATATGACAAATATCCAAAGAGAAGAGGAAAAAATTCCTTACAGGTTTTCATTTCAAAGGGTCATGGCATCTTTTAAGGAAACTGGAAGTGGAAGAGTCTTCAGTAACAGTAACTGTATTTGAATGAAAAAAAAATGGGAATATATTTTGTGTATGTTTCCTATATTGAAAAGCATCCCATATTCACATCCAACTAGTCACCACAAAGCTATTGAAAGCAGTATCACATAATGACTGGTGGGGAGTCCTTGCTGCATCACTGGATCTATCCTTAAGTTTTTAAGTATTCAGGGTATATTTAAGAATAAACCAGAAAAATTGGTCTTTGAAAATAAGGTTAGAATGAGAAAATCTGAGAACAGAAGGTACATTAAAAGATATAAATTAATTAATTGTGTTTGTAAAGAGTGGTCTCAGTCCAAAATTTGGCAAGCACCCAAGACCTTTAAATTTATCTCTACCCCTACATCATCTCAAAACTCACAATCTAAAACAGGCCATGCTAACGAACATTCAGTGACATGGTCAGGAGTTAAGAAAGGGCTCTGCAATTCAGTGGGAGAATGGGTAGGCTACAAACCCTCCGGTTTGTAGCCTACCTATACTCTGGGCTGCTCAGGAGATTTTGAACCCTAATGGGAGCGAGACAGAAATGCTAGGAGCCATGGTTTCCCTTCTCTTCCCTTTGGCTTTCCTTTCAGCACCTCTTCCCTTTCCCCAGAGCAGGCCAGTCTGCATCATTATCCTCGAGGTGTGGGGACAGAGCAGGCACTCTAGTTTTCTCACTTTCATACAGATGCAGACCCCACATCCACACACCAAGGCTGCCAGAGCACCCTACACTCCTCATTTGGAGATTATAACTTCTAATTTTAGGCCCATGACTAACACATTTGTTAAACGGGTATTCTGGCTAAATCAGAATAGAGGTGGCAAATTACGCAAGGTTATTAGACGTTCATAAATGAAGAAGTTAACTAATGTCTTACATGAGAGAGAAGACAGTAAACATTTTTTTAACCCAGAGATTTAGGAAGGGCATTGGCATTGAGGAGTGAAGAAACAAAAAGTCCAAGATGGTGAGGCTTCTGGAAGGACCACCAACACCCTCTCCAGAGTAATCCCCACACAGTAAGAATACGCTGTTCATAACTTCCTAACTGTAACTCACAGCCAGGGAACCTCAGTCACATTTTCTCACTTCTATCTCTCAAAACTCAGGAAATTACGAATAATGTATTTTAGAAAGTGCCACACAAAATTGTTCTCAAAAACATTTAAGATTTTGATGTCTACTGAGATGCAATTAAGTCAAGCTTTCTGTATCTGAGTACTATTGACATCGAGGCTGGACAACTCCTTGTTGGGTTGTGTTGTGCTTTGTAGAATGTTCAGCAACATATCGGGTCTCTACTTGATAGATGCCAGTGGCAACCCCTGCCAGTTATGATAACCCAAAATGCTTCCAGACTTTGCCCAAGGTCTTCTGGTTCAGAATCACTGGTTGATTTTACCTAGAATATGGATACTGAGGGACATATTGCCAGATGACATTATATAAGAGGAAGTATTCCTATACCTGCTATATCATTAGAGAGTTTGGCTGAAATAAACACTAGGTAGTAAAACAAAGGACCCGTCTGAAAACTTGTACTAGATTACCTCAGAGTGAGCTGAGGTGAAGTATTGCATTGCACTTCCTAATCTACTTTGCTGCTGAATCCTAGATTTTGTAGGGGTTGCTTGTGTAGTAAGTGGTTCCCCATGTGAATTAATCGAGTGGTTGCCAAACCCAGCTGATATTAGAACCACCCCCAAAGCTTTTTCAAAAGATTGATTCCAAGTCTAGTCCTTAGAGATTCTCACTTAGTAAGAATTGAGTGAAACCCTACAGCTAATTTTTACTCTCGTCTCTCCCTCTGACCTCAATCATCAAGTAATAAAGGGTTAAGTTTGGAAACTCCTAGCATAACTTAGGGGGAAATACACAGACAGCCAGATTCATGTTCTCATAAATATTTATTATGTGCCTACCCTGTGCCAGGACCTGCCCTAGGCAGTGAAAAGACAGTGGGAAAGGATCACTGGGTCTTTGCCCTGAATAAACTTACACACTAGTCAGAGGAGACAGACAAACAATGAATATAAAATATAATACCAAGTGCTGATGTGAACAATGAAGGCAGTGGCTAGTGTGATATGAACCAGGGTAACTGAGTGGGCTCAGAAACACTTCAGAGAAAGCAGTCAGGAAAGGTGACATTTTTCCTGCAATTTGAAGGATGCAAAAAAAAAAAAAAAAAAAAGGCTTACCACACAGACGAAATTCCAAGCAGAAGGGACAGCAAGTACAAAGGCTTGGGGTAGAAAAGGATTGGTGGCATTTGAGGAACAGAAAGGGTACAAATATGGCCAGGCAATAAGCTGGGGGAGGGTGGTAGGAGGCAGAGAAGATCATGTAAGGAGCACTTGGAAGGTCAAAGTCATGCATCAAGTTATTATTCTAAGTGTAATGGCAACCAACCAAAGAGCTTAAGCACTGAAATTTTACCATTTAATTACCTTTTAAAACATTGCACTGGACATAGGGATAGCCAATCATTCACTGAGATGGGAAAGTCTGAGAATGAAACAGGTGACCAGGAAGTGAGGAATCAAGAACCCAATGAAGACTTTGTATGACTGGACAATCACTTCACAACCAAGTTGAGAGGCAAGTGTGTATGGTTCAGGGTTATCACAATGTGGGGAACAGGAAATGTAAATAATAAAAGTGCATCACCAGAAAGGACTAGGCAAAGGCTGGTAACTGTTTTCAAATGATTGGCAGATATGTCTGCTATGCAACACCCAACAGAAAAATGATTTTTTATCAGTTAGTAGTGGTATTTAATGAGTGGTTTGAAGGATGGGAGATGTAGCTTCCTAAGATGATGAATCTCCACACCAAAGATGCCTTGTCCAGGAAAATTTCTGCATGCAACAGAAAAGTAAGCATGCCGAGGGGTGGGATGGGAGTAGAAAAGGTATCTACAATTATTAGAGGTGTTAATTAAGATGATTCAGTAATCTCTCACTTATTTGTAACTTGAAAAAAAATTGCCTTTTTGATGATATAAACGACAAGCAGAGTGATATAAGAATGGTTTTATAAAAGTAAGTTCTGGGCCATGCCACACGTCAGTACAAGTTCTGCTAGTCTTCCTAAGATGTCTACACTGTTAGCACTGATGTATGATAACTGATTCATATCAGCACAGGCCTGCAACGGCATCCAGTTCTAAGTATCTTTAGAATTACCAGAGAGTGTCCTATATTCAATACCACTGAATTATTAAGCAAACTTAATGACTTCAAAGTCTTTGAAAATTGAATCTTCATAGAGAACAAATTTGGAAACTTTCATAGTAAGACTTTAACCATTCTATGTGAAAACAGGTTCTCTGTCAGCGTAAGCAGCTTGGCACTTCCCGTGAGTTCCGAAGGAAGGGGTTAACTGGAACAAGGGCACAGTCAGCATCTGATTACAAAGCTGTGGTCAAAAGCACAGATGGTGTGGTGACTGCACCAAACAGGAAGTGACATCAGCAGCAGAGGAGCTCAGACTAGACCAGTACAAGGAGGAGAATGAGCAGCTTAGGACCTCAAAAACTAAGTCTCAACTACTAGATTCATGAAGTCATTCAACATATACCTACTGAGCACCTACTGGGTTTCCAGCATTCTGCTAGGTGCCTGGGTGACAGCAGGGACAAGACACACATAGTACTACTCCCAGCAAGTTTTCAACCTGCCAGCCAGAGAGAAATAAATGATGTCAGTCCAGGGATTCCTGATGGTGACCATATAATGGACACTGATTTGCTTTTCTCTGCCCCACTTGAGGGCAAAGACAGGTTGGGGTGCCAAGAGAGAAGAGCTTGAGCCTCCTACAGTCCCAGCAAGTCACCAGGCCAAGCTTTTAATCCAGATTTTTAAAAATGTCTTTCAGAAAGACATAAAGATATGCCATTGAACTTAATGGTAACTTAAATTTTTAGTTTTTGTCTACACTAGTCAAATTAAAGAGCTATTTGGCTATGCAATTTGACAATATAGATAGTCACAGTAAGTCACTGAAGGTCCAATATTTGGTTGTTGCTTTATTACTGTGGCAACCTGGATCACAGAAGGATGATTAGGTTCAACTATCCCAATTATCTAAATGACTCAGAAGAGCACCACAGGATCAGGGCACCTGGATAAAGCTCTCAGTTCTGTCAACAGCGACAGATGTACCATCTTGAATTCTACTGCCCTGAGCTTAGATGTCTTCAATTAGGAAACAGAAAACCTGCATAAGGCAGCTATTAGATTTGAGACTGAAATTGACCTTGACTGTGTTCAAATGTTTTGCAATCTGAGTAAGACAATAACAAAGAGGGCAAAATTTATGATTATTTGATTATTATATAAACTTCTAGAGTTTTTCTAGAAATGCTGCCAGAAAAATCATTGATTCATTTATGTCATCCTCATCCTTCTTACTCTATCACCTCTGGATCCCGTCCAAACTAAGTCTGATGGGTTCTATGTTCTAAGCATTTCTCAAATACGCTAACTACTCTCAACCTCCTGCCCAGCTGCCACCCTAGTGTCGATCATCTTCTTAAATCTCTCCCAGGCCCAAATACCAGGGTGCACTCTAGCTCCTCCTTATTCTGATTCCATGCCAGGATCATGATAGGGTTTTAAAACTATAAATCTGATTCAGACACCAAAAGGCATAAAGGATGACACCTAGCTAGAGAGGGTGGAGTCACCATAACATGAATGTGGGAAAACTGGGAGGAAATTTTTTGAGGAGAACATTAGCTGCTAACACATATTTTTTTTTGTGTGTTAAAACAATTTTTTGTGTGTTTGATGATAAACAAGAAAACGGTTGTGGCTATACTTTGAAAATGTCTGATTATATAAATAGAGGATGCTCTTGTCTACTTAATTATATTTTGCTCTCTGTGACCATTATGACCATTTAAAAAGATGAGTAAGATGTACATAGCAACTCTCTTAACATTTTCACTATCTAATTGTCTCTTTGGAAAATTGACCAAATAGTTGGAATGTAATAGGCATTCAACAAATGTTTGTTGAATGAATCAACTGTGAGCCACTAACCTCTTACATGCAGTCTCACCTTGAGCAACTGAAAAAACAGTGAAGGAAGAACATTAGATACTTATCCCCAATTATATTTCAGAGGAAGCAGGAGGTATTAAGGGCACATGGAGGGTCACTCATGTCGAGGAAGACAGACCCAAAAAATCCCAAGATCACAGGAAAATGCACAGTGGGACAAAACCATGTTAAGTAAAGTAAGTGGAATATTTGTGCTGAAGGGCAAAACAAGCTCTGGAATTATCAAAACCCACATGAGGGATGTAAACAAAAGTGCAGCGTTAGAATAGATATTACATCATCAAGGTTTATACCAATATGAAAAGCAACAGGTCACACTTAATAAAGAACCTTCTCTGGACTGATTCAGAGCTGCTGCTTTATCATCCTAAAGTATGCATAGGAAACTTCAGACAGCCCGGGTGACTTCTTCCAACCTGGAATCCCAATAAATTCCCTCTGGAATCTTCCTTTTTATAGTCTTAAATCAGAATACACATACATGATGATCTGCACTAAAATAAAGGGCTATTTGATCAGCAGTTTTCAGAGGACCGAAGGGGACATTAGCATCGGCTTGATTCTTCAGTTTATGATTTTAGAAGAATGAGACAGCTGAATTAAAATAAAATTTAAAATATGTTTGTGATGTAGTTACATAATTGAGGCAATAACCATTCATTGAATGAATAGATTGATTTTTTTTTTTAAATTAAGGAGCACATTCTCACCTTTCCTCCCCCACCCCAACTCTTGTAAATGGAAAAGACCTCAGATCACGAATCAAAGGGCACCTTCACACAGTTCAAAGTCTGGAAAAGGTGGTGGGGTGGAGATATTGAATGGGCACAATGAGCACAGACTCTACCTCCTTCAACGCAAAACAACCTCTGTCAAAAAGTGGTCACCCTTTAAACCACTTTAAAAGGAAAATCACTGAGTCACCAGTGTCTCCAAAGACAGAAGGAGCATTAGTAACTTACAAGTGTCTCATTTGGTGTTCAAGTCAAGTTAACTATAGAAAAACCAGAGAAAGGGTTGTCACAGGTTTCTGGAACATTTGCCTGGGAAAGTATCTTAACAATTTTCTAATTCAGGCCTTCACTTTCCAGTGGAGGTAAGTGCAGTAGAAGAGGTGTGCAATTTGCCTAATGGCTCTGCAATTGATCCAGGAGCCCCAGGCGACCTCGACTCCTTTCTTCAAAAAAACATCTTTTTTTTTTGATGTTGGGGGACTGGATTTTAGAAGACACAAATTCTAGACAGTTAACTATCTTTGCCTAATTATAAATATTAATGATTCCTGTCAACTTTCTGCCTGCTTCTCTCCAATTTTTAAAGTTGGCAGTCATAACATCCAGTCTCAACAGTGCAAATCAATTCAAGGAAAACTCTGTAAATTAGCAAATGGCAGAAGAATTGCAGTGTCCCAACTCAAAACGACACATCTTAGAAGTGGAAAATCAATGTCTGAAGACTGGAGTAAGGTAAACCTTCTCCCTGCCCCCTTCCTGGAGGGGGCATTCGAAATCTTCAGAAGTAATAGCCATTCCTCAGAAACAACTTTCCTTTTTTCCTTCTTTCCTTTCTTTTCTCTCTCTCAAAAAACATACTCAATCTAATATCTGCATTTGGTCGGTTGTTAACCTTGAAATCTTGACTCCTTCTTCAAAGAAGGCAAGTCCCATGAGCTTTCTGTCTGTTGTGTTTCCTGCAGTACCCGCAGCACCTAGGGCAGTCCCTGGCACATAGTAGATCCCCAGTAGATCTTTGTATCAACAGGGAGAACAGAAGCCACCATAAGGGAGGGGGGAAGTTGTGACAGAGGAGACCCTGGTATTCTCTTGTGTTAACGTGCAACATTAATGATAATGTACAACCTTCTGTCCCGCCACAAAGTAGGAGGGAAATGCACTCCCTTTCCAAGGAGCGAAACAGCTGCACCCCAGAGCTCTCTGCATTTCTCTAGCAAGTCCACTCGACACAAACTGAGATCGTGAAGCGGCCCTGCCTCCTGTCCAGTCTTATTCCCGTCCTTTCAACATATCTGACTAAAGGCTGAATAAGCGACCTAGGCCCAACCCCAGGAACCCCATTTGTCAGCCCTTGATAGCGAGGCGGCGGCGGAGTCTAGTCCCGGTCCCAGATGCAGTGACCGCGGCTCTGGGGCAAAGAAACACTGACTCCAGGGTTGGAGCTCCCTTTTACTTTTTAAAGGATTTCGGGAAGCGCCTCTGAGTAAGTGAGCAGGTGGCACTTCGGGGTGACATACCCGGCCACGCGCCACTCCCTCAGCCGTGGACCTGCGGGGAGCCCCACAACCATCGCCCCCAGAGTCCCCTCCTGGAGCGGCCCAGTGGCGCCCCCTGTGGCCTCTGCGCACGTCAGGACACTCACCGCGTAGTGCAGCTGGGGCTTCTCGCCGCGGTACATCGGGTGCCCCATGTCGCCGCCGCTGGGAGGAGTGGCTCGCCTTGGACTCAGCCTGGGGTCACGGTGTCTCTCTGAGTTCCCCCTACTTCACTTCCATCCCGGGGCAGCCCCAGGGCGCAAGCCCTGCTCCGTGCCTGCTGAGTGCTGTGCAAAGCGCCCTTGGCACAGCGTCCCACTGCGGAGCCGGTGGGGACCTAGAGAAGGCGGCGGTGCGAAGCGGGGAGGGGGAAGAGAGGAGGAGGAGGAGGAGGAGGAGGAGAAGGAGGAGGGGGGACTGGCTGACTCTGATGCGATGGGCGGGCGTTTAATTCCTTCCGCTCCTGGCGGGTCCCTGTGGCAGCCGCTGCTGACAGTTGTTGGGGGCTACAGAGGATGAAAGCGCCCATGACAGGTGTCGGGCTGGCCGGCTCTCCAGCCTCCTGCCACCCCACCCTCCCCGGGCCTGTGGAACTCTGGCTGCTGAGGCGGGGACTGCCAACGCCTTCAATGCCAGCAAGAAGGCGAACTTGGGTTTCCAAGAAAGAGAGACTTTCATTAACTTTGAAGGAGGTGTGGGCCTGACACTAGAAGGAGATTCAGAACCTTCTCCCAGGAGGGCAGAGTTACCCTTTCTAGAAAGCCTTCTTCTGTGACAGTCTCAAATGCGGGGACCCTTGGAGAGGACAGGACTGAGAGGAACTAAGTCATGTTGCCCAGGGGAACTGCTGAGGGGGACAAGGCTGCGTGGGATGCTGGTCACTTAGGGTGAACCGAGTTCCAGGGGGGCTGGCAGGACACATCTGGTAGGTTCACAATAACCCTTAAAACTGGCCTTAGCTCTGAAATTCCCTTGTGGAAACCTGCACTTTAAAACACCTTTGAGAAGATCAGTGAATTCCCTCCACAGCCTTGACATTCTGTAACTTGCGTCCAGCCTCCCACAAGTTGAGTCCAGACAAAGGCGAAGCCTGGGGCCAGAGTGGAGACTCCAGACTCATGAAATCAACCAATGCAAGCTCCAGAGGGTTGGCTACAAAGTGGAAGATGTGTTTGGGGGGTAGCTTGTGCCAATTTGTCAGGGTCCCACTGCAGTGATCTGGTTGAATGACTCTCCATCTACTCTGTGTAAGGTTAGCAGGGAGGAAAATTGGATGTGGCCCCTGAGTTTCAGCCCTTACAATTTACTTGAATGAACCATCCATTGGCATGTAATATTTTAAAACAATTCGCAGCATAATTGTAATTAGCAGTGGGAATGTGAAGCCAGGGGTGCAAGTATCCTGAGGAATCTACCATTAGATAGTCCCATGATGGTTTATCCACCTGGAAAAGTTTATGGTTATATCTGCTAGAGTCAATCACAGACCTACCCTCCGATCCAGCAAATTCCACCTATAGGTATATACAGAGTACAATAATCTCATCATATACACGAATGTTCATACTGTCTTGAGGCATAATTGCCCCAAATAAAAGCAATCCAAATGTACATCAACTGGTGCATGACAAACCAACTGTAGTCTCTGTGCATGATGGAATATTACTCAGGAATAAAAAGGAAAATGCTACTGATGCATAGAACAAATGGATTAATCTCACAAACATTACATTGAGACAAAGAAATCAGACATAAATGTACATACTGTAAGATTTTACTTATTTATGCTGCAACTGAAATTCAAATGTTTAAGTGCAACAGGTGAATGGAATCCATGGTGATACATGCCATAATAGTGGTTACCAAAGTGGGGAGGTGGTATTGACTAGGAAGGTGGTAATGACTAGGAAGGTGGTACTGACTAGGAAGGTGGTACAAGGGAACCTTCTAGGGTGCTGGAAATGGCCTATATCTTGATCTGTATATCTGTATGGCAGCTACTGTAGTACACCCATATGTAAGCATTCACTGAGCAGTATAGTTCAGACTAGTGTAATTTATACCCTTCACTATGTGTATTTTATACTGCAATACAAAATAAAAATAAATTTAAAATCAATCCCTTGCCAAAAACAGGAACTTCCAAATAGAGTGTTGCTTGTCTTATGAGAAAGTCAATTGAACTATTTCCTTTCTTCTGCTTTGTGGTAGTAAAGAGTATGCCCATTCACCTTGGATGACTTCCCTGCTCTGCAACATGTCCAGGCAGAGCTGGAAAAATGACACACTAAAGTTCCCTTTTTTACTTTCACTCTGTTCTGCTGCTAAAAGCAACCTTCAGAGCAAAGTCATCAAAGACCCTTAGAATAAGACAGAGAAGGAGCTCAAGCTTCACCATCTGGCATCTTTCAGAGAACTGCAGCCAGGGCAGCCTGACGGGGGCGTGTATATAGAGTGCAATTCAATGGCCTGGACAAGCCCCAGTTTAGGGACTTTTCACTCATGTGGTCTATTCCAAAAGATGAACACTCCCTCCTTAGGACTTTTTCTTCTGTCATGCTTGCCTTTAAGTCCCTGAAGCTAAAAATCCCTTTCCCCTAAAAACGCTATTTAATATTAATATATTTAAACAATACAAGGTGTATCCCTGGGTCTTTAAAACCTTAACCATAGCCTTTTGATCATTACTCCTGAGCAAGTCACCTCTTAAAACTGGGTCATCCTAGATTTTGTTTGTATTCTTTCTTTGAAAAATGTAGTAAGTTACTAAATGACATTCTTGTAAGCCAAAAATACTCCATCATCCCCAAACTGTGTACTTACATTTTAGGAATGTCTTCTGCCTTCTAGCATTATTTCTTGCTAAAGTGCCATAGCTAAGTTGGAATAAAATGTTCAAGTGCAATACTGTTGTTTTTTTCTCTGTGTTTGACGAGTTTTGTGAGTTTGGGCAAAGCACCTAAAAGAAATGATCAGTTCATGCTGCTAGACTCTTAAACCACCTTGGAACGAATCATTCACCCCCTTCAATTCTTAGTCCAACTGTTTAAGGCTCAAAGATCCAGAAGGGATCTAGAAGATCATGCAGAACTCTAAGAAGTCTGCTCAATCTTAAACAATTTGAATTTCACACAATATTCATTATTTCATTTAAATATATTTCAGGGTATATTTAAAACACCACCTTAATAAAAATTTCTTATTTGCATATCTACTTCCAAGTATCCTGCCCATGTTATTTGTTCACTTGGTTATTATTCAACAAATATTATTTTACATTTTTATTTATATAAATGTATGGGGTATCAGGGTAATTTCGTTACATAGATAGATTGTGTAGTGATGAAGGTATCCATCACCAAAAGAATGGAAGAATGTACATTGTGCCCATTAAGTAATGTACCATCATCCTTCTGAGTGTCCATTGTCTATTATTCCACGCTTTATATTTTTAAATGCATACTATGCACAGGTATTGTTCTAGGTCAATTAAACTGTATATTGACATGGCATGTGGTTTCAAAACGCACATTCGATCCTTTGGGGTGATGGAGGGAGATAAAAAGGGAGCAAGAAAGGCATACGACCTCACTTCAGAGGAGGTTGAAGTTCATCCTATTTGTTGGTTAAGAGCCTGCCAGGCTAATGTTCTTTTTTGTTTAGTGTTTTTTCTTTTTTAAAAAAAATAATAAATTTATCTGATGTTTATAGTTCACCCCAGAGAGGACTTAAAAATAATCTCTATGAGTTTCTCTACTAGCATCACTTTTAAGAGAAAACGTGCTCTGCTAACTATGAAATTTCCACGTCTTCCTGTCCCTAAACGTTACAGCATTTCCAGGACTGAATGCTGCCCTTTCTGCCAGAGCATTTAAATTAAAATCCTTGTTTGCATTTATTCTGCCTGCCTATAGGCTGAGTTAAAATTTTCCACAGTTAGTGCCAAAGCAAGGGTGATTACTTTTTTCAGAAAAACTTTACCTCAATCTATGGAAGCAAATTCAACTTCACAGTGTAGGAAGAGCTGAAGGCCCATCTGAGAGCTAAAAATCACTTCGGATGGCAGCGCAGGCCCTTCTTGGAGGCCCAGCCCCACCACTGTTAACAGAGTGGCTATGAGACCCTCTTAGATAGGGGAACCCCCTCCCTGAAACCCAGTGCCCACACTATACCATCATATTGTCCTGTTAATCTAGTCCCTAGAGTATTTTTAATATTTTGAAATAGAAAAATCAATAGCATTTAATGTGCAGCTTAATGAATTGTTTCAAAATATTCACCTGTGTAACCTTCACTAAGGTCAAAGGATAGAATATTGCTAGTACCCCAGACCCCCATGTCCCTTGGCTGCATTTCCCTCCCCTATCCCAGTGGCAGACACTGTTGTGACCACTTCGTCACTTCCCTTTACAGCAGCATTTCTCAACCCTAGCACTCTTGACATTTGGGAACTAATCATTCTTTGTGGTAGAGGCTGGACATTGCAGAATGTTTCATATCACCCTCAGCCTCTACCCACTACATGTCAGTATTATTCCCCCTACACTAATTGTGGCAACCAAAGATGACTCTAGACATTGCAGATGTCCCCCAGGGAGTGGGGGAAAGGCATAATCACCCATGGTTAAAATCCACTGCTTTTTAGGAAGTCAGGAATCCATAAATATTAGAGCTTAGTGTTGTCTGTTTCCCAACTTTATGTAAACAGATTTGTAAGTATGTTTTTGTTATAGCTGACTTCTTTTGCTCAACATTCTGTTTCTAAGGTTCATCCATGTTGCTGTATGTAGCTGTTTGTTCATTCCCATTGCTGTCTAGTACTCCATTACATGTGTTTATTACTATTTATCTTTTCAACTGTTGATAGACATTTATGTCCCTTTCAATTTTGGGCTACGGAAAACCACATTTCTTGAACATCATTATACCTATCTCCTTGTGCATATGTGCTTGCATTTTGATAGGGTACAAACCCAGGAATATAACTGCTGGGTCACAGGCATGCATATCTTCAACTTTACTGGACAATGTCCAACAGTTTTCCAAACTGTATTAATTAGAATCTTTATTTACACTATTGTATAAATAGACTGAACACAGTTTATATGAAGACTGAACATAGTTTAGAGTTGTCTCTTGTTTAAGTTTTTTCATGGGGCTACAAAGATGAAATTAAGGAAATCAAACTCCAGGATCAGAAATGAGAGCTGGAGTAGCAGCTTAAGGCCCTCCTTGTCCAAAGTCATGTGTCTCCTATAAGTGAAGGACCTACCAGCCCTGCTAAGGCCCTGGCATTGGCAATGCTAAGGCTGACTTCACCCACACGCACAGACAAGAGCAATGGATATACCAAATGTGCTTTTGAGGGAAGATATCTCGTTAGGCAGAAGTTCAGCAAACTGGGGGGTAAAATCTCAACCTGACAACTATAAACATATATGCCATTTTAGGAATTATCATTTTACTCTACAGCCATAATTTCTTCCCACCCTCTTAACCCTTCTAGGGATATGGAAATAAGAGAAATCTAAGGAATAATGAAAGTCCTCATTCTTTTTTCCAGGTAAGTTTATAAAGACAACCCCCAGCCTGAAGACAGCTGGGTTGAAGATCAGTGAAGAAGGAATTCCTGGTCTTTTCAAAAATGATGCCTGGAGCTGCAGTCACATGGGAAAGATGGAGAAGAGAGAGAACATCCTGGCACAGCCCACTACCATTGTCTTTGGCCTAAAACCCTAGTACAAAGAACATCATAAAGTTATGCATCAACTGAAGTTGAGAATATGATAATCTTTCAGGGAAATACAACAAGTGAAGAAAGGTGAGGAAAAAAATGACCATTACAGTAGGTTCTATTTGGTATTATTTGTTTTTCTTGTTCTTGCCATTTTGATATTTTCACTGAAGGATTTCTACTCCATGTCATGGAGCCAGGGAGAGTATCCTTAAAAAGTACCTAGCAGAAGACAAGAAATAACTAAGATCAGAGCAGAACTGAAGGAGACAGAGACACAAAAAACCCTTAAAAATATCAATAAATCCAGGAGCTGGTTTTATGGAAAGATCAACAAACAGATCACTAGCAAGATTCAAATCATCATCAGAGATTATTACAAACAACTCTATGCACATAAACTAGTAAACCTGGAAGAAATGGATAAATTCCTGGACACTTGCATCCTCCCAAGCCTAAACCTGGAAGAAGTCGAAACCCTGAATAGACCAATAACAAGGTCTGAAGTTGAGGCAGCAATTAAGAGCCTACCACCCAAAAAAAGCCCAGGTCAGATGTGTTCACAGCCGAATAATACCAGACATACAAAGAGGAGGCGGTACCATTACTTGGAAACTATTCCAAACAATCCAAAAAGAGGGAATCCTTCCCAAATCATTTTATGAGACCAACATCAACCTGATACCAAAACCTGGCAGAGACTCAGCAAGAAAAGAAAACTTCAGGCCAATATCCATGATGAACACAGATGCAAAAATCTTCAATAAAATACTGGCAAACCGACTGCAACAGCACATCAAAAAGCTTATCCAACATGATCAAGTAGGATTCATCCCCAGGGATGCAAGGCTGGTTCAACATATGCAAGTCTATAAACATAATTCACCACATAAACAGAACCAAAGACAAAAACCACATGATTATCTCTTGATGCAGAGAAGGCCTTTGACAAAATTCAACAGCCCTTTATGCTAAAAACTCTCAATAAACTAGGTATTGACGGAACGTATCTCAAAATAATAAAAGCTATTTAAAACAAACCAACAGCCAATATCATACTGGATGGGCAAAAACTGGAAGCATTCCCTTTGAAATCTGGCACTAGACAAGGATGCCCTCTCTTACCACTCCTATTCAATATAGTACTGGAAGGTCTAACCAGAGCAATCAGGCAAGAAAAAGAAATAAAGGGTATTCAAATAGGAAAGGAGGAAGTCAAATTGTCTCTATTTGCAGACGGCATGATTGTATATCTAGAAGACCCCATTGTCTCAGCCCAAAATCTCCTGAAACTGATAAGCAACTTCAGCAAACTCTCAGGATACAAAATCAATGTGCAAAAATCACCAGCATTCCTATACACCAATAACAGACTTAAAGACAGCCAAATCAAGAATGAACTGCCATTCACAATTGCTACAAAGAGAATAAAATACCTAGGAATACAACTAACAAGGAACATAAAGGACCTCTTCAAGGAGAACTACAAACCACTGCTCAATGAAATAAGAGAGGACACAAACAGATGGAGAAACATTCCATGTTCATGGTTAGGAAGAATCAATATCATGAAAATGGCCATACTTCCCAAAGTAATTTACAGATTCAATGCTATCCCCATCAGGCTACCAATGACCTTCTTCACAGAACTGGAAAAAACCACCTTAAACTTCATATGGAACCAAAAGAGAGTCCACATAGCCAAGTCAATTCTAAGCAAAAAGAACTAAGCCGGAGGCATCATACTACCGGACTTCAAACTATACTACAAGGCTACAGTAATCAAAACAGCATGGTGCTGGTACCAAAACAGAGATATAGACCAATGGAACAGAACAGAGGCCTCGGAGGCAACACAACACATCTACAACTATCAGATCTTTGACAAACTTGACAAAAACAAGCAATGGGGAAAGGATCCCCTGTTTAATAAATGGTGTTGGGAAAACTGGCTAGGCCATGTGCAGAAAGCAGAAACTAGACCCCTTCCTGACACCTTACACTGAAATTAACTCCAGATGGATTAAACACTTAAACATAAGACTTAACACCATAAAAACCCTAGAAGAAAATCTAGGCAAAACCATTCAGGACATAAGGCGTAGGCAAGGACTTCATGACCAAAACACCAAAAGCATTGGCAACAAAAGCCAAAACAGACAAATGGGAGCTAATCAAACTCCACAGCTTCTGCATGGCAAAAGAAACAGTCATTAGAGTGAATCGGCAACCAACAGAATGGGAAAAAATGTTTGCAGTCTTCCCATCTGACACAGGGCTGATATCCAGAATCTACAAAGAACTAAAACAGATTTACGAGAAAAAAACAAACAAGCCCAATTCCAAAGTGGACAAAGGATATGAACAGACACTTTACAAAAAGAAGACATACATGCGGCCAACAAACATATGAAAAAATGCTCATCATCACTGGTCATTAGAGAAATGCAAATCAAAACTACATTGAGATACCATCTCACTCCAGTTAGAATGGCAATCATTAAAAAATCTGGAGACAACAGATGCTGGAGAGGATGTGGAGAAATAGGAACACTTTTACACTGTTGGTGGGAGTGTAAATTAGTTCAACCATTGCGGAAGACAGTGTGGCAATTCCTCAAGGACCTGGAAATAGAAATTCCTTTTGACCCAGCAATCCCATTACTGGGTATATATCCAAAGGATTATAAATGGTTCTCCTATAAGGACACGTGCACACAAATGTTCATTGCAGCACAGTTTACAATAGCAAAGACCTGGAACCAACCCAAATGTCCATCGATGATAGACTGGACAGGGAAAATGTGGCACATATACACCATGGAATATTATGCAGCCATCAAAAACGATGAGTTCATGTCCTTTGTAGGGACATGGATGAACCTGGAAACCATCATTCTCAGCAAACTGACACAAGAACAGAAAATCAAACACCGCATGTTCTCACTCATAGGCGGGCGTTGAACAATGAGAACACATGGACACAGGGAGGGGGAGCATCACATACTAGGGTCTGTTGGGGGGAGAGGGGAGGGGACAGCGGGGGGTGGGGGAGTTGGGGAGAGATAACATGGGGAGAGATGCCAGATATAGGTGATGGGGAGGAAGGCAGCAAATCACACTGCCATGTGTGTACCTATGCAACAATCTTGCATGTTCTTCACATGTACCCCAAAACCTAAAATGCAATAAAAAAATAAGAAAAAAAAAGATGAAATGATCAGAGGCATGATGAAACAACAACAAAAAGAAGTACCTATAAAGAGACATTTCTGCTCTCTAGATCCTTCCTCTCTGGGCAGGGCATCTCTAAAAAAAAGTCCGTAGCCCCAAGTCAGGTACTTACAGATAAAATCCCACCTCCCTGGGAAAGAGCACCTGGGGGAAGGGGTGGCTGTGGGTGCAACTTCAGCAGACTTAAACGTACCTGCCTAATATCTCTGCAAGATAGCAGTGGATCTCCTAGCACAGTGTTCAAGTTCTGATAAGGGACAGACTGCCTCCTCAAGTGGGTCCCTGACCCCTGTGTATCCTGACTGTGAGACACCTCCCAGTAGAGGCTGACAGACACCTCATACAAGAGAGCTCTGGCTGGCATCTGCTGGGTGCTCCTCTGGGATAAAGCTTCCAGAGGAAGAAACAGGCAGCAATCTTTGCTGTTCTGTAGCCTCCGCTGGTTATACCCAGGAAAACAGGCCTGGAGTGGACCTCCAGCAAACTCCAGTAGACCTACAGCATAGGGGCCTGACTGTGAGAAGGAAAACTAACAAACAGAAAGAAATAGTATCAACATCAACAAAAGGACATCCACTCAGAGACCCCATCCAAAGTCTCACCAACATTAAAGACCAAAGGTAGACAAATCTATGAAGACGGGGAGAAACCAGCACAAAGAGGCTGAAAATTCCAAAAACTACAATGTCTCTTCTACTCCAAAAGATCACAACTCCTTGCCAACAAGGGAACAAAACTAAATGGAGAATGAGTTTAATGAATTGACAGAAATAGGCTTCAGAAGGTGGGTAATAACAAACTCCTCTGAGCTAAAGGAGCATGTTCTAACCCAATGCAAGGAAGCTAAGAACCTTGAAAAAAGGTTAGACAAACAAGAATAACCAGTTTGAGAAGAACACAAATGACCTGATGGAGCTGAAAAACACAGCACGAGAACTTCATGAAGCATACACAAGTATCAATAGCCAAATCGATGAAGCAGAAGAAAGGACATCAGAAACTGAAGATTAACTCAATGAAATAAATCAATCAAGGGAGAAGACACGATTAGAGAAAAAGAGTGAAAAGAAAAGAACAAAGCCTCCAAGAAATATGGGACTGTGTGAAAAGATGAAATCTACATTTGATTGATGTACCTAAAAGTGACAGGGGAGAATGGAACCAAGTTGGAAAACATTCTTTAAGATATTATCCAGGAGAACTTCCCCCAACCAATCAAGGCAGGCCAACATTCCAATTCAGGAAATACAGAGAAATATCACAAAGATACTCTTCAAGAAGAGCCACCCCCAAGATATATATAATTGTCAAATTCACCCAAGGTTAAAATGAAGGAAAAACTGCCAAGAGCAGTCAGAGAAAGGTTGAGTTACCCACAAAGGGAAGCTCATCAGACTAACAGCAGTTCTCTTGGTAGAACCCTACAAGCCATAATAGAGTGGTGGCCAGTATTCAACATTCTTAAATAAAATAATTTTCAACCCAAAATTTCATATCCAGCCAACAAAGCTTCATAAGCAAAGGAGAAATAAAATCCTTTACATACAAACAATGCTGAGAGATTGTGTCACCACCAGACCTGCCTTATAAGGGGATCCTGAAGGAAGCACTAAACATGGAAAGGACAACCGTACCAGCCACTGCAAAAACATACTAAATTGTAAAGACCATTGAGGCTACGATGAAGCTGCATCAACAAAAGGGCAAAAAAACCAGCTACGCATCATAATGATAGGATCCAATTCACACATAACAATATTCGACTTTAAATGTAAATGGCTAAATGACCCAATGAAAAGACACAGACTGGACAAATTGGATAGAGTTAAGACCCAGGGGTTGCAATCCTAGTCTTTGATAAAACAGACTTTAACCAACAAGATCAAAAGAGACAAAGAAGTGCATTACATAATGGTAAAGAGATCAGTGCAACAAGAAAAACTAACTATCCTAAATATATATGCACCCAATACAGGAGAACCCTAGATTCATAAAGCAAGTTCTTAGAGACCTACAAGAAACTTAGACTTCCACACAATAATAGTAGGAAACTTTAACACCTCACTGTCAATATTAGACAGACCAATGAGACAGATAATTAAAAAGGATATCTAGGACTTTAATTCAGCTCTGGACCAAGTGGACCTAATTGACATCTACAGAACTCTCCACCCCAAATCGACAGACTAGACACACTTCTCAGCACCACATTGCACTTATTCTAAAATTGACCACAAAATTGGAAATAAAACACTCCTCCGCAAATGCAAAAGAATGGAAATCATAACAAACAGCCTCTCAGACCACAGTGCAATCAAATTATAACTCAGGATTACAAAACTCACTCAAAACCACACATCTACACAGAAACTGCACAACCTGCTCCTGAATGACTGCTGGGTAAATAACAAAATTAAGCAGAAATAAAGACGTTCTTTGAAACCAATGAGAACAAAGCACAATGTACCGGAATCTCTGGGACACAGCTAAAGCAGTGTGTAGAGGGAAATTTATAGCACTTAAATGCCCACAAGAGAAAGCAGGAAAGATCTAAAATTGACACCCTAACATCACAATTAAAAGAACTAGAGAAACAAGAACAAACAAATTCAAAAACTAGCAGAAGACAAGAAACATCTAAGATCAGAGCAGAACTGAAGGAGATAGAGACACAAAAAAATCCTTCAAAAAATCAATGAATCCAGGAGCTGGTTTTTTGAAAAGATCAACAAAATAGATAGACTGCTAGTGAGACTAATTAAGAAGAAAAGAGAGAAAAATCAAATATACACAATAAAAAAATGATAAGGGGGATATTACCACAGATCCTACATAAATACAAACTACCATCAGAGAATACTATAAACATCTCATGCAAATAAACTAGAAAATCTAGAAGAAATGGACAGATTCCTGGACACAGACACCCTCCCAAGACTAAACAAGGAAGAAGTAGAATCCGTGAATAGATCATTAACAGGTTCTGAAATTGAGGCAGTAATTAATAGCTTACCAACCAAAAAAGTCCAGGACCAGACGGATTTACAGCCAAATTCTACCAGAGGTACAAGAGGAGCTTATGCCATTCATTTTGAAACTATCTGAAACAATAGAAAAAGAGGGAATTCTCCGTAACTAATTTTATGAAGACAGCATCGTCACCCTGGTACCAAAACCTGGCAGAGACACAAGAAAAAAAGAAAATTTCTGGCCAATATCCCTGATAAACATCGATGTGAAAATCCTCAATAAAATACTGACAAACTGAATCCAGCAACACATCAAGAAGCTTATCTACCACGATCAAGTTGCCTTTATTCCTGGGATGCAAGGCTGGTTAAACATATGCAAATCAGTAAACATAATCCATCACATAAACAGAACCAATGACAAAAACCACATGGTTATATCAATAGATGCAGAAAAGGCCTTCGACAAAATTCAACAGCCCTTCATGCTAAAAGCTCTCAATAAACTAGGTATTGATGGACGTATCTCAAAATAATAAGCTATTTATGACAAACCCACAGTCAATATCCTACTGAATAGGCAAAAACTGGAAGCATTCCCTTTGAAAACCAGCACAAGACAAGGATGCCCTCTCTTACCACTACTATTCAACAAAGTATTGGAATTTCTGGCCAGGGCATTCAGGCAAGAGAAAGAAATAAAGAGTATTCAGTTAGGAAAAGAGGAAGCCAGATTGTCTCTGTTTGCAGATGACATGATTGCATATTTAGAAAACCCTACATCTTGGTCCCAAATCTCCTTAAGCTGATAAGCAACTTCAGCAAAGTCTGAGGTTACAAAATCAATGTGTAAAAATTACAAGCATCCCTATACACCAATAATAGACAAGCAGGGAGCCAAATCATGAGTGAACTCCCATTCGCAATTGCTACAAAGAGAATAAAATACCTAGCAATACAACTTACAAGGGACATGAAGGACCTCTTCAAGGAGAACTACAAACCACTGCTCAAGGAATTAAGAGAGGACAAAAACAGATGGAAAAACATTCCAGGCTCATGCTTAGGAAGAATCAATATCATGAAAATGGCCATATTGTCCAAAGTAATGTATAGATTCAATGCTATCCCCCATCAAGCTACCATTGACTTTCTTCACAGAATTGAAAAAAACTATTTTAAATTTCATATGGAACCAAAAAAAGAGCCTGCATAGCCAAGACAATCCTAAGCAAAAGAAAAAAGCTGGAGGCATCATGTTACTGACTTCAAACTATACTTACAAGGCTACAGTAACCAAAACAGCATGGTACTGGTATCAAAACAGACATATAGACCAAAGGAACATAATAGAGACCTCAGAAATAACACCACACATCTACAACCATCTGATTTTTAACAAACCTGACAAAAACAAGCAATGAGGAAAGGATTTCCTATTTTATACATGGTGTTGGGAAAACTGGCTAGCCATATGCAGAATGCTGAAACTGGATCCCTTCATTATACCTTATATGAAAATTAATTCAAGATGGTTTAAAGACTTAAACATAAAACCTAAAACCATTAAAACCCTGGAAGGGAATCTAGGCAATACCATTCAGGACATAGGCATGGGCAAAGACTTCATGACTAAAACACCAAAGGCAATGGCAACAAAAGCCAAAATTGACAAATGGGATCTAATTAAATTAAAGAGCTTCTACACAGCAAAAGAAACTATCATCAGAGTGAACGGGGCAATCTGCAGAATGGGAGTAAATTTTTGCAGTCTATCTATCTGATAAAGGGCTAATATCCAGAATCTACAAGGAAATTAAATAAAGGTACAAGAAAAAAAACAAGCAACCCCATCAAAAAGTGGACAAAGGATACAAACAGACACTTTTCAAAAGAAAACATTTATGCAGCCAACAAATATGAAAAGAGGTCATCGTCACTGGTCATTAGAGAAATGCAAATCAAAACCACAATGAGATACCATCTCATGCCAGTTAGAATGGCAATCATTAAAAAGTCAGGAAACAACAGATGCTGGAGAGGATGTGGAGAAATAGAAATGCTTTTACACTGTTGGTGGGAGTGTAAATGAGTTCAATCATTGTTGAACTAAGACAGTGTGGTGATTCCTCAGGGGATGTAGAAATAGAGAAATACCATTTTGACCCAGCAATCCCATTACTGGGTATATACCTAGAAGATTATAAATCATTCTATTATAAAGACACATGCACACATATGTTCATTATGGCACTGTTTACAACAGCAAAGACCTGGAACCAACCCAAATGTCCATCAATGATAGACTAGATAAAGAAAATGTGGCACATATACACCATGGAATACTATGCAGCCATAAAAAAGGATGAGTTCATGTCCTTTGCAGGGACATGAATGAAGCTGGAAACCATCATTCTAGCAAACTAACACAAGAACAGAAAACCAAATACCACATGTTCTCACTCATAACTGGGAGTTGAACAATGAGAACACATGGACACAAGGAGGGGAACACCATACACCGGGTTCTGTTGTGGGGTGGGTGCTAGGGGAGGGATAGCATTAGGAGAAATATCTAATGCAGATGACGAGTTGATGGTACAGCAAACCACCATGGCACATGTATACCTATGTAATGAATTTGCATGTTTTTCACATGTACCCCAGAATTTAAATTATAATAAAAGAGACATTTCTAAAATAAATGTTCTATTCAATGGTCACTAGGCAAAGAGGAGAGACCACAATTTTTCCATCTACGACTTTCCAAACAGTAGTTTGGGAAATAAGAAATGAGTTTTCATTTATATCCATAATCTAATGTTAGTCTATTGCCTTCATCCCTCTGATCATAATCTCCTTTCTTCTACACATTTGCAGTGTTTCAGTTGTCTAAAGTCTGCAGAATTTCCATGACAACATCAACACTGCAGGTGCTAGAATTATTGTTTGAAATGGTAACAAGTCCATTATTCATTAAACACCTACATCACAGGCTCAACTAGATGCTCTGCAAACATCTGGATCCTTGGAACAACTGGGGAAGGAAAGTATGATTATCTTCATTTCATTTATGAGGATAATTAAATTATTTTGCACATCTAAGAAATTGTGGAGTTGAGATGTAAATGGAAGTTGGACCCCCAATCTCTTTGTGAGCCATTCCAGCATGTTTCAAAGTGAAGACTCTTTTTGACAAGTCAGACCCATTCGTTAGATTGCTGGTGTCTCATCCATATCCCTTGAGCCAGTGATTCTCAACAGGGAGATTCTGCCACTGAGGAGAAACTCGGCAATATCTGAATCTATCTTTGGCTGTCACAACTGCAGGGGAGAGTGTCACTTGCGTCCAGTGGCTGGAGACCAGAGATGCTGCTAAACATCCTGCATTGCACAAGATAGCCTTTGCAACAGAGAATAATCTGTTCCCAATTGTCTATAGTGCCAAGGCAGAGAAACCTTTCATGGACATACAAAATTCATCCTTTAATAATTTCCACTTAGCAGTGCATCTCACATGAACGATATATTTTCTTTCACTGAAGTAGGTCTTGTACCACCCAAGAAAACAAAGAGAAACTTCCCCAGAGCCAGAGAGTAGAGCTGAGCCCTGGGTCTCCACCCAGCATTGGAGACCCATACACAAGTGGGTCTCCACGCAAAATGGCGTGTTGTTAAAAGGCTAATAGACTGGGTAAAAACTGGCCATTTGTGTGATCAAAACTGACCATTCTGGAGTTCTTTGGAGTACTTGACCAGTCACCAAAAAAACCCACACCATTTTTGTAACCTCAAGAAACCCCTGACTTCAAAAGCTCAGGAGCAGGATGAATGATGACACCTGGCATTACTCTGGTGCTTGTAGGATTCAAAGCAATTTCACATATATTGGTTTTCCTCCCCAATTAATCTATCTTGTGATTATGATAGGGAGCAGAACATATAAGGCAAATGTTAAGAATTTGTTGTCAGGAGTGTAATAAAATGAGGAGAATAAAAAACAGAATGTCCTTTTCCTGCCAAGTCACTTAAACTGTCTGTATCCCATTAATCCTAGCAAATAGAGAGGATGAGCCAGGGAGTTCCAGATCCCCAAGGAATGCTTGGTACATAAAGGTCAAGCACCAACAGTTTAGCAGAGCCTTCTTTGCCTTGCTGTGCAGTAAGAAGTAACCAAAGAAAACTGCTCCAAGCCTAATTTCTTGATTCTTTGCTTTGGGGACTATACCTTATGAAGGTGGTTCTCAGCCAGGGGCAAATCTCCCTCAGGGCACATTTGATAATATTTGGAGGTATATCTGGTTTCTGTAACTTGGAGGGAGGGGGAGCTGCTACTGGTATCTAGTAGGTAGACACCAGATATGCTGCTCAACTTCCTACAATGTACAGGAAAGCCTCCCACATACAAGGCCATGAATGATCTGGTCCCAAACGTTAATAGGTGCCAAGGTTAAGAAACCCCACTTTACAGTTACAATTGTTATGGTCAAAATAATTCTAATAAATCAGAATCTAAGCATCAGACTGGGACTTTTTTCATTATTTTGACTTTGGTTGTCTTCCTTAGTGTCTTTGCACACAGCACAGATGAAAATATAGTACCTGGAAAAATGATAAGATTTCTTCTCCCTTTCAGTGGATTACTAAACAAGAGGAAGAGGGACCAGAAGGAAATGGCTAGTCAGGGTTTCTCCAAGGTATGGTCTTCAGGACCATGGGCATCATCATCACTTGGGTTGGTTTCTCAAAACAGATTGTGAGGACCTCCCCCAGAACCTACTTGCAGAATCCCTTGCAGCACGATAGAGGATTGACATTTTTAGTAAGATCCCTTGGTTGCTATCCCGTGCAACACAGTTTGAAAGCCACTGATCCAGTGGTAGTACAGTGCAGAAACTGACTCTCAGAAAGTCCAGGTGACTTGACCAACGTCATGCACATAGCATGAGACAATGCCAGAAGCCACCCTGAGCTCTGGATTTCATGTAAAAAAAAGACAGAAAATATTCCTAAGTGTATGACTAACAAGCAAGGATCAGATCCATTCATAGCTACAGAAGAAGAAACGACCATAGCATTTGGCCCAGTTCAGCACAATCCAGAGCCTGCTAAGTAACTTGCTACATTTTCCTGTGGTTTTTGTCAAGTTTTCTCCCCATTGTCTTCATGACTAAGAGTAAAAAGAATGCTACACGTGACTTCTTTTAAAGCTCTTAAGATAATTGATTTCCATCAAATTTTACCTTTTCAGAAGCACAGAATTCTTTTTTCTCACATTAACATGTCAGGAAATGACAAATGTATACATAAACTACACAAATCATTAGTCCTCTTGATTTTCCAAAGGGAAAATCCCTGCAGAGTCTATTGAAAAGCCTTCTTATCCAGAAAATAATTTGTTGTCTCTTATCTTGGCAAAATAAACTTAGCCACTTGTTCCCTGTTGTTGATGGGGAAGTCTGAGATTTGGAACAAAATAAAGCTGTTTTGTACATTATGACAGATAATGTGACAACCTCAAAGCTATCAGTTTGCATTTCTGTAAGTCCCATTTGTAGTGGAATGATTGAAAGAACAGAAGATATTCAATCTTTGTAAGTTGAAGGAGGACATAAAGATGACAAATAATTTGAGGGGGATGTCATGCATAAAAAAGTCTTGTCCATATTTCTTTAGAAAGCTGGACAAGTACCAAGTGTGGAAGTTAAGGAGACTCAGATTTTGTCTGAATATAAGAAAGAACTTTCTGTATCTGACCTAACATCTACTCCTAGGTATATAACAAAGAGAAATAAAAGCATATGTCCACAAAAACTTGTATACACATGTTCATGGTAGAATTATTCATAATGACCAAAAGGTAGAAACAAACCAAATTTCCATCAACTGGTGACTGGATAAACAAAATGTGATCTATCCATAGAGTAAAAGATTACTTGGCCATTAAAAGGAATGAAATATTGATACATGATACAACATGGATTAACCTCAAAAACTATAAGCTAATTGAAAGAAGTCAGTCACAAAAGACCACACATTATTTCATTTATACAACATGTCAAGAATAAGCAAATCCACAGAGTAGATGTGGGGTTGCCTAGGACTGCAGAGCTTGGGGGTTGAGTGGGTGATAGCTAAAGTATACAGTGTTTCTTTACAGGGTGATGAAAATATTCTGAAATGTATGGTAATAGTGATTTCCCCAACTTGAATATGTTAAAGACCAAGGAATTGTTCACTTTAAATGAATGAATTGTATGGCATGTGAATTTTACCTCCCTAAAGTAGAAGGAAGGAAATAAGGAAGGAAGAAAGGGAAGGAGGGATGGAGAGAGGGAAGGAGGAAGGAAGGAAAGACTGACTTTATAACAAATCTAGATGGAAGGCAACTGTCCCAGGAGGTGGTAGTATCTTCTTCCCTGGCCATATATAAGCTGAGCCTAGATTACCATCAGCCAGAGAGACTGCACTATGTGGGCAGTCTCACTATACAACCTTCAAACTCTAAAATGTAATAGTCACTGTTTCAATGTTTTCTCCTTTTCCTGTTTGCCTAACTACAACATGAGTAGTGCAAAGCTAAGACTGGCTTCTATCAGTTCATTCAGTCCATTATTTCATTCAATATTTCATTGCTAACTTAAGGTAAAGCCTTGCAATATTTCTCTCTTAATAATATATGTGCTTGTACCTCTAGGTAGAGTTCTCCAGAAGTAGACACTAAGATAAGAATTGATGTGCAAGTTATTTATTAAGAACCTGTTCCCAGGAGAAACCGGTAAGAGGTGAGCATAACAGGGTAGGGAAGGGAATAAAGCGAAGTAAGGGTGTGATTTCTAGCAAAGTCCCAGTTTCAATCTGGTCCTGTGGGAAGCTCTGGAGTATTAATTACATCTAAGCTTTGTCCTGCCTTCGCCAAAGAATTTGGGCTTTAATATTTTCACATGCACCAGTCATGGGCTATGGGATGACCCCAGGGTGATGTAAACTCCAAGGCACTTCCTGTTCTTTGTGGATATAGGGCAACTGCTCCAGAACCCCACAGAATGTTCACAGATGTTAGTCATTAGAAGCAAAACTACACAGAAGCTGGTGAATAGGACAGGCACATAGAACTGGTAAAAGATCTGAGATATTCCAGGCAGAGCACAGACAGAGTCCACTACGCTTTTTGGTTGAAGACATGTTAAGCTCCAAAGGCTATTTATGACTTTGTTCCTACGTCCAGAGGTCTTGAATAGGGTAGAAGCTTGCAACCCCCAGATTTCCACTGAAGTGAGGTATGAGTCGATCTTTTCATTTTCCTCCTTACTGATAAATGCTTTGGTTGGCCTCTTTGCCTACATTCGACCTGTTCCTTTCATACACGGAAAATCTTCTGAAATGAGTAATCTGCCCACAAGCACCATAGGGAATTCCTCAGCAGCTTCAGCATCTATAATATCACCCCAAAATAGCATTGCTGTTCTGCCTCTTACTTGGAGGTTGAGAAGATGCCAAAAGCTGCAAACCCGTGGAACCATCCACAACTGGGTACACTTACCAGATTGGTTTCCATCTCCTAAATTAACACAAATAGGCCTATGATGCTAATTCCGGAGCCACACACTTCAAGTTTCTCTATTTCATCAGTCATTTCATGAGCTCATTAGTTCATTTACACTTATTTGGTGGTGATTAAAGTACTGCATATGCACACTCATATGATCATGTAATCACTTAAAACACAGCCAGGCACATAGAACCTCTGTATCAATGTTTGCTATTACACAGGTACAGAACTTCTCTCAGGTTATATGATGGGATCTTTGTCCTCAAAATCATTCTTCCTGCCAAAGGCCTTGCAACAGTTTTTCTGACCTATTTCAATTTTAAAAAAATGTTTCTATCTTGCATTTATTTCTACTACTTCTTACTAGCACTTTCTTCTTTCAAGTCCTCTGAGGTTATCACATAAGATTAGGTTCCTGGCAAAATTCCTCAACACCAAGCAGAAAGACAGTAAATATTGCATAGACTGAAAAATGAGAAATTCTTTTTAAAAGGGCAGAAGCTAAAAGAGCTCCCAGAACCTCTTGATGCATATTTTGGTGGTGAGGAGAGAGTCAGAGGGCTTTGCTCCAGAGTATGGTTTTGTTTGTATTTCTGAAAGTGCACGAGTTGAAATTCCATAAATAGAGGAGCTTCTGTACCACTTTCTATTGCTAATATTTTCTTTTCCTCTGACGTCTGTCCCCAGCATTTCAGTTCATGGTGAGTGCTTAATAAATGCATGATGATAATGGATGTTAGAAAGTGTTACAAGAGCACAGAGCATTCTAGAAAAACCTAGGAAAATACCAGTGGCAGAAAATATCATCATTTAATAAATTGATGAAAACTTCAAAAGGAAAGCATGTTGCTTTTCAACCCAGGAGTTTCTAACAGAACAAACTTGTGGGAAGATAACTGTCTCAGACCTAGAACAGGGTGGGTAAAATTGTTTTCACATTTTTAAATGGTTGGAAAAAAATTAAAAAATAATATTTTATGATGTGAAAATTACATGAAATATAAATTTCAACATCCACAAATAAAGTCTCCTTGGAACATCGTCACACCCATTCATTTACGTACTTGTCTATGGCTGCTTTCTCACTACACCAGTAGAGGTGAGCAGTTGCCAGAGACCGACCACATGCTCGCTAAACCTAAAATATCTGGCCTTTCACAGAAAATGTTCACCGACCCCTGAGCTAGAAAACTAAAATTGCACTTTGTTTCCTTTGAACTTTTTCTACTTTTAACTTTCATCTTTTCCCCTCCTGGAGTTTTATAAGCCCAAAAGAAAAAATTATCTTCCATATATTCATCTCTATTAACATAGCAATTATTTTGTTTCATTTATAGTCTGGAAACAGACAGGCAACTTATCAAAGAGAAATCAGACTGCTTAGGTCAAGAGGACTTCCAAATTGGATTCCACTGCCTTATGTATCTGAGCTTTTAAAGACACATTTGTATTATTTCTAGAAGTCTTAGGTAAATGTATTTGGGATTCATTCTGTCTGTGGAAAACACCTGTAGCCCCATTTCTTCTAGATCAATATGAATTATAACTAAAAACAATGATCCCTTGTTGCATTTGTATTTACTATTCTCAAACCATTTGACAAAGTATTTCCCTCTCACTAATTAGTGCTTTCTAAGTGTTATTGGAAGCAACTCATTTGCCTTGAAATTTTAATCCTACATTTGGACACATGCTTTTTAACTGGTTTCCCTCCAAAGTTGACTGGGGCTTGCACCCATCTGCCCTGGATTCAATTACACAAAATTCCGCGTGCTCTGAGATCAGAAAAGCAGAGGATTCTAAAACATCCACGTCTATATTTGGCCCTTGGCATCCTATTATTCTGTCTTGTCTTAAAAACCCTTAGGCCACTCACGGGAACTGAACTCAAATTGTTATTTATTTTTATGGCATAAACTTTTCAACAGGCTATGACTTCTAAGTCACATCACACTGTATAGATAAATATGTCTTTACACAAAATTTTCAGGCTAGTTGAGATTTGGGGAGGTTTTCAAATATTCAACCCATTTTTTGTACTTGTTACAGTGCATATAGCATCCTTTCCACACTTTGAACATTCCAAAATGCAGCCATCCTTCTACACAACTTCTTACCAGAGGAGATGCCCATTGAAATTCTATGTCACACATTGAACACGATTCTTTTGTTTTGAAGGAGAAATTTCCCTCCATCTATAATGCTTTTTTTCCTCTGTCACCTCCCTTCCATTTCTCCTTTGCCTGTGTAATTCCCATTAGCCTCTCTGGATTTCCTGGAGGGACATTCCCTGATTCACCTCACAACTCTCCAATAGGAGCTCTGCTAGCTTCCTGTTTATACCTCTGTTAGGATGCTCATCTTGTCTGTTTCCTCCTGAAACAACTGTCTCCTCAAAGACAGGGCTATCATATTCATTTTTTAGCCCCAGAGCCTGGTCCCATTCCTGCTATACAATAACCACTTGAGGAAAATTTGTTGAACGCTGTTACTAAATAATTTCAGGACATGAGAACAATCAGCATCAGTGGTTACAGCACCAGCAAATCAAGAAATAGTCTCAACAGGAATCAATTACAATGGCAATGACTGCTGCCTGGAGGTACCTGGTGATTTATATAACAGAGTCATTCATTGGGCCCAGACTTGACTGCCATGCCCAGGTGTTGAACGTTGCAGATGGCTCACTATTCTCATTAGGACACTGTGATGCAGTATTTCAAAAGCAAAACTTTTGAAAATCGTAAATCTGACCCTTAGGAAATAATAAACCATATCGCCAGAAAAGGACAGTCCACAGGAAATCGAAGGGATGCTGTCCAATCTCATAGCCACCATTTTTGGTTATAGAATATATTAAAGGCCATCCTACAAAGGAATTCAGTATGACCAAGAGGTAAATTCAGCTCCCAGAGCAGGGGTGCTTCCCCCAACAACACATTAGTCTGTGTAGAGTTTAGAATGCAGGGTTCTCTAATTTTGTTTTTCACAAAACAAGTGCAATCCATTCAAAACCCTTTGAAAAGGCTGTGCTTTGATAATTGAGTCTTGTCTTTGCAAACTCACCCCTGATCAACTCTGTTATCAGTGAGACCTATCTCCTTGATGTTTCCACACTGAAGGGCCATCACGGGGCAGAATAATTTGCTTTTCCTAAGACAAGACTTTTTAAATGTTTTGGTTCACAAAGTGAGAAGCCCACTTAGCAGCCAACCACAGGAGCTTGGCAAGGACACCTTGTTCCAATGTCCCCAGGCCCCCCAACTCAACTGTCCACCTGGGACTGCCAATTAAAAAAGAGAAGGAACAGGGAACTTATTACCCTGAGGAGCCCCTTGGGAAGCAGCAGTAACCCAAGCACAGGGGCCATGCCACTTTGCCTTCTACTGTCAGGTTTTAATTTCCACAAAAACGAGAGTCATGAGATTTTATGTGTTTTCTCCTAAACTAGTATTTGGAACTCTTTTTACAGAATGATCCTTTTAGGTGCTACACCAGACCTGGGAGACTGCATGAAGATCACCTAAATCTCCTAAGATTCTTTTCTCTTTCTTTCTTTTTTTTTTGAGACAGAATCTTGCTCTGTCACCCAGGCTGGAGTGCAGTGGTGCAATCTCAGCTCACTTCAACCTCCACCTCCCAGGTTCAAGCGATTCTTCTGCCTCAGCCTCCCGAGTAGCTGGGACTACAGGCGTACGCCACCACGCCCAGCTAATTTTTGTATTGTTTTTAGTAGAGACGAGGTTTCACCATGTTGGCCAGTCTGGTCTCGAACTCCTGACCTCATCGTCTGCCCGCCTTGATCTCCCAAAGTGCTGGCATTACAGGCGTGAGCCACTGTGCCTGGCCATCTTTTAAGATTCTTATAAACAGCTCCAATTCCTTCTCATCATTTGCCAGATTTTTTTTTCCTTTGGAGGATGATAACTTTTTTAAAAATCTCATGAATGTCCACACATATGCATTTGAAGTATATATATATATATACACACACACACATATATATACACATATATACACATATATGTAACATATACACATATATAGTCTAAGAAACATAAAATGATATTTTTAAATGAAACATTTTGGATAATTATGAGACAAAAACTAGTACATCTTATGTATATACTATAACTATTGGATTGAATATCTAGCTTTAGTTACAGTTATTTAAATTTCATTTATAACAGTGTCTTTTAAAAAAATACCCTCAATTGCCCTAATACTTGGATAATTACATACTTTTTATTCATTTTTAGCATTTATTATTTTTCTGTCCTTTATAACTCCCCACCTGCATCAATGAGAGGGGGACAAATTTAACTCAATATGTCAGCTAAAAATTTGGGTGGTTTTTTTAAAAAGACCTGGCTATTTCTTCTGACCTTCTTCTTAAAGAAAAAAAACTGCCTCTATCCTTCCCTTGAGAGTAATAATATTTGAATCTTTTTTTAAAATCTAAAATCGATTTTTTAAAGAATTACACACATTTTATTCAGCTTCCTATATAAGACTGGGCAGCCAGTCAAAATTCAGGAGCACAGTTGAGGCAGACAACACTTTACATAAAAACAGCTCCCCTAGTCTCCAGCACCTCTTCACAACTTCACCAAGACTAAACAGAAATGGGAGAAAATCCTTCCAAATTGCCTTCTTAGGCGTTTTGGTATTCCACATTCAGCTTCCTTGCAGTCTTCGCTCTCTCCTTTGGCAAGAAAGCCTAGGGGCACATGGTCGGCTCAGTGGGTTAATCCACTGAAGTTTAGATACAACCTTTTTATTCTTGCCATGAGGTTTGTGGAGCCGAGACCACCTACTCAACCAGACTGTCAGGGTAAATAGTCAAATACAAAAAAGCTGGAAACAGAAAATTTATTTCATTTGTGAATAAGATTAGAATCAAAAGGGCCAGAGCTATTGTGTAGGTTCATGTGGTTGTTTCATGAGGGACATGTCATAGGCATCATTTTCAATAGAAAACTGGCTGAGAGCAATGCTGATATATTTCTATCATTAAAGAGATGTGTATTCTTTTCTTTTTCTGTTTTTGAACATCTTTATTGAAACACAATATATAAGCAGAAAAATTCGGAACTCATAAGTGCACTACTCAATGCATTTTGCCAGCGGAACCCCTGTATAATGACCACCCAAATCACGAAGAGTCCTCTCCTGATTCTATCCCTAAAAGGTACCACATTCTGACTTCCAACACTTTGTTTGCCTGTTTCTGAACTTTAAGGCAACAGAATCAGTCTTTTTTGTCTGGCTTCTTTTGTCAATATTACATGTTGTAGCAGGTAGTGGGACTCCTCTTCATTACTGAAAAGTATTCCATTGTATGAATAAAACACATTTGTCCCTTTTCTATTGTTAATAGACATTTGGGTTGTTAACCAATTTTGGGTTATTAATAAATAGTGCCAACGTGAACATTCTGGTCTATGCCTTTTGGTGAATATGTATAGTCATTTCTGTTGGACATGTAACTGGGAGTGGAACTGCTCCATCACAGAGGGTACATACGTTCTACTTTGCTAGACAGTGCCCAATACCTTCTCAAAGTCTTTATACTAACCTACAGTGCCACCAGCAATGTATGAGAGTTCCAGTTGTCCCATATTAATGCAATACTTGATATTGTCAGTTCTCTCTTTCTTTCTTGATTATAGCCATTCTGATGGGAAAGTAGTGCTATCCCACTGTGGTTCAAATTAACAGTTCCCTGGTGACTAATGAGTTGGAACACCTGTTCATGTGCATATTGGTCTTTGGATATCCCTTTGTGAAGTGTCTGTTCTGGTCTTCTGCCCATTTTTCCATTGAGTTATCTGTCTAGACAGGGGTTGGCAACATTTTCCTGTAAAGGGCCAAGAGACCACAGTTTAGACTTTGTAGGCCATATATAGTCTCTGTCACAACTACTCTATTTGATAGCACAAAAGCAGCCACAGACCATATGTAAATGAAGGGGTGTGGCTGTGTCCCAATAAAACTTTATTTACCGAAACAGTCAGTGGGCTGGATTTAGTCCACAGACAGTGAATGTCCACAACTGGCTTGGAAGATCGGTGTGGTTTTGACTTTTAAACATTAGCAAAAGTTGGGCTATATACCAGAGCTTGCGAATTGTCTACCCAATATCCATTCTCCTGTTATTTATTGGTAAGATAATACTGGAGGAGATAGTAAAAATATCTGGCTGAAAAAATTATAGATATTGGAGATCAAGTGTTAGGTGCACGGCTTCAGTAATTTTGGGAAGCTGTCTCAGCAAGGATGCCCTTTTGAGCTCCTCTCCTTCTTATTCCTTCTGTCTGATACATGGGCATGATGGCTGGAAATGTAGCATTCATCTTGTGAGCATGAGACAACTTTTTGAATGGTGTGGTCCCACATGATTATCTTAATTTCATTACCAGCCGAACATCTTGTCTTCACATTTCCAGGTGAAAGACTCGATTCTGGGTCGAGGGTATATCACTACCTGGAGACTTTTGCATACTTATTTTAGCAAAGGTACACACCGGAGAACCATGCAATGCAAATGTCCACTTGAGGCTTTAACAAGCACTCTCTCGTCTATATGTGACAGGATTTAATAAGGGGGAACAATTTTTTTCCCGTTCTTTAAGACCAAAGGAATGACTGCTTTTCAAACCACCTCTGGTTTCTTCAACTCTCTTGTCTTGTAGCCCAGTCTGTTCTAAAGTCGCTCTCTTCTGTGTGAAGAATTGCAAAGCACTTTTCCAAGCAGGAAGCCTGAGCCCAGCAATACGGTGATTGTAAAATCAAATATAAAAGTCATTACAAACTCAGCAGTAACTCCCTACTAGAACTTTAGAATTTATTTTTATTGAGAAGAACATTCTTTTAAAAGCACTGTTCTTTTCCTTGTTGTCTGAGCTCACTTTGCCTACTTGAGCAAAAAATGAAGCTGTTAAGAGTTAGGGCAGAAGACTTGAGTATGTGGCCCATATGGGCATGAAATAGCTGAATTTCCAAGCTCTTAAAATAGGACAGGAAGGCATCAAAAACCTCTGCAAAGTAAAGAGTTTTCTGACATTCTAAGAACTCAAAACTCTTCCCTATTTTCCAAAGCCACATGGGGGCCAGATAATTCTCACTCTTACTGGGACACTCTTCAAGGTGGTGCTACTTAATAATTACATTCAGAGGACAGACAAAAACTGGATTATCCTAGGCAAACCTAGTTGTGTGGACCTCCTACACACATGGCCCCTTCCCTGCAAGACTCAATGCAAAGTTGAGATCAAACATGCAGAGAGAAGCATAGGGCAGCAGCATGCAGATGTAGCCAATGCTTTTGAGAATATCAATTAAATGATATCAAACCTGGGAGCTTTTCAATAATCTTATTAGGGCAGTGGTTTCAACCAGGGGTGATTCTGCCTCCCAGGGGACATAGGGCAACGTGGGGGACATTTTAGTTGTCATGACCAGGGTCAGGGGCTGGGCACTACTGGCATCTAGTGGGTAGATGCTAAAGATGCTCTTAAACATCCTACAGTGCACAGGATGGCCTCCCACATGTGGCCCAAGTATTAATAGTGCTGAGGATCAGAAACCCTGAATTAAAGCCAGCAGAAGCTAGAGCAATAGACAGAATGGGTCATGCTCATTGCCAAAGCACATCAGCGTGAGTCTTATGGCCCATGGATGGTGCGGAGAGAGATCCAGTCTCACAGGTTGAGCAAAGTTAACTTCCCATCATACCACAGTGAGGATTCCCTAGTTACTTCAAGCAGAGGATACAGAAGTTAGTGTCAGACTCTTGTTATTATATATGTTCAAATTACATTTCTAAATTAACTAACTTATTTAAAAGTGATTTATTACATCATAGAGGTCAATTATTGTTAATGATTTGTTTTGGCTTTTGTCTCACAACCTGAATTAAAGGATCCCTTCAGGTATTATTCCTTGAAATCACCCCCAACTGACCACTATGATGAGAATTTCCATGTCCAGAGTGAGAAAAGCAGATCATGACTTCTGGTATCCTTTTTTAAATGGAACCTGAATAAGTTCATCCCATCTGGGCATGTTCCAAGTGAAAAATTCAGCAATTAAGCTTTAAAAAGAACAGAAATTGATAACCAGCAATGATACTCAGTACTCATTTTCCAATATGGACCAAAATGGATGTAAGGAGCTGTGTTTCTTCCCCTTAATTACTTTTCACTCCATTTGATACCCTCCTCAGATAAATTCTCCATGTGACTCACACTGAAAAGAAAAAAAAAAAATGAGAAAATCTCTTGCAGCCAGAAGAGTTGTTGGCAGAAAGCTGACATTCCATTCCTTTTCTGTCCTACCAACGTACACACATTTAATTCCAAAGAATCACTGATGAAAAAAAAAAAAAAAAACATCAAACCACCTCAGAGGGTGGCAACCTTAATAGTAAATATTTAATAGGCCTTAGTTGTAAATATGTAAATATTTTACAGGGACAATGAAACCACAGAACTCTCATTGATATTTTAAAGAATACCTATTTTATTTGTAGGGAAGTATATCTCACTTCAGTGTGTCCTCTAAATCTTAAGAACAACATTGAGTCTCACATCTTGTCAGAGATTTTTTTTTTTGGTTAGGCCATAGTTTACTATTAAGAAGGTGCTTATTAATGAGGTGCTTATTAATTAATCTGTTCCTCTAAAAGCTAGAAACAGATTTTCAATCTAATGTTAGTTTTCCAAGAAGACACTGAATTTCCATAAGGAAATAGTTTAGAATACCATGATTGATCTAGTCAACATTGAATTACACTGTTTCACTTGTGCCTATGGATTACATGGTTGAAGGAAATGACACTGTAATGTCAGACACACACTTTCTCCAAGATGAGGGAGGAGGTACTTGAATCTACAAGGAAGTTAAGATGACAAGCCTGACAACTGTCTACATCAGAATATCATGACCTATTAGTTTTCCACAAACCCATCTGCAGTTAGAACCTTCCATGTGTCATCATTTACAAGTTACTTCATTTCTACAGCACCATAACAAACTATGATATAAGTGGTTTATTTAAAGCCAAAATTGAAAAGTCAAATCAATTAAAATATGAACTTGGAAACCTTCCCACAAAATTACATAATCCACTAGAGTCTTTTATTATCTTAGATCAGGGGTCAACAAACTAGCTTTCAGACTAAATTCAGCCCACTGCCTATTTTTGTAAATAAAGTTTTATTGGAACACAGCCACAACTCATTCATGTATTGTCTGTTTGCTTTAAGTTTACAAAAGCAGAGTTGAGTAGCTGTGACAGAAATTGTCTAGTCTGCAAGGCTGAAATATTTACTCTTGGCTCTTTACAGAAACAGTTTGCTGACCCCTGCCTTAGATTCTGGGTCTCTTCCAAGTGGATACTTTTACACAGGGGTATTTGTATACATAATTAATTAGCTTCAAGAAAGAATGTTATCTACAGACTTAGCAATAAAATATGCAAACAGTCACAAAGCAAGAACACACGGTTCTAGCAAGAAAGGTTTTCTAAGTGATGCTGGCTCCACAACATTTTCACTTAAAGCATTGCAATTTTCAGAAATAATTGTTAATTAATATAAGGAATTTGGCTGACATGTACGTTTGTTAATTCAAGGATGAGGGTTTTTGATTTGTTGCTGTGAATGTTTTAAAATAACAGATATAATAACCCACTCTAAGAAGACAGCTGTGCTAAAACACTTGCAGTCACCATTAGACAGCCTTTATGTTAAGGAAATTGGGAATAACCAAGGCAGACTTCTAGAACAAAGGAATACAAGAAGACTGAAAAAATATTTACCCACACTTATGCTTTCTACCTCAATTGGAACAGTTCTCCACTTCCAAGCATATTCAGCCACTCTCTGTCATGCGTCCACTATAACTGTACCACTTGGAAATCTCAACCTCAAATATTCCAGTTTTTGAGCACAGTCTCCAATGCTTCCGCCTTACTTGATTTTCTTCTGGATCATCAGCCCCTTTTGACTTTAGTGCCTTCCTTATCCAGCCTGGATTCCATAGTCAGCTGCAGAGACCCTTCTTGCCCTTCCATTGTCTCAGACCATACCACCATACCTCCCTTCCTCAAGTTGGATGGTAAGTACACTGGGGCAAAAAATTGCACAAATATGCAGACTAGACACAGATCCACAATTCTTATCCCACAGGGGTTCAGAGCACTGGTTGGCCATGAGTCCATTGCATTCCTCCCTCTTCCTCCCTCTTCCAGCACTTCCAGCTCTTAGCCTGTACTTACTCTACTTCTCTTTCTCAAGCCCCTGTATAAACTGATACCACTTAAAGTTGCTTCCCCTCTCACAGAGAAACCATAATTTTCTGAGAACTAACCAATTCTCCATCCCTTAAAATATGCTGCTGTGTAGTTCCAATATAATTGGTCTGGAGGTAGGCCTGCACATTGGGATTCTGAAAGGTTCCACAGATGATTCACTCAGGGCTGTGAACCACTGGCCTAGACCTTAATTCCTCCCAAATGAGCATGTTCATCCTAGCTCTTTCTCTGAGTTCCTACCATAAAGCTTCCTGGACACCATGCATGTACATTCCACAGGCATCTCAAATTTATCATATGAAATACCAAACATGATTCACACTTCTCTCCTATCATAAAATGTGTTTCATTGAAATGCCTCCACCTTCATCCAATTTTCTAACCTACAGGATTTTATATGCAGGAATATCATTTGGTGTGAGAGGCTAGGACTAAGTTTTGTTGACTTGGTTTCTATGCTTATCTGGGGTGGCTAGGACAAGATGCTTGTGAAAGCTATGAGAAGCATATTATTCACTAGCCTTGCTTTGTCGCTGCCAGCTGAGACACCACCCCCTGGTCCCCAACCCAACCAGCCATCAAGGCCAGTGGGCCCCATGTCAGAATTCTCTCTCTTGAATCTATACATTTTACTTCCTTTGAGTCCTCACCACCAATAGTATATTTGTTAGTCTCCCTGGCTTTGGCCTGCTGTCCCACCTTCCCAAGCCCCAATCCATATATTTTACTCTCCACTGCCAAAACTGTGTGTCTCAAGTGCCAGTTCAATCAATTACATCCGATTAGCAACAGAAATCTGACATCCAGGCAGCCGTTTTCTGTTTGTTTGAGACTCCTGGGAGACCCATGTTGTTTTGTGCTCCCAGGCATGTAACCCAGCTTTTCTCTCTCCTGCCTGGGCACATTCTCACTAGACTTCTAAGGCTTGAGCTCTAAAGTCACACCTCCTCTGCTGGAGCCTCCCTGATACCCACAGGCCAATGCACCCCCTCCCTCTTTGGGCTACCCTGCCCCTGTACATGCCTTCTCTTGGATTAAAAGTCATCATTTATTTTCCCCCATGTGCCTTCTTTCCCTTACCAAGTTCCCCTGAAAGCATGAGCCACAACTTCCTGATTTTTACATCTGCATCGTTCAACACAGGGATTGGCACACTGTTGGATGTGCTGACAAAGGCTACATGGACAGATGTGTCAAGACCAGGGATTTGGAAGGATTCCAGGATGATTTGTATCTGACTGGCATCAGTGATCGATAGATGCCTTAGGCAAATCTGGGAGTCAACACACATGGACTGACATGTCAGAAATATCTTGACTAAGTAGAAAAATGTCAGGCTGTGAAGCTCCACAGTGCTGCCAGGGAACACTCTAAGACACTTACACAGGTCATTTCCCTGTGACAGGTGAGGTATTTACCCTGAGAGAAATGGCTGATGAGTAGACACATTCCACAGCTATGTATACATATGTCACCAGAAAGGCCCCAGTTACCCAGAACAAGGCAGTTTGTTCTTGCTCCCTTAAGGGAGAGCTTTCCAGAAAAATAAGAAGCTGACATGTAGTTGATATTTGCATAGAGTGTGATAAGTGATTTATGCTTGAAATCCCCCTTTGTAGAATAAATAATGTGTGTGTGTGTGTGTGTATGTGTGTGTGTGTTATTTTGCTGTCTATGGTGTGTTTGATCCCAGGTTGATGAAAGGATGACAGCTGAAATCCTATTAAAAAAAAAACAAAACAGCTTGTTGGGCTTACAGCCCTGTCAACATATGGTGTTCAAAATACAACAAATGTGTCATTTCAACGTGCTAGCTACCTACGTGAAATTCTAAACAAGTAACACGATATGCGGAGAAGAGAAATGTTTTTCTAGAACTGAGCACCTGAGCCTGCTGGGCTTCGGAGTCATGCTAGCGTGAGATGAGCCCTTTACTGCAAGGCTCTGACGAGTCTGCCCTTTGTAATACACATTCTTCCAAGGCCGAACATCTCTGATATCCTCTAAGAAGTCACAAAACTCACCCTGAAGATATCCATTTTACAGCATCAGATTCATAGGCTGGCTCTGTTAGTAATTCTTGAATGCCAGCATTCCAAAATATGAAATTCATGGTACAAAGTAGGGTTTCTAAATTTTGGCACTATGGACAGCTGTGGCCAGATAACCCCATGTGGTGCTGGCTGTCCTGTGCATTCAAGGACATTTAGCAGTACCCTGGGTCTCCATCCACTAAATGCCATTTGCACACCTCCCTCCACTGTTGTGACAATCAAATGTCTCCGGGCATTATCAAATGTCCCCTGGGTGGCAAAATCCTCCCCCACTTCCCTACCCCCCACCTCCATCACAAACCACTGGTCCAAAGGATGGCATCTTGCTGGAGAATTACCAAGAGGGCTGTTAATATGAGCCCAGGTGAGAGACTTCAACATTCCCACTCATCGGATCTGGCTGTGCAGCATAGCTTGCCCAGGGATGCTTAGTCTCCCCTGTACCCTGCACACACTAAAAGTGTTCTTAAAGCCAATATCACATGGCGCCTCAGGGGAAAAGTTATCACAATAGCTGCCCCTTACAAGAGTTCACTCTAATGCTTTTAACAGTTGCTGGACTATAATTCAGCTGTTAGATGCAGGGATAAACACCACGATATGACTTTTATTTCTTTCTCCTTTGTTTTTCATAATTATCCAAAGAGAAAATGCTATCGTCATGGCCTAAAATGGAACTAAAAAGCAGGAGAACCACTTTTTTACGATAGCAACAAAGCCAGAGTACATTTACCCTACCCCTTGAGTTCACAGTGAAGGTTTCTGGTGTCATCGGATTTTCTAATTGCTTTCACAGAACAATCAGTCCACTCAAGCATTACAGTTCAAGAAATAAAACCTTAGTTACAACCGATGATAAACACTCAAACATGTGGTCCTCAAGCTGAAAGAGGGTTTTATATGAAGGCAAATCTAGCAATACAAGTAAAAGTTCTGAAGAACAAAATTCTGGAGACTAACAACTCCACTCATCTATACTTTCAGCTTTATTTTTGCTGCTCAATCTCTCTACAGTACCTTTTGCACCCCCGCACTGGTGTCATGCCCCTCCTCCCCAGGCTAAGACAATGCCCTTCTTCCATATGCATAGCACCTTGGTAACAATTGCCCCCACTTCAGTGCCATTCCTTTACATGTTTGAAATTACTGCTAGACTGGAAACTCCTTAAAGGTAGAAATGATGCCTCCTCTGGCATTTAATAAGGGTTTAATAAATGACTTGAATTGAAATGACTCTTTATGTTTGGCACTTGAGATGAAAATAAACAGATAAAAGAAACTTATGCAAAAATTAGAAAAACAAGAAAAACCACAATTATGCATCAACCCCTAATCCAGACTTCTGGCAGAAGATATAAGATTATTATAAATGCAATCTGAAATCCTAAATAATCCATCAATGGGTTCAGAGTAACTACATTGTTCATTCATACATTCATTCATTCATCCAAGGAATATCTATTAAATGTCTATTATAGGCCAAGTGTATGACAAATGAGAATAATAAAGGTTTTTTAACATTTTTTATTTTTTTGAGACTGAGTTTTGCTCTGTTGCCCAGGCTGGGGTACAGTGGCATGATCTCAGCTCACTGTAACCTCTGCCTCTCAGGTTCAAGTGATTCTCCTGCCTCAGCCTCCTGAGTAGCTGGGATTACAGCACCCACCACCACACCTGGCTAATTTTTCTATTTTTAGTAAAGATGGGATTTCACCATGTTGGCTAGGCCGGGAACTCCTGATCTTGGGTGATTCACCCCCCTCAGCCTCCCAAAGTGCTAGGATTATAGGCTTGAGCCACTGCACCAGGTCATGTTTTATATTTCTATAAGGTTTTATGGTCCATGCAACAGTTTCATCCACAGAACCTAATCAGAGGAATATCCAGAAACATGTTGAGTGGTTGCATTTCCTAAAATCATACAAAAGTGAGAAATCTGACTCTTCTGACCAATGCTATTCTTAGTGTTCTTTTTACAACTTCCATTCAGAATGATACCTCTGAAGAATTGCATGCTTCTCAACAAGCAAATAACTGAATTTTCGAACCTTCAAAACTTCAATATTCTGCTCACATACTATGACAGCTAATGAATTTTACTCTATGGAGATTTTTTCATAGAAGCAGGCATTTGGCACACAAGACTCTCTCTCTGTGACTGGTCCTCTGGGCTTTGTCCAAGAGCAGAAAGCTCACTTAGTTATTAAGATAAATAGCAAAGGGAAGCCAAGCAAAGCTAAATGAATTCTACAATTTTTCTCAGCCTTGCAAAGTTGTGAAAGTCAAGTTCTCCAAATCTACTCCTTGCTAGTATATGTTGAAAGACTGTCTTAGAGGCATTCTTACATGGGCAATTATAAAAGCCCTTACTCAAAATAAAGTAACACTAGTGTGGATTTGGAAAACCCAGAAATAATTAGCTACACTTTGTCAACTCAGAACTTAGAAGTGGTCAAGCTAAAATTTCATTTGGGATTTATTAAATTTATTTTCTGCAATTTTATGTGTAATTGGTTTTTTTTTTTTTTTTTACAAATTGTTAAGAATGTTCCTAGATACTCCCTTCTCGAGAATGTTAAAGATCTTCTGGTTTGTCCAGCTTCAGTATGTACCTGCCCTGGCCTCCAAGGGGGCCCTTTGCAAAACTTGTTCTGAGCACTTGAAAGAGGTACAAATCTGGTTATAGTGTTTAAGGATGGTGGATGGAAGAGGAAAGAAGACATTGTAAGCAGTATTTCTGGGTACTAAATATTTAGTTGTTTCCAAAGAAGCTTAAGTAAATGGTTTGAGTTGTTTTAAAATTACTTTTGGTTGTACCAATAGTATTCTCTTGACTCTTATAAAACTAAGCCACACATGAGTTATATGATATATCCCCAGTCCTCTGAAGATACATTGTTGTTCAGCAAGGTTCATAAAAAAGCCTAACAATCCACTTGTTTTTATTTTGTTTAGTATTTCCAAAAGAAAAGTAAGCAAAGTAGCGTTTAGAGCACACATGTCAGCTCTCAGTTTTGGTAATGGTTACATTTGAAGATGCACTAATAATGTATCTTCCTAAGCAATCTGTCGTGGTTTTGCACTTCAGGTGTTTTTTCATCTTCTTTCCTCGGCTTTGCCTCATGCTGTCCCAGAAACCAGAAAAGCTGTTTCTTAAAGGATCATTTCAAACATTAGTAGGTTTGCATGGAACCTTCCATAATGAAGCTCCTTTTGCATAAAAATCACAGTTTAAAATATAAGCTCTAAAATCCGTTCCTTGAAGCATTCAGAGTAAAGAAAAAAAGAAAGGCACCTAATTTTAATCCCCATAAATAAAACTGAGGGTATCTTTGTTAAAGAAAATAATTACCTGAATAAAAGAGATTTCTTTTTTCTTAAGGAAGGTTTCCAACAATCTGGCAATTGAATTCATTGGAGTATTTCATATAGTAGTTTCCATATGGGGTTGTACTGGCAAGAATCAAGGAGTGTGGTTTTCAGGTGTTGGAGTTGATTAGGTTTATATCATTTCATTTACTGGTTGGACAGTCACTGTAGGCCAGCCTCACATGAGTGACAACCAGAAGTCCTGCTTGAAAACCTATAATTTCCACTTCCATATGAAACAAATGGTTCAACAAGGGAAGTTAAGAAGTTCTTGGTCTGCACTGGGCACTTTAGATAGCATTTGGCCTGAGACAGACCTCATGACACAGGACATGTACGGTGTAAAATATTTGTTATTAAGTATATACACTTCAGTCCAGTTTGGTTTCATAATCAGAATCACTGCAGGCTATGAACCAATATTGAACTACCTGGGAATAGGAGCTGGCTTTATAACAAAACAAGTTTTTTTTTTTCAAGTACAACTTGGGGAGATGCCAGATCTTTATTATAAACATGGAAACCAACACTTAATCTCTCTGAGTTTTCCAGGACTCTATTTCCTTATTATCCAATGGGTAGATTCCAATATATCTACTTGACGTTGGAGAGAAAACATATTCTCCAAGGCAGTGGAAGAAATTCCTATATTTACTAAATGGAAATTCCTCTATTTGCTTTCCAGGCGTCTTTTGAAAATAACCACAGGAAGAAATGGGATATACTCTTACTGAATCCAAACTCTAAAGTACTTTTGCAGATTTTATAGAGTGAAGACAAAAGAAGAAATTGTGACCTTCTATTTGAAATAATGGTTAGGAGGACATAAACATGGCTAGACTCTTTGGTGACATCTTTGTCATTCTACAAAGCATTACAAGAAGCAGAATAGTTACTGAAACCAGTTCCTACCACTTATGAAGCAACCACTAAAAACTGCAGTAGCTGGATCTTGCCACAGTTGTGTAATTGCAGCCAACAACTTCATTACTTCAGTAGCACTGGGACAAAACTGAAATATTAACTTTTATAAACATACCAATAATATTAAACCTTGCAAACTGGAAAAAACAAAAAGAAGTCTGTCAGTCCCTATGGTCAATAAATCAAGACTTAACCAATTCATGATATTTTGATGTTCACATGGTAACTGAAATTATTTTCCTCTTTTCCATCTACCCCCAATATCTGTGACTTCTCTCCAATTGTAATTTTCGTCTCCTTTTGAAGGTGAATGATTTTAGAAGGCACAGTGTTATATTGAAATAAGAGAACATGAGACTAGATTCTTCTACTTCAATCACTTGGTACCTGGTACCTATGGCAGGTCACTTAAAATCCCTTGATCTAGGCCAGGCTCGGTGGCTCATGCCTGTAATCTCAGCACTTTGGGAGGCTGAGGCGCACAGACCACGAGGTCAACAGATCGAGGCCATCCTGGCCAACATGGTGAAATCCTGTCTCTACCAAAAATACAAAAATTAGCTGGGCATGGTGGCACATGCCTGTAGTCCCAGCTACTCGGGAGACTGAGGCAGGAGAATCACTTGAACCTGCTAGGCAGAGGTTGCATTGAGCCGAGATCACACCACTGTACTCCAGCCTGGTGACAGAGTGAGACTCCATCCCCAAAAACAACAACAAAAAAATCCCTTGATCTATTTTCTCACTTTTAAAATGGAGATGATAATACTTACTCTGGGAAAGTCAGATGCCATAATATATGTGAAAGTGTTTGAAAATGTCTAACCTATTGTTATAATCTGCAGATGACATAACTGTGTGCACAGGTAACTCAAAAGACTCCACAGATAAATTATTAGAATTAACAAGAGAGTTCAGTAAAGTGGCTGCAATAATTTCAATATACAAAGGCAAAGTGCATTTTTATAAACTTTCAGCCAGCAGTTGTAAACTGTAATATTAAAAACTGTGCCATTCATAATTGCAATATATAATATACAATAAAAAATCAAAATATGCAATATTTTATGTAAAAAATGATACATTTTAACTATTGTAAACCACTAAAGAAATGTGAAGTAAATGGAGAGAAATACCATGTTTGTGAGTATGAAGGCAAAATATTAATAAAGATGTTAATTCTCCCAAATTTTTTAATAGATATTTTACAATTCCAATCAAAATCCAAACTAATTATTTTCAATTGAAGTCGCTAAGGAAAGGGTCAAAAGTGTCCATAATTTTCTTCAAGGAAAACAAAAAACAGGTAGACAGACCTGCCTTGCTCAATGTCATTAGAGAATGTGGCAAGGGTGAAAGAATAAACAAAGAAAACTTTGAAATGGAACAGAATTTAGCTACAGATCCAGATCATACTGGTGAAATTTTGATATATGACAGACCTGGCCTCATAGGATAAAGAACTTCAATTACCCAACTTAACCAGTGGCAAGGAATGGAGGTAGGGTAAGCCCACTGATGCCTCCTGGGGCCCAGCAGAAGACAGCCCTTCTCTGCATATCACAGTACGAGAAAGAACTCCTTGAAAATGGAAACAACATAAAACATCCATTACAAAAGACAATCCTAGCAATTTTCTAATGTGTTCAACATAATAAATTCCAAAAAGAATAATTACAATGCCACTAATCAGTGAATCTATTCTATTTAAAATGTTACAAAATAGAAAACATGTCTTGCCTTGAAAAATGAAATATATAGTGATATTACCTATATTCAATAGGTAATATATTTGTATACATTCATAGGTTTTGCCCCTAATATTATTTTTTTCTTGTTATCCTTAAAGAGGGCTGGTACTACTTAGAGGAACACAATGCTTAGGTCTGAGGCTCAATCAAACATGCAGGACATGATAGAGATTTTGTACTATCCTGTTAATAGTGCTATCAATAGAGAGAAGCATAGCATTTCGTAGTCACAGCTGGAACCCTGTCCATATCCCCAGATCCTCCATGGAAGAACCCAAAAACTGTGATAGGTCTGAAATTTTATTCTACTTTCAAGCTAGTGAGTCATTCTGCCAGTTTCATGGATGCTGTTAGAAGACATGAGACACCTGAGTCCAAGACCAAGGTCAATATATTATTCACAGCAATAGTAATAGCCAGAGCATCAGCATTTGCTCCAGTCCCTCCAAGCCCCAGTCCCTACAATGTGACTTAAGAGAGTCAGGTGACACCTGCTCACATAATGGACTGCATTAGAGGCATCAACCCTGAGCTTAGAGAACCTAAATATTTTGTGATGGTGGTAAGTTTGCCTAAACTTTGTCCCTAAGTAAGACAATCTCTTTGTTAGGGACAGAAACAAGCCTACCCTTCTCTCTAGAGGGAGACATGACCTCTATCTCTCTTGAGACTGTTCACTAAACAAATACTTTTGAAAAGATATTCAAAAAGTGTGCAGTGTCTCTGTTCACAAGATGTTAGAAATGCCAGCGACACATGGAGAACTGTCTTTCAACAGAGGTCAGCTCGCAAAAGCTCCCCTAAATTCAAACTGCTTAGGGCGATCTCTGGCAATGGGAGTGTACTAGATCACCTGCACTGGGCAGGCTTGGAAGTACAGGGGAGGCGAGGGCCCAGAAAAGGTTACAGATGATGGCATACATACCCCTGCATCATCAGCCCTCACTGGGACATTTCTGAATTGTATTCTACACAGGCCCCTCAGCCGCAGTGAGCCCCACTTTCCCACAGCAATAACCATTAACATAGCTTTTAAGTCATTAACATAGCTTAACATTAACTCATTAACATAGCTTTTACTAGCTTTCCTCCTTTCCTTGTCTTACCTCCTTACTTTCTCACTGTGTTCCTGCAATTACCTCCCAAATAAACTACCTAAATTCAATTCCTGGTCTCAGGGTCTAGTTTTGGAAAATCCATACCAAGACAGATAGAGCAAAGAAATAAATCCACATCAGTTACTGTCCACAACTCATATCTTTACTTTGTGATGTGTAGACATGGCCTAAAAAATGGAGGAAGTCATACTTTAAAGATCTTTCCTGTAATAAGATGGTCCCTGATTCAGAGTTACATGGTAGTCCAAATCTTCATTCTTCTACAGTCTTAGTTGTATTAAAGCAAAATAATCATAAATTGATGCAATTGAACCTCCTGCAATAGATTCAACAGATTTACTCAAGACTTTAGTAAGGCTGCCGGCCAGGGAATGAGTTCATCCTTCAGAAATATGCCCTTCGGCCTCTTGCCACTCCAGTACTTTGAAAAGCAGCAGTGTAGGAATAAGAAATTGCTTTGGCATAAGCCAGTGGATCTAAAACTCAGTGCATGTAAACATACAAATTGCTTGTGGGTTACTAGAGCTGGGCAGCAATGCCTGACTCATCACATCCACCCTAGGGTTCCTCCAAGTTCCTCCATATGGTATACTACAGCCAAAAGAGTATGTCTTGGAGTAGTACCAACTAAACTGTGTATCTTCTGGCAAGCTACTACATCTCTAAGATTTACTTTTCTTCATTTATTAAAAGGTAGTAATAATATCTACATCTCATGGTTTTGTTGCGAGGATTATATGTGATAATATAAATCTTATGCCATAAGTTCCAATTTCTTTATTGAGCATGTATTTCCTGAGTGCTGCTCATGTGCTAGGCATTGTTCTAAGAGCCTGGGATACATTAGCAAACAAAAAACAGGCATGGATTTCTGTCCTCATGGAGCTTACATTCTACCGTGGGAGAGATACACAATAAAAAGCAAATATAATATACAAGTAAATTATTTAGGAAGTTAATGGTGATAAATATTAGGGAGAAGTAAAATGTACAGCAGGGTAGGGAAACATTAGGAAAGAGGGAGTGGGATGGGGTGAGGTAAGAAAGCCTGCAGTATTAGATAATGTGGTCAGGGGCAGGCTTCAATGAGAGTTTGAGATTAGAGAAAATATTCAAAGAAGAGGAGGGAGTTGGAGTACTGATATCTGGGGGAAAATTGCTCCAGGAAAATACATAAATATATTTTAATGAACATTATCTTATACTAGCGATCTTAGAGTAGCTTTTAATTGAACAATATTGACAATAACAATAATTTTTAAAAACATGGTAAGCTTTCATTTAGTGCTCATGATGTGTCAAGAACTACTTAGGTTTCTCATCTATCAACTAAATTGATTCTCATTGGAACTCTTTGAGATGAGACTATCTTTGAGAGAGGGTACTATCCTATTTTTGAGATAAAACTGAAGCAGACAGAAATTAGTCGATTGCTTAAGGCCATACAGCAAGAAAGTAGGGAAAGAAAGATCCAAACAACACATTCTGACTCAAGTATTGAATGCCTAAACCACTACACCATAATACCTTTATTTAATTAAAAGAACAGTTAAAGGGGTGCTAGAAAGGCTACCTGGTAGAAGTTGGGGTTGTAGAGAAATGTCTGGACTATAAAGGGGCATGTGATACTTTTTGGGGTGATGGAAATGTTTTGCTATTGTTTTGTGGTGGTCATTTCACAACAATTATCAAAACTTATCTATTTGTTCACTTGAAATGGGTGCAGTTTATTAAATATAAACTATTGCTTAATAAAATGAACTTTGAAAAGGGGTTCTGGAAAGATTAGCTTGCATATACTGAAATCACCAGTTTCATTCACCCTAGTTACCCTACATTACTCCAGTTTCTAATTCATGGGCCAAGTGTGACTTATTGTATTTTGTCTTAACTCCCTTATTTTTCCTTGAGGTGTGACTTATATGATGCATTTAATATGTGTCCATTCACAGACTTCAGCACTAGGTTGTGTGTATTAATAGTGAATAGGCAATGAATTTGACCAAAAAAATGTGTTACGAGTTTATCTTTGTTCACTGCTTTTGATAGGCAGAATTCCAAGATGGCCTGCAAGATTCCCATCCCCTGGCATATACACCTGGTATAACCCCTTCCCATGTGAGTGTAGGCAGGACCTGGGAAATGATAGAACAGTCTGCCCCTTGATTAGGTTACCTTATATGGCAAAGGATGTTGTTCCTATGTGATTATATTACATTGAGTAAGACTCCATAGTAGCCTACAGGAAAGAGATGCTCCTGCTGGCTTTGGAGAAGTAAGTTGCCATATTGGGGAGAGGGCCTGAGAGATGGCCACGTGGCAAGGAACTTCAAGGGACCTCTAGGAGCACAGTGCAACCATAGCTGACAGCTGACAAGAAGAGAGTATTTTATTTCTGCAATGGCAAGGAACTAGATTTTGCCATCAACATGAGCTTGGAAGAGGATCCTGAGCTGAAGACGAGATAGCAGCCTGACTGATACCTTCACTTAGGGTCAAATGACTCTTGTATGACACTGTATGACCCTGAGTGCAGAATACAGTTAGGTGTTCCTGACCTCCTGACCCACAGAAATTGTGAGATAATGTATGTGTGCTATTTTGAGCCACTAATTAGTACTTCGTTATGTAGCACAAACATTGAATACGCTGCTCCTTAAAAAGATCCACTCATTCATTTAACATTTATTGAGATCCTGCTGTGTGTATCACTCCAGAGTAGCTTCCTCAGGCTGGAAATTTCCACCTTACTTCCCTTGGTTGGACACTAATCATATTTAAGTGCCTCCTCCTGCATTGTTTGTGCAAGTTTACTACAGTCCTAAGAGCTACACTTCCTGGGATTCAAATCCCAGTTCTACTGTTTACTAGCTGTATGACTGTGGGTAGATTTACTTCTGTGTGCCCATTTCCTCATTTGTAAGATGAGGATAATAATGGTTTCTACTCCATTCAAATGAGCCTATTTATTAATCAGGATTGATAAGGTTATGCTGGGGTAACAAATTAACCGTGGAGCCTCACTAGTTTAATGCAATGGAAACTTATTATTTAGTGATGCTGTGGGTTTTAGGGGCTCCATTTCTGTAGTTACTAATGGACTCCAGCTGAGCAAGGGTCCTCCAAACTAGATGCCACCATCTTAACAAATTGCTTAGACAGAGCTAGAGGGTAATTTACTCTCTTGGACAGAAAGTAATACATGCTACTTCCATTCACAGTCCATGCTGCAAAACCAGTCATGTGATCTCACCTAACTCAAGCTGGTTGAAAGAGACAAACAAACTAGGAGCCCACCATGTGGAAATCCTTTCATGTACAGACAACAGCCAGTATACAGGCTGTGGGGAAGGAATGACTGACATGGTCACAAAAGAGTAAGACGCTCAGTGTGACAGTTGTGTGGTGACTAAGGACAAGAGTTATAGACGAAACCATTGGAGAGATAGGGAGGGGCAAGTTCATGCAGAGTGAGCAAAAGCAAGAGAGTGAGAGAAACACAAAGTGCAACTCTTAGACTTGTAGCCACACAAAAGTGGGAGTTATCTGTGCTTGTCACTTCTCTGTCCCCCGACTGCCTAACACACTTGCTGGGCACTCAGGAGAACCTCAGACACTTTGTTTACTGAATGACTACATGAATGAGGTGGTGGGGTTGACATACTTGTCTCTCTGATTTTTATTCCCCAGACCTCTTCATGGTACAGACTGCTTCTTAACCATCACAACCAAGCTTTGGAAACATATTTCAGGGATGTGAAGCAAACAAATTATCTCGTGTACAAGACAGTTCAGTAGAATATTATCAAGGAAACCGCGTTCCTACTTGTAGGCTAAGGATAGAGCTGAAAGATGTGACTGGACTTTAGACTTCCTGCAGACAGCAAATCTTCCCCACTGCAGGTTTTGCTGGCTCAGAAACAGGGGCCTCTGTTAAGAAGACACATATCAGATCTGACCAGAGATTGTCCAGAAAGAACACCATTGCAGACTGCCTGCAGTCCAGGGCTAGGAGGGAGGCTGGAGGAGGGACAATAGCATCTCTGGAAGTCAAAATATTTTCTTTACCCAGTTGCCAACTTGCAGAGAAGGAAATTAAAGCAAGGCTGCTTTCCTAATTTAGAGTCAGGATATTTTCCATATTTTTGTAGAAATATTTTATTATGAGACACAAAAGGAACCAGGGCATACAGATAGTAAGAGTGTCTACTGGCCTTTTAATGCATGGTAGGCTACACATTTCCTTCTCGTGCTTTAGAAATAGGTTCAATAAAAGAAAGTCCAACTTGTAAAATCACACACAGCTAATTCTCTTTGAGATTTAAGGCCACAGGTTGTGACCTGAGCTGAGTCATAGCTGGGTCTAGAGGGGACCGTCTCATCTCTCCTCCACCCACAACAATGCCCTCTCCATCAAAAAATATCAAACTGTGTTTGTCCCAGATTAACAGCAAACCTTGGGATGATGTGGGAAAGCGACCTTTGCATTGTTTGTACAGTGTACTAATGGCATCCTTGTGTTTCCTCCCTCCCAACTGTCTGAAAACACTTTCCAAATTTATTTCAGCTGTGGTTCAGGAATAACACAACAGAAACATAGCAATGATTTTGTAGTTTAATGACTCAATCAAGAAAGAAAACACTACCATTGTGCTGTGTTTGACAATTCATTCCAAATCGATTAATTTGATTTTTATAATGAGATTTGGGATGACATTCTGATTCCCCCAAATCTTAGAAAGTAGCCATTTCTTCCCTCAAATCTAACATAAAAGCTATACCTGCATGGGATTCAAATTTATAATGTTGTGTGGTAAGGACTCTATGATGAATTTGCTCCCAACTTTTAAACCCAAATACCTATGGTGACACCACAAAAGCTAAAAAGACACAGTGTCAGCAAAAACTGGACCTCTGCCAGTGCTTTGCTAGACTATCACAGACATTTCCACTAACTGCATGGCTGATTGAAACGGCTTTTAAAAGGTAGTGCCAAGACCCTTGAAAGTACTTGAGGGTATTCTTACATCTCCTCCTCTTGCAGTCTGCCCCATGGCTGAGAAATGCTGTCTGTCCCAGCCAGATATCTGGGAGCTCATCTTTATACTTTGTGATTGTTACCTTTTAGATGTCTCCAATTAGCATTGGTGAATTTCTCTCTTTGTGTGTCTGGTACAGAATTGCAGGTTCCACAGATCGCCTGAGCAGAGTGGAAGGTAGTGTTGGAAGAGTAGGGAGAGTTCACTATATGGTGAAGTTATATAACTTGCCAAAATATCTGCCTTGAATTCAACTTGGGTGCTCTGGAAAAGGCATGGGTGGGGTATGTAGAGTGGGAGGATGGAGGGAAAAATGGAGAATGCCTGTGAGAAACATAATTCAGTTATTGTGGGGTTTTTTCTTCTTTTATTTGTTTGGTTGTTGATATAGGGTCTCACTCTGTCACCCAGGCTGGAGTGCAGTGGCATGATCATGGCTCACTGCAGCCTTGACCTCTTGGGCTCAAGTGACCCTCCTGCCTCAGCCTTCCAAGTAGCTGGGACTACAGGCACTAACCACCACACCTGGATAACTTTTTAATTTTTTTGTAGAGATGGGGTCTCATTATCTTACCAGGCTAGGGTCGTGAACTCCTGGGCTCAAGCAATCCCCTTGCCTTGGCCTCTCAAAGTGCTGGGATTACAGGCATGAGCTACTGAACCCAGCCTGTAATTCAAATATTTGATTCCATGCTACATTCCACTCACGAGTGTGTCCCCCCTGGGAGTGCACATAACTTAGAAAATGTGATTCCTTCAAAGCGATCACAACTGACTGTTCAGTCGATATCTGCCTTCGCGTGCTTTCCACAAACAGCACCTCACCAAGCTAAACTATGAACTACATTTAGTGTTCAAAGTCATACATTCTTTTTTTTTCAATTGCATTTTAGGTTTTGGGGTACATGTGAAGAACATGCAAGACTGTTGCATAGGTACACACATGGCAGTGTGATGTGCTGCCTTCCTCCCCCATCACCTATATCTGGCATCTCTCCCCCATGCTCTCTCTCCCCAACTCCCCATCCCCCACTGTCCCTCCCCTACTCCCCCCCAACAGACCCCAGTGTGTGATGCTCCCCTCCCTGTGTCCATGTGTTTGCACTGTTCAACAACCACCTATGAGTGAGAACATGTGGTGTTCGAGTTTACTGTTCTTGTGTCAGTTTGCTGAGAATGATGGTTTCCAGGTTCATCCATGTCCCTACAAAGGACACGAACTCATCGTTTTTGATGGCTGCATAGTATTCCATGATGTATATGTGCCACATTTTCCATGTCCAGTCTATCATCGATGGGCATTTGGGCTGGTTCCCAGGTCTTTGCTATTGTAAACTGTGCTGCAATGAACATTCGTGTGCATGTGTCCTTATAAAAGAACGATTTATAATCCTTTGGATATATACCCAGTAATGGGATTGCTGGGTCAAAAGGAATTTCTATTTCTAGGTCCTTGAGGAATCGTCACACTGTCTTCCACAATGGTTGAACTAATTTACACTCCCACCAACAGTGTAAAAGTGTTCCTATTTCTCCACATCCTCTCCAGCATCTGTTGTCTCCAGATTTTTTAATGATCGCCATTCTAACTGGCATGAGGTGGTATCTCAATGTAGTTTTGTTCATGGTTAGGAAGAATCAATATCGTGAAAATGACCATACTACCCAAAGTAATTTACAGATTCAATGCTATCTCCATCAAGCTACCAATGACCTTCTTCACAGAACTGGAGAAAACCACCTTAAACTTCATATGGAACCAAAAGAGAGCCTGCATAGCCAAGTCAATTCTAAGCAAAAATAACAAAGCGGGAGGCATCACACTACCGGACTTCAACTATACTACAAGGCTACAGTAATCAAAACAACATGGTACTGGTACCAAAACAGAGATATAGACCAATGGAACAGAACAGAGGCCTCGGAGGCAACACCACACATCTACAACCATATGATCTTTGACAAACTTGAGAAAAAGAAGCAATGGGGAAAGGAGTCCCTGTTTAATAAATGGTGTTGGGAAAACTGGCTAGCCATGTGCAGAAAGCAGAAACTGGACCCCTTCCTGACACCTTACACTGAAATTAACTATAGATTGATTAAACACTTAAACATAAGACCTAACACCATAAAAACCCTAGAAGAAAATCTAGGCAAAACCATTCAGGACATAGGCGTAGGCAAGGACTTCATGACCAAAACACCAAAAGCATTGGCAACAAAAGCCAAAATAGACAAATGGGACCTAATCAAACGCCACAGCTTCTGCACAGCAAAAGAAACAGTCATTAGAGTGAATCAGCAACCAACAGAATGGGAAAAAATGTTTGCAGTCTAGCCATCTGACAAAGGGCTGATATCCAGAATGTACAAAGAACTAAAACAGATTTACAAGAAAAAACAAACAAGCCCATTCAAAAGTGGGCAAAGGACATGAACAGACACTTTACAAAAGAAGACATCGATGAGGCCAACAAACATATTAAAAAGTGCTCATCATCACTGGTCATTAGAGAAATGCAAGTCATACATTCTTTAAATACAACATGGCCTTCAATTATAAGTCAAACTGTTTCATAGTTGGCTGTCATAGCAACAGCCATCTTAAACCATGAAATGCCCTTGAGATTAAAGACATGTGCTGGGAAGAAGGAGGAAGGAGCTTGAAGAAACCTGGGTCCCAAGTAAATGTGAAGCCACTATTCCAGTCTCCTCTAAATGAGAAAATAATAACTTCCCATCTTTTTCAGCCATGGTTGAGTTTTTGGATAGATGTGGCTAAACCTCTTCCTCATCTACACATTGTTTAAATGCAAAATGAATTCCACTTTGAGATATAATGTAAGAGCATGCTCTCTTTGTGGCTGAATAAACCACAGTGGAACTTTCCCCCAAAGAGGAATATTTATAAAGCTATCGCCTTACCTCCACATAAGGAGAAATTATTTACCTTTTTATTTTAAAGAAATCACTGTGCATTCAATACCATGTATTTTGCTGAGCTTTTCTTGTTTGGAATTTTAAGCTCATGTGATTAATTTTTTTCTGACTTTCTGAAGCACATAGACATGAAAACTGACTATCCAATGATGTTCTATTTCTTGATCATGGTGCTAGTTATATGGCAGTTATTGCTTGGTGCAAACTCATTAAGTTGTACACTTATAATTTGTATACTTTTGTGTATATATAATACACTTCAGTATAATAAGAAATGGAAACAAAAATGAAATTCAATGAACAGTTTCAAAAGTGGATTAAGCATAGCTGAATCAGTCACCTGGAGGATACATTTGAAGGAATTATGCTGAATGCAGCTCAACCCCACCCCTTCATTTCACAGTAATCTTTCTAAAGTCTTCTGCCTTCTCTCTTTCATTGGCTTTTTATCTTCCACCTCTGTTCCTTAAATCCTGGTACCTTCTAGTGTTCTAGCTATCACTTTCTTCTTTTCTTAACCACAAATTTTATTTTGAATCTACTCAATAGTTAAAGAAAAGCAATATTTTTTAAATGTAAAGAACATTTATCTGAGATGGACATTGCTGGCAAAAATATAAATCAAGTAGTATCTGCTTAGTAGCAGAAGTATTTAAAATACCTAAATCGACTTCTAGAAAGCATTTTATAATCCATTTTTTGCTTTCCACTTTGAGACCATTTCTCCCAACAAAATTCCAAACATAGAATTGATGCTAAGTGACAATTTCTAAATGACAAAAAGGGAAAGCTATGAAAATGCAATTATATCAAGGTACTATGCAATGAACGTTTGTATCCCTTCAAAGTGGATATATCGAAGGCCTAATACCTAATGTGACAATATTTGAAGGTGGAGCCTTTGGGAGGTAATTCAGTATGAGGTATGAGGGCAAAGCCTTCATGAATGGAATTCATGTCTTACAAAGACACTAACATAGAAGAAACATGAGAGAGATGATCATGATGACATGAGTGGAGGCAGGTATCTACAAGTCAGGAAGAAGGTCCTCACTAGACAAGGAATCTGCCAGCACCCTGATCTTGGACTTCCCAGCCTCTAGAACTGTGAGAAATACATGTTTACTGTTCAAACCACCCTGTCTATGGTATTTGGTATAGCAGCCTGAATTAGCTAAGACACAAGGACAATTAAGTCTTTTAGAATATGATAATGCTTTTTTAAGAAACTATGTCAGAATTCCAGGAAGATAATTTGCACATAAGTTAGGACTTTCTTGAAAAAGAAAACAAATGTGATGATGTTATTAAAAATAAATGATTCAATGCAATCTTTAAGGCAATTCTATCTCTAATTCTAGAAACTTATTTAGTTCCTTTTCAGTTTTGCTCTTTGAACTGACCTATTTTGTACTCTTTTAAATAAATTTGATTTTTAAAAAACACAAGTACCATACTGTATTCAAATGTGTGTATATCTACATAGATGCGTGTTTGTATATATGTCTACAGAATGCTGATATAGTCTCCTGAGGAGTCTTTGACTTGAAATCTCTTGCAGACTTCTAGTAACTGTAATCCACTAAAATACACCCCAAAAATCCAAGTGACAATTACCTCTTTGCACCCCAGGAACTAGATCCAAGGGTGGGAGGATATAAAGTATTAGATCTTCACACTAATTGCACACAATCCCTACCTACAAGGAAGGGAATAATAGCAGAAGAAAAGCCTAACTCAATGTCATTATCATAGGTCACCTGTCCATTTGCTTTCAGTGGGAGTTAATTCCCAGAAACTACAGGGGCACACTTGTAAGTCAAAAGAGGCAGGAGAGATAGGTGGGTATATCTGTTCTATCCAGTGAGATTCAGTTCCAAAGTGGAGCCAGTGCCCATGTTGTATAAACAGGAGGAAGCAACCTCAGACCCAGGATACCTTCTTTTACCATGATGAATAGAACATGGGTGCAGAAGGGACACAGAAGGGAAGATGGGCCTAACTGGAATTACGTAGCCCATGCAGTGTGTTTGTTGTAAGTTGTAGGTATGTTGCTATCTGGCTAGCACAGCTAAGCAAATACTGTAAGTGGACATTGTGCCCTCAAATTTCAAGATACAATGCTGTTGAACATCGATAAATAAATGACGAAGCTAAACCAATCTCCAGCAATGTATTTCCCAGATACTTTCAAAATCTCAGTTTACCAAGAGCTCTCATATTTCATTTCCTCACAGGTCCTTTTGGTATTTCATCAGAAATGACTGGTGGATGGGTTCCCTTGTGAAAGTGCCCCATTTGGACAAGTTAAATGAGTAAACCTGGTTAAAAAAATATATTCACCAAGAGCCTCTGGGCATAGGTACAGTTTCCAAGAGCCCAAGCATTCTTGGCTACTTGTAAGTATTATTGGAAGGCACTCAAAACAAACACTCCATTTGCCTGATCTTCAGCAAAGAAAATATCAGCCTGTGTGAGCTAATGTGGATGTTATTTTAGAATTAGCTTCACTGCCATTTCGGGGTAGCTAATACTATTGTCTTAAACGCAAAGCCTTTCGAACTTAGATTTAGAAGACAGGCAAGCAGCAAAGCTTATGACTTTGAGTGTTCTAGAAAAACTCAAATATGAGTAGCTTTGGCTTTGTCATACAGGACAGTTTCTCTTAACTTACTGAGGTATTTGTATCATGGAAGAAGTTGAAAGATTTCTTTCAACTGTAGGAACAGCAAGGATAGCTTCACAGGCATGCAACCAGGCAGTGGCTCAGGGCTTCGCACTCCTAAGGGTTCTGTGCTGAGTTAAACGCTTCTCCTGCCGCCATCTTGAAATTCTTAATAATTCTTGAACAAGGGGTTCTGCATTCTCATTTTGCACTGGGCCTTGCAATCCTGTAAACAGCAATGCGGCTTTACTTTTACCTCCTTCCTAGGCATCTTTCCTTCTTTTTTGCATATACAGCATTCTCTATTCATATTAAATTTAAAATGTATCTTTTAGTAGGTGAGTCTCTGAAAGCTTTGGCCCACCACAAGCATAAAAAGAGGATGAAAGAACAGCAAAATAAAATGATAACAGAAGAAATGGAAACTGGGTACAGGGTATACAGGAATTATCTGTATAATCTTGGCAACTACTTTTCTGTAAATCTAAAATTACTCCAAAATATAAAGACCAGCTCATCATCAATTTAAAAAATAAGGTAGTAATTATAAATAGACAATTGTAAAACAACCAGAAACAATAACAGCAACAAAAGTGTCTGAAAATTAAAAATAGAAACAAATAACAACATTCTTCTTTAAAAATCATTTGATCAAAGAAAATTAGAAATCGAAATTATAAATTTGAGAATATATTCCAAATTTTTATTTTTATAAAACCATTAAAGGATTTATTTAGAATTGTTTAAATATAGCAAAAATATGTTTAAAACTCAAAAGTCTACTTTTGGAACTCAACAATAGAAAAAATGATAATCCCTTTAGAAAGAAATGTGCATTAACTATATATGTATGTGTTTTTATGTGTGAATAAACTATAAAATTTTGCTAAAAGATACTAAAGAAAACCCAAGTAAATGATGAATCATATCTCATTTCTGGATAGAAATACTTAATTTCATAAAAGTATTAGACTTGTCTGAAGTAACACATCTTAAAAATTCTTTCTATAATCTGAAAAAGATAATGAAAAATATCTGTATCCTTGGAGGGTGCAGGGAAGCATCCTGGGCGAAAGGACAATGTCATAGTCTGATCCTGAGACCCAGGGATACAGGGCCTATCTCAAACTGAGGCTGAACCAGGTCAACAATGGCTTAATTCACTTAAAAAATATGTCCCCAGGCTCAAAGAGCTAGGAAAGGACAGAACCAGGGTTTGAAGCCATTTATTCAGTCATTAACTCATTCATTTGTCCATCAATTATGTTTTGATCACCAACTCTGGCCAGCCAGGGCATTGTTCTGGTAGAGAGATAGAGAAGCAAACAAGACACCATACCAGTTTGCTCCCTGCTGTTATGTATAAAATTTATCTTTTTGGTGCCACAAAGAAAAATTAGTACTGGGACAAAGGATCTCCCAGCAAAGAAATTCTATTTACTTCTTCCAGAAAGGGTACTCACACTAGCAATCTTGCCATGAGAGTATAACGAACAAAGGAAAGCAGACATGTTTATTTCTTATGCATTTGGGGTTGTCCTTACTGCTGTGTCTGATCTCTGTTGGCTGGAACCAGACCTTACAATTTAAGGTAAAACCCGACTGGCTAATAACTTGAAACTTTTCTAAACAGGTACAAGCAATGGAGAGCAAAAAAGGAAATCCAAATAAGAAAGGGGCAGAGGGTGTGAGCTGGGACATGCCTGTAAGCATGTCCAGCATAGATACCTTGGTTAAAGTACAAGGACATAGAATGTACTACGTGCCTGTAAGCATGTCTAACAGCTACATAGCATAGGGCTTCTAACAAAAAGGCAAGAAGTCTTTTGAAAAAGTGTTTAAAACAAACTCTTATTTCTAACATTTATGAATTTTTCTTAAACAAGAAAGGAAACTTTGAGGAGGAACTTTTCTACTTCCCACACTGCTTTCTTGGGATATACAATCAAAAATGAGGTTAAGCACAAAGTAGAGAATATAAAAGCAACAAATAAATAGGTTTCTCTCCCTTGGCACTACTGACACTGGGGGTAGAATGATTCCCTGTTTTGAGGGTGGTTCTGTGCATTGTACGATTTTAGCAGCATCCCTGGTCTCTACCCAACAGATGCCAGTAGCACCCTCCACCCCACTTGTAAGAACAAGAAAATCTCCAGACAAAGCCAAATTTGCCCTGGGGGAGACAAAATCATTCCATGCCAAGAACCACTGAAATAAACGAACTCAGTAATTTCACATAGTGATAAGTAATATGAAGAAAATAAAATTGGATGATGCATAGAGATGGAGAGGCACCATTTAAGACCAGAGGGTCACAGAAGGATGTTTCAAGGGAGAAGGCTAAGAATCAGGCATTGGTATATGAGGGCAGGGAGTTCTAGGCAGTGGGAACAGTGGATGACAAGTTCCTGAGGTGGCAAGGAGCTTGGTATGTTAAAGGAACATAAAGAAAACAGAGTGACTGAGGTGTGATGACATAGAATAAGTGAGCAGGGGCCAGATCATATAGCAACTTAGGGTTTATGTTTGAAAAGACAATTCAGTTGCTCTGTAGAGAACAATTTGAGGTAGTTGGAATAAAGGGGAAATTCCTAGGCTAAGGAAAAAGATGGTAGGAGCAGACATGGGGTTTTAGTGAAGGAAATGGGAGACACTGGACAGATCTGTCATATGGTGATGTGGAGCTGAGAGGCCTTGCTAATAGACTGGACATGGACAACAAGTTCCCCTTCCCCTTTAGGTGTCTGCCAAGATGGGTCCTATTATCTTTATTTTGTTGGAAATCCACCCTTGCCTCCAACTAGGCCAGATTTGTTGCATTCCTGTTTGGGCTCAATCTGTGAATCCTGGCCCCACTCTGTACCCTCATCTTCTAATAGGTCACCCCTGACTACTGCCCTAGTCAGCTCCATGGCCAGCAACCTCATTTTCCCTTAGCCTCCCTGCCATTTTCTTACATCCGATTTCCCTCCAAAAGCTGCCAGCACTTGAAGTCTCTCGGGAGCTAAAGCTGAACATTCTGTTTTTATGAATATAGAAACCCAAGAATTATCTTCATCATAAATTCCAGAGAAGGGTCTAGGAAGTTTCTCAGAGTCATCTTATGAACAAAAGACATGGTACATACAGGGGTCAAAAATGCAAGAAAGAGGAATGTACAGTACAACATAGTAGCCCCCAAAGGGATACTTAAACAGTGACTGAAATCATGGGTTGAACTGTGTCCCCCAAAAAGATATAGTCAAGGGGTTAGGACTCCATGTTACCTGTGCATGTGACCTTATTTGGAAATGGGATCTTTGCACATGTAATTAGTTAAGATGGTCACATTGGATGTGAGTGGGCCCTAAATTTGTAAGGGTGTCCTTTAAAAAGAGGAGGGGACACATACAGACACAAGCACACATAGGAAAGAAGTCCATGTGACAATGGAGGCAGAGACTGGAGTCATGTAACTGCATGCTAAGGAACTTCAAGGAATGCCAGGAGCCACCAGAAACTAGGAAGAGGCAAGGAAAGAATCTCCCCCTAGTACCTTCAGAAGGAGCATGGCCCTGCTGATACCTTGATTTTGGACTTCTGGCCTTCAGAACTGAGAGAGAATACATTTCTCTTGTTTTAAACCACCCAGTTTGTAGTAATTTGTTTTGGCAGCCCTAGGAAACTAATACAATGCACATTTAGACAGTTTGGGCCAAAAAGAGTACATTTTAAGTACATGTGAATTTCCTGTTGAAAAGGTGTAGCACAGAATATTTGAATGATGAAGGTTAATAAGATGAAGAACTCCAGCAGTTTGACCTTCTGAGTTCAGTTGATATTGCATACATATGCCCTGTTAAAGCTGCCTTCTCAACACTCCTTTTGGCTGCTCAACTGCTCCACTAGACCCAAGCTCCTGGGGTCCAGGCTCTCATGCTAGGTTCTTTGCATAGCGAAATTCAATATGCACCTTCTGGGCCCTGAAGCCTGAGTACCATGGCTGAGGAAGCCTCAGTAAATGTTGATTGAGTTTTTGCATGTTCTGATTACTCTTTCCCACAAGCTGTAAACTTGACAAGCACACACTACTCCAAAGAGACCTGAACACAGTCTTCTAGAGGTATCACCCTTGCACCACACCTGAGTCAGCAAAATGCCAGGGAGTACACAACGGTTTCATCCCCCAAGTCTGTCTATGGCCTTGTCTATTGGTGCTCCTTTGGGTCCACATATCACCTTCTCTAGATCTAATCAATGCTTCTTGTTTACATCCACTTCCATAACCAGCTAATGAAAATTTAAATTGATGCATAAATCTCACCAAGTCATTGTAACTCAAAAGATGGAATGCTAGACAGCAAGAGAAATGTTTTGGATGGTGGTGCTTCTTTGATATGCTTTCAACTCTGAGGGGACAAAAAGCCCTTTTTCTTAGTCATACAGAAGAATAAAAATATGAAATCAAAGAGACAAATTAAAAGTATAAAGCAGCAAACAAATGGCATAAAAAATTATAGCATGCTGGAATTTGTCTTTTAATCATTTTTAAAAGTAGATAAGTTCTCACTGTAATACATTCACTTCCACTTACCAATTACCTTCTTGTCTCTCCTTCCCTCATATTCTCTATGCTTCTAAAGTCAAACATTTTATAAGAGTTTCTTTTTTCTTGAATACATATGCATTTTAAGCAACTGGAGAAACACAGTTAAGTACAAAATTCAAGGGTAAGAATGTTGGCATTTATGTATACGCACAGAGATCAAATGGCAATGCAACAGTTTAAGCTCAGTTTTATAATTTGCCTTTCATTTTAAAATGTGGCATTCAATGGCATTGCTATGGTTTGGATACAGTTTGCCCTCACAAAATCTCATGTTGATATCTTGATCGCCAGTGTGGTAGTGTTGGGAGGTGCGACCTAGTAGGAGATGTCTGAGTCATAGGGGCAGATCCCTCATGAATGGTGCCATTTTTGGTGTAGTGAGTTCCAGCTCTTGTGAAATTGAATTAGTTCTCAAAGGAATGAATTATTTCTCCCAAAAATGAGTTGTTATAAATCCAGGATGCCCCTGGGTTTGGTCCCTCTTTGCATGCGCCCACTTCCCTTTTGATCTTCTCTGCCATGTTTTGGCATAGCACAGAAGCCCTTACCAGAAGCCAGGCAGATGCCTGTATCATGGTACTTTTATAGCCTGAAGAACCACGAACTAAATAAATCTCTTTTCTTTGTAAATTACATAGCATCACATATTCCTTTATCACAACACAAAACAGACAAAGGCAGGCATTTAATATTCTATAGTATTATCTTCAATGATTAAATAGTATTCCATATATGATCATTTAACCAATCCACTATTATAGAGTGTTTCCATTCATCCTTTGCCCTATTTTTTTTTTTTAAAGACTATTATAACACATCCTTGAAACTAAATTTTGGCACACACACAGGATTATTTCTATAGGATAAATTTCTTGATGTGAACCTATAGAGTTTCAGAAATTAACATCTTTAAGGCATTTGGTTCCTACTGCTTTCGATTATTATTACTGAATTGTTCCCTACCCATGCCAAAAAAGATGTATGCATTTGCACCTCCAGCAGCATATCTTGAGTGTTTCTTTCCCAATCGAATTACCAGCATTATATATTATATAATTTTCATCTTTGCCAAAGTTACCCACAAAAAAATGGTAAAAAAGCATTTGAGTGTAATATTTTTAAAAACTACACACACAAACACACACATACACACACACACAGCTTTCAAGTAAATAATCATTGATCTAAAAACTTAAAAGCTTCTAGACAAAAACATAGGAAAATATGTTTTTGACTTTGGGGTAGGAAAATGTTTCTTACAATACAAAATTTGATACACTTCATCAAATTAAAAAAGAAAAAAACACTTGCTCATGAAAAGATACCATTGCTGCAGTAAAAAAAAAAAAAAAAAAAAGACACCACAGACTAGGAGAAATTTTAAGAAACACATGTCTAATGAAGGACTTGTATTTAATTTTTTTTAATTCCTACAAATAAATAATGCAAATAAACAAAACAATAGGCATGGGGAAAAAGGCATGAACAGGCAATTCTCAAAATAAAATACCTAGATTGTCAATAAATATATGAAAAGTTGCTCAGCAAGGAAATGCATATTAAAGCCATAGAGAGATTGAAGAAGATATCTGAGACAGTGTTACACAGCAATCAAAAGAAATAAAAGACACACACATTGAAAACAAAGGAGAAATACTAAGCTTTTTTTCCCCCAGAAAACACAATCATGTATCAATTACGTAGGAAAGAAATCCAGAAATAAACTTTAAAAAGTCACTAGAGCTGTAAGTGGACTGAGCGAGGCCTCGGCATGCAAGGTTAACATCCAAAAGCAACTAAATTTCTATTTGTAATCAATAAAGTGATGGAATATGAAACCAGAAAAACAATACAACTTATAATTTAATCAAAGCACACAAACCACTCGGGAATAAATTTAGCCAAATATATACAATGACCTAAAAGGTGAAAATTTACAAATATTCCTGAGGAAAAAGAAAACAGACAAATAAATCAAACTATAATTTCAGCACAATCTCAATCAAAATCTCCACATCAGTTCTTGCAGAAATTAAAAAACATTATAAAATTGTATTGAATACAAAGAACCCAGGTTAGCCAATACATTTTGAATAAAGAGAACCAAATTATAAGACTTATATCTGGTTTCAAGATTTACTATAAAGCTACAGAAATAAAGACAGGGTAGTATTTGCATAAAGAAAGACATATAGAACAATGGAACAGAATAGAGAATCTACAAACAGACTCATAATATGGTCAACTGATGCCAACAAATGTGTCAAAAGTAATTTAATGGACAGAGTTTCAAAAAATGATGCTGTAACAATGTTTTCTTAAAAAAGTAAACTGCCCCTTTACCTCACATCATATATAAAAATGAATTCAAAATGAATCATAGACCTAAATGTAATTTTTAAAACTATAAAATGTTTTCAAGATAATATCGAAGAAAACCTCTGCAATCTTGTGGTATACAAAGATTTCTTAAGATACAAGAAAACTCAATAAGAACAGATAAAAATATTAAAAACTGGACTCCATCAATATTTAAAATTTATGTTCTTTGAAAGATATCATTTAAAAAAATGAAAAGGCAAGACAGAGACTAGGAAAAATATCCACAATACTTATATCTGACAAATGACTTATTTTCAGAGTATATAGAGAGACCTTATAACTCAAAAATTGACAATATTATTCAGTTGTGAGAATTCCAACTATGATAAAAAAAATTCGATTTTTAAAGCTGGGAAAAGATTTGGAAACTTTGCAAAATAAGATAATGAATGGCTGATAAGTACATAATATATGATATTTATCAGCACTATTCTTCAAGAAAATATGAATTAAAACACTAGATACCACTAAACATGCTAGAATTTAAAAATATACTATATGATTACTGTATGAATGACAAATGTTAGCAAAAACATGGAACAACTGGAACTCTCATGTCTTGCCAATGGAAGCATAAAATGTGACAACCCTTTGAGAACTGCATGGTAATTTCATATAAAGTTAAACATATACTTACTATACATCCTGGCCATTTTAATTCTAGGTATTTACTCAAGAGAAAGGAAAATATATGTCCCCCAAAGAATTGTACACAAATGTTTATTGCAGCTGTTTTCATAATAGCACAAAATGGAAGACAACTCAAATATTCATCCACAGATGAACAGGTAAACATATTGTGATATGTCTCTAAAATGGAATATGACTCAACAATAAAAAGAAATAAAGTACTGATATACACAAGGACATGCATGAATCTCAAAAATATTTTGAGAAAAAGAAACTAGGCCAAAAAACGCACATACAACATGATTCTATTGTTAAGAAATTCGAGACAAATAAAACTAATCTATAGGGTCAGAAAACAGATCAGTGATTGTCTGCTACCAGATACTGACTGGGAAGGGGCATGAAGACATTTTTTTGTGGTGATGGAAATATTTGATATCTTGATGTGGTAATTACATGGATATAAATACCTGCCAGACTTCATCAACCTACACACTTAAAATGGCATATTTTATTGTATGCTAATAATACTTCAACAAAAGTGATATTTTTAAAGAAGAGATACAATTGCATACACTCCAGTATGACTAAAATTATAAAGACTGTAAGACCAAGTGTTGGCAAGAATATGAAATAATTAGAACCCTTGTACATTGATGGAAAACTTATTTGGCAGTTAAAGTTAAACAAACAGCTTCCCTATGACCCAACAATTTCACTCCTAGCTTTATACCTAAGAGAAATGAGTATGTATGTCCACAAAAAGGCTTATAAAAGAATGTTCATAGAAGCTTTATTTGTAATAGCCAAAGGCTGGAAACTCCCCCAAATATCAACAGGAGAGTAGATAAACAAATTGTGGTGTGTAAAGGAACAAATTAATGATGCCCACAACAACTTAGTCTCAAAAGCACTGTATACAGTGAAAGACACATCAACTCATACAGTATTATCCTATTTATATGGATTTCAAAAACAGGCAGCACTAAACTATATGGATAGAAATTAGAATGACAGTTGCCTCTGGAGGCATGAGGAAATTTTCTGGGGTGATGGAGATGTTTTATATCTTAATCTGGGTAATGGCCATGTGTATTTCTCAAATTTCATCAAGCTGTACACTTTAATATTGCTGCATTTTACTATATGTAAAACATACCTTACAAAGCATGAAAAAAACATAAAAATAAAATTTGAAGCCAGAAAGATTTGGAGGGTTGAGAGTTCATTAGAGCTTGTGTTCATTTGTGCTTATTTTCTCATTTTCATAGAGATTTCAAAGATGCTAGTTATCAAGAATATACTTCACCAACAATAAAATTCTTCCTACAGCAAAGTGACACAGAAGTCTAGTTTCAGGAGGACACAAAGAAACAAAACCAGGAGACTGCTGAGCGGTGTAAGCCCAAACTCTTTGAACTCACAGAAGGGATTCTAAATTGGGAATCCAAACATTTTCTGTTTCCTAGCAGAAATACTCATGCATGCAAAAGCTCCAGGCAGGCAATGGGGCTATTGAAATGGCAATCATGGCCATGACAGATGTCTTAAAATGCATTTGAATCCATTCAGTCCCCACTTTAATGAAATGTGGCTTTCTCCCAGAGTTACTCCTAACAACTCATGCAGTCTGCGGTCACAGTTTATCTGACTTACAGGGTTCTGAGTTTTAAGTGCTGTGCCTTGGAATGTTTCTCACAGGCCATGAGACCAACAGTGCCTGCCACACAAGAAACAACACTTAATTAATAGTATTTTATTGTCGCTATCATGAAATGTGAAGCAGTATGACTGGACAACCAACAAGGGCAACATCCTGATTCAGCTCATCAGAACACAGCTCCAAAGAGATTTAATATTGGAGACACTTAGTAACACACTCATTTCTGGAGGGTACCATCCCTCTAATCAATAGGTCATGGTGTACATTCAGCTGCTTAGGAAGTATCTGCAAATGTGACATTCTGATTACAAGCTGGTACTCTATGGCAGATAGAATCTAGATATTTTCAAACTTAGAACTCTTTTAGGGTTGGCTTCATGGGTTCGTGACCTGTGCATACAGCTCTGTGCTCAGAAGGGCTCTGCACTTGGTTTAAGGCTTATTTCTCACCATCTTGAAATTCTAATAACGTTTTCAAAAGGAACCTCACGTTTTCATTTTGTACTGGGTCCTACCAATTATGTAGCCAGTCCCAGATGATACTACAAGTGCTCATCTCTCCTGGATCTTGAGACTAAAAAGGGAAACTTGGTCCTGCTGCTCTTAATCAAAAGCCTATCTATATATTTTTATTTGGTTCTTAAACTCACTGGGGGTTGGGGGTTATACCGTGGTGGGAGAATCTATGTACCAGTCTACATTTACATTTGCAAATCTGGCCAGGTGATGGCCCTTCAATTTGGCTCTATAAAAAGCCCTTCCTTGAAATACACAAGCTAGGGTGGGAGAAGGATACTGTGAAAATGAAAGGAAGGCTAGGCAAGGATTAAGTCAGAGTAATAATGAAGGAAAGGAAAAAGAAACGTACTACAATTGAGCTCTTAATTGCTCTCACTTGGATTTCTGCAGTTTGTTCTTTCTCCAGTTTGTTTCTCTGCCCATCTTTGCCAATCCACACAAAAACTTGTATGCGAATGTTCATAGCAGTAGTATTCATAATAGCACAAAACTGAAAATACAAATGACTTTCAATTGATGAATGTAAAATGTGATATACACAATGATATGTTATTCGGCAACAAAAAAGAATAAAGTATAGATATATGGTACAACATGGATGAGCCTTAAAAGCATTATGCTAAATGAAAAAAGTCAGAAACCAAAACATCACATACTGTATAATTCCATTAATATGAAATATGCAGAATAGGCAAGTTCACAGAGACAGCAAGTAGATTAGTGATTGCCAAGGGCTGGGGATGAGTGGGTGTGGAGTGGGAGAAATGGGGAGTGATGGCTGGCTAATGGGTATGGAGTATCTTTGTAGTGTGATAAAAATGTTCTAATTGATTGTGGTTATGGCTGTACACCTCTGTAAATATACTAAAAGCTATATAATTGTGCAGTTCAAATGGATGAATTGTATGATAAGTGAATTATATTTCAATAAAGCCATTTTTCCAAAATGTAATGTTAAGTGATCATTGCAATTTTAGCCTATTAGCTGCTTTTTCCCCTCAATCATTTTTAGTTGAAATAACCAAGACACACAGAAAGAACTCAGCAATACGCACACTGTAACTCAAGACAAATTTCCCCTGGGTCACTAAATAAACAGTCATCAGAGTTATCGAGTCTCTCGGATGAATTCTGGTTCCCATGATGCTGCATGCTGCACCTCTGCTGTAGTTCTCTTATCTAACAAGACCTCATCACTGCCCTTCTGCCACAATGAATCCAAGGAAGATGACAAGCAACATTTATTTTCCTTATTTTTTAGATTGTTTTATTCAAATAACTCACAAATCAACTAATCTTTTAGGTCATGATAATATTAATAATGAAAGTCATTTAGAAAAAAGTCATCCTAAAATATGTACAGTATATGAAAGGTTAACTGTATCTGGTCTTAAAAATGCAAACTACTAGGATCTCCCCTGGAGTGCTATTATTTACAGAGGATTGTTTCCTCTCCCTCTGATATTTTCATGGTGATACTAACTGGAGGGTTTCAGAATAGAGGCTACTGTGGAATGCTGGAGAATTCCTTCCGCAGGATCCTCCATGGTTGTATTACTCAATGATTGGATTCCCATTAGCTTCTCTTAGGGAAGCTAAGAGTAATTTTTTTTCACACGCATGCACATCCACACATGACTGCTGCAGGCTTTAATCCAAATCCATATAATGAATTTGCAGAAAGACATAAAAGCTGAAAGAAGGGATATGGAAAGTAGCAGCAATGCTGAAAGTGCTGTGATAGAAACAGCCTAAGTTGTGGTGTCGTGGTGAGTGGAGTATGAGCTAATCAATAGGCAGAGTGGAGACCCAGTGATTAAAGCATAAGCTGAGTGCACCAGAATACAGTCATGGCAGGCATTTCCTAGTGGAGTCCTTAGAGAAAGAATTCATGCCAAGTACAGTGGCCAGAAAAACCACAAGACACCCAGTTAAATCTGGTTTTGGATAAAGAACACATACTTTTGCAGTAGAAGTATCTTTCAAACATTGCACAGGATGCACTTATAGTAAAACGTTGTTTGTTTTTTGAGATTCCAATTTAACTGGATTCCCTGTATTTTTATTTGCTTAACCTGGCAATCGTAATTCTAAGGAAAGAAAGCCTCAGCTCACTAATGCCAGGTAAATGTGAGGAGGGAGAGGAAATTCTGAATACAGGTCCAGTATTCTTTACTCCCCCTAGCATAGAGGAGACAAGACACAAATGCCAAATTAACTTACTAAGAGTAAAAGAGTCACACTAGATCTGGCAAACTCCCATGAAGTTCATAGAGATCCACAGTTTAGAGGGCATTTTCCCCAATTTAGCATGTGAAACCTGGAAGCCACAGTTGCAGGAGCCCAGTATTCTAAGCCAGTGGTTCTCAAGCAGGAGTGGGTTTTGACAAGGTCTGGGGGATATCTGTCACAACTGTGGTGGGGGAACACTGGTGGAATTGGCTTCAAGTGGAGAGCGGCCAGATATCCTACTAAATATTCTACAGTACACAGGACAGTCCCTCACCACAAGGAATAATCCAGCCTCAAATGTCAATAGTACTTCAGGTGGAGAAACTCTACTCTCAGCTAAAGAGTAAGAGGAGAGCCTAAATGGGGAAAAGAGGAATGGCACTAGAAGTCATCACTGACGGCTGGTATAACCCCAGCAGCTGGAGATAAAGAGAATCCAGCAGACTCCACACAGTACCTGTGCAGCCAACATTCCTGCTCTCATGTAAAACCACTCCTGGAGGCACCCTAATGAGTTTGGAGAATGTGCAGAGGGCTGATGAGTGGGTGTCCTGAGATGTTGACCTCTCGGCATTTCTCTTTCCATAGGGGCCACCTTCCTTGAGCTCATATTGTCCTGATTCTCTTGGCAACCATCAAGAAATGCCCACCCACACCGTGACTCTTGTGTACAGACTTGATGCTGGTCTGGACTTTTGTGCACCCTGTGGCAAATGCCTTTGGGGCTCAGCTCATATCCCAGCCAAATCCCCAGTATTATGCTTAGTGGCTCTAACAGGTTCTTACTTCAAAGGGCCAGTTTTGTGTCTCCTGGTTGGAGAACCACACACAGACTTGCAGAATCTCTTTTACCTGCACATGTGAAGAACCAGGAGTGCCCGGAAATTTATATCCCCTCCCCACAGTGTTGGTGGGGCTATCCTGATGGGGAATACAGCACTGAGTGGAGTATACACTGTCCCCAGTTCTCCTCTATGGAGTTACACTGAAGTTACCCTCTGGGGGGGTGAATTTTATGAGACCATGAACCCTGTGGAGCCTCCCTTTCTTCTTCACCTATTTCCTCTACCATTTTTTCCCCAACAGTATTTCCTGACCAATCCCTTTCCTGTTAATCCTAGTCTTAGAGACTGCACCAGGGGAACACAGTCGAAGGCAGAACTCAACGTGCTGTCCTCAGCAGATTGAGGGATAGACATATGACCCCAAATGGGCTGCAGCAGATATTGACCACTGCCTTACCAACAACTATCTGTACACAAACCCTCTCCTGCCCTGCACACACAACCTGCGATGTGTTCAAGAGGCAGAAACCTTTGATTTCAGGAAAAGTTGTCCCTTCACTTAGCCTCAGAGGCCAAGTCATGATTGCGCCAAGCCACTCATGTTAACCCGATCGTTTCTTGCCAGTAATTGGTCTTGGAGTGGACACGTGCCCCACTTCTGGCCAATGGGATATAAGGAGAAATCCACTGAGGTTTTATTATTATTATTATTATTATTATTATACTTTAAGTTCCGGGGTACCTGTGCAGACCTTGTAGGATTGCTAGATAGGTATACCATGCCATGGTGGTTTGCTGCCTCCATCTCCCCTGTCACCTACATTAGGTATTTCTCCTAATGTTATCCCTCCCAAATCTCCCCCACCCCCTTCTGTCCCTCCGCTAGCCCCCAACCCCCAACAGATCTCCACTGGGGTTTTATAAGATCTTCTCTATCCCCCAAATAAGAGTGTAGTCAGAGGAATGATTTCTTTTCTATCCTTTCTTCCTCCCTATGATACTGAGGTGAAGAAGTGAAGCTTAGAGCTGCAACAAGCATCTGCAACCATGAGTATGAGCTCAAGAGGGTCACAAGACACTGCTCAGCTCCTGCTATCACTGAGTCACTGACTCAACCCAAGAGCCCCCTACCTCCAAACTTCTAGCTCTGTGAGATAATCAAATGGTTTTTTTTTTCTATTCACTTAAGCCACTGCTGATTACTCTTGTGCTTACCAATGAAAATATCCTGTGATGAAGGCCAATCATAGCCCTCTCATGAAACTGTTTAATAATTTGGATGCTGTAATAGAAATGGTCTCACTTGTTTTGGTATCATGAACTATAAAGATAGATGTCTCTGTTGGACTGTGATTGTCTTTCGTGACTATAGGAAGAAAGACATATGTAGTAGAAGAAATTAAAGCCAGCAGGGAGAGAAACAGAGCTGAGATAATAATGTTAAGTCTTGTAGTGACATCATCTTCAACTTTCTTATCTGTAAAGTGGTAATAATAATTCTTATCATGCAGGGCTGCTATGAGAATAATTTGAAATAACCTTTCAAATTGTAAACTGCCTGGTTCCACTTCTCTTAAATTTAAATACCTAGAGAATATGGTATTTCAGGCTTATCTGCAAAGAATCTTAATGTTTTGTTATTCAATAGTATTTGAGTTGTATCCTAAAAGTCAGTGTGCCCGAGCTTGAAAACTGGCTTCCTTTGAAAAGACTGGCATCTGATGCAGCTTTGCCCCAGTATGTGCAGCAGCTGTGCTCAGAGATGTCCAAAAAGAGAGGAGGGCAGGGAAGGGGAAAGGGAAAGGAAAGTGTAGAGAGAGAGAGAATTTTAGAGAGGAAGAAGTAGAAGGAGGAGGAGGAAAGAGGAGGAGGAAAAAGAATGAAGGAGGAGGAAGAAGAAAAGAGAAGGAAGATGAGATTGAAGAAGAGGAAGAAAAGGAAGAAAAAAGAAGAAAGGAAGAGGAGGAGAAAGAGGAAGAAAAATAAGAGCAGAGGAAAAGGAGGAAGAGAAAAAAGGAAGAAAAAAGAAGAAAGAGAAAGAAGGAGGCAGAAGAGGAAGAGGAAGAAGAGAAGGAAGAGAGAGGAGAAAGGAGAGAAGAAGAAGGAAAGAAAAGAAGAGAAAGAAAAGAAAAAAGCAAAAAGAAAAAGGAAAGGAATAAAATTGTACACATAATTGGGATTACAAAAAGCTTCATGGATGTTTCATTCATCAAGTATCTGTTGAGCCCCACTCCATTAAAAAATTAAAAAGCTAAAATTTACTGGCTGCTTCCTGTCACAAAAATCATGTTTAGCATTTAGTTTGCAATATTACATTTAACACTCAAAAATAAAAAAGAAAAACTATTAAATAGGAACTTTTATTTTTCTTATTTTACATTTAAGAAAACAGAAGCTTAAAAATTATATAAATTGCCCTAAGTTACACAGTTAAGTGGGTAGCCAGGATTTAGCCCAGGTGTGCCTAAGTCGATAGCCCCACTCTCAGCCACTCTTGTGCTAAATGCCACTGAAGACATTCACTGAGAATGAAAAAATATACAACATATCACTTAGGTGTCACGAGCTAGCCAGTGTAATTACCCAGTTCTGTATGTTTGAGATCCTTAACATAAGTGAAAGAAAAACAAAATGAAATGTAACATTTCCCTGTCTGGAAGTTCACGGCCAATGGTGGAGACAAAGTGTAAATATGCAGTTTTAATCGTGACCACTGTTCTAATGAATTCACTCAAAACCCATTGCAAGTTTCATAGAGAAAATGTTTTTAATGCCTAGTCTTCCATGATGAATGAGGATTTATCAAGGAAAGGGTATTAGAAGAGAAGAGAGAGGGGAAAGTAAGCTTCCAAAAGGCATGCAAGGCACAAGGTGTTTTCAGAGAGGTGAGCAGCTGAATGCATTGGAAGTAAAATTGTAGGAAATGCCATTTAATTTCCAAAAATATTCTGAGCTTACATAATGTTAGTCTCCCTCTCAGCCCCAAATTCTTAGTCATGCAATAAACATTATTTTTAAAGTTCCCATCTACTTTTGTCTCTCTGCCATACACATAAGTAAAACAAACTTTGAAACTGTTCAGCAGTTTCTAATAGTTTCATGTGATTTTTCCAGTCAGCTCTAATAAATGCTAAATGAAAATATAATTTTATATGCCATACCCATTCACGCACGCACTGCTCATTTTCCTTGTGATGACTTGGGGCAGGATGGGGGTGGGTGGGATCAGTGAGCCCAGTTGCTACATCTCTTCAATTTGTAGGTTCAAGAGGAAGGGATTTTTTCCCCACAACAATATAGCTAGCTGGTGACAGGAGGAGAACACCAAACATTGCTTCCTGACCCCTGTGGGCCTATGGGTGGGTGCCTTACTGTCCCTTCTCTCCAACTCATTCATACCAATTGAAGAGCTGGTCCCCCCAATTCTTCTTTCATATGTAGAAGGAGTTTTACTGAGCAGATATTTTATTTGATAGCACAAGAAACAGAAGCTGATTCTGATCTCAGTATATAGAAATCACAGTCAGGCATGTGATTAAGTCTGCACAGGGGATGAGAGCAGGAGAAGCTTGGGGAGGCGTGAAATGTGAGCCCAACACAAACACACAAGCCACCTCCTAATAAGGAAAAATGATGTTTTGACCACACTCTTGCAACAAAAAAGTCTGGGTTACAGTGACCTGAAAATCAACTCGCCCAGACGTCATGCTAGGTCAGGTAGAAAACCCCAAACAATCATTGGGTTGCCATGGGTGAAACCTACATCAGAACTTAAGTAAGTTCAAGGGCCAAGAGAAAAGAAATTTTTAGGAGAATTAAAATTTTTTTGGATGTGTAGAAACTTTAGATCTCTACATATTCATTTGTTCATTAATTCACTCACTTATTCATTCAATGGATAATCTTTGAGTGCTGATAAGGTAGACATTGTTTTTGTAATAAGGTAATCTACCAATGAATGAGCCAGGTTGAGGGGAAAACAGAGAGATGAAAACATACATCAATTATAAAAAATGATAAATCACTTATAATGTAACATGGTGAGAAATACTTTCCTTCTCTTCCCCTCCTTCCTTCCTTTCCTGAAATTCAATCCAAGACCCATGAGGTCAGGCCTTGCAGGACAGGTATCTGCATCAGGTGGGGCAGGAGTGGTGACCCAGCACAGTGTATCAAGTATCAATAGGAGGGCATTCACTCAGGGTAGTCTGTTGCTGGGGATCAAGCCCAAGTGGCATGAGGATGGCATCCACACAGGGGGATGATGGTGTTGGGCTAGCATGGGATGCTAGAGCCTGAATCAAGTGAATAAGATGCCATGTGCCACGTGGGGGGGAAGTGGTACTGGCAGTGGCTTGGCATGGGATTTTGGAGCTTGAGGCAGTGAGAGGAAGCACAGGGTGGGGTGTCAGAGCCCAAGAAAGTTGAGAAAAGCATACATGTAGAGGTGTGGGGGCTGGTGGTGGCAATGGGAGATTGGATACACACGGGGATAATTGATCAATTATGGTTATATGGAGGGTGGGAGCACCAAATTTCTCACTGTCAGAGAAGTAGAAAAGGAAAAAAACAAGAAAATGTTCATGTGGCACTAGATTGGAATTAGAAACATTGGTGTGAACTCATGATTTTTCAATATATGGAAATAGATATAGAGGTACATGCATATGTAGATACATGTACATATACGTATATGTGTATATAGATAAATACATATATTGCCCCGAATCTCTTCACTGAGAAGGTCTAAGAGTTGTGACATTCAATAGTAATGAGTATACTCTATGTACGGATCTCGGTTTCTAAATACCATGTTATACTAAACAGACCCAGGTTTCTTTGGGGAAGTGGCTTATGTAAGAGCTGAAGCAAGAAAGGTACAAGGTGAGACTAGAGCATTCTGTTAGGCCAGAAATCAAGGACATATTCAAAAAATGATGGGGACATATCAAAGGAACACAGAAAGCATCTTGAAGGGGCTCCCACTGCAGGGCTTCAGATTCAGCAAATAAAATAGATGATGCCCAGTTAAATTTGAATTTCAGATAAACAACTAATAATTTAAGTATGTCCATGTAATATTAGGCATGTATATGCGATATTTTAGACATATTTTACTAAAACTAGTATTATTGTTATTATTAATTTTTTATCTGAGATGCAAATTTAGCTAGGTTTTGTACATCTTATCAGGCAATCTTATCGCACTGCTAAATGTGGAACCCTTTGAGCATCAAAATAAATGAAAGTAATGGATTATAACCCATTGAATAAAATAAGAATCCATGAGTCCATGGTGATATAAATGGACTAATAGGAAGAGAAGAATTATTTTCCCTGTGATGGAATGCCAAATAATAATTATAGGAGTGATGGAAATAGAAAATTTTCAAATGTCAACCATCACGGTAATAATTAATTTAACCAAGAAACACCACTAAAACTAGTGAGTGAAAGTTTAATGTCAAATGAGATATTTATATCTCCTCAAATATGATATTCATGTCAAAAACGTATAACTTGAAGTTGATCATAAGGAATCATCAGACAAATACAATTTTACATTCTACAAAACAGCTCTCCAGTACTCTTCAAAAGTGTCAAGGTCATGTAAGTCAAACAATACTGAAGAACTGTTCCAAATATAAACAGAGTAAAGAGATATGACAACTAAGTACAACTCATGATCCTGGACTAGATCTTTCTGATACAATGGAGACTACTTAGACAATTAATTAAACTTGCTAGAGCATGGGGATTAAATGGCCATCAGGCACCATGCTCATTTACTTATTTTGATGATAGTATTTTGGCTATTTTTTTCTAGGAACTACACAATAAATTATTAGGAGGGATGGGGCATCATGTTGGAAACTTACTCTCAAATGATTTAGAGAAAAAGTTCCTTATACCATTACTTCAACCTTTTTGTAAGTTTAAATGTATTTAAGTATCTTTAAGTGCTACCATTAAAAATAACATAAAGTGAAACAAAGCTCTATTTTTAAATAGTAAAGCAGCTTGTCACAGAGACTTATCAATAGTCTATACCAACAGTACCCAACCCCTGAGCTGCAGACCAGTACCAATCCATGACCTCTTAGGAACCGGGCCATACAACAGGAGGTGAGTGGCAGACCAGCGAGCGTTACCATCTGAGTCCACCTGCTGTTAGATCAGCAGTGGCATGATATTCTCAAAAGAGTGCGAACCCTATTGTTAACTGTGCATGCAAGGGATCTAGGTTGCACACTCGTTATGAGAATCTAACTAACACCTGATGATCTGAAGTGGAACAGTTTATCCTGAAACCATCCTACCCACAACCCTGGTCTGTGGGAAAATTGTCTTCCACAAAACTGGTCCCTGGTGCCAAAAAGGTTGGCACCACTGGTCTACACCTTCTATACCTCTCTGTCCAGTTCAACCCAACGTTAAGCATTTTATCAGATGTAACATGTATGACATAATTCTTGTATGCAATGATTTTATAATAATCTATAGAGGATTTAGGGCTTATGCAGGGTAAGACATAACTATTAAATCCTGACAATTTATGAGAAGTTCCAAATGAATCATACATGCAAAACTGGGTAAAGTCTTTGAGTTAGTGTTTGCTCTAGCCCACCCAAGGAAGATGAGTTTCTGTAAAAAGCATCGAAAAATAAAGAGAAAGAATTTAGAACTAGACAAGGAAGATTTTCAGATGCACAAACAATAGCAATGAACCAAGAGCTTCAAAAAAGAGAAGTTCTGAATAGCTACTGAGGCCCAATTAGGAGATGGCTGAGTCAATTCAGGTATATGATAACAAAAGCGCTAACCAAGGTGAACAATGGCAGAAGGAAGAGAAAGTAAAGAATGAACACTACTGGAATTTTAAAGGCAAAAGAAACAATCTTTGTCTTCTTTGGTTTAGAGCACAAGTTGGCAAATGCTTTCTGTAAGATAGCCAGGTATTAAATATTTTCAGCTTTTAGGTCAGTTTCTGTAGCAACAACTCAACTCTGCCATTGTAGTGCAAGAGCAGCCATAAACCATACTTAAACAAATAGGTATGGCTTTGCACCAACACAACTTTATTTACAATAACAGGCATGTGGATCAAATTTGGCTCACAGGCCATAATTTGCCAAACCCTGGTTTGGAGGAGTCCAAGATATTAATAACTGTATGGTTTTGACTTAGGGTAACTTGAAGAATGATCAAACCACTGAGATGAGTAGAAAAGCCAGGAGGAAGAGATATTCAACATAACAGCATCAGTTTCATTTTACCCTTGCTGCGCTTGAACACTAAAAGAAGAGGGCTAGCAAAGGCAAGGGATCGGTGATTTGACCATAGAGAAAAGAAGGCCATAGAGACAGGTAAAGGGATGCATTCTGTGAAGGTGTTGGAAATGTAAGGTAAAAGGTATTCAGGAAGCATGTGAGAGCCTTGAAAATGTGAGGACCGGACAGGTAGGAATTTGAAACCAGGCACCAGATAGGCATTATAAGGGCACTAAAGGTGAAATGTAAAGAAGTTAGTGAGTTAAACCAGAAATGCAGGTGGCAGACATATCCTAAGGTGACACCCCCCTCCAATGAATCACACCGTTATACAATCCCTTCCCCTTGAGTGTGGGCAGAACCTGTGACTTACTTTGTACCAACTGAATATGGCAAAAGTGATACGATACCACTCCCCATAATTATATTCCATTATATAAGACTCCATCTTAGCAAGCTGAGCTAAGAGACTCTCCCTTGCTGACTTTGAGGAAGTGAGCTGCCATGTTGAGAGGTCTGGGAAAGGGCCATAAGGCAAGGAATGACGTGGACTCCAAAAGCTGCGAGTGGCCCCCAGCCAACAGTCAGCAAGAAAACAGGGACCTTGATCTTACAACCACAAAGAAATGAATTCTGCCAACAACCACATGAGTTAGAAGTTGACCTGAAGCCCCCAGAGAAAAATGCAGCTCAGCTGACACATTGATTGCAGACTTGTAGGACCCTGAGCAGAGGACTCAGTTAAGCTGTGCCTGGACTCCTGACCTGTGGAAACTGCAAAATAATAAATGTGTGTTGTTGTAAGCCTCTAAGTTTGTGGCAATTTGTTATGCAGCAATAGAAAACTAATACAATTAGGAAAATGGTGTCCCAGATGGTGCTGTGATTTCAGACTGCAACTGGTTTCCAGGTCTCATTCTATTTGCCAGTTTATGGCTATTCACAGTCTTTGGAAGGCCCAAGCCTAGAAATGCCTCAATTATTACCAGCTTTATACATTTTCTTGTTGCTTTTCAAACAATGGGTGGGCGGTGGGAATAATACCATGCTAGAATCATTTTACTTAAACACGAATTTGACTTCACTGAACAATAAGACCCAATCATACTATATCAACATTGAAACATCAGATAAAAACTTAACCATTTTTCAAAAAGAGTATCTAATGTTGGAATCGTAATGCCAAATGTGAATGGTGAAGGGTGAGAATGAAGCAGTCAAGAAGTTAGAATTGAAATGGTCATCACATAATTCTTTGCCTATTCTTGTCACTTCTGAGGAATGTTAACAGTGTAAAAGCAAGCCAGAAACAGACTTTGGGGGAATTCAAATTTGTGTCTAGCCTTGGAAAACAGAATGCAATTTGCAGTGTATCATTTTAATGACCCTTGTTATTTAATAGTGCAATAATAAACAGTACAACTTAACAATTTTTGCAAACTGCTGTGGCTGAGTAGTCCAGTTCTTTAATATATAGTTTTAAATAATTAGAAACCAAACATTCTATATATCAGAATGAAAATATCAATGCTAGAAAAGAATGGCTTAAAAAGAAAACCCTAGCCAGCCATTCAAAGAGCACTGCTATCTATTGACCAAGTCCTATATGTGCTGAGCATTTAATCAACAACTAAACATACAGAAGTGCTCAGAAAACCAATCTGATGAACTTGATGGGGAACAGTTATACATGAGCCTCATAAGAGTCAAGAGTAACATAGTTAATATAATTGTGAAAAAGAGGAATATTTATATGTACTAACATGGACAATGTTGAAGGTAAGGAAATGTGCTTGTATACTATAGTCCTATTTGTGTTTAGAGAGAAAGAGGGAGAGAGAAAGAACAAACCAGATGATTAGGTCGCTCTCCACCAAAATTTGTTCTTCATTTATTGTATATAATAGAATTGTAGCTTGGCATATAGCCTCCCAGCTACACTTCAGTTCTCGGCCCCATTAACAGTTAGGTATTGCCATGTAAATAAAAAAGAATTGTTGTGCTTATGTGTAACATTTTAAAGCATTTTTATGCAAACAGACATTTTCTACATTTGTGTTATTGAAATCAAAGCATGGAGTTGCACCCAAGTCTTCATTTTTTTAACCATACATCCATCACTGGATTTTAACAAAGCCAAATCATCTGTCAAATTAAATTAATATTGCTATTGTGAAACTTACTGATTGTTATACATAAAGTATTTGTTTTGATTTATAGATTTAGTAGTAGGTGGTTTCAATGCAGTAAAGGAACATCCCAGAGAATCATTATTCATAAAATATATAAATCCTCCTGCCCTTATTTTGTAGCACCAAAGAGCTGCCTAGTAGGAAGTTGTATCACACATCAGCCCTACAAGTTGTAGTGACTATTTTGGTGACTTTATTTTGGGGCCCATGTTTGAAATCCTGTTTATGTTCTCTGCTATGTGTACATCTTTTATTGGTTTAGCCATCACTAGATCTTCTTTCTTCTGCACTAGCTTCAACTGCTCTGGAGGAGGAGGATTTAACTTTTTGTGGTTCCCTGAGGGCCATCAAAGTGAATTTACTGTATGCTACGAAGCCTGTGTTTTCAGTAAGATCATAAGAAACATCAATTTCTAATGTAATACATCCAGACATGTTTGTATGATACTAATAAAAACTTAGATTATATAGATAAGATTTCTGAATATAAGAAGTTTATTCATAGTCTTACATAAATAACTATAGCTCTATTTCAGTAAAATTAGAGTTAAGTCAACACTGGGAGTCTGTTATGGACTGAATGATTCCCCCTAAAATTCCTATGTTTAAGCCCTAATCCCCAGTGTGATGGTATGTGAAGGGAAGGTCTTTGGAAGGTAGTTAGGTCCAGATGAAGTCATGAAGATCGGACCCCATAATGGGATTAATACTCTTATAAAAAGAGGAAGAAAGACCAGAGCTCATTCCCATACTCGCTTGCACTCTCTCTCTCTCTCTCTCTGAGGAAAATGTGAGGACACAAGGAGAAAGTGACTATTTATAATCCAGGTAAAGAGGCTCACTAGGAACTGAATCTGTCAGCACCTTGATCTTGGACTTCTCAGTCTCCAAAACTATGAGAAATAAATTCCCATTGTTTAAGCCACCCAGTCTGTGGTATTTTGTTACAGCAGCCTGAGCTGACTAAGACAGAGTTCACAAAAATTTTTCTTCCTTATTGATCACTATTTGAACAACAAAGCTCTAGAGTAATGGTTCTCAACCTTCTTTTTGTTCACTTTAACACATAAAACAATGATGCTCACATGCATGACATTCTTCCATGACGGTAGAATCCCAAAGTTGTGTACAATTAGCTGCAACCTCTTCATCTTGCAATCATAAAAGGATGCTAAAATATAAGTCGGCATATCATTATTGTTGCTGTAACCTTGAATTTGACTGAATTTCAATATATAAATTACATTGTGTCAAAATTTGAGATTTATCCATGTTGACACATATTGGCCCAGTTCACTTATTTTTACTGAAATACTATCCCATAATTAATTTATCTATTCTCATAAGGGTATGATCTTTCCAATTTTTTCTCATCACAAGTAACGTTGCAATGAACAGTCTCATGCATGTGTATGAGAATTTCCCTAGAGTATGTATTTAGAAGTGAAGTTGATGATTCAAGAGCCTAGTATCTTCCACTTTACTAGACATCACTATATTGATCTCCATAAAGGTGGTACAATTTATATGCTTACATGTTTACATGCAATGGATGACAACTTCATATATATTCTCTTTATTTTTTTTACTTTCATTAACTCCAAAAATTTATCTGTACCTGTTGGCAGATGACTGAAAAAGAAGTATATATCACAAACTCAGCTCCACCTCATTCTACTCTTACCGTCTGTGCATTCAGTCACTCCTTCAATAGACATTGATAAAGGGCCCACTATGTGCTCAGTTCAGTGAGGGTGTCAAAGTAGGAAAACCTGTCTGTGCCTTCCCAACAATAAGATCGTAGGCTACTCATTTCAGCTCCCTGAACTTTGGTCTCATTTTAATCAAAGTGAGATTTAATCTAAGTGAGATTTAATCAAAGTGAGATTCACCTCACTGAGTAAATAATAAAAAGTAATCCAAAGTTTGATTATATCGAAGCATTTGTGAGCAAGTGGAAATTTTGTAAAAGATAAAATACTGGTCCGAATTCTCAAATACTTTTTTGTTGTTGTTGAAATAAACAATTATACACAGGTAGAAGAAGTAACCTCAGTAATCCTGTCCATGTTTTGAAACCATTTGGTAAAAAGCAGTACTTTGAAGCATTTTATTTCATTTCATCTTTTCTTTTGCTTATTTCATTGATATATAATAATTGTACATATTTATAAGGTGGCATTCATACTATGCTGCATTTGGTCAGGGTCTCTGGTAACTTCCCCTGATTTTAAGAACCAGGGTACTATCAAGTAAGTTATATCTTGGAAAGCACTTCTCTCTTCCCCCTGTCCCATAACTAAAATAATATCCTAGAATGAGATGTTTCTGCTTTAATACTTTCTGGCTATGTAGAAGAATGCCAAAACAAGTGAAAACTAAAACACACAGGCAAATCAGGTACTTGGCACTCTAAGAACTGGTTGTTTCATTGACTTGATCTTTTCTACTTCTAATACATAGAGTCAAGCTGACTTTTGCGTGTAGACAGAACCTTAATGTTTACTGTGGCACTGGGAGTCATTCATCTTTAGTTAGTCATGTGCTTGAGCTGAAGATATTTGTGAAGTTTACGTTTATGAAAATGTTTTCTCAACTTCAGGCAAGCAGTATTTTTTTTCCCCTTCTAAACATACCATAGGAGTTTTTTTTTTTCTATTAATTTGTTTATCTTCAAAATAGTAGTCCTGTACTTCTCCACTCCTTTGCTTTCTTAAACAAAATGGCATCTCCTCATTCTCCCTCTCCATGCCCTTTTGGGGCTTCCAGGACTTAAAAGATCCTCTGAATAGTTTCTTGCAGTAATTCCTCTGCAAAGAGCAAAGGTTTTTAGGTGTTTATATAATGACTGTTTTCTCACATCTTTTTGCTATCTTGGGCTCTAGGTTTCCTGACCTCTGGCTCCTAGTGTTAATGTTCTCGTCTTTCATATATCTCATCCTTACTGCCTGAAGGGACTCTGATCCCTGCCTCTCCCAAGCACTGCTGGATGCAAATGGGAAGAGGAAGAAGTGGCATGGAGGTCTGCCCCTGGACAAGGGCCATCTTTACATTCTGAGGCATCCAGATTTGCCAAGTATGACTTCAGCTGGAAACAATCTTGAGGCAGAAAGACTTACTGAGCCATATTCTGCAGTTAAATGAGTGTGCACATCAGCTTTCTTCCTCACAGACTAATTTAGATACCTAGGTCTTGTGGGGTTTTTTTTAAACTTGCTTAATTTTCTTCCTGGAAGAGTAATACTGTTTTCCAACAGTCTTTAGAATAGGAGGATAATTACAGAAGGGAGAGAATTGTTTAGTCACATGTAGAAACTTTTCTGAGATTTTATAAAATGAAAGGACTTGAAGGGGCATTGAGCCACCTGAACCACTTTTTCTTTTTTATTCCATTAGTAAATATTTACGGACCCTTCCTTTCTTTGGAAGGTACTTCCCAAGTAACTTGGTCATCTACCTGCTTCATCCATGGGGGCTCCCTCTCCTTATTGACTTGCCTACTATGCTGTACTCCACTGAGAATAAAATACCCTTTCCCAAGTACATTTTAATAACTTTTCATTAAATCCTACAACTGAAGTTTCAGAAGCAAAGAGAAGGCCACACATGGTGGCTGACACCTATAATCCCAGCACTTCGTGAGGCTGAGGCAGGCATATCACTTGAGGTCAGGGGTTCGAGACCAGCCCGGCCAACATGGTAAAACCCTGTCTCTACTAAAAATACAAAAATTACTCAGGTATGGTGATGTATGCCTGTAATCCCAGCTACTCAGGAGGCTGAGGCAGGAGAATTGCTTGAACCTAGGAGGCGAAGGTTGAAGTGAGCCAAGATGGTACCACTGCACTCCAGCCTCAAAAACAAAAGAAGCAAAGATAAACATTTTTTCAAAGTGAAATTACTAGTATACCATTTAGAAAAATCATATAAAATAAATCAAATCTTTTTGGGGGAAGGTTGAGAATCTCAAGTTGAGCTCAACATTTAACCATAATGACAACTCTCTCCTGTAAGCTATATTTATAATGTATATGAAGATTTCAACAGGATCATGGACATTAATCCCATAACATGATTCATGAAACACCCACCAGAACACACACTAGAAGGGCTGACATGGAACAGCCAACAGCATGGTTGTTGGCAAGGTTTCGAAACCCTCAAAACTCTAATATAGTGGTTGGCAAATTGGTTCTGTAAAGGGCCAGATAGTAAATATGTTTGGCTTTGTGGGACATACAGTTGTTTTCACAAGTACTCAACTCTGCCCTTGCCACAGAAAAACTGACATAGACAATACATTAAAAAAGAAAACTGAGATTGTGTTCCAATACAACTTTACTTACAAGCTGGCACAGTGACTTACGCCTGTAAGCCCAGCACTTTGGGAAGCTGAGAAGGGAGGATTGCTTCAGGCCAGGAGAATGAGACCGCCCTGGGCAACATAGTAAGATCCCAACTCTACAAAAAATTACAGAATTACCTGGGCGTGGTGGTGCACACCAGTAGTCCTAGCCACTTGGGAGGCTGAGGTGGGAGGATCACTTGAACCCAGGAGTTTGAGACTGCAGTGAGTTGTGATCTTACAAACAAAACAGGGGTCTTCTAGCCATAGTTTGCCAGTTCCTGCTCTAATACATTGTTGATGAGAATGTAAATTTGTACAAGCAGGTTGGAAAACTAAGACTAAATTACAATTGACATTTGAACAACATGAGAGGAGTAGGGGTGCCAAACTCCCATGCAGTCGAAAATCTGTGTATAACTTTATGACTCCCCCAAAACTTTACTAATGCCCTGCTGTTGACCAGAAGCCTTATCAATAGCATAAACAGTTGATTAGCATGTATTTTGTATGTTATATATTATATACTGAATTCTTACAATAAAGTAGCCTAGAAAAAAAGTAATGTTATTAAGAAAATCATAAGGAAAAGAAAATATATTTACAATTCATTAAGTAGGAGTGGATCATCATAAAGCTCTTCATCCCCATCATCTTCATGTTGAGAAGGCAGAGAAGGAGGAGGAAGAGGAGGGTTGGGTTTTGCTGTCTCAAGGGTGGCAGACACAGAAAAAAATCTACATATAAGTGAACCCACACAGTTCAAACTTGTGTTGGTGAAAGATAACTGTGCGTGTGTGTGCACATGTGTGTGTATGTGTGTATACAAATGAAGCCTCAGCAATTTCATTTCTAGGTATAGACACATGCAATACACAAGTGTGTTTATTAAAAAACTTGTACAACAATGCATGACTTGCAATAGTCAAAACCTGGAAATAACTCATATGTTCATCAATAGTACAGTAAATAAATTATTGTATATTCATACAATGAAATATTACATGGCAATGGAAGTGCATTAATTACAAATACATGTGACAACCTAGATAGATGTCACAAAAATATTAAAGCCAGACACAAAATAATATATAACATGTGGTTTACATAAAATGCAAAACTAATCTATGGGGTTACAAGTTGGGATAATTGTTACCTTTGGCAGACAGGGGCAGATAATGCCTAGAAAAGGAGGCCTTAGAAGTTTCTGGAGTTCTATTTCTCATGATGCTCTATTTCTTGATCTTGATGCTAGTCACATGGGGGAGTCCACTTTGTGAAAACAAAGTAAGGTGTGTATTATGATCTATCTGTACACTTTTCTGCATGCGTTTTAGGCATCGATAAAATACAGTTGACTCCAACAACATGCATTTAAAATATGCAAGTCAATTTATATGCTGATTTTCTCCTTCCTCTGCTACCTCTGAGAGGCAAGACTAACTCCTCCTCTGACCTTCTTTCTCCTCAGCCCACTCAATAGGAAGACATGAAGATGATAGCCTTTATGATAATCCACTTCTACTTAATGAGTTTTTCTTATGATTTTCTTAATAACATTTTCTTTTATCTAGCTTACTTTATTGGAAGAATACAGGGTATAACTCATATACAAAATACATGTTAATCCACTGTTTATGTTATCTGTAAGGCCTCTGGTCAACAGTAGGCTATTAGTAGTTAAGTTTTTGCAGAGTAAGAAGTTATATGCAGATTTTCTTTTTTCTTTTTTCTAATTTTCAGATGGAGTCTCGGTCTGTCACCCAGGCTGGAGTGCAGTGAGGCAATCTTGGCTCACTGTAATCTCCACCTCCCAGGTGCAAGTGATTCTCTTGCCTCAGCCTCCCAAGTAGCTGGGATTACAGGTGCGCACCACCACATCTGGCTAATTATTGTATTTTTAGTAGAGACAGGGATTCACCATGTTGGCCAGGCTGGTCTCGAACTCCTAACCTCAAGCAACCCACCCGTCTCAGCCACCCAAAGTGCTAGGATTACAGGTGTGAGCCACTGTGCCCAGCCATATGCAGATTTTCTATTGCACAAAGGGTAGGAACCCCTAACCCCTCATTGTGCAGGGATCAGTATTTACAAATACAATTTGTGAAGACTTCTTCAATAATCCACACAGTTTTAATCCTGTTTCCTCAGTGAAACTTTCCTTGCAGCCCTGGGACAGACTTAGTCACTTCCTCCATGGAGTTCCCATGGCACATTGCACATTCCTTTACTGTGTGTACTAATTCATGATTATTTATATATGTTCTTGCCAGGGTTAGACTCCTGCTGCTTGAAAACAGGGACTACATTTTAATCATCTTTGTGTGCCCAAGAGACTAACAAATAGACCAATCTAAAGCAGACTAGGAATAAACACTACCAAATGATTTCAAGAACTTTGGATGATCACTGGAAAATGCCACCATGAGTTGATTACTCTTTAGCCCTTGCCAAAGACTCATTGCAGTCATTTGATGATCCAGAGAGAGATTCCCAAAGTTCGATGGAAATGTTCTTTCTCTCTCTCTCTCAGATCTTCAGAGGCATGACCCCTTATGCATTTGATCACAAGCAAGGGCAATACCCAGAATGTATTAGTTCCGCAACTCAAAGAAATTCATTTCATTTCACAAAACCTAATGTTATACCCTTTGCTACTTTTTTAGTAGAGACTTTAGACCAGAAATACCCATTTGTATACACACACAAAGAGATCTGTGTCTTTTCCAAAACCGTGGTTGAAAAATTATCTATTTTCTTATATAATGTCCCACATAAAATGCCCTACAAGATATATTTCTCTTTACAATCAATGGCAGGAAAAAAAGTGGTCTTGGCTGATAAATTTATGTGTCAATTTTTTTTGGGGGGGCGACCCAAGAACTGTTTCTTTCTTTCTTTCTCATTTGTCGGGAAATACAGAATTCAATCAAATGTTCAACCCTAATGATTCAGTCATTTCAGGGCTCCAGTGACATCCTTGCTTCTGCTCCTTCTATTCTGTTTCAGTTCTACTTTTATTTGTAATTATTTTTTGTTATTATGTTTACTTTGTTAAGCTTCCTTGGAAAGCAGGTACAGTACCTATCTTAAATTGGGAGTTTTCCATCTCAGTACTATTGACATTTTAGACTAGCTAATTTGTTGTTGTCATGCTATGCTGCATATTGTAGGTTGTTAGGCAATATCCCTGACCTCTTCCCCACCAGATACTGGCAGTGTCACCACCACCACTCCCAAGTTGTAACAGTCAAAACTGTCTCCATATCATGCCAAATGTCCTCTGGTGGATAAAATTACCCCCTGTAAAGAATCAGAGCCTTAACTATGTAAATAAGTATTCTAGAACTCCTTTAAGCCCCTCATATCTAAACTTGCTCACCAAGCAGCTATTAAAGAAGATGCAATGAAAATTATTGATTAAAACCCCAACTATATCTTTACCCACATTAGTGCAAATAAGCAGGTCTTTAGCTAAATGAGGAAAACACATACGCACACACTGGCTTACTGAGCCAGAAGACTGAGACTGAAGAGACACAGAGTTAAAGTCAGGAAATGGACGATGGTGGTTTCATGCCTTTCCTGGAGATAAACACATAGGGAGAAAATGATCCCAAATGGTTAACAGCCACCAACAATGTTAGAAAGATAGGGCAATGCCACACTGGATAAATTTTAATGGGAAGAGTAAACTCAAAAGTTAGCACGTGTTCCTTTTTGTACTTCTCCTCCCTAGCCCTGGTAAATGAAAACATCTGAAAGAAGACTGGATTTTTTTTTCAAAATAAAAAATGACTGAGAAGTCTGGGTGGCTTTTAGTGAACAAAAGTAGGAGCTTCCCTGAAATTTTCCCTGCAAAGAGCAACATAATGAGGGAATGAGTAACCGAGTCCAAACTAGGCAGGTGACAAGGCAGTACAAAAGACCTGCCTCCTGCCAGTGTAGTGCATTACACTTTCAGCTATGAGCTCCTGTTTGGCTCTCTGTGGCAGCCTAGCAGGTTGTACTCCCCTTGTTTTATACTTGGGTTAGTCAAACATGTAAATGGCACCGATTCAGGGACTTGAGGTTTCATACTATTATTGAGTGGTAAAACACAGAAGAGTTTCAATATCGCTGATCATTAGAGAAATGCAAATCAAAACCACAATGAGATGCCATCTCACATCAGTCAGAATGGTTACTATTAAAAAGTCAAAAAATAACAAGATGTTAGTGAAGTTGTGGAGAAAATGAATGCTTATGCACTACTGGCAGGAGTGTAAATTAGTTCAACCATTGTGGACAGCAGTGTGGTGATTCCTCCCAGAGCCAAAATCAGAACTGCCATTCAACCCAGCAATCCCATTACTGGGTATATACCCAGAGGAATATAAATCATTCTATCATAAAGACATATGCACGCATATGTTCATTGCAGCACTATTCACAATAGCAAAGACACAGAATCAACCTAAATGCCCATCAATGACAGACTAGATAAAGAAAGTATGGTACATATACACCATGGAATACTATGCAGACACAAAAAGAATGAGGTCATGTCCTTTTCCGGGCCATGGATGAACCTGGAGGCCATTATCCTTAGCAAACTAATGCAGGAACAGAAAACCAAACACTGCATGTTCTCACTTATAAGTGAGGGCCAAATGATGAAAACTCATGGAAACAGAGAACAACAGACATTAGGGCCTATTTGAGGGTGGAGGGTAGGAGGGTAGAGCGTAGAGAAGCAGAAAAAAACAACTAGCAGGTACTATGCTTATTCCCTGGGTGATGAAATAATCTGTACAACAAACCGCTATGACATGAGTTTACCTATATAGCAAACCTGCACATGTACCCCGAACCTAAAACAAAAGTTAAAAAAAGAACACAGAAGAGCTTGAATGGGGGATTACATCAATTCTATGCAAACTACAAGACCCTTCTCCCTGAAGTCTCCCCCTGATTCTCCCCAGCTCTCAGTCAGAAGAATCAGTTTCTTCTCTTTAGCCTTTGGCTTGCTCTTCATCAGCACTATCTGAGTGGGGGCTTTTTCTTCCTAATCTAGCACATAGCGTCTTAATCATCTTTGTTTTCTCCTCTGTTTTTACTAAGCACAGAGCCTTGTAGGACTCCAAAAATGTTTGTTTAATTGAGCCTTATCTATTAATATACTCTTGAATCCCTACTGATTATTCAGTAGAGAAAGTTGAGTCTTAAAAGCCTCATTCTAAAGGGAGAGGAATTCCTAAGAAATATCTAGAGGTTTGTGACTCTGTGACCCTTCAGAAATGAGGGCAGTTATCAGTTCTTTGCAGGGGCAATCCTTTCCCTACACTTTCTAGGATGTGACCTTCCAGTGGCACTCGGGATGGACATGGCAGCACAGCTTTTAAACAATGACTAAGGGTGTGCTTGAATGAGAAGGATTCCATATCTCACTCTCCATGTCATTAAAACAAGGGATATTTGCTCAGGTGACAGGGAAATTTATCTCAAGGGCTTCTACTGTTTCTGTGGCGTAAAATGTACATTTCTATCTTTCAAAAAAAAAACCACAGTATAATTATTTCTAATACATACTTTCATGTCATGAGTTTTCAATCCTTGTGAGTGCCCGTGAGTTTAGAGATTCACTCCTATTTTGTAGAGAGAAACTGAGGCTTACAAAGGTTGAGGCACCTTCCTAAAGCCATTGTGCCAATTAATGACAGAGCAAGCCATCTGATTCTCCATCGAGGGCCGTGGGATTCCAACAGAGGAAATTGTGCCCCCAGGCAGACATGTGTATTTAGATATGAGAATAATTATAAAGTTAGGGGACTGTCATTCCTGTCTGGGCCACTTTGCCCCCAGCTCCTTGCAGCTGCCTCTACTGATAAAATCCTAAGACCTTATTATAGAGTAAAACTTTGGCCAGCAGCCTCAGAGAGACTTTTAGTGGTGCCTGTAAAGTAGTCCCACTGCTAATAAAGTAGTATGCACTCATTCAACACATACTTTTTGAGCCCCACCTATGATTTTGCACAAAATATGTTGAAAGTCAAAACACCCTCGTGGAGCTTGGTTTCTCAAGAGGGAAACAGTTGTTAAATGAAAAAAAAAAAAACACCCATATAATGGAAAGGTACAAGGAGAGAAAGTATGGGGTGTTTACCTAGCATGCATGTGGGTAGGTAGGGTTACAGGATTTAGTAAATAAGGTACAGGACATCCAGCTAATTTTGAATTTCACATTAAAAATGAGTATTTTTTTTGAGTTGGAGTCTCGCTCTGTTGCCATGATACAGTGGTGTGATCACAGCTTACTGCAGCCTTGAACTCCTCGGCTCGAGTCATCTTCCCACCTCAGCCTCCCAAGTAGCTGAGATTATAGGAGTGAGCCACCTCATCTGGCTAATTTTTTAACATAAGCATGTCCCATGCTATATTTGGGACATATGCATACTTACAATATTATTATTTATCTGAAATTCAAATTCACCTTAGCATCCTGCATTTTACCTGGCAACCCTAGGGAGATAAAATATAGCTATAGTTTCAGAGATGTAGGCTTGCCCTGACCCTGACCGTAACCCCAGCTCCTAACTCCATGCCACTAAGTCTGTCTCTCCATTTCCTTCTAAACCACATGCCAGTCAGCTTGGCTGGGCTACTCCTAGCCTGGCAATCTCATTGCTCCCAAAAACTGACTCTAGCTGCCTTTGGACCCACCCAGGGACTGGAGTCCTTTTGCAATATGCTTTCCTCCCCCAGTCTTCCACTGTATGCCACCTGTGCTTGGTATAGTCTTTGGAGTCTAAGATATCTCTTTGACTATCATTTTCCCAGCCCCTACCCCTTTCAAATCTCAGCTTCCTTGCCTCTTCACTACCTCAAATGCTGATGAAATTGCAAAACATGCCTCATGCCTGAGCCAACTCACGGTATTAAACACACACACACACACACACACACACACATTACTTATCACACATGCAATCTATATGGTAAGCTAGTCACCATTTGGCCTTTTATCATTTAGATGTCTTTATTTACAATCCCTCATCAACATAGTGATAACCTTGATATTGGAATCATTAAGCAAAACTTCAAATTATACCCATCTGAGTTTGGGTGCTAAGTTATGCTACTGATTCTAAAGCTCTGCAAACAAGTGATCCATCTACTTACATTGTTGATCATAATCCCATGAGAAGATCTTTTGATCAAAATCTCTGATCCCTACAATGATGGCTAACAGAGCTCATCATACTGGTTAAACTCCTCCAAATTCTTTATTTGCCATTCATCATATATTTAAGAACATCTCCACGACTAATATTATTCAGCTAAACAAAATAAAATTTGAGATTTCTGTATCTAGGGCCAGGAACAGATGGAAGTAGAAAAGAAGGGGGATAGCTGGGGAGCTGAAAAAGAATGTTTTAGACCCAATATACAGCTTATATACAGAGGATAGAGATGCCTTCTTTAAGTTGTATCTCAAATTCTATACAGAATTCTGATTATATGCATTTTGTGGGAACCTCAGAATTAAATGATTTCCCAAGTTGGGAGTGACTTTTCTTTTCATATGCAAACACCGAGGCTCTGCCAAGGAAAGTGACTGTCGTAGCCTATCAGGTGGACTTTCACATTCTCAGTCCTCCCTGATATTTGCTACATTCTGTTCACTGATTCATTACTTTTTAATTTCAGGGTAGATATTTTTAAAAAGTGGTTTTTGTTTTGAGAAATATTCTATTCAGGAATTTGAAATCCTAAGTCTAAACTCCAGAAGGTTATCAGAAAAGAAAATCCATAAAGTGAGGAAGGTTAGAAAAACATAAGACACTTTGTCCTGTGTTAAAAGTTGCATCAACAAATGGTAAGTGGAAGGAATGTGGTTAAAGGCAAGAAAAGCTACGTTAAACATCCCTCAGTCAGTGACGTCAGTATAGCCATTGTCAGGAAAGGTCCAGTGCTTTCATAGGCCCCACTTCCAGGAATAACTCCTCTCACTTCCCTGTGTTCAGAATGAGAGGACCTCTTGGGTAACAGGGATACCTTCAGATGCCAAACAAAGAATATTCAAAGATAATAGTTGGTGGTTCAAAATTCTCTCAAGGAAAACACTCAGTTGACCTTTGATGTATCAGATTAAGCTGTGGAATGTCCAGTAAAAGATATGTAATGTGTACTTTCCTGTATGACAGATATCAGATCAGGACAAAATTATAAATGGCATTTTCCTGCAGATGACTAAGAGAAGTACTCATAGGAAGTTATTCCCTCCAGAAAGAATCTAAAATAGATTATATATGTCCTTCTTTTCTGTCTAAAAAGTTGGAGGAAAAATAAGAAGGAGACAATTACATTTTTCCATAAAGAAAAGGGAAGGTGAGTGTGATAGACGGCACTATTGGTCCCAATTCTTCATGGTTCCCTGAATTCATACCCTGTGAAATTTCTATCACTAAAGAGGGCATTTCCCTGCCTGCTGAATTTGAATTTGGCCACGTGATCGTATGGAATGGCCAAATGAATGGTAGCCAGCTTGATGCCACAGATGCACTTGGATGGTTGGGCTTGCACTCTTTTCCATGACAGCTGTGAAAAAACCTGCTGCCACCCAGCCTGGGTCCCAGAGTGAATACACAAGGATAAAAGTTATTCCCATTTTGGTAAGAATCCAAGGTCATGTGGATCCAGAACCTGAATCAGAGTCACACAATCCAAGCTTGCATATCTTACATTTTTAAAGCATAGAAAACACATCGGAAGATTTTGTGGCACATAAAAAATTTTATGAAATTTCAAATCACAGTATCTATACATACATAAAGTTTTATTAAAACATAGCCATTCTTGTTTGTTTATGTATTACTTATGGCTGCTTTAGCCCTACAATAGCAGAGTTGAGTAGTTGGGACAGAAAACATATGACCTGCAAACCTGAAAATATTTACTATCTAGCTCTTTCCAAAAAAGAGTTTTTTGATTCTTCTTGAAGACACCAAGTTTTGAAGTGGTTTGCTATGCAGCAATATGCAAGTGATTTTCCCCTACAAAAGAGCAGTAAATAATTATTAGTAATTGCATTACAGGAAATGAACATACTTAAAATAACACAAATGTAGAAGAATCAGAGGATCTACTGGTTACTGGTTCCTAAATGGGTTATACAAGCCTCCTATTGTATCATATTGCCAGGGATTCTTGAGTAAATTGATTATATTTCCTGTGCTATGCTGGATTATTTTGCATCCAAACACAGTGACTAAAATAGAGGAAGGAGACGTTTTTGCAGTGCCTGCAACTCCAGAAGAAAAGGGCACTTGCCTCCTTACCTTGCATTAGACCTGATACTGATTGATACTGTACCCAGAGAGGAAATCAAAATGGGTGGATGAGAGTTTCTTCCTAACCCCTTGGAGGACAGTGGCCATGTCTTGTACAGTGTTTATATTCCCCTCAGATATCTTGCATATTTCAAGGCTAACAGCAGATAAATGAGAAACATGTGCTGATTAAAGACGTATCTCTGAAGACAACATAGTTCCATAAAGAAGGCATGGGACTGAAGGTCTAGAGATCTGGCTTCTATACCTGACCCTGCAACTAAGTCATGGGATTCCCTAGACCCATTGATATTTTGGTCCACGACAGAACATCCTACCTGGCTTACTCTGCTGGTGGGTTACACGTATGTGGAGGTGGTAATCAACTCATCCCTTGAACCAGCCAAGTGAACCAGACCTGGGGAAGCCAGAGCCCCTGAGACTACTCCCCCCCAATCACAAGCAGCCCTGTCCTTTTCCTTTAGTGTGACACAAAATGACAATTATTTTTTCTTTATGTGCCATGACATTGAAAATGGATAGGATACATTTGGGGCAAATTGAGTCAGGATTTAACCTATAAGGAGATTAGTTTTGTGTGACAGCTATTTACTTTTAAAGTGCAGGGTAAACCTTAGGCCTTTCAAATTAATTCTTCACTGATCAAGAGTAATAAAAACATAGCCTGGAAATTATATTAGAAATCTCATTAATTACCGTGGAGATCAGGATGTTCAGAAGTGAATAAATCAAGCTTAGTGTTCTTTCTTTCCACACTATGTAGCAACCTCCTCCCAGGCTCTGGTGAGTTTATCTTATTGATGAAGCCTATTAATAGTTTCTCCATATATACAACTTCTGAAATGTGATGTTACAATCACTCTCATCAAGAGTTGGGTCTATTTCTCCACCTTTGATTCTGAGCAGGCCTTGTGTGTTGCTTTGGTTAACAGATGGTGGCACAAGAGATGGTACTTCAGTTTTGAGCCTAGACAATAAGATATCTTGAGTGTTTCTACTTTTTCTCACAGATCCTTGCCATACCATAAGAAAAATCCAGGAGAATCTGATGGAAGATTAGAAACCATATGGAAAAGAACCCAGTTTTCTCAGGCATGACCACCCTAGACCTGCTGAATTCCAAAAATATGAAAGAGATGGCCAAGATCAGCAGAGTCTTCTCCATGACTCACAGCTGACTGCATATGCATAAGAAAGCCCAGCCAAGACCAGAAATATCATCTGGCTGATTCATAAATACATGGCAAATAATCAATGTCTGTTATTTGAAGCCTCTGATGTTTGGGATGGTTTGTTACACATCAATAGCTAAGTGAAACAAAGATGTATAAGCATCAGGTTTATTTTCATTTTAGTGAAAGGGAAAAGTATCCTTTTCCTTATTTATGTTAGTCAAATACCTGTTGATCTATGCATTTAACAAAATGTTATCAACCATATATTCTATCTCAGGCTCTTAACTGGACTCCAGGGATATAGGAGTGAAATCCACTCAACTAATAATGCCTCCAAAACTACCTCTGCAATGCTGCACTCTTATCTAATGGTTTAGGGCCCAGCTCTTAGAATATTCTACCATTACGGAAAACTCATCATGTTCGAAATCTTAAGTAATCATTCCCTCCTCCAGGAACCCTCAGCAAAAACAAATAAACCAACAACAACCAAAAAAACCTACAAGATTTTGTCCTTTCCTACTTTATTCCCGCATATCCATACTTTCTTGCATGGACTGTGGGCCATAAACCTATGCCCAAGAAAGTTGAGACTTCAAAGAGCAGTAAGACTCAAGATCACATTTAAGGAGATTATAGTTCAGTGGGAAGGTGTAAGTAACATCTCAGACTTGCCATTGTTGACTTGCTTTGGACACTTGCACTGTTTTACCTGTTAAATTGAGTCTCCTGCTAAGCCCTCTGTCCTCATGCCACCATTTGCCCAGGTGCTTACAACTTGGCACTGAATCTCTATAATATTTTTCCAGCTGAGCTATGAAACATATGAGACCGAGTTATTTTTCTCCTTGAGCACAGAGATAAACCACATTTCCTAGGCACCTTTCATCTAGGTGGAACCATGTGATAAATTCTTTCCAAAGGAATGTGAGTGGATTGATAGGTCACTTCTTGTGCAAGACAGGTGAGAGCAAGGATGCCTTCTCTATGAACACACTCTCCTTCCCCTTCCATGTCTACCTCGGTGGCTACATATTAAAGAGTGGCTCAGGCTGAGTGTTGTGGCTTATGCCAATAATCCCAGCATTTTGGGAGGCCAAGACAGGCAGATCACTTGAGCTCAGGAGTTCAAGACCAGCCTGGGCAACATGACGAAACCCTGTCTCTACTAAAAATACAAAAGTTAGCTGGGTGTGGTGGCAGACACCTGTTGTCCCAGCTACTCAGGGGGCTGAGGCAGGAGAATCACTTGAGCCTGGGAGGTGGAGGTTGCAGTGAGCTGAGATCATGCCACTGCACTCCAGCCTGGGTGACGAAAGATAGAAAGAGAGAAAGAGAGAAAGAGAGACAGAGAGTGACAGAGAGAGAGAGAGAGAGAGAGAGAGAGAGAAGGGAAGGGAAGGGAGAAAGGAAGGAAAAAAGAGAGAGAATGAAAGAAAGAGAGAGAGGGAGGGACAGAGGGAGGGAGGGGGAGAGAGAGAAAGAAAAGAAAAGAGAAAAGAAAAGAAAGAGATTTTACATAATGGATAGTAACTGAATTCCTGAGTGATTTCTTGAAGAGAACTCCCAGAATTTCTACCTCACCTAAAATACTTGCTTTGGTCTTTTCAGGAGCAAGATAGATTTTTGTTGAATTAAATCACTGAGATTTGGGGTTATAGATTGCAGCAACTAACCTATAGCATAATTGCTCAATTTAGCACTACTGATATTTTGAGCTGGATAATTCATTGTCATGGTGGTGTATCCTATCAGGATATCGTATCCTAAACGTAGGATGTTCAGCAGTATCCTTGGCTACCACCACAAGTAGAACCCCGCCCCCTGCCTTCAGCTGTGACAACCAAAATCTCTTCAGATGTTGCCAAATGTCCCCTGGGAAGACAAATTTCCTTCATTTGAGACTCATTGGCCTCTTTGCCTACTATATCCCATTTCTCATCTATTTGGTATGCACAGGCTTCACTCATCTAGTTATCAAACAATTCTCTATAATTGGAAATCTAAAGACCTGTATGTGATTTTCAATATCTTCTTGATTTGACCCAATTTTACTTTCCAAAGTTCTTGATAATTACCGTCTAGCACATCAACTGAATCTCCCTTTATTGCCCTCTTCACCTTTGTCTATGCATTGCGTGCACACACACACACACACACACACACACACACTCATCCACACATTTCCACTTCTGTGTGTTTGATCCTACTATCCCTTCCCATGAAGCTTTCAATACCACCCTCACTGGTTTGTCCTCTCTGTAAATTATTGAAGCCATATAGTCTAATACAGAATGAACAATGGGTTCCATCTCACAGAAAAACCATAACTGACAATGGCCACCTGGAGCACAGCATTGAAAAAGTGAGGGTATATACAGGCTCAGCAACAGTATGTTGCAATCAAAGAGTAATGTCTGTCATGGACCTGAAGTAGAATGGTGGTAGCCATGCCATCCAAGATAAATTGTCTTACATTGCTCTCTGTTGACTTTTCCCAGTTCTAGTATAATTTCCTTAAAAGCAGGATATGTGTTTTATGCAGAAGGAGAAATGTCTTGGAAAGTAAAATATCAGTATATAAGTCACTAAAGTACATACAACTTTGTGAAATCATCCCCAAACATTTTCCTAATACATTTATCAAGAAGGAAAAGTTGTGTCCTGATGCAATCATTCCCTAGGCTCTGTGTCAATCACAGTGTCATGTTAGGGAACATTATTTTGGTTTCATCAAAATTATCAGTTTGAGTAACAGCTATACATTATGTACATATTGAAGGACATAACTATACCTCCCCCGAACCCATTTTTTTAAACAACCAAACCTTTCCCTCAATAATCTTGCCTAAATTTCTGCACTTGGCTAAAAACCTACAGGTCATGGAAATTTATACCATTTAAAATATGTTTTTGGACACCTGCCTCCTTAATGTTTTATTTTTATTTATCTTTCCCTTAAGACATATTTTGTATTAAAAGAACTAGATGTGTCATTGTCATGAGCACAAAATCATCTTGTTTATTACAAAATGACTCATACAAATTAGTAACAAAAGAAATCTGTCCTTTCCAGAAGCAGTAAATGATTTGCACAAAACATTCTCTAAAATTTAGTTGAGCTTTATCTCAAAACCTCACATGATTTATGAAATGTTGTTGGTATTTCTAAAACAAAAAAAATAAAGACTGAGATAGAGTCAAAAGCCCCCATGAACCTCTGCATTGCTAGACCTCCCCCATCAGCGGTGTTTCACCCTCAAACATGAAATCCCCAATGAAAATCAACAATTTTCGTATTAAAGTTGATTGTCTGCAGGTTAGACATCGGCCATCAAGGTCTCCTGTCAATCTAATGTGGCTATTTCTAACGTTGTTTCTGGGGTAACTCTCTGCAACCACGTTTTTATTTACAAAAACAGCTACTGAGCACTTACTATATCTCGGATCTAATACTTGTCAGTTGAGAAGTTAGTCTACTAAGTATTTTTTCAAGTTATATTTTGTAAGTTTCCTTTCATTCAAATGTTTTCTTTCTCTTTTATTTCTTTTATTGTGGTAACATATACATAATATAAAATTTGACATTTTAACCATTGTAAGTGTACAGTTCAGTAGCATTAAGTACTTTCACACTGTTGTGCAACTATCATCACTGTCTATCTCCAGAACTTTTTTATCTTCCTAAACTGAAATTCTATTTGCATTAAACAACTCCCAATTCCTCCCTCTCCCCAGACTTCGGCTTCATTTTTTAAATTCTCTTTTGAGATGCATCCTTTTTCTCCTAAGAAGATATTTCCAATATCTTGCCAAGTGTGTATGCAATATTTTAGCTATCATAATTATTGAGTTTCTTAGAGAATAGCTAACATTTACCGAGGATTCTGTTAGATTTAACACATACTGTGATAAGTTTACTTATTTGTTGTAGTAATATTCAACATAGGTCCTCATTCCTCCATTTTTCAGATGCAAAAACTGAGGCCTTGGGAGTTTAATGTTTCACTTTTATTGATTTTTCTTTTAAAACATATTTTGTGTGTTTTAAAACATATTTTGCTCAAGGTCACATTGCTAGTAAAAGGTAAATCTATGATTCTGCAAAGATTTTCCAAGTCTAAAGACTATGCTATCCTTGTCTTCTCCTTCCACACTCCAGCTTCTTTCTCTGTCATCATCTCCACACTTCCTCCAGAACTGTAAATGTAGGCATTCTCAGATTGTATTCTCCATTAAGGCCCCTATTTGCTTTCGCAGCTTCGACTACAGTTTCTTGGAAAATAAACTTCTATGCCTATCTGCAGGCCTCTCTCCAGAACTCTAAATCCATGCTGCATAACAATAATAATAACAACAACAAAAATAATGAAATCTCAGAGGCCCATAACAATATGACAAGAGGCATTGATGTAGCTCATGGGTCTCCAGGTAGGCTGAGGCTGGCTAATGTAGGCTGGGCTCTGTCTCACATGTCATTCATCCTTTACCCAAGAAAAACTGGGTAGACCAGACAGCAAACAGACACATGCAAAACATCTTAAGCTTAGGCTAGGAACTGGCACACTGTCATTACTGCCCTATCTATTGGCCAAAGCAAGTCAAAGAGTTAAACATCAGGGGACAGGGTAATACATCTCCCCCCCATTTTGTACATGGAACTTCTAAGTCTACAAGCGTGTGGGGGTATGGATACAAGGGTAGGTGAGGAATCAGGGCCAATAAAACAATTGACCTTACCAATTTCCATTTTTAATCTTATCTTCTCATGCACACTGTTTTCTATCATGAATCCTTTCCACTTCCATAGGTTCAACTGTCATATCTATTAAGATAATGTTAAAATGCTTATCTCTAGCCCTCATCTCTCTCCTAAACTTTAAACCTATGAGTTTGGTTTAAAATCATCAAGCAGTATAATATTGGCTGTAGGTTTGTGATAGATGGATCATGTCCTTTGAGGGGACATGGACGAAACTGGAAGTCATTATCCTCAGCAAACTAATGCAGGAATAGAATACGAAACACCGTATGTTCTCACTTATAAGTAGGAGCTGAACAATGAGAACACATGGACACAGGGAGGGAAATAACACACACTGGTGCCTGTCAGGTGGTGGGGTAGGGGAAGGGAGAGCATTGGATAAATAACTAATGCATGCTGGGCTTAATACCTAGGTGATGGGTTGATAGGTGCAGCAAACCACCATGGTACACATTTACCTATGTAACAAACCTGTACATCCTGCACGTATACCCCAGAACTTTAAAATAAAAATTTAAAAAAAATTAAAAATAAAATAATCGTGAAAATATCCCAGCCCCAAATACCTTAATCTAACATTTTAAAATCTGAAATTGTCAGTATCTGCCTCTATCACTCATCCACAACCCAAATTAGTTTATCCTCCTGTATTCAATTTTCTTTTCCTTCTTCTTCTTCTTCTTTTTTTTTTTTTTTTTTTGAGACAGGGTCTTGCTCTATCACCCAGGCTAGAGTGTAGTGGTATAATTACAGCTCACTGGAACCTTGAACTCCAGGGCCCACATGATCCTCCCACCTCAGCCTCCCCAGTAGCTGTGACTACAGGTGCACACCACCACATTTGGTTATCATTTTCAATTGTTTTTTGTAGAGATGGGGTCTTGCTATGTTGCCCAGACTGCTCTCAAACTCCTGGCTTCAAGCGATTTTCCTGTCTTGGCCTCCCAAAGTGCTGGAATTACAGGCATGAGCCACTGTGCCTGGCCCAATTTTCTTTAACAGTTAGAGAATCTTACCAGTTATCTTATAAACAAATTCCAGGCCATTGAATGATCCTATGGAGTCTGCATCTCTTACATATGCCTGTTTCTTCCCAGCCCACATGGCCATTACCTTGACTTCTACCCATGCCTCTAGTTGCCTATTTTTGAAAATTCTAAGTAAGATTGTCCTGTTTCTCCCCAATAACAAAAGTAGAATCAGCAAGTGGAGGGGGAGGGTGTGGAAAGGCAGATTTTGATTGAATAAAGAAATAACAATCAGGGTATTCAGGAGAAAACAGGCATGGTGGTACAATGGGTTTAGCATCAGACAGTCTGGGTTTATAAGCAGGCTCTGACATTTATTAGTTGTGTATTTTAAAGAAATTATTTAACAATTCATGCCTTGGTTTTCTGACATGTAAAATGGAGCTAATAACAGAATATAGACCATTAGGGTACTGGGAGAATTCAGTGAGTTAACATATGCAAAATACATACAAATTCATAAAATACAAGTACTCAAAAACTGAAGTTATTATCACTCTTATTATTATAATGAAAGAAGTGATGCAGTTGCACATTAGGGCAGATATTGCTAACTAGTTAGCAAAATATTCTTTCCTCCTCTTTCTGAGTAATGGATTAGTTCATACTGTATTTCCTAGTCTGCCTTGCATTGGCTGATTTCTAGTCAAATGGAACACGAGAGGAAGACGTGTGTATTATTGCCAGATTTTACCCATCTAAACCTCCTATACATGTTCTTCCATACCATTTCCCTATTTCAACTGGCTGAAATGGAGGGAGCCTGGTGTAGCTATGGAAACAATATACTGCAAGTGAAAGGAATGCCATCAGTTGATATTCTCTCATAGAGCAGAGCTGGATCTACCTTCCCACTCCCCTGCCTTCCCCCAACAACCCCACTCTAGTCTAGCTTGAACAACCCTAGATTGTTATAGATGCAAAAATTACATTTCTATTGTTTTCAGCCATTGAATGCTTTGGTCTATTTGTTGCCTTATTCTAACCTTAGCACCAATGACTTTTGGGACTGGATAATTCTAGGTCGTTGTGGGACCATCCAATGTACTATAGCAGCAGTCCCCAACCTTTTTGGCACCAGGGACCAGTTTTGTAGAAGACAAGTTTTCCAAGAACTGGAGGGGAGGGGGGTGGTTTCTGGATGATTCAAGTGCATTACATTTATTGTGTACTTTATTTGTATTATTCCATTGTAATATATAATGAAATAACTCTACAAGTCACCATAGTATAGAATCAGTAGGAACCCTGAGCTTGTTTTCCTGCAACTAGATTGTCCCATCTGGGGATGATGGGAGACAGTGACAGATCATCAGGCATTAGTTAGTGTCTCATAAAGAGTGTGCCACCTAGCTCCCCTTGCATGCACAGTTCACAACAGGCTTCATGCTCCTATGAGAATCTAATGCCGCAGCTGATTTGACAGGAGGCGGAGCTCAGGTGGTAATGCAAGTGATGGGGAGCCACTGTAAATACAGATGAAGCTTCGCTCACATGTCTACAACTCATTTCCTGTTGTGTGGCCTGATTCCTAACAGGTCATGGACTGGTATTGGTCCATGACTAAAGGACTGGGGACCCCTCCACTATAGGATGTTTGGAGGCATCCCTACCTACTAATGCCACTAGCATCTTCCCTGATTCCGGTTGTTGGCAACCAAAAATGGCTCCATACATCATCAAATGTCCCCTGAATAGCAAAATTATCCTGGTTGAATACCAATGGTCTAGCCTATCTAACCATATACTCCTCTTACTCCTCTTCAGAGGTATTCACAATGCTGCATGCATGATCTCTTTCCAGGGGGTGGATGAGCAGGAAATCTTGAGATGTTGAAGTCTGCCCATAATCAACAATCCTTTTCAACTCTGCAATTGACACTGGGACTTTTATTGGTGGAAAAGATCATAGACACTTATTGGTGAATGGATTGTTAGAGCTCATTCGGTTCATAAGGAAAATAAGACCCAGAGGTGTTACACGTCATGCAGAAATTAGGCTCCCAACTCCCATTTAAATTCTGCTTTTACTACTCCATACTGCCTGGCATAAGACTGAGTGAATACACTATTCTGCTTTTTTGTTACACAACTTTCTCACCCAATAAAATAATCAAATTTATCTTTTACAGTTCAGTTCAGAGAAAATGTCCAAATAAAGATGCTAGGAGGGAAGCACTGAAGGACAGCAGTTATTCGCCACATACTGTATACAAACATCTATCAATTCTTTATTTATAATAACCAAAATTTACAGAGGGAAAAATCCACGTAAGCATAATTAATTGACGTCAGGCTCTATTTACCCATGTTGTTAGTAACTACGTGGGCCCCTCTGTCCAGAACTGATATTAACCAGGCTCACCAACCAGCTTGCTCTCAAAAGGCTGGACTAATTCTCAAGGCACTGAAGATCAGAAAAATAACTGAGAGCTAATCTCTTCTAGTACTGATACCTATGGCAGAGTTCAAACATATAAAATTCCTTAATCCATTTCTTAACATTGAGTTCTCCCAGAAGCAGAGGGTAAGATGAGAATTTACATGCAAGTAGTTTAATTGGGAAGAGATCCCAGGAAGCACTGGGAAAGGATGAAAGTGAGATGAGGAAGGGAAGGTTGATCAATTCAAATGCATGCATGAACTGGTGACTACTGTGGGAACCTGGGGCTTAGTCCTTCTGGGGACCTCTGGGAGACTGGGTAGAGCTTCACTCCGAGTCATCCCACTCAAAGGGCGAGGAAGCTAGTTGTGTTAAGGGTTGTTTCCTAAGTGTAACCACTTCCAGACTTCCCTGCTCTCCTATCGGCAGAACATGAGGCATAAGAAGAGGTGGCAGAGAAAGCCATCAGGTCAAGAGTTCCCAGTGTTTGTATTATAAAGCCTCAGGTTGATGCGGGCAGGGCACTAGAAGCACCTGCTGTGGTCCAGAATTAAATCATTGACCCTCCACTCCCCTGCTTCTTGCATTTATCCGCAATTCAGTAGTCTGTTTTCCTTTGGGTTCATTTCTGCATACAGAAAAAGGAAGCTCATTCATCTTAGGTCTGTCTCGAAGATTTAATTGCTCTAAGTTATAGATTCCCAACTTGTAGGACATGACCTGCTTTGAGGTGGGAGTTGGGGAGCCTCAAGTTATATAAGGGACTCCTCCAACCTATTTGCACACTCAACATCATTTCTAGAATAAATAATTTATCTGAAGATATGTTTTGGTGTCTTTCATATGCTGTCAGATGCTACTTGTATTGTGAAAAATTATTTATGAATTCATTTTGATGGACAAACTAATTTGCTAATTTCTGTCATTATATTTTCTTAGACAACAAAACTAAAACTACGATGCTTAGTAATTCTAACCATGAGAGGTTAAAATGGAGGAGAGGTGTCCATAATTTAAAAGTTTGGAAACCATTGATACGATTGGAAAACACTAAAGGAGAATTAGTCCTAATGATGCTTTGCTAATATGAGGCGAGTGTGTGTCTCTGTGTGTGTATATGAGCATGTGTATGTGTGTCTTTTAATCCATCTTCTTCCAAAGTATTATTAAATGTCATGTAAGAAAGACTATACTGACATGTTTAGAGTCTAGGTTCCAAAGTTAAACTTGATCTTGAATCTTACCTCTGTGACTTAAGTAGCTGTCTGACCCTAGACAAATGATTTAACTGAGTTTCTACATCTGTAAAACAAGCTTCTTCTATGAGTATATGTCCTTCTTCTACGACTGTTGTAAAATTTAAGTGAAATATATGTATAAAGCTTTCAACTACAAATTAACCAATTGTTGCCAGGCATGGTGGCTCACACCTGTAATCCCAGCACTTTGGGAGGCTGAGGTGGGTGGATCACTTGAGGTCAGGAGTTGGAGACCAGCCTGGGCAACATGACGAAACCATGTCTCTACTAAAAATCAAAAATTAGCCAGCCGTGGTGGCATGTGCCTGTAATACCAGCTACTTGAAAGGCTGAGGCAGGAGAATTGCTTGAACCTGGGAGGCAGAGGTTGCAGTGAGCCGAGATCAAGCCACTATACTCCAGCCTGGGTGACAGAGTGAGATTCCACATTAAAAAAAAAAAGAAAAAAAAAACGATTCTCTGCTGCATCTTTTTTGTCCAGACAGAATGCAGTTCACTCAGTTAAATTTGACTTTCAGGGCCGGGCGCGGTGGCTCACACCTATAATCCCAGCATTTTGGGAGGCCGAGGTGGGTGATTCACCTGAGGTTGGGAGTTCAAGACCAGCCTGACCAACATGGAGAAAGCAGAAACCCCATGTCTATTAAAAATACAAAAAATTAGGCGGGTGTGGTGGTGCATTCCTGTAATCCCAGCTACTTGGGAGGCTGAGGCAGGATAATCACTTGAACCTGGGAGGTGGAGGTTGTGGTGAGCCGAGATCGCACCATTGCACTCCAGCCTGGGCAACAACAGCCAAACTCCATCTAAAAAAAAAATGACTTTCAGATAATAAATGAATATTTTTAATATAAATACGTCCCAAATATTGCATGATTCTAGATGGGTTTGCTTTTTAGAAACCCTGGAATTTTCAACCTTATTGTGCATTGTGGTCTTTTCAAAGCACTGCATGGAATCTACTTATAAATACCAAATATCACATGGGATGTACTTTTAAAATATTTGTTTTTCTGAAATTCAAATGTAAGTGAGTGATTTGCTTAATCTGTCAAGTAGTTATGTTAGATGAATATGCCTATCTCAGAGGTGGTCAAAAGGCTTAAGGCCTTGTGGATACAAGTTTCAGTTCAGTTTTTATAAATTCCATTAAAATTTTAAATAAGCATGGCTGGATTCCTTTTAGGAAACCTAGTCTAAAGATTCACATTCTTGTATGAGTAATCGCTACAGAACCAGGGCCCCAAATTCTGTGTGTCTGTGTTTCTTTTAGTCCATTTGCTCCAAAGTCTTATTAAATTCCACTTAAACTACACTGAGCTATTGATTGAACTATTTATTCTACCAATAGATAGTGCCTATGGTACCTTTCTGTGGCACGTTTATATAAAATATTTGCTAGCCTTTCAGCTCAGAGGGAAATGAAGCCCTGCTACTGAAGTTCAGCTTATCAAGGCATATATTCCTCTGTCATTCAGGCACACTTCTGATTTAGCCCAGATGCTGTGTAGATTCCACCGATTCTTGCATTTCACTGCCTGCCTTTTACCAAAAGCATTGTCTAGCAGGGTCCACAGGGTCTTCAAATGCAGGAAACTATAGCAAAGGTTGCCTGTCCTTTTAATCTATAGACTGTTATCAACGCAGATTCTCTGAATGCTTTGAAAAGACCACAATGGACAATGAGGTTGTGAATTCCAGGGCTTCTAAAAAACATATTTCCCCAGCCCTCGTAGAATTGAACCAGTTACAAGATCTTTATGCAACAAAGCCCACATCCTGGACACTAATGGCTTTGCCCCTGGGTCAAGTAGGTTTCCTTAAGCAAAGGCCTCTATTAAGCTTTTGGGTTCTCTACCAGGTCTCCAAGGCATGCATGCGTGCATAAACAAACAACCTGAAACTCTTAGCCTTTCCTACACCCATGGGTAAGCTTAATGGCTTACGTTACCAAAACATTATTAATACCAACCCAGAAATAAAAGAAAATGAATGTTCAAATCAGTGTAACTCTCAGTGGAGTGGTTGGCATTCTTAGACTTCCTATCCCTAAAGAAGTCGGATAGAGCAAGAAACACCTGTGCTTATGATGTCACACACATAATCTCCCTCTCCCCCTCATCTACTACTTTTCTCAGTTCCTTGCTGCAAGGGAAATCTCTCAAGTCTTTAGTGTAATGTCTGGAACATAGTAAGTGCTTGATAAATGCCAGCTATCAGCACTATTAACAGGCACTGTCACCTGGTTTGAAGCCAGTTCCACTCCAAGCTAAATTCTCAGTGTTCCCTATAGTTCAGGCTTTGTGGGACTAAACACAGTCCCACAAATCATGCTCTATAGAGCACTGTTTCTCAAATGACCTGTATTGAAAGACAAGGTTTGTTTGTTTGTTTCCAATCTATTGCATATCATACTTTTGCAAAATGTGATAAAAATAAAATAAATTACTAAAAAGGGGTGTAGGGGAGCACATGAAACACAAGCCCACATTTAAAAATTAGATTCAATAGATATAAAATTATGGTACCACATTTCTATAAAAGTTTCCAAATGTTTACTCTTGCTTGATTTGCTTATCTCCGTGTAGACCTGCAAGCACTATTTAAGAATTGGCACTGGTCCGGGACCATACTTTGAGTAGTATGGATCTAATGATCATTAAACATGCACTTCACTATTGAAAATATAGGCTCTTGAAATAGAATAATATGATTATTTTAATCAGTTAGCAAATTGACATCTTGTTGTTTTATTAATAAGAGTAGAATAACTCTGACAAGCAAAAGTAATACATGGACTATGAGAATTTAATGCTCTTTTCCTTAGTAGATTAAATTTCTAACTATGTGGTATTTAGGCTAATGTTAAAATGTGTATTTTCCTTAGTATACAGGCCATCAACAAGTGGAGGTGTCTACTCAGGAAATACAACTTATTTCTGTCAAAAATGTATTGTGAATAATATGATGTATATGTATATAATACTCTCCAAAGAAGATAATATGTACATGTATATAATACTCTCCAAAGAAGGACAAAACTCAGAAAAGCTACAACAGGTATGAATTTATCACTTCAGAAAGCCACTGCCTTACCTGGATATGGCTCTCTCAAGTTTACAAGGCTGTGACATTAAACCATACTGTGTTTGAATACTTTTCCCATCCCCCATCTACCAAGGAAAATTCTTCTGATCTTACAAGATCAAGATCAAGAGTTGCCTCTTGAGTGCATTCTGAACATTCATTCACTTGTTTGTTATTCACACTCATCCATCCAACAAAAGTCTATTGCCTACCCTACCATGTGCCAAGCTGGAGATGGCACATGGTAGAGTAGGTGCTGGAGATACAACATTGAACAAATCATGGTTCCTACCTTGTTGGAGTTTGTGTTCTAATGGGGAGAAGGGGAGAGAAAAACAAAGTAGATATATTCATAATACTGTGTTTGGTAAGTGAAAAGTGTTACAAAGAAAAGTAAAACATAGACTCAACTTGCTGTCTTCATCTGAACCACAGAACACAGAAAGTGCCCTGACAGACTATATTGTCAATTTTCCCAAGGATGATGCACAGCTATTACCATTCTAGATACATAAGAGATAAGTTAATTCATTGCACACGATGGATGCCTTAGGGAATAAAGTCTTGATTTTCAGACTGAGAGAGGGTGAAATGGAGAGTAACTGAGTGCTATTTTAGATAATGTACTCTGAGTGGCCTCTAAGAGTTGTACAGGGGGAGCAGAGATCTTTTTTAAAAAATCCTTGAGCGTGAGCCATGTGGATAACTAAAGGAAAAACACTTCAGGCAAGAAACTGAAATTCAAATTCCCCAAAACACAGTGAATATGTTGAGTCTGAGGAACATCTGGGGGAGACCTGTGTAATTGGAATGAAATGAGTGAAGTGCCAAGGACGAGGGGAAAAGGACAGCAGGTCACGGTTGTCAGTAGAGGGTGCTCATACCAAGCCTTATTAGACTGTCACTTTGCAGTTAAATTATAGCATAACCATCCTATTTTTCTTCAGTTAGCAATGGGTTGTTTGAAGGAAGAATGTGTGATGGTCATTTTGTATTTCAGCAACCAGCACTGCAACACATTAAGGCTCAAATCTGTGACTGAACAAGTGAATGGATAAATGAATGAATTAATGTGTTCATACAGAACTTTCACACAAAAAAATTCATTAATTATCTGTCAACTTCTCAGGAGGCAGATCTAGTCTTACTGCATGTAATTTACAGACAAAGAAACCTAGGAGGTTCATCAACTTGCCTGCAGACACAGAATTGCTAAGATCTAGGAAAAAGGACCTTCCAAATTCAGACGTTTCTTTGACTCTTAGTTTAATGACCTTTGTATACATTGAGCTTCCGATTATGGTTAATAGAATAAACAGTAGAAGTAAGTTTCTTTAAAAATCACTGCATATCATAATACTTTCTGAAAACGGTAGATGCAAATGTAAAACTTTACATTGTTTTTAGAGTGGAGACTGGCCGCCCTCTCCTGGCAATATGAAAAAAATCACATGAAGCAAAACTCCCAGTTCTCTAGTCAAAGACATTCCTCCATGCACCCAACCAGCTCACCCTTCTTTCTCATCTCTCTGTTTCTTTTCTTTCCTAGGTAAACTTTTTATTTATGTTTTTCAACCTAGATTAATGACAGGTTATTTTTTGGATGTAAGATTTATTTTTTAAACCTGAACTGCATCAGACACGTAATGCCCATTTGTTTGCAAGTTATTGCTTTAAAATTTAGTATAATCCATAGCTATCCCAAGCTTTGAGATTCAGTTCACATTCCCTTTATATCCTTATTTTCTCCAAAATCCAGACAGACAGTTTCCTGGGGTCCCAAGCTATTACAGTCAAAAGTATTGATCATTACAGAGATGAAGAACGTGGTTTCTCTTATTAGCTTAGTACACTTACTCTTACAACTCAAAGTGTGTTCCACAGGCTAGCAACATCAGCATCGCCAATATTAAAAATTCCGAAGCTCAGGCCCCATTGTTGTGCTGATAATATTTATCAGACAATTGCATGCACATTCTCATTTGAGGAGCTCTGCTCCAAGAACGCTATCAAGGCATTGGTGCTACACTGAGCTGGGGTTCAAAGGTTCCTTTGTTTTCAGCCATGTGGGTAGAGGTTAGAGAAAGATTTGATGAACACACAGCATTGTAGCCACAATCTCTAATATAGTTCATATTTCTTTAAAAATAAAATTCCATTCATTATTAGTGTCATTTCTTAAGTTCATCATAATCCCTTTATATGTATGTATTGAATTTAAAGACAAGGTCTTAAAGTGCATATGTTCAGAATCATGTGTGTGTAATAATAAATACCAAGAAAACATTTCTTGGCATCAGTTGATGCTAAGAAATGGCATCAACTGATAAAGAATAAATGAATGAATTATGAAATTATATTTTTAAAGTAACAGGGTGGACTGTATTAGAGATTGTGGGTACACTGCTATGTGTTCACCAAAACCTATTCCCTCTCCATCTTGTCTGTGATCATGTGATTGAGTTCTGGCCAATGGGATGGTACTTGACTGATTCCAGGCTGGCCTAGAAGAAAACTTCCCATGGAAGATCTTTCTCCAGCCTCTGGCTGGAAGTAAGGATTCTGAAGCCCTAGGGCAAGTGTTACCAAAGTGGTTTTGCACTGCCTGTGAGCTAAGAATGTTTTTTACATTTTTATGGTTGAAGAAAAATTTAAAAAGAAGACTATTTCATGGAAAACATATGAAGTTCCAATCTCAGCATCCAAAGATAAAGTTTTATTGGAATACAGCCACACTTACTCATCTACATATTGTGTACAGCTGCTTTCACACTAAAAAGGCAAAGCTGAGTAGTCTTGACACAGACCAGAAAGTCCACAAAGCCTAAAATATTTCCCATCTGGCCATTCACAGAAACAGTTTGCTAATCCCTGCCCTAAAGCCTAGCTGAACTACAAGATGGGAGGAGCCTGGGTCTCCAAATCACTACAAGGAAGGCTGTCCACCACATATCCTATTGGACTCTTACATAAGAGAGAAATAAACTTTCAGTTTTAAAATTTCACTCAGATTTCAGGATTCATCTGTTTCAACTAATACAAAAATTTCTATTTATAAAAATTAGATGTCCAAAGGACAGTGGGACAGACAGGTAAACTAAATAAAGAAAATGCAAGAATGCATAATTTTAAGGAGATGCTACTTTCATGCTTTATATTTACAGTGCTTAAGTCATACTGGGGCTATGAAGTCCACTGAGAAGGGGCAACTTCTCCGTAACATATTTTAAAATAACTGTAATATATCCCCCCATTTCCACTAGGCGGTACTTAAGACCTTTTACGTTTTCAAAAGGGCTCTATTTTGTAGTATATTGTGTGATATAACCCTTTACTCCCACTAGGTGGCACTTAAGATCATCTAGACTTTCAAAACTAATATATTTTGTAATGTAATGTGTAATATATCCCCTCATTGCCACTAGGTGGCACTTAGATCCCTTATTCAAAACATACATTTCAGAATCATCACAAGGTTTGTAATTTAATTAAGGTGGAACTATTCAAAACCTACTTTATACTCGTTATTTTTGGAGACACAGAAAAAGATACAAATCAGAACCTCTCCCCTCCAAAGAATTGATCATTTGTAGATTTAAAGTAAAACAACATGTATCTTTCTAGCGAATGCCCAAATTAAAATCTTCCACTTCAATAAACTTCTCGTTGGTTTGATAATCATTTAAACTGCATAAACATGTTTTACCCAAATGATCACAGGTCCCACCCAAGCAAAATACTGCCCTAAAGTCTTTGTTTACAGACAGAATGGTTACCAATCCTGTCTTCAAGATGCATTTCTATTAGTGACAGCCATTAACATGCAACATCTTACAGTGATTTTGTGATTCTTATCATATTTAGTCCAAAATACATTGTGCATCCTCAGACAAAAATGTATTGAATCCAAATCCTAGTTTCTAGGCTATGATAAAGAATGTGGGCTACATCCTGAGAGTAATGAAAAAAATATTGAAAGGTTTTGAATTTTTGGAAAGATCATTGTGACATGCAGAAAGAACTGGAGGACTGAAGTGGTCAAGACTAGAGACTAGTTAGGTGGCCTTTTCTAGGGCAGTGGGTCCTTACAATGGAAAGTAATAAATGGACTGAAGATACTTGAAGCAGTTACATTTCTTAACTCTGTGGATGATAAAGCCCATAAGCTGGAATCAACTGACTTAGATTCAAAACGGAGATGCTACCAACCTCAATAGTGCTCTCAAGGGAATTTAATAAAATAGCATTAATATCAGGTACTTGATGTACCACTTGTTTAAATGCAGTTGAGCAGTGAAGGGTGATATTATGGGTCCCGCTGTCTACACTCTAGAGAAGATGCTTACACCTTCAGGCTTAGGTTGTTACTGTACCTCCAGCACCCTATATCTATGGTGTAGAGTGGGATTTCTCAGCGTGGCCAATACTGACATTTGAATAATACTTTGTGGTGGAGGCTTTCCTATGTATGATAGAATGTTTGGCAGCATCCCTGGCCTCTACCCACTAGAGGGCTTCTAGAAGCATACCTCTCCTCCAGCAGTGGCAACCAAAAATGTCTTCAGACATGACCAACTGTCTTCTCGGGGGCAAAATCACCCTCGGTTGAGAACCACTGGCATAGGACCTAGTAGAGAACAGCCCTGTCCAACAGAAATATATTGTGACCACAAATGAGCGTCACTATGTAATTTATAACTTTCTAGTAGCCACATTAAAAAAGTGAAAAGAAACAGGTGAAACTAATTTTAAGCTATATTCTATTTAACCCAGTAGAGCCAAGATATCATCATTTTAACATGTAATCTACATAAAAATTATCAATGATATAGTTTACATATTTTCATATTAGTATTTGAAATCCAGTGTGCGTACCTAACCCTAACAGCAAGCACATCTCAGTGTGGACTCACCACTTTACAAGTGCTCAACAGCTCCATGGGTTAAGGGCTACTATACTGGACAGTGCAGAGACAGCATCTCATAGTGTACATTTTTATATACTGACATCATCTTATTTTCTTCTCCCCTATTTTGCCATCATCCCCCTTTATCTTACTAGTTTTATATTTTTAACCACACACTGTACTACATAGTTCCTTTTTATTGCAATAAGGGCTGGTGGAATAAACTGCCAAGTGTCTCCTCTCTCCAGCTCCTCCACCATGGCCACTGCTAGCTTTGTTGGCTTAAAACACACTTGCATTTTGCCACTCTGCTTCCCATGTACCTGTGATGTGGCCACCCACATTGCCTATAGAAGTCTCTATTTCTTCATCACATACCTTCTCTGCTGACTATCGTTAGCCTTCTAGAATTATTCCCATTTACATGCAGACAGCCATATTGTCTCCTTGGAAAAATTGCTTAAATCTTGTATGGAATGGGTCAGCAAACTTTAATGTGATGTTCTGCAAACCATATGGACTCAACCAACATCTGCTGATGAGCACTTGGTCCTTACATGAGGCTAATCATTTTACTTATCCTCAAAATAATGAGCCTTCTTGCTGAAAGCAGTAGGTCTCAGTAGCCCACCTTAAGCTTTTTCTCCTCAATGATCAACAGCTTTGATGGACTATAAAAGAAGTTTTAAGGGCCTCTGCCCTTCTTTAAGTCACCATATTGTTTCCCCATATTCCACAACCACCCAGCATCTCTCATCCCCATGCCCATTGGGTTGAAGCAGACACTGATTCTGGGGCTGCATTCCAGTGTCTCATTAACAGTGGTCTGGCTTATATCTGACAGTAAGTACAATCCAGAGATGGCCCTGATTAACATCCTAGAGTAGAGGAATCTGTGATATGTTCAAGGCAAACAATAGCCAAAAGTTCCAATTCCCATGTTGCTCTGCAGATCTCCTTTGGTTTGGAATTTAAAACTATATTGCTATTACTCCTGAAAACTAGGTTCATATTTTTGTTAATGTTTATGTTTTCCTGACCATCAAATTGATGAAATTCATTCACCATTTATTCATCATGCAAGGATTTTTTTTAGCAGCCTTTTGAGGTCTTGCTTTAGCTCGTTTTTCCTTGACTATCTGACCTCAGTAAGCCTACAACATAGCATAGAGCAAGGCTGGTGGGCCAGAGGCTGGTGAATGAGCCAAGCCAACCAACCAGTGTAGAGGGTGGAACAGATGCTGTCGGTACCCTGTCATGTCCTTTCAGCATTCGCTGCTTCAGGACATCCACTGACATCCTGCTTCACACATAAGCAGCTCTCTGCCTAAGAGCTTTCTCTTGACCAGGGAAAAAAGGAAAGCCAGAAGTGCCAGGGAGCTAATGCCCCTGGATGTAGCCCTGAGCCAACATAGGAGAGTTGGAGGATAAATATCTCAGTGTCCTTGCCCCTTGGGCAGGATAACTCTGAGTTATGTTCTATACTACCTTATAGGGTTCCCTAGTGGGATTTCAGCCCATCTCCTAAACTGGAAATGTGCTCAACAGTACACCTATTTTCATTTTTGTGGATTCTGGATATCAGCCCTTTGTCAGATGGGTAGCTTGCAAAAAAATTTCCCATGCTGTTGGTTGCTGATTCACACTAATGATTGTTTCTTTTGCTGTGCTGAAGCTCTTAGGTTTAATTAGATCCCATTTGTCTATTTTGGCTTTTGTTGCCAATGCTTTTAGTGTTTTAGTCATGAAGTCCTTGCCTGTGCCTATGTCCTGAATGATATTACCTAGGTTTTCTTCTAGGGTTTTTATGGTTTTAGGTATTAGGTTTAAGTGTTTAATCCATCCTGAGTTATTTGTTTGTATAAGGTGTAAGGAAGGTCAAGTTTCAGCTTTCCTCACATGGCTAGCCAGTTTTCCCTACACCATTTATTAAACAGGGACTCCTTTCCCCATTGCTTGTTTTTGTCAGGTTTGTCAAAGATCAGATAGTTGTAGATGTGTGGCGTTGCCTCGGAGGCCTCTGTTCTGTTCCATTGGTCTACATCTCTGTTTTGGTACCAGTACCATGCTCTTTTGATTACTGTGTCAAGGAGATGAACAGACACTTTTCAAAAGAAGACATTTATGTGGCCAACAAACATGAAAAAATGCTCATCATCACTGGTCATTAAAGAAATGCAAATCGAAACCACACTGAGATACCATCTCACATCAGTTAGAATGGCAATCATTAAAAAATCTGGAGACAACAGATGCTGGAGAGGATGCGGAGAAATAGAAACGCTTTTACACTGTTGGTAGGAGTATAAATTAGTTCAACCACTGTGGAAGACAGTGTGGCGATTCCTCAAGGATCTAGAAATAGAAATACCATTTGACCCAGCAATCCCATTAATGAGTATGTACCCAGAGGATTATAAATCATTCTATTATAAAGACACATGCACACGTATGATCATTGTGGCACTGTTTACCGATAGCAAAGACCTGGAACCAACCCAAATGCACATCAATGATAGACTGAAGAAGAAAATGTGGCAAATATATACCATGGAATACTATGCAGCCATAAAAAAGGATGAGTTCATGTCCTTTGCAGGGACGTGGATGAATCTGGAGACCATCATTCTCAGCAAACTGACACAAGAAGAGAAAACCAAACATCACATGTTTTCACTCATGGGCAGGTGTTGAACAATGAGAACACATGGACACAGGGAGGGGAACATCACACACTGGGGTCTGTTGGAGGGTAGGGGGCTAGGGGAGGGATAGTGGGGGGTGGGGAGATTGGGGAGGGATAACATTGGGAGAAATACCTAAAGTAGGTGATAGGGGGATGGAGCAAACCACCATGGCATGAGTTTACCTATGTAACAATCCTGCAAGATTTGCACATGTACCCCAGAACTTAAAGTATATATTAAAAAAATAATAGTACACCCGTTATTGGATTCCTTCCTTCTCTGTCTCACACCTCAACTCCTCTACTTGTATTCCCCAAATAAACTCCTTGAATGTGAATCCTTGACTCAGATGCTACTTGCAGGAGAATCTCATGCAAATCACGCTTTGTTTAATAGATACATATTTTGTTTCTTTGTGAACAGTCACTATCAAGAGAGATGATAAAACCTTAATGAAAGCTGAAAAATAATTGAACTTGTGGTATGAAAATATGCACAAAAAACATATTTCTGGACAAAAAAATAAAGAAAGCAAAGAGTCTGTACAATTATTTTTGTATTGTCTCTGATAGTTGAATTTTTTACTGTGTAATATCTACCAAGGATAAAAGGTATGCTTGAACTCTCTCAAATAATAACATAATAGGAGTTATGTTATTTGAAATTATATAAATTTCAGATTATTATAGAAATTACCAATTAGAACTTTTTCATGGAAGGGCCTTCAATGTTTTACACCTAAATACTTCAGTAAAATCCAGTGGCAGGCCAGGCATGGTGGCTCACGCCTGTAATCCCAGCACTTTGGGAGCCTGAGGCAGGTGGATCACGAGGTCAGGAGTTTGAGACCAGCCTGACCAAAATGGCAAAACCCTGTCTCTACTAAAAATACAAAAATTAGCTGGGCATGGTGGCACACACCTGTAATCCCAGCTACTCAGGAGGTTGAGGCAGGAGAATCACTTGAACCCAGGAGGCAGAGGTTGCAGTGAACCGAGATCACACTACTGCACTCCAGCCTGGGTGATAGAGCGAGACTCTGCCTCAAAAAAAAAAAAAAAAAAAAAAAAAATCCAGTGACTTGTTGCTTTTCTAGCATTGATAGAATGTGCTATCATTATCACAAATATTTCAAGCATAGATTCTCTTTCCACACATGATGAAAACTTGGAGCTTTCCCACAATACTTGTTCTCTCTTCTGTCACAGTAATAGAACATCCAATTTTAGCTGGTATATACCCACCTAGAATGAGTATTACATAACTCAGCCCGTTTACAATTAGGAATGGCTATGGGAATAAATTCTGAACAATGAGAGGTAAGCAGAAACATCCTGTTGTAACAATAGATAACTCGCCTTGAGAGATAGTGGTTCTCAACTGGTTGATTTGCCAGCCAGGGGACATGTAGCAATGTCTTGAGACATTTTTATTTGTCGCAACTGAGGTTCCTACTGGTGTCAAGTGGGCAGAGACCAAGGTTGCTGCTAAACATTCTTGAGCACAGGACAGCTCCTCTCAACAAAGAATTATCCTGCCCAAAATGTCAATGGCACAGAGATTACAAAACTCCAAATTAGACACTGGATTTGAAACAAGAACTCAGAAACAATTGCTTCTGGTTCTTTTAAGCTCTGGCACAGAATCCAAGGGTTTTTCACTTCTCTGGTATCTACAAAGAAATAAAAGACGATGCTGGCTTATGTTATTAGCCATGGTATTTGAAATATCCCAAGTCCTGAACTTTTGTTCAACTTGATTCATTTTCTATGTCATTCACTAAAGCAGTAGTTCTCATAACTTTCTGGTCTCAGGACCCCATTACACTCATAAATTGTTAGAAGCTCCAAAAGCTTGTGTTTATGTTTTATCTATTGCTATTTATTGAATCAGCAATCAAAACTAAGAAAGTTTTAAAACACAAGAACATATTCTATTAGCTATCAGCATGATATTCATCACACACCATGTGGTCTCTGGAGACTCTTACTGTACAGTCTTGAGGGAATGAGAACTAAAAAACACAAATAATATCTTCATATTATTAAAATAATTTTGAACTCAAGGAACTCCTGAGAATTAAAAATTAAAAAAATCCAATGGTTTCTCAGACCATACTTTGGAAACTGCAGGACTATAGGCATCACTTTAAAGGCCTAGAAATTGATAAATATCCTAGTATCCTTTGTGACATAAAAGAGTTTTTCTGCTTGTAAATATATGCTCATTTCTAAAGCATACAAAGAGTTGTTTCTTATAGCTTCTCTATGGCCCAAAGTATACAAACAAGAGAAACAAAAATCAACTATAACATGATAACAGCAACTTTTGATCTTTTAAAATATTGAATATGTACATTGGATCTTAGAGATCATTTGAGAAAAACAGTCATTTGCATTTTGTAATTGGAGACATCTGGAACTATCAAAAGATCGTGGTCTCATATTTTATGTGCCTAAGCACAATGAAATCTGGTAATAAAAAAGAGACTTTAAGATCTTGAATAATATTTTCTTTGCTTTTCCTAGCCCTTTATAGCTGAGCACCTGTCAATAAAATTTATCCTTACGAGAGAGTAAGTAACACAAGCTGTACCCCAAAATATCAATTATCCAGAAAGAAGACCCAGAATGGCTCTTTTCTTTATGTAGATTTCAGGAAGAACTCAATATTTTTACAATTTTTTCTCAATGTGATAAAGAATTAACTCCTAGAATGTGTACAATAACCAAATACTAAATGTCTCTTCAGGAAATGCTTCTAATTTTAAAAATATTAAGGTACTTCATTTTAAAATCATCATCTTCTCCATTTCTTAATATTCTGGACACTTGATTTTTTTAGCATAGATTCATTGAAACTAATCCAGTTATTAGATTAATAAAGATCAAGATTTCTCAACCTTTGCACTATTGACATTCGGGGCCAGAAAACTCTTTGTTGTGGGGACCACTATGTGCCTTTTTTTTTTTTTCTTTGAGACAAGGTCTCGCTCTGTCACCCAGGCTAGAGTGCAGCTGCAGTGGCGTGATCTCAATTCACTGCAACCTCCACCTCCTGGGTTCAAGTGATTCTCATATCTCAGCCTCCTGAGTAGCTGGGATCACAGGTGTGTGCCACCACGCATGGCTAATTTTTTTTGTATTTTTAGTAGAGATGGGGTTCCTCCATATTGGCAGGGCTGGTCTGGAACTTGTAGCCTCAAGCAATCCACAGGCCTCAGCCTCCCAAAGTGCTGGGATTACAGGCATGAGCCACCACGCTCGGCCCACTGTGTGCCTCTTACAATGTTTAGCAGCATCCCTCACCTCTACCCACTGGGTGCTAGTAAGTTCCCCCAAGTGATGACAATCAAAAATGTCTCCAGACAATGCAAAATTGTTCTTGGTTGAGAACCATTGCTATAGGTCTATCAATTTATCATTCAACTGTCTGAGAAATGGGTCATTGAGACAACACACCCTTCACATGCAAATTTAGAAGACTTCAGAATATGACTGAACTTTCTTGGCACCATCCCCATAACAGCTTTGTTTCATTACTATGATTTCAACTTAAAATTATTCCATGGATTCTAAGAAAGGTAATTTCCCTGGGATCTGCAGAACTGCCTACCCTGCTGAACAAATGACGGACCCCGTAACTATTTACATGGGCATAACCTCAGACATTCGAGAGTAAACAGTTTTTTCTCATCTTCTCAGGAAATGTTTTACAGAGACCCAGACCACAGCTCCCACTTCTGAACTAGCCTAACTGATTCAACATCAGAAAATACCCACATGCAATAAATGTTAGTGGAGTGCCTAACCATGGCCTCCCACTGCTTTAGGAGGAGTTGGGGATAGAAAAAGGAATGTGACTTTATCCTTAGTCTGGCAAAGAATTACAGACCTCCAAATCACCAGCCCCATAGCCTTTAGTTAAGTCTATAAACAGCTCTTTTAAATCTGTTTAGAATGAAAATCAGTAAGCTTAATGGAGATAACTAGCCAGAGTAGATTAATTAGCGCCTAATTGCATTGGTTATCCAGGGGAAAAATTTTAAAACAAACAAACAAAAAAACTCCAACAAGAGCAATACTGAGAAGGTTTAAATAAGAAAAGTTACCATGAGGAGCAATACTTCAGCTTTACAGAGTAGCTAATAGAAGGAGGAGGCCCTATGCTGTAAGAGACCTCAAATTTCATTTGTTCACCCAGTTCTAGAATCCTCTTTTCAATAATCATGGCAAATGGTCACCTTTAGGGTAGAGAGCAGAGTTCCACAAGCAAAATTACCCATCGAGAGCTAATTGTCTTTCCTTGGCCAAATAGCTAGTCATTTTGATGTCCCTCAGCTTGAGAGAGTCTTAGGTCCCTCTTTGGGGTCTCCAAAGGTGACCAACTCCTACCCCAGCAGCCACCAGTGGCTTTCATTGTTGAAGATGGCTTATTGACACCAAGAAGGCTTGAGAGAATACACAGAAAATTCTGTAGAAGAACACAGTGTCCTTCTATAAAGAAGCACATGGTGAACCTTCAAATAAAGAAGGGACAAAGCAATCATAGGGTGTTGGAAGTAGTCCATAAGTGAGACTATTTAAACCAACTGATTTCTCTGGGCTGTAATTTAAGAACAGCATGGAAGTCATCTGTTACACTTGTGCAAACCAGACCAGTGGGGAGCCAAACAGCTGTTGTGCACCAACCGTGGCAGAAGAATTGCATTTTGTGGCACAGTGCAGCACAGCTGTGAGCAGCTTGACAATAGCGTCCAGCTGTACTTGTCTCCTGAGTGCCTGTATGGGACTCCACAGGCACGCAAATGTTTCTAAATGTAGGTTTTGTTATTATTCAGGTATAGTGAGGCCAACAGATCAGGAGACAATTGCCTTTGAAAAAACAGCTTGTTTCTCACAGTTCCCAAGAGGAGAGGCATGCCACACCACATAGGGCCACATGGGGAAGCACCAGGGCTGGTCAGGGGAAGAGGGAGCAAAGAGAAAACATAGGCAAGAGCCCTTACTGTGGTTTGCGTGGGAAGCAGTGGGTGAGGCAGGGCTAGCAGGCTTAGAATTAGCTACCTTGAATAATTTAAGTAGACTCTGGGGCTGTCTCTAGTGTCTGGTACCTGGCCTGGGGTGATTAGGGCAAGGGAATAGTGGCCCAGGGTTTGAGAGCCCTGTGAGAGCCCAATTAAGGAGGTGGCTGGGGTATAAGCTCTGGATTGGTTGGTCCGCATAGGAAAGGTATGATTCCAGGTGAGTTGTTTACTATCCCTAGGAGATTAGCTAGCCCTCAGAAGGGCAGTCCCTTCAGGATCAGCAAGACTCCAGATATCAAATGATCAGAAATACAGAAATTAAAAATAATTAATTAATCCAGCAGTTAACATAACACTCACCACTCCATCACAGGATTAACCATTCAGAGGTCTTCCCCACAAAACTACTGGCTTCTTACTTGTCTTTGTCGCCCAAGACTTAGCATATCTACTAGTTGCTCAATAAATTTGAATTGTAGAGCCATCACTACTAGCTGCATACATTAAGCAAGTTAGTTAATGTCTCTATGCCTCACTTTCCTTATCTGTGAAATGGGGATGATAGTAATAATAATACTGCAAACTGTATAAGTGTTTGGTTTTCAAAATGTTAGTTGAACTGAACTCAAAGCATATAACACCACATACTGGAATACAAATACAGAGCTTTTTGTGAATGATTTCTATCTTCTAAGGTTGTGTTTGTGTTTTTCCTTACTTAGATTTAGACTGTGCATTTTGTTTTCCAGAGCTGTAAATAATGGTTAGGCAAATCCCTACTTTTGTTTTTCTCACTCCCAAAGGGAGAAGACAACTCTTCTTAAATAAATCCTATTTCTCTCAGCTCATTCACTGGAAGCCAATTAAATCTTAAGATTTCTGGCTGGGTACAGTGGCTCACACCTATAATCCCAGCCCTGTGAAAGGCCGAGGTGGTAGATCACCTGAGGTCAGGAATTTGAAAACAGCCTGGCCAACATGGCGAAAACCTGTCTCTACTAAAAATACAAAACAATTAGCCAGGTGTGGTGGTGGGTGCCTGTAATTCCAACTAAGGAGGCTGAGGCACAAGAATCACTTGAACCCGGGCAGCAGAGGTTGGCAGTGAGCCGAGATCGTGCCACTGCATTCCAGCCTGGGTGACAGAGCAAGACACCATCTCAATAAAAAAAGGAAAAAAAAAAAAAAGATTTCCTGGTGCCAATAAAATCAAAAGAGAGAATTGATGGGGAGAGGGAGTGGCCAATAGAGTCAAAAGAGGGAGAGTATGGGGAGGAGAAACCATCTGTGGTTTATGGATAGATCATGCCCATGCCCCTAATTCAAGCAGTCTGCTCAACTGCAAGTCTGGGTTTGGGGTGCTGCCTTCAGAAAGGCATGATGGAAGGGTGTAAGTGCTGACTGTACTTCCTAAAAATGGGTTTATTTATTCCCCTCCTCTGTCATCTCAACCCCAAGTACATGCAATCTGTCACATCTTGGATGTTAACTTAAGGCTGGTGTGAAAATATTTCTTTGAGGCTAGGAGTCTGTGAGTCCAAGTTGTAAAGTTAGAAAACCCTCCCGAGCTTGACAAATACTCCAGGAGAGAAACCAAAAGATCAGCTAGTGCACATTAATCTACATAGCAACCACCTTACTGACTATGAGTCAACACGGACATTTAGGGTACGAGAGCAGGAGAGACTTGTCCCTTGGGTAGGAAAGAAAATATCGTATTTGGGAGTAATCAAAAACAACAGCTTTCACAAATGAGAGATGAAGCAATGATTTAAGAAATGGAGACAGTGGATTTTACAAAAAAATTTGATTTATTGCAGATACTAATGGAGCTTTAGGGGAGCAGGAAATATAGATGGGGACGCTTGGGGTCTCTTTGGAGTTTCTGTTCTATGTAACCTCTCAGTTCAAATGTCCTTAGTGGCTTGAATCATTTCAAGTTTCCTTCTCTTCTGAGTCTTAGAATGTCTAACAATTATTTTGCTTTAGCAAAAGCAGGCTATTTTGTATAATTTTTAGAACAGTGGCTCTCAACCAGGGGCAATTTTGCCCCACAGGGGGACCTTTGGCAATGTCGTGGGACATTTTGGTTGTTACAATTCAGAGAGGGAAGGAGCATGCTACTAGCATCTAGTGGTTGGAGGCCATGGATGCTGCTAAAGGTCTTCAATGTATACAACAGGCACCACCACAAAGAATTATCCAGTTCCTAATATCAATAGTGCTGAAGTTGAGAGTCCCAGTTTAGATAATGCAAAGGTATTTTGCAAATTAGTTCACTAAGACCATAAAATCTCCAAAAGGTTAAGTACTTATTCTCCCCTCTTGGTTACTTTCATGAGGATGGGATCCTGCCAGTGTCAACAAGTGACATTGCCACTAGACAAAGCTGAGTCTGGACCCGAGACCGTCTGACTCTAAAACCTATACTCCTAAACTGCATGCTATATGCATAGCCCAGAAACCTTGTAAACAATTGCAAGTATGTACGTGTGTGTGTGTAGAAAGAAGGACAGAAAGAGTTTTATATTCTAGTGCTTATTTTGTTAATTTGCTCAATTTTTGAAGTATTCTGTTAAGATTCTCTGAAGAACAGAGCAATGCATTAAGAACAGATACTTTTCATAGACTGATTACCGAATTTTGAATGAACAAGTATACAAGGAAATTGCCTTAATGCTAAAGCCATATCAAGTGTAATTCAATTTTTGATTATTTAGAAGTTACCTTCACCCTTTAAGGCTCCCTCTGGCCCTTTTCTTATATCTAGGCTGGTTCAACTGTTATTAGGCATTTGGGATAATCATGACGCACACAAAGTGAAACACAGAACCTGTGAAAGGTGTGTTGTCCATGTAATGGATAATGCTCAGTAAGAGATGAAGAGAATGAATGAAATGATTTTTTTAAAAAAGCATGATTACAAGAGCTACATTAACAGCAGATGCTTGGTGGCACAATGTTTATTTAGAAGAATGCAACATGTTTGAAAGCTTAAGATCCACATATGCGTAAAGTTCTATAGGCCAGACTCTAGCCAAAAGTCACAGATTCATCATACGTAGGGCAGAGTGGCAAATGTTTAAACCATACCAAAAATGAGTGGCCTTAAGAACATAACCTAGTTTCCAGTAAACTCTAAAGGTTGGGTTATGCCTATCATTTTGAAATTGGGTTCACAACCACTTCAATTTTGAGGTTGAAAAATCCGGAACCCAAAACAAGTCACTTTTTAGGTCTTCATTTATGTTTGTTGATGCCATGTTTGGAAGAGGTTCAATTCATGGTTCATCTTGTTTGTTTCAAGCAAGGGTCAATCTCAGTATCATCAGTTATCTGGTGGAATTTAATTTCACACTGACGTCTTGGGTAATTTGAATAGTGTGATTTCTTTCTTGTGAATAAATTAATTCTCCATCAGCCTTTCAGAACCCAGTTTGTTTTGGTGCAGTGGTAAGAAGATCAAACATTTTAGCAAACGAAGGATATAATAAATATTTTATGCTAGACTTACATAATGCAAGCCTTCCCACAGGGCCAAAGCTATTTGGCAGAAATTAAAACATTATCTCAAACAAACAAATAAAACCTTTGAAGAAATGATCTCATCACTCTGAAACTCCCTACAAAAAAAATATGTAGATAGTTCATAATTATGTTTACCATTCAGCTGGAGATCCATTGCAGTGTGGACTAAATAACTCTCAGGTTTCATTCATTTCAGACACCAGCAAGTTGTGTGACTTGGGGCATGTGCCTTTCCTTCTCTGATTTTTTCATCTATACAATGATGTGAGGGGAGAGAGTCAGGAGTGTTCTACATGGCACAAGAAGTGATTCTTGGCAACTACAAAAGACCCACGATTCTATTATATAATTCTCCAGAGTAAGAAAAAAACCTACTCGGCAAAGCAAAATGTTTAATTTATCAAGTAATAATGCCTTTCAACAATCTTAACTTCAGTAAGATATTGTGCTTCTTATTTGCAAATATTAGATTGAAGTACATCTCTAGTACTTTCAATAACCTTGAAATTTAAAATACAAACATTCAGGTAGCTATATAGTTTATTCCCTTCAAAGTTTTGCATAGTAGGAGCTAATTCTTTCAGAAAAAGCTATTAGGCTTTTTTTTTTTTAAAGAAGTAATTTGTGCTTCAAAATAGCAGATAAACTATGACTCCCAGATTACAAAACAAACAGTGTGCAAGGCAACATTTAGAAGCTTAAGCATAGAAGTCAGGCAGACATCCTCACTCTATCCTTTATTTACAGCTGAGATTAGGAGAAAACTAGACCCTAAACCTTAATTGCAACATCTCTAAAATGACAGTATGAGAGTCTTTAGTTCAGGAAGCTGCCCCAAAGACTGCATGAGCTGATGTGTTTAAGAGTGGCACAATGTGGGCTCAAGGTAACTCCCCAAAACACAGGCTTGAAATGTTAATCATTTTCTTATTCACAGAGTAAGTTCATACTATAACATTAATAGCATGCTTTCTACCAATTTAAAAAAGTGAATTGGAACAAAATAATTATGGATCATGTTTTTGTGAAAGGATGTAAAGATTCCCAATTTAGGAAGGTGAACGAGGGTGAGGCCCATCTGGATATGGAGCTGCTGTGATTTGCCCTGCAATCGACCTTCTGCTTTTATTCCTTTTTGAAGTCCTGTCTTCAAAATAATAAAGAAAAATATGAAAAGTGAGCCTTCTCCTACTGGGAAAATTAAGAAATGAACTATGATTTCAGGATTATTTCACTGTTTTCTGTGAACTCCTGAAAAATATGTATAACATAAAATACATGTATATTTGGCAAATAAATATATGTTTGCCTTTTATGCTGGGACATTATTGCTATATCCCTAATGCCTGGCACTTATTGGCTTTGCAATAAATGATTGCTAGCTGTTATATAAATGTCCATCCAGTAAGCCCTTTTTGATCATCATACTGGGCAGAATTTAATTATGGTAGTAAGAATCTTTAAAATCTACATTATGAAAGTCCTATATTATAATAAAGACTAGGAAAGTATTAAGCCTAAACTCACATATCTTCTTTCCCAATTTCTATCAGAGTGTTGTCTGGTTTTCAGAAGGTTGCAAAGCAAGGGGTAAAGATGCACATTTGGAAACTACTTCCAGCTAATTCTATTAGACTTAAGTAATTCCTGCCCATGCTATTTTTCTTCTTTGTAGGACCACATGTTGCTGTTTGTATTTTACAATCACTCTTTTCATTTCAATGGACTATATCTCAGGTGGCTGCCTTCTTACTTGTTAAACACTTGCTGGCAGCTTTCAAACTCCTCTAACAAAAATGAAGAAACTTGAACTTCCACAACATCTTCACTTTTCCAAGTCTACATCCAATGTTCCTCCCCCACTTCAAACTCCAAGAAAAATTTGAGATGGAGATGGTTATTTGATAAAATATTATGCATATTGAATCAATTTCTTGTTCTACTTTTCTGATAAATCAGTATCAGGAAACATGACGTGTCATTGGAAAAGAAAAGGGAGAAAATAACAACCTACCAATTGAGACATAGTAGATACAAAGGCTTCATTTATTAGTAAAACAGGGCTGAACTCAACAGTAAACACCCAAGATATTTTTAGAAATCCAAGGGTTACAAGAAAATCTGAGACACATCAACCTTACGTTCTTTGGAGTCATTTGGGAAGCAGAATCTTTGGCCTGTCCAGAAAACCTAAAAATAGTTTATGGCTCCACATGATGGCATGTAGGTAGTGGTTTTCCAATAGAACATGTCACAACATTTCCACTGCAGTGTAGAAATGGGTGTTTGAATTTCCAAGGGAAGAATGTGCTAGATTCTTCATAGCTTCCCTTTGTGGCAAGCTCATCTTCCATGACAGCAGAAGGAAAAGAGGGGAATTGAAAAGTAGTTTGAGAAAACAAAATTTGCCTCTCTACAGACCACCACATCTTAAATTTGAATGTGCATAGCAATCACTTGGGCACACTGCTGATTTCACAGATCTGGCTGGGGCCTGAGATTCTGCATTTCTAATGATCTCCTAGATGGTGCTGATGTGGCTGGTCCATGGCCCACATTTGAAATAATAGAGTATTTCCAAATAAGGTCTGTTCTCTAGTCCCTTCTCTGGGATTTGCCAATTGGCCCACTGAGAAATCTGAGCTTACATGAGTAGAAATTGAGATACTAAAAAGTCCAGGTGAACATTCATGAGAGTAGACCTCTATCTATTTCTAATTCTGTTTCTAATAATATTTCTGTTTCTGTACTCCTCTTTTTATTATGGAGAAAGCTACCCAGCACATTTTCCTTATGTCTTACTGACCAGAGCAGGGTCACAATTGCTCCACCTCAATAAAAAAGAAACAGGCCCTGCAATTTCACTTTAAAGATGCACCCATCGAATTTCAGGAACTGTTGTGCAACAAAAGGTAGGGGACCACTGATCTAAGCAGTCCTCTTTAAATATCCACACAGGAATACCCTAGCTGTTGTCCTGAGTTTCCTAGGTGAAGGAAATGAGTAATAAATGAGCATCTGAGAATCTGAGCTGATTTGAAGGCTACAGCAGTGGCTGGCCACTTTCTGGGACTTTCTGGATGCTAGGCTGACCTAGTGTTGGTTCCCACTCTAGGCTGCATGCCAGAGTCACCTTGGGAGCTACATTTCTCAGAAGCTTTCAAGGATGCTGGTTTTGCTGGTCTACAGACTCCACTTTGTCTGGGAAGGCCATGAAACAGCAGTACTCAAAGTGTGGTCCATGAACCAATGTGATCTGAAAATTACTTACTGCCATTTCATAAGGAGAGAATTTTTTTTTTTTATTGCATTTTAGGTTTGGGGGTACATGTGAAGAACATGGAAGATTGTTGCATAGAGAATTTGAGCACACTGTTTAGAAACATTTATAGCAACTTGACATTGCAGAGACATTCAAGTGTTGAATTTTGTATTTTACAAAGGTAAAGCATATTACAATAAAACACCTGGTCTTCAGCACCGATAATCAATGAAGCACATACCTAGAGGACAATCCCCTGTTTGAACATGCAAACTTGAGGCAGAAATTACATTTTATTATCTATAGAATGCTTGGTAACAGGCTATAAAAAGCACTTAGAAAATGTTGGTTGAATGAATGAGTAAAAAACATTGGCCATCTGTACAGGGAGGGGGACATCACACACGGGGGTAGGCGGGGCAGGGGCAGGGGGCAGGGGAGGGGAGGGACAGCGGTGGGGGGTGGGGGAGGTTGGGGAGGAATGTCCAATGTAGGCGACAGGAGGTAGGGGTGGGGTTGGAGACAACAAACCACCATGGCATGTGTGTACCTATGCAACAATCCTGCAGAATGTGCACATGTACTCCAGAGCTTAAAGTACAATAAAAAAAATTAAATTAAAAGAAAAAAGAAACAAAGTTAAAATTGAAAATATTTTAATGTGTACTTAGTCATTTAAAAATAATAGATACATTATATGTTGCATAAATAATGTATTCTTAAGAAAAAGAAACTTAGAAAAAAAAACACTGGCCATCTGCTTGTGGCTAGGGATATGCTTCAAAAGAGATAAGCCTAAGCTTATATGGATTTCAATATGCAGAGAAAAAGTTTGGAAAGTTGGGGAAAGGTCGTAACTTAATTTGATTTCAGACATTTGCTAAGAGCTTCTACACTATACTTTGGAGACACAAAGATGAGAAAAATGTGGTACTGGACCTGACAGAGCTTCATTTATCACGACTGTTATACAAAGTGTGAACCAAAAACATCACTGGTTATTAAAAATATAGAACCTTGACTGGCCCCAGACCTGCCAAATAAGAATCTGCATTTGAACAAAACGATTGCTGCACACATTAAAATTGGAGACCTGTTGTTCTAAATAAGCAGTTTTCAATCCTGACTGAATATTGGAACTTTTAAAAATCCTGATGCATAGACCACACTCCAGACCAATTAAATCAGATCCTCTTGGGTGCTGCCCAGGCATCTTTAGTTTCTAAATCTCCTAAGGTGATTCAATGCACAACCAAGGCTGAGAACTACTTGTTTGGAGCTCTAGTAGGTATGCGAAGGTGAGATGTCAGTCTGAAGAATGCATTCATCGAGTGGGCAATGGAGGGAGGGGCCTTGATGGATTTTGAACACAAATTGCTTTTCAGAATTACACATTAGGAAGATCATTTGAATAACTGCATGTTAATGTAATCAGATGGGGTAGAGACTAGCCACTTGAAAAGTCTCTTAAAAGGGCATCACACAATACATATCATGAGAGGACAGCATATCATCTTATCAAATTCTCCACTTTGTGGAGAAACTAAGGGGGCCAGTCTGTGTGCTGGTGAGCGGACTTGTTGGCAGTGGCGATTGATGTCTAAAGGACTAGTTAGGATGGCCCATCCAACAATTTGATTTGAATCAGGGACAGCCAGTAGAGCATATATAAGACAAATTCTTTAGGGGGAATTGAGTAAAAAAAATCTAGAGAACAAATAAAAATGTACAAAAAGTAAGGGAGAGAAGCAAGATTTGGGAGCTGGAGGAGTGGTTAGAACAAGGAAGAAAGGACCGAGATAAAAGTCATGGACCACACAAGGGTGATTTGGGACTGAGATAAATGTCATGGACAACATCACAGTGTCTTGATTGTGCCAAAATGGACAGGCAGACTTACTAAATGAAATGAAGAGTCCAATGTCAGGATGAATACTAAATAGAAGGATTGTTAATCATCAAAATTTCAATTTTGTATATTCTACTGAAGGAACCAGAGCTGGCATCTCACATAGTCATCTACAGGCTAATTGCCAGCAAATTAGAAAATTCCGTCTGTTAGAATCTCTGATCCTACTCAGTTAAAGTTTTACTGTATCTAAAGAGTCAAAGTTAAACATTTGATAAACCAGAGAACCCATTATTAACCCATGCTAATAATGCTACAATGAACACTTTGGTTGGTTTTACTAACCCCGGAGTTTTACATTTCAGAAGATGAGTGTTATGGGATGAATTGTGTCTCCCAAAAAAGATGTGTTGGACTCCTTACCCCTACTACTTCAGAATGTGACCTTATGTGGAGATAGGGAATAAACAGAAGTAATCAAGTTAAAATGATGTCATTAGAGTGGGTCCTGATCCAATATGTTTGCTGTCCTTATGAAATAGGGAACTTTAGACAGACAGACAGATATGCACATAGAGAGAATGCCATGTGAAGATGAAGGTAGAGATTAGGGTGATGTATCTACAAGCTAAATGATGCCAGATTGCCAGCAAGCCATTAAAACTAGGAGATAGCCTTGGAATAGACAGATTCTCTCACAGCCTTCAGAAGGAACCAACCTTGCTGACACCATGATCTAAGACTTCGAACCTCCAGAACTGTGGGACAATACATTCCTGTTAAGCCACTCAGTTTGTGCTACTTCATTATAGCAGCCTTAGCAAACTAATACAACAAACTATAAGAGAAGATAGTAGAGATGAAATAAAAACCTGGAAAAGCTATAAGGAGCTGAAACAACTCAATAATAAAAAATAACCCAATTAAAACATGGCCAAAATACATGAATTGGCATTTCTCAAAAGAAGACATCAAATGACCGATATTTTTTTCAATATATAAAAAATATACTCAATATCACTAACCATCAGAGAAATGCAAATCAAAACTACAATGAGATACCACCTCACACCTGTTAGAATGATTATCAAAAATACGAAACATAACAAGTGCTGGAGAGGATGTGGAGACAAAGAAACCCTGGTACACTGTTGGTGAGAATGTAAATTTGAACAGCCATTATGGAAACTAGTATGGGAGTTCCCCAATAAATTAGAAATAGAACTAGCATATAATCCAGCAATCCCACTACTGAGTATATATCCAAAGGAAATGAAATCGGTATGTCAAAGAAATATCTGCACTCCCATGTTCACTGTAATAGTATTCACAAGAGCCAAGATATGGAATCAACCTAAAGGTCCATCAGTGGATGAACTGATAAAGAAAATGTGCCATATATATGTGTGTGTGTGTTTGTGTGTGTGTGTGTATACAGAAATGTATTGAACAAAGAATATATATATATATATATATTCTTAACAGAAATGTATTGAACAAAGAATATATATATATATTCTTTGTTCTTCCTTTCCTTATTCATCCATTGGCTCATACAGTATGCCATTGTATGTGTGTGTATATATATATGTATCATATATATATACACACACATACAATGGCATACTGTTCAGCCTTAAAAAAAAAAAAAAAAAAGAAGAAGAAAATTCTATCATTTGCAACAACATGGATGAACCTGGAATTCATTATGTTTAGTGAAACAAGCCAGGCATAGAAAGACAAATGCCGCATGATATCAAGTTATATGTGAAATCTAAAAAAGTTGAACTCATAGAAGCAGAGAGTAGAATGCTGGTTGACAGCGGCTGGGGATGGGGAGGGAGGATTGGAAGATGCTGGTCAAAGGATATAAAATTTCAGTTAGGAGGAATAAGTTTAAGAGCACTATGGTACAACACAGTGACCACAGTTAATAACAATGTATTGTATACCTGAAAATAGCTAAGAGAGTAGATATTAAGTGTTCTTACCACAAAAAAAGATAAGTATGTGAGGTACTGCATATGTTAATTAACTTGATTTTGTCATTCCAAAATGTATACATATGTCAAGACATTAAAAATAAAACCAGGGGAAGTTTATCTGTTATAAAATTAGGACAGTGCTAGTAATGAAAATAATAATTAGTTGAGACTACATTTTGTGAGAATGGATGTGAAAAAGTGCTTTATTTGTGATGAATCAGGCTTAAATGAGTAGAAAATCCAATCTTGAACAAGTAAACAAACAAAATAGTTGCTTAGAACATTTTTTGTTTTTGTTTTTGTTTTTGTTTTAGACAGGGTGTTACTCTATCACACAGGCTGGAGTGCAGTGATGCAATCGTATCTCACTGTAGCCTCAACTTCCTGGGCTCAAGCGTCCTCTAACCTCATCCTCCTGAGTATCTGGGACTACAGGCGTGTGCCACCATGTCCAGCTAATTTTTATATTTTTTGTAGAAAGGAGGTTTCACCATGTTTCCCAGGCTTATCTCCAACTTCTGGGCTCAAGGAATCTGCCTGCCTTGGCTTCCCAAAGTGCTGGGATTACAGGCATGAGTGACTGCAGCTGGCCAGAACTTTTTAAAGAAGAGCTATGACAGAATGAGATCTCCAAGAATACAGGAAGTAGTCCTTTCTAATTTAAAAAGCAGAGCATTTTTACTCTTGAGGCAATTCACCATTAAGTTTACTAAAGCAGATAATGGCTTCCAAAAAGTCAAGGAGGAGGGAATAGAGTCAGGGATAGAAGAAAGGAGCCAAATGGATGAATAAGGAAAGGAAGAACAAAGAATATCAACATGCGTTGCGTAACTATTTCTTAAAAAATGCGTTGGCTTGTACCAAGCTGGTTTCAACTAGCAAGTAACTAGCCAAACTCCTTTGGGTAAGGGAGGCAGTGATACAGAGTCCAGTGTGAATATCAACATGAATTTAACTATTTCAGAAAGACATTTCAAGGGCATTGAGTAGGCAAAATGTAGTATATTCAAAAGCTACTAAAATGCTAAAAACCATGGCAAATGTTTAAATGTAATTGCCTAAATGTAACCAGCTAGAAGTTGCTTTTAAGAATCATTCTGTTCACTGAATGGATAAAGAAAATGTGCTTTATATATACACAATGGAATATTATTCCACCATAAAAAAGAATGAAATCCCCATCATTTGCAGTAACATGGATGGAACTGGAAGTCATTGTGTTAAGCGAAATATGCCATGCACAGAAAGAGAATCACAATGTATTGTATATTTCAAAATTGCTAGAAGAAAAGATTTGAAATGTTCCCAATACATAGAAATGATAAATGCTTGAGGTGATGGATACCCTAAATACCCTGACTAAATCATTGCTCATTCTATGTATGTAACAAAATATCACATGTTCCTCATAAATATGAACTAGTAGTATGTGGCAATTTTTAAAAAGAATCATCCTATTTAATATTTTGAAGTTAGAAATTTGGTTTCTCTTACAGAACCTGCATTTTATCAGGAATAGAAAATATATTATCTGGCTTTTACAACTTTCTTGGTAGTTGGTATGAATAATACAAAATTAAACCTGACACCACCACATTTATTTGACAGTGGAAATATAAATACTTTTGTATGATCTCTCCCTCCCATAGATGTCTACAATGAAAAAATATAGTTTGATAACGTGTCAAAATGCAGGAAGGAAAACAAGGTAACTGAAAAATATGGTGAAGCAGAGCAAGAAAGAAGAGCCATAATCCTAAGCAGGACCTTTGAGACAATCTACCAATAAATAAGCATTTACTGAACAACTACTGTGTGAATGAGCCTGTGCTGGGCTCCATTTGGGACAAAAAAAAAAAAAAAAAACCACATCTGACAGAATCTCTGTTCTGAAGGGGCTCACACAACCAAGAGGGTGATAAGAAAGACAAACCTAGAAAGATATCTAGAAATATATGCCAGTTCATGAAATGTGTCTTCTGATGGTATAAGCAATTCATTAACTCATTTCAAATTAATTCAACAATATTTACAAAGGTATGCCTATATGCCATGCACTGTTCTAGGTTCTGGGGGAAATGCTTATGATGAAAACAAAGGAGTTAGCCCTCATGTAGCTTAGATTCAGTGGAGATGGAGTGAGTAGAGATAGGCAACAAATACATAAATAATGCTTAATATGTAAATATTACAAAGAAAAATAAAGCTAGACAAAGAGACATGGGAGGAAGAGGGGTGCACAGTGGTGAAGGGAGGCTTCTCTGAGAAGAGGACATTTAAGCAGAGAACTAGAAAGCTAAAAAGTGAGCCACATTGGGGCCGGGCATGATGGTGCACACTTGTAATCCTAGCACTTTGGGAGACCAAGGTGGGTGGATCACTTGAATTCAGGAGTTTGAGATCAGCCTGGCCAACATGGTGAAACCCCATTTCTACTAAAAATACAAAAAAAAAAAAAATAGCCAGGAGTGGTGCTTGGCACCTGTAATCCCAGCTACTGGAAAAGCAGATGTGGGCGAATCTCTTGAACCTGGGAGGCAGAGGTTGCAGTGAGCCAAGATCATGCCACTGCACTCCAGCCTGGGCAACAGAGTGAGGCTCCAACTCAAAAACAACAACAACAACAAAAAAGTGAGCCACATTGATATTTGGGGAAAAAGCATTCCAGACAGTGGGAAGAGTATATGCAGAGACCTCCGGTTCAGAATGTGGATGTGTTTGAATAAAAACAAAGAAGTGAGAGGAGAGCCAGAATACACAGGTCAATGCAAAAAATAATACAGGGTGATGCTGGTAAAATGGAAGTCCACTGGAGGGTGTTGAGCAAGTTGAATGGCATGCTCTGTGTCAGGTTTTAAGTGGGAAATTCTGACTGCTCAGTCCATCTACAACAAACTTTTTGAAATCCCTACTCTGTGACAAATACCAGGTATAAAAGAATAAGATATAGTTCCTGCCCCTATTATTATCATCGCATATCCTTATCATTAAGAGCACTAGCACCAGCAGCACCATCGATGCCATTATCATCATCACCATCATCACTATCATTATCATCTTCAAAATGCTATTACTTAACTATACAACCAGTGGTCAATACATTTTCCTGAGTAGTGGGCCAAGATCTAACACCTTTGTTTTCCAGGATATTTAAGTGCATGGGGTGAGACTTAAGGGGTACATCTGACTTTTGTAAAGCTACCAGGGCTTGCAACATAATTTGAGTTACCAGGAAGACCCAAGAGGCCAGGCCATATGCCAGTATGAATTGGCCAATGTGTGCTATACCACAGCAAGGCTGCTATCTGACTAGTTAACATCCAGTTGGGCAACTTCCAGTTGGGCAACTTCCTGCAACAGACCTATTCTTTGTGGATTAGAGTTTCTTAAAAAGACCAACACTCAAAACCAGACTTAGAGTTTCTTGTTTTGGATCTCCTGTGAAGGTGGGGCTCTTTGTGGACTAAAGAAAAGGAGTTCCTTGGGACAGGAAAGTGGTTACTATTAGCATAACTAACTGTAGCTAACTGTGTTATGGTGTGGTCTAGGGTGGCCCTTATTTTCAGGAATTTAATTTCAGAACCTAAGTTCCTTCTTTAAAAATAGAAATCACCCTACTTTCAGAGCCTTTGATATTTCTAGAATATCCTGTTCATTCCTTCCTATGTTATACTGAAATTTTCTGTTAATGTGACTGTCTACCTACTAGGTTCTGAAATTTCCAAGGACAGAGACTATGTCTTATCCATCTCTGTACCCCAACAACTTGCTCAGAGTCAGACACATAGTAGGTGCTCGGTAAATATTCATTGAAATAAGTAGTTTTCCTGCTCCTCCCCTACAACAACAATCAAATTTCTACCCCTTGGACACTGCAATTGAAGAGTACAAAGATAATGTAATAAAAAGGAAACATAAAGTTACAAAAAACTGAGCTTTGATAATATAAAAATGAAGAGGAAGAAGAGGAGAAGAAGAAAGAAAAAGGAGATATTTCATGTTTGATACTTTGTTCTTTCCAAGAAGGTAATACCTGGTATTCGGTTGAAAAGTTTCCTCCACAAATTCAACTACCCACGTAGAAGTCTTTTCTGGAAGCAAATCAAAGTTTTGAAAACACCCTGTCAGACACAGTATGACAGCTATGAATAGAATGCAGCATGAATGCTAGATTACTCATGATGAAAAAGATAGCAACTGCAATGCTACAACAGATATAAAATACTAAGAGCTTGTATGGGTAGCAAATGACACCAACAGGCTGCAAGTTTTACCCTCAGAGCTACAACAATCCCTTGAATTTTAACCATTTGTTTCTAGGTTTACAGAAAGAAAAAAAAATTATGAAAAAAGCTCCCAAAAAAAAATAACGTGAAAAAAATGAATAGAGATATTACAGAAGCCAAAACATGAACAAAATCATTTCAGGAATAATCCTCAAAAAATGAGAAAGAAAACTGCCTTTTGCAAAGATGGGCCTTGCTATTTATCCCAGGGTTAATTATCAGGGAAAAAACCATGTACGCATAAAGAACTTCATCCATAAACCATTCTCATGTTAGGTACCATCAAGTCATACTTAACTAGAAAAATTTTATAGGTGCCACAATATAAAGTGGGAATTTGGGATCAGAACACATGAAAGGAAGTTTCTAACTTACTACCTATTAATCAAACTCAGCCTTGGTTTTGAGCAAATCTTAATTCTCAAGTTATACTGCAGGCTAATGTGGCCTCCAATGATATGTATGTACGAGAAATAGCCCAGAAGTGGCCTCTCTGAATCATTCTAGACAGATATGGTGAGTAGACCTACCACAATGCATGCTCAAATCTCCAAGTTAAAGAAAAGCTGGAATGGGCCCATCGTCTGGAATTATTGGGACACAGCTACCATTTACAAACTCATATCCTCCATATTATCTGCTGCCAAAATAAAATCCAAGCAATCTGCTTGGGAAACAATGAAGCCTGACCATCATGATACTTAGAGGGTAGCCAAAGTATGTCCTCAAGGCATTATTTATTATTGGTGTTTACTTACTTTCCCCCTCAAAATCTGTGGCTTATCCATAACATCTGGGCTTCATCGTTGACTGGAAAGCTTATGAGAGCCCTCGTGCTGAGTGAGGCAATGGAAACAGAAAATGATGTCGAAGGATTGTCAACGGGCATTTGGACATTGCCAAACATCATGTTCTTTTCCAAGGAACATTCAGGATGCAAATAAAAATCAAATAACACTTCTTCTTGGCAAAGGAATGGGCTTAATCTGCTTTTGTTTTCTTCTCTCTGGTTTTAACTTGAACTAGGCTGCAGAGGATCATGAAGACTTTATCAACTCTAGTTGCACTAAGATAAAGAGCTGCAGCTACAGTTTAAAAAAGGAGAAATTTTACACAGTTCCATGAAGAAGCTCCCCTTATGGAGAATTCTAGAGTTAAGTCATATAAATTCCCTCTACTACGTTTAACTGCTTCCAGAATTTATTGGGACCTTTTGTTCTGCTTCTGCTTGTCCACTTGTCTGCTCTATCCACAGCTATTTTTCAGCTATAGTGACAGATTTTTATCAGCCCTTCCTTTAAAGGGATCAGAAATGGCAACAGCGCCTCCAGAAGATCAGTCCTTGGTATTCCAGCAATCTCTAGGTCATGGCTCCCCTGGTGGCTGGTATGGAAGGGGAGAAGCAATGCCACTTTCACCTCTTACATCATCAATGCTTTTGGTCTTTAATGATGAGACTCGTGGACCTATGACCCAAGATGGCCAAATAGGAACAGCTCTGGAGTGCAGTTCCCAGCGAGAACACAGAGGATGAGTGATCACCACATTTCCAAATGTGTTTTTACTGCCCACAGACCAGGAGATTCCTGGGCGGAAAAGCACCACGAGTCTCCAGCATGGCTGTTTCAGCCGGCACAGCAGGTCTCCGCATAAACTCACACAAATCTGGGCAGCCATTTCAACTGGTGCCTAGAATGCCTGGGGAGACAGAGTCGTTCATTCAGCTGAAAAAAGGGGGCTGAAACAGGGAGCCAGGTGATCTGGCTCGGTGGATCCCACCCCCACAAAGACCAGCAATCAGAAACACTCTGGATTGAGAGTTTCACAGCAAGCACAGCTGGACCCAGTATGGATAGTGCAGCTCCATGGTGGGGAAGGGCGTCCACCATTACCGAGGCAGTCTGCCATTACTAAGGCAGTCCACCATTACCGAGGCAGTCCACCATTATTGAGGCAGTTCACCATTACTGAGGCAACCTGCCATTACCAAGGCAGACCACCATTACTGAGGCAGTTCTAACTATACTTCTGTAAACAAAACCATAAGGAAGTTCACACAGCAGCTGGGCAGAGCCCATGGCAGCTCAGCAATGCCTCTGCTGGCAGACTATGACTAGGCTACCTCCTCGCTGGGAAGGGCATTTCTTAGAAAAGGAAGCAGCCCATCAGGAACTTATAAATAAAGCCCCACCTTCCCAGGACAGAGCACCTGGGAGAAAAAGGTGGTTATGAGTTCTGCTGCGGCAGACTAAAACTCCTCAGCAAATGCAAAAGAAAGGAAATCAAAACAGTCTCTCAGACCACAGTGCAATCAAATTAGAACTCAGGATTAAGACACTAACTCAGAACCCCACAACTTCATGGAAACTGAACAATGGGCTCTTCAATGTTGACTGGATAAACAATGAAATGAACACAGAAATAAAGATGTTCTTCAAAACCTAGAATGAAGACACAACATACCAGAATCTCTGGGACACATTTAAAGCAGTGTCTAGAGGAAAATTTATAGCAATAAATGCCCACATGAGAAGCAAGGAAAGTTTTAAAATCGACACTCTATCATCAAAATTGAAAGAATTAGAGGAGCAAGATCAAAAAAACTCAAAAGCTAGCAGAAGACAAGAAATAAAGATCAGAACAGAACTGAAGGAGATAGAGACACGAAAAACCCTTCAAAAAATTAATAAATCCAGGAGCTCTTTTTTTGAAAAGATCAACAAAATAGACCACTAGCCAGATTAATAAAAAAGAAAAGAGAGAAGAATCAAATAGATGCAATAAAAAACGATAAAGGCAATATCAAATAGATGCAATAAAAAACAATAAAAGGGATATCACTACCGATTCCACAGAAATACAAAACTACAATCAGAGATTACTATAAACAACTCTATGCACATAAACCAGTAAACCTGGAAGAAATGGATAAATTCCTGGACACTTGCACCCTTCCAAGCCTAAACCAGGAAGAAGTTGAAACCTTGAATAGATGCATAACAAGGGCTGAAGTTGAGGCAGCAATTAAGGGCCTACCAACAAAAAAAAAGTCCAGGTCAAGAAGGTTTCACAGCTGAATTCTACCAGACGTACAAAGAGGAGCTGGTACCACTCCTCCTAAACTATTCCAAACAATATAAAACAGGGAACCCCTTCCCAAATCATTTTATGAGACCAACATCATCCTGGTACCAAAACCCGGCAGAAACTCAACAAAAAAAGAAAACTTCAGGCCAATATTCATGAAGAACATATATGCAAAAATCTTCAATAAAATACTGGCAAACTGATTGCAACAGCACCTCAAAAAGCTTATCCATCACGATCAAGTAGGCTTCATTCCAGGGATGCAAGGCTGATTCAACATATGCAAGTCTATAAACGTAAACCACCATATAAACAGAACCAAAGACAAAAACCACATGATTATCTCAATTGATGCAGAGAAGGCCTTTGACAAAATTCAACACCCCTTTATGCTAAAAACTCTCAATAAACTACGTATTGACAAACATATCTCAAAATAATAAAAACTATTTACAACAAACCCACAGCTAATATCAAACTGAATGGGCAAAAACTAGAAGCATTCCCTTTCCAAATCTGGCACTCGACCAGGATGCCCTCTCTCACCACTCCTATTCAATATAGTGTTGGAAGTTCTAGCCAGAGCAATCAGGCAAGAAACAGAAATAAAGCGTATTCAATTAGGAAAGGAGGAAGTCAAATTGTCTCTATTTGCAGATGACATGACTGTACATTTAGAAGACCCCATTGTCTCAGCCCCGAAATTTCCTGAAACTGATAAGCAACTTCAGCAAAGTTTCAGGATACAAAATCAATGTGCAGATATCACAAGCATTCCTATACACCAATAACAGACTTAAAGAGAGCCAAATCAAGAATGAACTGCCATTCACAATTGCTACAAAGAGAATAAAATAACTAGGAATACAACTAACAAAGGATGTAAAGGGCCTCCTCAAGAAGGAACTACAAACCACTGCTCAAGGAAATGAGAGGACACAAACAGATGGAAAAACATTCCATGCTCATGGTTAGGAAGAAGCAATATTGTGAAAATGGCCATACTGCCCAAAGTAATTTATATATTCAACGCCATCCCCCATCAGGCTACCTATGACCCTCTTCACAGAACTGGAAAAAATAACCCTAAACTTCATATGGCACCAAAAAGAGAGCCCACATAGCCAAGTCAATTCTAAACAAAAAGAACAAAGCTGGAGGCATCACACTACCTGACTTCAAACTATACTACAAGGCTACAGTAATCAAAACAGCATGGTACTGGTACCAAAACAGAGATATAGACCAATGGAACAGAACAGAGGCCTCAGAGGCAATGCCACATATCTACAACCATGTGATCTTTGACAAACCTGACAAAAACAAGCAACGGGGAAAAGATTCCCTGTTTAATAAATGGTGTTAGGAAAACTGGCTAGCCATGTGCAGGAAGCTGAAACTGGACCCCTTCCTGACACCTTACATTAAAATTAACTCCAGATGGATTAAAGACTTAAACATAAGACCTAACACCATAAAAACCCTAGAAGAAAACCAAGGTAAAACCATTTAAGACATAGGCATAGGCAAGGACTTCATGGCTAAAACACCAAAGCGTTGGCAACAAAAGCCAAAATAGACAAATGGGATCTAATTAAACTCTCAGAGCTTCTGCACAGCAAAAGAAACAATCATCAGAGTGAACCAGCAACCAACAGAATGGGAAAAAAATTTTTGCAATCTACCCATCTGATAAAGGGCTAATATCCAGAATCTACAAAAAACTAAAGCAGATCTACAAGAAAAACAAACAAACAAACCCATTCAAAAGTGGGCAAGGACACAAACAGACACTTTTCAAAAGAAGACATATATGAGACCAACAAACATATGAAAAAAATGCTCATCATCACTGGTCATTAGAGAAATGCAAAATCAAAACCACATTGAGATACCATCTCATGCCAGTCAGAATGGTGATCTTCAAAAAATCTGGAGACAACAGATGCTGGAGAGGATGTGGAGAAATAGGAACACTTTTACACTGTTGGTGGGAGTGTAAATTACTTCAACCATTGTGGAAAACAGTGTGGTGATTCCTCAAGGACCTAGAAATAGAAATTCCATTTGACCCAGCAATCCCATTACTGGGTATATGTCCAAAGGATTATAAATCGTTCTACTATAAGGACACATGCACATGAATGTTCATTGCAGCACAGTTTACAATAGCAAAGACTTGGAACCAACCCAAACACCCATCAATGATAGACTTGACAAGGAAAACGTGGCACATATACACCATGGAATACTATGCAACCATAAAAAACGATGAGTTTGTGTCCTTTGTAGGGACATGGATGAATCTGGAAACCATCATTCTCAGTAAACTGACACAAGAACAGAAAATCAAACACCACATGTTCTCACTCATAGGTGGGTGTCGAACAGCGAGAACACATGGACACAGGGAGGGGAGCATCACACACTGCGGTCTGTCGTGGGGGACTGGGGAGGGACAGTGGGGGGGTAGGGAGTTGGGGGAGGGATAACATGGGAGAGAAATGCCAGATACAGGTGACGGGGGATGGAGGCAGCAAATCCCATTGCCATGTATGTTCCTATGCAACACTCCTGCATGTTCTGCACATGTACCCCAGAACCTAAAGTGCAATAAAATATTTAAAAAAAAAAAAAAAAAAAAGGAGGAGACGAAAGGAGACAAATAGGCTGAACAAGAAGTTATCTACAAATGTACCCATTTTTTTAAATCAGCAAAAAAAATCTGGTTAAACAATGAGGGATTAGTTAAAGGAATTGTGGCATACACATACAATCAAATATAATGTCGCTGTTAATATATTATAGAAGAATACTCGATGACATGGAAAATGTAACATTACTTTAAAAGTAAAAAACATTGTAGACTTGCAAAATTCTAATTTTGTTTTAAAAAGAAATACAGTATATTAATATCTATGTATAGAAAAAAGTGGAATGACATATATCGAATGTTAAAAATTATTAGCATAGGATGATGATATTACAGATGAATTTAATTTTCTTACTGGTTTTCTGTATTTGCCAAATTTGTACAGATAAAATGTGTTGTAATGAAAAAAAATGATGAGACTCATTTCTTTTTTCTGTCACCGCTTCTTTCATTACCTCAAGTTATTTAAAGCTATTTAAGATCTCAGCACCTTTGTACATGCTTAGTGTACCTTCTGCCTGCCTGGAATGTGTCTTCTTCCTGGTTTGTCCAATTCCTTGTTATCCTTCAAAATGTCACCTTTCTGCACTGGCAAGCCTTCGCTGTCCTCTAGGATAATATCGAGGGCTCCTCCTCCCATAACAGTTCCTTCACACCTCTGTGACTCTCTATAATCACTAATTTATTTATCTATGTTAACTACTGGCCCCCAAACTTTTTCCCAAACAGGAAATCAATCTAATTTGCCTTTTTATTCCCAGGTTTGAATATAAGAGGTTTAATAACTATTTAAGAGACAGTTTAATAACTGTCTGCTCAACAAATAAACTAGGAATTCACTATATTGAAAAGACAAAATCAACCAAACAACCACGCCTGTTTTTAAAAAGCTTAGAAACATGCTGATTGCAAGTTCTCTATCCTAAAAAAATAGCAATAGATCCCCAACAACTTCAGAGAAGAGAGTACCAGATTCTCAAAGTTGGGGAAAAAATAGTGCAATCAAAAAGAAAGTCGGCAAGCTTTTTTCCATAAAGGGTCGGTAAATGTTTTCATTATTGTGAGTTCTACATTCTCTATTTCAGCTACTCAAGTTGTCTGTTGTAACATGAAAGCAGCCACAGGTAATGTATAAACCAATGCATATGACTGTGTTCCAATAAAACTTTACCTCCAAAAATAAGCAGCAGGTTGAATTTGGCCTGCAGGCCATAGTTTACTCATCCCTAATATAGAAACTCAAAGAATTTAAAAGCATCAAATTTAGTACTTAATGAAAAGGGAAGTACTTTCATGTGTTCTCTAGAACCCCAGAAACAGGGAAAAGCCTATGGAGGCCATTTGTATGTGGACATGATAAGGATGACACGCATTTTCAAGAAAATACACAGCATCTAAAACCAAGTGGGTTTAATAACCATGAGCTATGTTGAATACCCAGTTTTGTGGTTGAATCTGAGTTTACTGGTCAGACTGATGGCCCATGGGGCAGAAAGTGAAATTTCAAAGTCTAGTAGTGCTACAAAGAGGTAGATAATCCTTCCTCCATTATATTATTTTCTTATTCCTGTTACTACACTTTGAAAAGAAGTCAAAGTGTCATCTTAAACAATTTTTTAAAACACCAGAAAGTAAAATGCTCTTAAATTAATGCATTTTCTATTTTCTCTGTTTTGATACAAATGTATTTTTCAAATCTTTTACTGGTTAGAATTCTCTTTATTCTAATGACAAATTTCCAGACAAATTACCCATCAATCAAATAACAGCTATCTGTTAAGTACTTGCTGCAGGCCAATCACAGTGGTAGGTGCTATGACAGTCTCTCAAAATGAAATATCCAGGGCAGGGGCCACACCTGGACTGCAGCCTGTTTTTATAAAACAAAGTTTAACTGGAACATAGCCACATATAGTCTATGTCTGTTCTTGTAATACAGAGTGAAGCAGTTTCAACCAGAGCCACATGGCCTTCAAAGTCTAAAATACTTACTGTTTAGCCTTTACAAGAAGACGTTTGCCAACCCTTGATCCAAAGCAAAGGATGCTAAGCAACAGAAATATGCATCAGTAGAGGACAGGTTAAACAAATTAAGGGATCACTATTTTATAGTTAGTCTCCATATAGTAGATTATAAAACCCTTAAAAATAAAAGCTGAAACAAAGGAAGCATATGTGCACCCAGAGATATAAAACTATAACCAAGGTATGTTAAGTGTAAGATATTGTGTACAAACTGGGTAGTATAATTTGTACAAAAGTGGTATACATATAGAGATAGAGATAGATTCAGGGATGGGCATGCTTATAAATGCATACAATAACACAGGAAAAATGGGAAATGTATGCAACACATTGGTATCACTTGTCTCTGGGTAAGTAAAATGGTAGACTCAGGAATTGAGATGGTAATGAGACCTTTAGAAAAGCACATATTGTTTTAGACCATTTTAATTTTTTAACTGCATGTATACATGAACTCTTCAACATTAATAAGTATATAAAAATAACACTTTTTGAAAATTGATGCATTAAATAAAATCAAGTTTTGGCTATGACCCCAAAGGAAATAAAGTTATATCCGGCCAACCCAAATTTTCTACCAGCTCTGGACAAAAATGGACTAGTTATTTCAAAGTTTCCCTGTCCACCTCCTTTTTTCATGTCAAAGAAGGGAAGTTGCAGAAAGCCCTGGCCTCCTTGGTATCAGGAAGCATTGGTTGTCCCACATGAACATTAAGGATGCAACATCTGGATGTCCACATATGGCTAGGGCAGTGAAACACACTCAGATGGAGGCCAGTGGCAACACTCACAAAGTGGAAGCCCTGTGGGCCTACCACTGAACCTCCTGGGGCAGGTGATACAAGCATGTCCTTTGAGAGGGACCAGAGGCAGGGCTCACTCTATCTATATGCAACAAGAAAAGCGCTGCCCCATCTTAAGGACCAGAAAAGAGAGCAGGAGCTCTTAGGAAGGGCAAGAAAGCAAGAACAACAGAGGCAATACATCATGAAGGGACTAGGCCGGACCTGAGGCAACAAGGATGACAACAGAATAAATAGCAGCCACACTGGGGGAACTACTTAAAAGGTGTGTGTGTAATTCTTTTTAAGAAGGTGCCAGAAGTTGTATAAAATGAAAACGGTCTTTCAAAACAGTGGATCCACCATATTAATTTGGGGAACTGCCCTCAGACCCACATCAGTAATCTGTGAAACTGCAGTCTAGCAGCCTGTATTGGAAATGACATAATCATTCATTCAAACAATCTTAAAATGTTCCTGTATAGATGTTTTAAAGCCTATTAGCATGTAATTGGTGTATCAAGAAAACACGAAGCTTAGAATCAACAATCTCTCACACAATGGTATTATTTTTGTTTCTTTTAAAAATAAAAATGACTTTATTATTTGAATGTTAGTAAGATATAAACAACAGAGAAAACTATAAAACAGGAGAAGTTTCAAAAACCACCTGAAGTTCCAAATTAAGGAATTATTTAACTTTCTGATTCTCACAAAAACTAAACAAAACAAAACAGAAAAAACAAAACTTCTTCACAGCATCTAGCTAAGAATCTCAAAATAGAGCAGCAGGCATTACCCTAGATGATTTCAAAGTGAAACCTCTTTCTTGTTTGCCACTCCAGTGCTAACAGTGACCTTCCCTCTGGCTCCCACCTTTGAAATGCAAAGTCACTCAAGGTTCACTGGCTATTTTAGAGAATAAGCAAATCAAATTACCCAAGACTTTTGCAAACGCACGCCTCCCAGAAAAAAGTTAATAAGGTCTTTATGTTAATTTGATTCACTTTCTAATTTTGGAACTTTATTACTTTGAACACATGTCAGCTGTTATACTTCTAGTTTAATTGCCTAATTGTGAAATTTTCTATTCCATGTGTATAGACTAACTTCTGCTTTGGGGAGAAAATCCACAATAAATAAAAGTTATTTTTAAAAGAGACATAAGGGCCATTGAGCACCTGGAAAAAATGCATAATTATAACTACACATTAATGTCATTTTTTAAAAAGCCATTGAGTTGAAAATGAGAGGAAGAGAGGAAAACTGTTTTTATTAGAAAACTCATAAGAAAATAAAAATGATATTAAGTGAATTCATTTGAAATAATTTATCAATATTAAAATTCATTGAAGAAATGAATTACTAATTATAATTTTGTGAGCCAAGAGTTGGAATACCCACTATTAAAAAAACTATAAGATAACCCAATTTAATAACAATAAAGAAATTCAAATATATAACTTACAAGAGTAATGGAGCAAACATCATGGAAACGTGTTATGAAGAGAAATCAGTATTATTGTTCTTTCTAGCTAATTTTCAATTGTATGAAATCTCACAAGATGTATATAATCGGAAGTACCTTATTTGAGAAAATATTTCTCTCTCACATGTGTGCACACACATATAAGTATGTATCCACCTACTAATTAGAAAGATACTCCCATGAGCCAGAGAGCACATCTATGCAAAGACTGGAGACATACTTTGCAAACACTCATCATTCATAACAATTAAGAATTTGATTGCAGCTACAATCAAGTTCCTAATTTCACAACATAACCTAAGTCTAGAAGGAACTGGCAGAAATTCACACTTATGTTTGTACTTAAAGTGAAGTTAAATTCTGGAACAAATATGGTATTCTTAGTTTCTCCTACAATGTGAAACATAATACTCTTTGATAAGTTACTGTTGGTTAACTTAAAATGATTTTCTGCAGACCTTAGTTTCAGTAACATGTCTCCTAGCATTCTTAGTTTTGACTTGTCACTTTTTCTAGTCCAGAGATCTAAAGCATTGTGTGTTAAAGATCGCAAAGAGAGGCAGGTGCTAAAATGACTCATTTATACAACATTTTGTTGACATGTCAGCATATCATTGTGAACCAAAGAATTCACACAAGGTCTAAAAAGTACCATTATTCCAATGAAAAACAATAAAATGAGAGATAGCAAAAATAGGTGATAAATCAGCATTCAGTGCAACTAAAGATCTCCAATATATACAGATTAAATAGCACACCTACCAATTAGTTAACTGGAGGTTACTATGCCTTTCTGTTTGCATCCTAATCATTATAAAAGAAACAAAATTTCAATACTACGTATAGTCTGTGAAGTATTTTTCTAACTAAAATGTTTTTTCTTCTTAGTTTTTTAAAATTATTTATTTATTTATTTATTGCATTTTAGGTTTGGGGTACATGTGAAGAACATGCAAGATTGTTGCATAGGTACACACATGGCAGTGTGATTTGCTGCCTTCCTCTCCATCACCTATATCTGGCATTTCTCCCCATGCTCTCTCTCCCCCAACTTCCCACTGTCCCTCCCTATTTCCCCCCCCGACAGACCCCAGTGTGTGATGCTCCCCTCCCTGTGTCCATGTGTTCGCATTGTTCAACACCCCGCCTATGAGTGAGAACATGCGGTGTTTGATTTTCTGTTCTTGTGTCAGTTTGCTGAGAATGATGGTTTCCAGGTTCATCCATGTCCCTACAAAGGACACGAACTCATCGTTTTTGATGGCTGCATAATATTCCATGGTGTATATGTGCCACATTTTCCATGTCCAGTCTATCATCGATGGGCATTTGGGTTGGTTCCAGGTCTTTGCTATTGTAAACTGTGCTGTAATGAACATTCGTGTGCATGTGTCCTTATAGGAGAACCATTTATAATCCTCTTGATATATACCCAGTAATGGGATTGCTAGGTCAAATGGAATTTCTATTTCCAGGTCCTTGAGGAATCGCCACACTGTCTTCCACAATGGTTGAAGTAATTTACACTCCCACCAACAGTGTAAAAGTGTTCCTATTTCTCCACATCCTCTCCAGCATCTGTTGTCTCCAGATTTTTTAATGATCGCCATTCTAACTGGCGTGAGATGGTATCTCAATGTAGTTTTCATTTGCATTTCTCTAATGACCAGTGATGATGAGCATTTTTTCATATGTTTGTTGGCCGCATGTATGTCTTCTTTTGTAAAGTGTCTGTTCATATCCTCCAACCACTTTTGAATGGGCTTGTTTTTTTCTTGTAAATCTGTTTTAGTTCTTTGTAGATTCTGGATATCAGCCCTTTGTCAGATAGGTAGACTGCAAACATTTTTTCCCATTCTGTTGGTTGTCAATTCACTCTAATGACTGTTTCTTTTGCCGTGCAGAAGCTGTGGAGATTGATTAGGTCCCATTTGTCTATTTTGGCTTTTGTTGCCAATGCTTTTGGTGTTTTGGTCATGAAGTCCTTGCCTACGTCTATGTCCTGAATGGTTTTGCCTAGATTGTCTTCCAGGGTTTTTATGGTGTTAGGTCTTATGTTTAAGTCTTTAATCCATCTGGAGTTAATTTTAGTGTAAGGTGTCAGGAAGGGGTCCAGTTTCTGCTTTCTGCACGTGGCTAGCCACAGTTTTCCCAACACCATTTATTAAACAGGGGAATCCTTTCCCCATTGCTTGTTTTTGTCAAGTTTGTCAAAGATGTTCTTCGAAACCAATGAGAAGGAAGACACAACATACCAGAATCTCTGGGACACATTTAAAGCAGTCTCTAGAGGAAAGTATATAGCAATAAATGCCCACATGAGAAGCAAGTAGAGATCAAAAATCGACACCCTATCGTCAAAATTGAAAGAGCTAGAGGAGCAAGACCAAAAAACTCAAAACCTAGCAGAAGACAAGAAATAACTAAGATCAGAGCAGAACTGAAGGAGATAGAAACACAAAAAACCCTTCAAAAAATCAATAAATCCAGGAGCTGGTTTTTTGAAAAGGTCAACAAAATAGACAGACCACCAGCCAGATTAATAAAAAAGAAAAGAGAGAAGAATCAAATATATGCAATAAAAAACGATAAAGGGGGATATCACCACAGATTCCACAGAAATTCAAACCATCGTCAGATATTATTACAAATAACTCTATGCACATAAATTATTTTTAAATTATACCTTAAGTTCTGGGGTACATGTGCAGATCTTGCAGAATTGTTACATAGGTATACACATGCCATGGTGGCTTGCTGCCTCCATCCCTCCGTCACCTACGTTAGGTATTTCTCCCAATGTTATCCTTCCCCAATCTCCCCACCCGCTGCTATCTCTCTCCTAGCACCCCCCCACAACAGACCCCAGTATGTGATGTTCCCCTCCCTGTGACCATGTGTTCTTGTTGTTCAACACCCACCCATGAGTCAGAACATGCAGCGTTTGGTTTTCCATTCTTGTGTCGATTTGCTGAGGATGATGGTCACGAGATTCGTCCATGTCCCTGCAAAGAACATAAACTCATCCTTGTTTATGGCTGCGTAGTATTTCATGGTGTATATGTGCCACATTTTCTTTATCCAGTCCATCAATGATGGGCATTTGGGTTGGTTCCAGGTCTTTGCTATTGTAAACAGTGCCACAATGAACATACATGCGCATGTGACTTTATAATAGAACGATTTATAATCTTTTGGGTGTATACCCAGTAATGGGATTGCTGGGTCAAATGTTCTATTTCTAGATCCCTGAGGAATCGCCACACTGTCTTCCACAATGGTTAAACTAATTTACACTCCCACCAACAGTGTAAAAGGGTTCCTATTTCTCCACATCCTCTCCAGTATCTGTTGTCTCCAGATTTTTTAATGATTGCCATTCTAACAGACCTGAGATGGTATCTCAGCGTGGTTTTGATTTGCATTTCTCTAATGACCAGTGATGATGAGCCTTTTTTCATATGTTTGTTGGCTGCATAAATGTCTTCTTTTGAAACGTGTCTGTTCATATCCTTCATCCACTTTTTGATAGAGTTGTTTGTTTTTTCTTGTAAATTTATATAAGTTCTTTGTAGATTCTGTATATTAGCCCTTTGTCAGATGGGTAGATTGCAAAATTTTTTTCCCATTCTGTTGGTTGTCGGTTCACTTTAATGATTGTGTCTTTTGCTGTGCAGAAGCTCTTAAGTTTAATTAGATCCCATTCGTCTATTTTGGCTTTTGTTGCCATTGCTTTCGGTGTTTTAGCCATGAAGTCCTTGCCTATGCCTATGTTCTGAATGGTTTTGCCTAGGTTTTCTTCTGGGGTTTTATGGTGTTAGGCCTTATGTTTAAATCTTTAATCCATCTGGAGTTAATTTTTGTATAAGGTGTAAGGAAGGGGTCCAGTTTCAGCTTTCTGCACATGGCTAGCCAGTTTTCCCAACACCATTTATTAAACAGGGGAATCCTTTCCCCATTGCTTGTTGTCATCAGGTTTATCAAAGATCAGATGGTTGTAGTTGTGTGGTGTTACTTCCAAGGCCTCTGTTCTGTTCCATTGGAGTATATCTCTGTTTTGGTACCAGTACTGTGCTGTTTAATGATTACTATAGCCTTGTAGTATAGTTTGAAGTCAGTAGCGTGATGTCTCCTGCTTTGTTCTTTTTGCTTAGAATTGTTTTGGCTATGTGGGCTTTTTTTCGTTTCCATATGAAGTTTAAGGTGGCTTTTTCCAGTTCTGTGAAGAAGGTGAATGGTAGCTTGATGGGGGTAGCATTGAATCTATAAATTACTTTAGGCAGTATGGTAATTTTCAAGATATTGCTTCTTTCTAACCATGAGCATGGAATGTTTTTCCATCTGTTTGTGTCCTCTTTTATTTCATTGAGCAGTGGTTTGCAGTTCTCCTTGAAGAGGTCCTTCATGCCCTTTGTTAGTTGTATTCCTAAGTATTTTATTCTCTTTGTAGCAATTGTGAATGGGAGTTTGCTCATGATTTGGCTCTCTGTCTGTTATTGGTATATAGGAATGCTTGTGATTTTTGCACATTGATTTTGTATTCTGAGACTTTGTAAAGTTGCTTATTATCTTAAGGAGATTTTGGGCTGAGACAATGGGGTCTTCAAAATATATAATCATGTCGTCTGTGAAGAGAGACAATTTGACTTCCTCTTTTCCTAATTGAATACCCTTTATTTCTTTTCGTCTGATTGCTCTGGCTAAAATTTCCAATACTATGTTGAATAGGAATGGTGAGAGAGCACACCCTTGTCTAATGCCAGCTTTTAAAGGGAATGCTTTCAGTTTTTGCCCATTCTGTATGATATTGGCTGTGGGTTTGTTGTAAATAGTTTTTATTATTTTGATATATGTTCCACGGATACCTAGTTTATTGAACGTTTTTAGCATAAAGGGCTATTGAATTTTGTCAAAGGCCTTTTCCACATCTATTGAGATAATCATGTGGTTTTTGCCTTTGGTTTTGTTTATGTGATGGATTATGTTTATACATTTGCATATGTTGAACCAGCCTTGCATCCCTGGGATGAAGCCTACTTGATCGTGATGGATAAGCTTTTTGATGTGCTGTTGCATTCAGTTTGCCAGTATTTAATTGAAGATTTTTGCATTGATGTTGCTCATGGATATTGGCCTAAATTTTTTTTTAGTTGTGTCTCTGCCAGGTTTTTGTATCAGGATGATATTGGTCAGTGCTGTACATGTTCAGAGAAACTTCTCTAGTAACAAACTATAGAAATGATCCCTGAAAGTATAGGCTTCCAACTAGAATTTTTAAAACCTTCAGAATATTATTGAATACAATTTCCATAAAAATTTCCTAAGAAAAGATTAAAAGTATTAATAACATATTAAGAAAATCAGAAGTTAGTATCTCAGTTTGATTAAATTAAGTGCTTAGCTATAGTACTTTTTATTTGACTTATCCAAGAAAACAATTTCTCTTACAGGGTTCTGGTTTAATAATATATTCTTGAGGGAAAAAAAATATACCATTATTTGATATTTACTATTAATTCATCTAAATAAGATTTCTTCACAAAACGTAATAATGAATATACAAAGATTATTTCACATCACGACGAAAAAAAAACTGATAGCATTCTTATGAGGAATAAATCAGACTTTATGACTTGTAACATGTGGTAACATATTTATACAGTATTAGGTCAATTTCTTGGATGCTTCAGCCTTTCAGTCTTGTATCTAGGCCAAAAGCACGGGCTTCTGGAAGCAAATGTTATGAATCAGATGACAAGTAGAATATGCCACTAAAAACAATCCCAAAAGTTGTTCTACCACTCCTGGCCAGGTCCCATGCCCTACAGGACTGGCTGTATGGAGCAGGTGTGCAAGGATGACCTCCTGGACATATCTCATTGCCTGCCGGAGACTTTTTCCAAGGTTTGTCTCTGAAGGAGAAAACTTATCCAAAGACTCTGACCTTGACATACAGGGGTAGAGAAGACACTCAGCCAGCTGATTAAAGTGTACAACATATTTCTGGTAGTTCTGTGTGAAGCATAGGTCCCAGTCTTTTCCTATTTCACATCAACAACTATCACTGAATCTTAATTTTGAGGGTCATTACAGCCCCAGTTGCTACTTCTCCCCTGATTCTACTGCCCTGCCCCCAGATCAGAAATGTTTTTCTTAACACCTTCAGTTTTGGAGGAATAACATCCTCTTCTTTGAGCACCCCAGGCTCACAGATCAGTTTCAGAAAATTCCTAGAAACACAATATGGCCTGAAATATCAGTAGGCTACTCAGAACTATATTCTTTCCTATATGTTCTTTTTTGTATCCCAGCAGCTAGAAGCTTGGGAATTACATTTTCCAGACTCCTTGCCATACACTTCAGGGTGAGGTCACACAAATGAGACACATTCACAAGGCAGAAGAGAAGCCAAAGTCCAATATGGTGATGACAGACAGATTAATAGGCGTGGGCCGATGGCCAATGGGAGATGTTGCTAGATGTTTTCAGGTACAGTAGGTATCTGAGACCATCAGTGGTGCTTACTTGCTGTTACTATCTTCCTAATTTCTTGAATGCTAGTTGCAGTCCTTTTTAATGCTTTAAGTAAGCCTTTCACTCCTGTAATAAATCTTTCTTCTTGAAATATCTACAGATTTTTCTGTTTTCCCAACTGAATCCTTGCTAGTGCAGAATGGCTTAGTCATAACTCAAGTTCACTGTTGGTGGAAGGGCCAAAGAGGGTTAACTGGCCTCCATAGAATCAGCTCAGGTACCAACAGCAATATAACAACCAAAGGACTCATACTGAGTCCAGTATAAGGGATGGCAATTGTCAAGTAGGGACTGGCTATCAGAGCTGGCTATCAAAGGCAAGATTCTAGCTCCTGGAAGAAACAGCATCTACTAGCTTTGGACCTGACTTCAAAATTTAGTGTTGACATTTGAGATAATGGTGCACTTCCACTTCACCCCAGATACAAATTTAGTGCAAGTGCAATAAAGACTGTGTATAAACCAACACATGGTGCTCATGGTGTCCTGGTTGGTGATACAGAAAATATGGACTATAGTGTTAATGGTGCTGATAATCCATCAGAGACTGACAGCAATAGTGAAGGAGGTTTTCTCAGAAGGTGAAAAAATCACTGGGAAAATGCTGCTTTGATGTCTGGTTCACTGGTGTTCATTTTGTAAAAGAATGCTAGCATACAGAGAATGTTTACTCTTTCCATTACATGAGAATGTGGTGAATTAACAAATCTAAAAGAAAACCAGACCTAGGAAGATTGCTGAGGTCTGTATCCATTCATCCCCAAGTTCCCCTACCCTACAGCTTTGCTAATACACACTCTGCTTCCCTTGGAGATTACATTCTCACTCTTTGTTGTCTTTGCAGAATTGCTTATCACATGAATAAAATGTTTCTGCTAATTCATGACAAGATGAAAGTGCTGAACAGAAACTCACTTAAACTCTCTGGAACTTGGTTTTCTCTATCATTAAACCATGATTATAATCTTATTGTTTAGGGGGTTTGTGAGAATTAAATAAAATATATATATAAGAGATTTAGAATGTAAAATATTACCAGTAAAAAAATTATTGCAATCATATCCATATAAAAATGTCTGTGAAATATCTCCACGAGTATTATGCAAAACTACGTACAAGACAAAGTAAGTTAAGGCTGTGAGAGCACGAAAGGATTGCAAAGCATAACAAAAGCCAAAACTGAAAACAAAACTTTTGTTTCTTTAAAAATAATATCACCAGCCAAACTGTTTGACTTTCAAAGTTATGGCTTAGAGCATGCTCAAACAATTTCTAAAATGTGAAAACATTTGTGGAACTTGTGGGAAAACATAATTTCCAAAAGCTTTACTCACAACAAACCCAAGAAAAATAACATTGCCCACATCATCACAGATATACACATCAGTGCACAGCAGTCCCTCATGCAGTCTGGCCCACCCAGAGTGTAGGCCTTAGAACATTTGGTGACAACACTGATCAACAGTATTTTATTAACAAGCCTTTATGAATTAGCTCAAGATTTCTCTAAACATGTTGAATCGTCATGTTTGTAACATGGATTCTTGGTTTGGGTTCTCCTACAAGTGGAGTCTGAAACAAAGATTTGAGTGTAAGTAGTATATTTGGAAGGTGAGACAGAGGAGGGAAAGAAACCAACAGAGGTGTGTTATCACACAAGTCACTTTTGTGAGCAATTTTATTAATCCTACTAGGTAATACTGAGAAAAAGTATAGAATATGCCTCAGAGTTGTCCTAATTGGGGAACTAGGAAGCTGGGGCAGCTGTTGGCCAAATCCCCATCAATCCAGCTGAGTTGCTTGTTTTCTTTTCTCGTTTTTTTGTTTGTTTGTTTGTTTGTTTTTTGGTTTTTGTTTTTGTTTTGTTTTTTTTGACAGGGTCTTACTCTGTTACCCAGGCTGGAGTCAGGAGTGCAGTGCTATAATCACGACTCACTGCAGCCTCAAATTCCTGGACTTAAGCGATCTCCCATTTCAGTCTCCCAAGTAGCTGGAACTACAAGCATGTACCACCACACCCAGTTATTATCGTTGTTGTTGTTGTTATTGTAGAGACAGGGTCTAGCCATGTTGCCCAGGCTGGTCTCCAGCTCTTGGGCCCAAGCAATTCTCCTACCTCAGCCTTCCTAAGGCCTGTGGGCTGGGAGAATTGCTGTCATGGCTATTAATACTCAGGCAATTATCATTGTTAGAAAAATGCCCTCAGGTGGCAGAGTTTTAGGTGTTCCCAATAAGCAGCCTTCCATGCATAGAGTGAATACTAACAGGACATGAAAAAATACGAAGAGTATCACAAAATTAAATCCCAGGGAGGACCTGGAAAAAAAAAAGTCTGTCAATTGTACACAAAATAACTGCTGAATCTACAACAAAAATAGTGTAGCGTCTGCATACCCAGGTACATGCCATATAGCTGAAAGGTACAGTGGTCCAAAGTATGTTGGGAATATTTACTTTAAAAATGTATTTATCATCAAATGAGTACAATGGAAGTTCTTAGCAGAATAAAAGAAATCACAATTCTTTAATTCCTTATTTCAATAGAGATTCTAAAGATTCATTCTCTTCAATCCTGAAGTAATTCAGTAATGTTAAAAGTGCTAAATAAATAAAAATCAAGCAATGCAACTGATAGTAATGGAAAATTGCAGTTCTGGCTGAGCGCAGTGGCTCATGCCTGTAATCCCAGCAGCAGGCAGATCGCTTGAAGTCAGGAGTTTGAAACCAGCCTGGCCAACATGGCGAAACCCTTTCTCTACTAAAAATACAAAAATTAGCCATGTGTGATGGCGGGCACCCGTCACCCCTGTTACTCGGGAGGCAAAGACACGAGAATTGCTTGAATCCCGAGAGTGGAGGTTGCAGTGAGCTGAGATTGCACCACTGCATTCCAACCTGGGTGACAGAGCGAGACTCTGCCTTAAAAAAAAAAAAAAAAAAAAAAAATGTAGTTCTGCTCATTGAATCAAAGTTTTACTGAAGCCATTTTGTGCAGAATATGCTAGTAGGAACTCTGGAGATACTTTTACAAGTGAAGTCAAACTTATTCTTTCCTTACATATGGAAGGAGTAACAAAAACTGATTTATCTCCAAATGAAGGCTATGGCAAAAAACATAATTGGTAAAATCTATGCCTAGGCCCAGCGGGACAGAAGGTACTTAGTGATGAAAAAGCTCAGAGCTAGGTGGGATTAATGAATGAATTGTTTTGTACAGGTGAGCTAGGAGCAGAGTTATAAAGGAAACCAAGGAGGGGGACAGACTAGTAGAGCAGAGGAAACAGGGGGTCTACACTAGTAGTTCTTAAGCACTGACAGTCGTGACTTTCAGGAGACATTTGGCAGTGTCTGGAGACATTCTTGGTTGTAGCAACTTAAAGAGGGGTTTCTGGCATCTAGTGGGTAGAAGTGAGAGATGCCACTAAATATCCCACAATGCACAGGACTGCCCTCACCACAAAGATTTGTCTGGTTCCAAATGTCAACGGTGTCACAGTTGAGAAGCCCTGTTTTAAAGGGAATGATATGGATGCTAAAAGGTTAACATGGAAAGCAGAGGAGGCACACTAATCTGTAGAGGATGTCATGGGTGGCTAGTACAGGTGTTGGGGGGGGGGAAAGTAGCAGTGCTAGAAGGATTTCAGGTTTTGTTAATAAGAAATTTCTCTCCTCTAGCTTCTGTCTTAATAATGTGTAAAATCCATGTAAGGTGATAAAAACCAAAGCTCTGGGTCTAGCACCAATGGGAACATTACTGGACCATTGGGCATTTCCATCACTGACTTCTACAGAAATTGGGGTGGGTGGATGTCTGCACCATAGTGGCCTCTCCTAACCATACACCCCATTCCTAATTGAGGTCTCGGTAGCCCTGCACCTTCTGTAGCATATACTGTTTATAAACACTCTTGAAGATTCCTTCTGACATCTCTGTCCTTCGCATTTCTTCGCTCAAATTTCTACTTAAACCACCCCAGGGGTCTCAGGCTTCCAACCACAGAGGACTCACTCAACAGGCACTTCTGTTGTTGCCACAGAGTCTTCCCTCCATCGCATTTATTTTTGTCATATTTAAAATGTTGGCTGAGCACAAGCCTAGGAATGTTGTGAAAACTCAGAAAGAGAAAGGCACTGAGTAAAATGCAGAGCAAAAAGATCTAAAAATAAATTTCTTGTTTACAGCAAGCTCAAGCCTGGAGTATAAGTAAAATGAAACATGTGTTAGAAGCCTTAGAATAATGGGTCTTGGATCAAGAGGAAAAAGGAGAAGGGCAGGTTGACAGGAGGACTTTGAAAGTGACACTAAGTCTCATGAGCTATGACATTAAATTTATATTCATTTAAATTACTGACGGAATTAGACCCAAGTGTACAAACTCTAAATTACAGGAAGGGCAGATAAAACATCAGATCAAAAAATTACCAAGTATTACATTTACTAATCTACAGCTAAGATTTCAGAAGCAAATACAAGTTAAAAATGAGATCATGGGATGATAGTTTTTCTGCTCATTTGATGAATGGACATGATTTATATGTTATTGATATAAAATTATAAATATTTGATAATATGTTTAATAGATATCCAACATCTGGGATGAAGGTTGGTGATAACAATAACATGATGATGAAGATGATGATGATAATGGTAGTGATGGTGGTGGTTAGCAATTATTGAGTGCTTACAGTGTCCTAGGAACTATGATAAGTGTTATAATTTCAATCTCTCAACACAACCAGAAGATACTATTATTATTATCCCCACAGTGCAGAAACTGAGGCATGGGGGAATCAGGGCAAGTAAGTGGTGGCCCTTAGACTTATCCAAATCTGTCTACATAGCCCACAATAATACATCTCTTTGGTAGTGGCATTTGAGAAAGATCCCAGCATACTTTGGTACATAATTTTTAAATACTAAATCTACAATTTTAAATGTAATAATTATTTAAATTACATGCCTTGTTAAGGTTTGAATATTTTTGTCCCCTCCAAAATTTATGATGAAAGTTAATCCCTATTGTAGTGGTATTGAGAGGTCCGAGCTTTTGGAGAAATGGTCAAATAATAAGGGCTGAGTCCTAGTAAGTGTATTTGTGCCTTGGAAAAGGGCCAGAGGTAACGAGCTTAGGCCCCTTTTTGCTCTCCTCTGCCGTGTGAGGACACAGCATTCCTCCCCTCTGGAAGATGCAGACAGCATCATTTTTATGCAGACAGCAGCCCTCACCAGAAAATGACATTGCTGAGGTCTTGAACAGTGAGAAATAAAATTCTGTTCTTTATAAATTACTCAGTGTATGGTATTTTGTTACAGCAGCACAAATAAACTAAGACATTCCTCTAGGTTAGGAATTAGGGTTGGACTTTCCTTCTAGAAAATTCTTTTGGGGGTAATGTCCATTACTTATTTTCATAGAGGGGTCACCTGATAGGTAGAAGAGGCATAAACTGATGCCAGATAGACTGGGGTTTAAATCCTTGCTTCACTCACTATTCTCTAGTCATGTGAATTCAGGCAACTCAGATAACTACAGTAGGTAGAATTCTAAGGATAGCCTCCCAAGATTCCCATCCCATGGTTACTAAATTAAATACTAACTAGATGCTGCTAGAAAGGGATTTTGCAGATGTAACTAAGGTCTCAAATCACTTACCCTTACATGTGGAGATTATCTGGATGGGGCGTGCCCTAATTACATTAGCCCTTTAAAAGAAAGAAGTCAAAGGCTGGGCATGGTGGCTTTTCAGGTATGAATTTGTAATCTCAGCATTTTGGGAGGCCAACATGGGAGGATAGATTGACCCCGGAGTTCAAGACCAGCCTGGGAAACTTAGGGAAACCTTGTACATAGAAAAATAAATTAACTAGCTGACTGAGTAGAGTGCTGCATACCTGTCGGTCCCAGCTACTCTGGAGGCTGAGGTGGGAGGATCACTTAAGCCTTTGAGGTTGAGGCCACAGTGAGCTGTGATTGCATCACTGTACTCCAGCCTGGGAGACAGAATCCCTGTCTCAAAAATAAAAAATTAAAAGGAAGAAGTCAAAGACATTGGAAGCACAACAAGGACCTGACATACCACTGCTGGCTTTCAAGACTGAGGGATCATGAAACAAGAAATGCTGACAGCCTCTCAAACCTAGATTGACCTGCTGTCAACAGCCAGCAAGGAAACAGGCATTTTCCCAAAGGCAATGTTAACACCTGTTGATTAGGGCTCAAGTCCATTAAATCGATTAACCAGTTAGGTGCTGAACTGTTTATACTATGCAGATAATCCAATCTTAATGGGTAATGAGGTTTCTTTGAAAAAAATCAAACCCTCTCATCTGTACCATATGTTTTACTCCTAAAAGGAACTCTCACATCAATTTTACATTTTTCATCTACATAGCAACATTTTGAAGTAAGCACAAGAAGACAGAGATGGCTAGCTAATGACTAAGGGATTATGCTAAGCCGAAGTTTACATTTCCCCCACCTCCCTTATAGCTAGGAGCTATAGATGGAGCCATGTGATCAAGTAATGGTCAATGAAATGATCAGAGTTCTGGTCAAAGGCAGGAGTGATGTGTGTCACTTCCAGGTCTGGCTCACGGAATCTGTAATTTTCTCATGCCATTCCATAGAGCACACAGATTGAACATGGGGTGCCGTAACACAGAAGAAGCCTGAGTCCTTGAATCCCCACATGGAAGCGTGCTCTCCAAATGCCTGATTTAATTCCAATGCAAACAAAAACTAAATTTGTGTTAAGTCACAAAAATGTCTAGTTTGTTTTTCCAGCAATTAGCTTTTTTTTTTTTTTTTTTTTTTTTGAGATGGAGTCTTGCTCTGTCGCCAGGCTGGAGTGCAGTGGCGCAATCGCGGCTCACTGCAACCTCTGCCTCCCTGGTTCAAGCGATTCTTCCACCTCAGCCTCCCGACTAGCTGGGACCACAGGCGCGTGCCACCACGCATGGCTAATTTTTGTATTTTTAGTAGAGATGGGGTTTCACCATAGCCAGGATGGTCTCGATCTCTTGACGTCATGATCCGCCCACCTTGGCTTCCCAAAGTGCTGGGATTACAGGCATGAGCCACCGCGCCCAGCCTCCAGCAATTAGCTTTTTGATGCAGCAACAGGACTACCCTAGTTGAGATATTTGAACCTTAAAGCGAGGAGCTGCCATAACCAAGACGTAATAATGAATTTAGAACTGGCTAGCCCTCAGGTAACAGACAGGAACTAGATACCAGAGGTTAGAAAGACAGGTGACTCATATCATGGGGCAGCAAAAAAACTTGCTACAACTTTCACCTGTAAAAACCTGGAAGGCTGACCACACACCCTCAAAGTGAGCACCTTTAGAATTAAAATGTTAGCATATGTTGGCTACTCTCGACTGTGTCCGACAAGAGATTGAAAGGAAAATGGGTGGAGGAGAGATGGTAGAGAAACTGGCCATTTTGAAAGCAGAAATGAAAGCAACAAGGATTCCAGAGTTTCAGCCTAAAGGGTTGAAAAAAGCTTACTCTACTACATGCTCAACCATACAAAAGAGAAAGGGCTTGGGACATTAGTGTGTGCTGGCCTCCATCCATGACTGTTGTTATTTTACAGCTGCAGTTCAGAACAGTTAAATTGTTGCCTGAGAGCTCATGATTTTATGAAGTGACAGATCTAGGATTCGAACTCATATCTTATGAATCTGACTTCCAACTTTCTTTCCGCATATTTCACAGCCAAAATACTGCAGTAAATTATCTTTTTTTTTTAATGTGCTGATGGTTCAGAAGCTAAACAACAGTGAATTTCCTTGGGGAACAAAATAAACTTTCCATGCTTTTTATGGGAATCTAGAAGGTGAAGTCAGTGTTTCAGTTTCCCTAAAATGGGATCCCTGCATTGTTTACACTGAGAACTCCTTGTTCTTCTTCCTTTTCTTCTACTAACAAAATAAGATTGGCCTCTTTTAGGGTAATACTGTCATTTTATTAAAAATTAGATTTGAGAATGTGGTTTTTTTTGTTGTTGTTGGCAGTGGCTATGACACCGTTTTATATACCATTGTGTACGGCATGTATTTATATACTTGATGCTTTGCTCAACATTCACAGGAGATGCGTTATAAATGCTTATAGTTATTTGACTATTCAACAAAAAAGTGTTCAACAGTACAAGACATATGCTACAATTTTTGTGGCATTTCCTATTTCCACTGTTAGAATGTAAGCTTTATGCAAGGAAGGGCTGAGTTAATTTCATCTTTGTGACTTGCCTTACAGGAACATCAAGCATATAGAAGGATACAATAACTAATTGCTATTGAACAACTGAAAAACATTTATATTTTAACTAAGGTAAAAATAAGCATACAATATCAGATTAGGAAGTGTCGGAATTTGGGTTCTCCCAGAAGCAGATGCTGAAACAATAATTCCTGAGCAAATGGTTTATTTAGGAGGAGTATTAATTTCATGTCACTGCTGTAACAAATTACTACAAATTTAGTGGTTTAAATCACCAGACATCTGTTCTCTTTTGGTTCTGGAGATCACAAGTCCAAAACAGATCTCACTGGGCTCAAACCAAAATATTGGCAGAGTTGCATTCCTTCTGGAGGCCCTATGGGGGGAGCCCCCTCTTTGTTATTGTCCAGCTTCTAGAAGCCCCCTGCAATTCTGGGCTTGTGGCACCTTCCTCCTTCTTTAAAGCCAGCAATATAGCATCTTCCCATTTCTCTCTAACTCTGTTGTTGTCATCACACCTCCTTCTCTGAATCTGACTCTCTTGCCTCCCTCTTTCACCTATAAGAACCTTGTGATTACAGTGGGCACACCCAGATAACCCAGGCCAATCTCCCCCATCTCAAGAGCCTTAATTTAATCTGCATCTGCAAAGTCTCTTTGGCCATCTAAGAGAACAGATTCACAAGTCACAGGGTTAGGATGTGAACATCTCTTGCAGTATTATTCTGCTGACCACAGGAGGTAACACCAGGAAACAGTGGTAGGGGAGTGAGAGGAGGTGAGATAGGAAAGAGAAAGAAGTCAATAAAACATGAGTTAACAATATAGTTATCACCGAGGGAAACTGGTACTCAGTCCTGCAGGGAGACTGAAAGACAGAGTGGATATGCTTCAGAGTTACCTTGAAAGAGTTAACCTGGAATTTCCTACCGACTCCTCATCCATCACCAGTTGAGGGCTGCTCCTAGAGTCATTAACTCTCTATCACTGCTGAAGCTTGCCCTGTGATGGCAGAGTATGTTCCCATGACCAGAATGAAAGTACTAGAAAGAGAGCTGCAGGTGTTCTTAGTAGGTACTTGCCATCAGGTGTGTGTTTAGGAAACATAAGGGTACCAACAGCTTCTCATGAAGGAAGAAGCTTCTAGAGTCATCTAATTCAATGATATCTTTTTTTTCAGAAGAGTAACTAGAGGCCCAGAATGGCGAGTGGTGGAGGTTGCCCAAGGTCACATGACCAAAGAAGAGCACTGACGGTGGCTTCCATTCGGTGTCTCAGGCTGCTATGTGGTAGGAACTGTACCACGGGCTTGACACATGCTCCCAGTTCTGAAAACTCAACACAGCCAGAAGGAAACTCATCATCTTTCTGCCTATATCTATATTGCCTCCTTTCTGGGCCCCAGGCTATGACTGTCTCAGGGGTCATATCATACTTATCATCTTGAGGACCACTTCTATCCTCATACCTGGCATACTCTCCAGCACGGATGAGTGTACTGATTAAATTTTGAGGGATAAAAGGAAGGAAGAAAAGAAGAAAGGTACGGAAGGGGGAAAAAGGAAAGAGAAGAGGATATTTTTATACTATTTAAGAAGTGTCTTAAAAATGGAGGTGTAGAGTGGAAAAGATGTAAAGGCAACACTGTTGCGCTCAAAGAGATGAGGCCCCAGGGCCCCAGCTGGCAGGCATGGGCATCCCCCACCCTCTATATTCTAAGGTCAAAGCATAACAATGTGAAGATTCCCCCAATCAAATAACGGGATATTTTCTCACCAATGAAGGGTTATCCCTTCCACTCTGCACATGGAGGATCTCTTTTGCTTTAATGACCAAATAAGCCACTTTTACTCAAGGGGACTTTCTTCAGAGAAACATTTGGACAATCATGGGCCCACTGAGAAAAAGAAAACAATTTTAAACAACAGATTATGAAACATCTCTATAACAAATCAGCCCCATAGTGTTATCTGCATGGTGATACTATAGTATTACTGTAGTATAATGTTACAAATGATCATTTTATTATTTAAGCTAAATTTAAAAATTATAGTTCCAATATTTCAGAGTATTTTCTAACTTTATCAATGTGTGTATAATAAATGTCAATTATTAAAAGGTGCCAGAAATAACATCTTGATTAACTAACTCTATCAATGAACTGATTTCCCGTAGTCCTTCTTACCTTCAGAGATGGAAAATTCCCTAAGGGCTGCTCATGGGGCAGAGCTGTTTGGCCTAACTCACCAAAATCTATACTCCAGAAAATTTCTAGTGGTTCCAGCTGCTTTAAAGATATCTCTAAATGAATTATTATGATTCTTTATAGCTTGTGGGTTTAGCCATATTTTCAGAGGGAAATTTCAAATTCTGAAGGAGATGACTTCATCTGGGCAAATATTTTACTGTAAAAGGTACGAGACTCAGCACTTGGGAAACTCTCATTCAAAACTGCGTCAGGAGACAAAATCTCCCCCAAGGAAGGGCAGAGGAGAAGATGTTGACAGGTTCGTAATGAGCTGTAACCATGTATGTGCATCCCTAGAGAAATCATTTTCTGTGCTCATATTTTCTATTTTAATGTCACTACAGAACAGAAAGCACCTCCAAATTATACTACCAGCCATTGCAACTAGTGATAACTACTGCTGCAACTCATTAAAGGCCAGAAAATCCCCTTGAAAGTGAAATCATACATCCTGTAGGGTATCTGTGGGGTATCTATAAAGATGATGGCTACCAAAACTAAACAAAAAACAACTAATTTGAACAAACTCTAGTGTTCACAATTGATTTCATTACATTGATTTTTTTCATTTGCAGTTTCTTTTCCAAACTTGTTTTCCATTGCTCTTTCACACTGTAGGGGAATTAAGCCCCTGGGAGTAGTATACCATTATATTGGGATGCTGCCAAGACTGCAGGCACATACATCTATGAGACACGTGTCGGCCACTAATTCTACAAATCTGGCTGGTTCGGCCGGGCTCCCTCCCTCTTTTTTCCTCTCCTACATGAATACAAGTGCCTCCCAATGAAGCATGACCAAAGAAGATGATGAATGCACTTTCATTAGAAGGAGACTGTGCCTCAAACTATTTTTTAAAGGCAAAAGATAATAAGTACTAGAAAGTCCAAACTTACAGCTACATCTGTAGCCAAAACTATTTTTAAAACTGAAAGTACATCTAATCACTTGGCAAATACTGTTTCTAAATGCTTTAAATTATAATACAAGTATTTGACAAAAAGTTAAATTGTTCTAAATATATCTTCATTTTCATACACTAATACATTGTTAGCTCTCTTTAAAAATAGTGAGAAAACATTATATTTTACATTTCTCTAATAGTTCCATTTGTGGAAGTGAAGATACGAAAGAAGAAATAAAATGTAGGTTTTGTGTTTCTCTCTTCAAATGGCTTTTCTGTGTAATACATAAAAAGCCAATCATGAAGCATTTTAAAAAGTGTCTTTGTTGGCCAGTTGCAGTGGCTCACACCTGTAATCCCAGCACTTTGGGAGGTCGAGGCAGGCGGATCACAAGGTCAAGAGATCGAAACCATCTGGCCAACATGGTGAAACCCCATCTCTACTAAAAATACAAAAATTAGCCAGTCATGGTAGTGTGCAACCTGTAACCCCAGCTACTTGGGAGGCTGAGGCAGGAGAATTGCTTGAACCTTGGAGGTGGAGGTTGCAGTGAACCGAGATCGCGCCACTGCACTCCAGCCTGATGAAAGAGTGACACTCCATCTCAAAAAAAAACAAAGTGTCTTTGTTACTTCAAGTAGGGTCCATGGACTACACCATCTGGGACTACTGGAAAATGTAGACTCTTAGGTTCCTCAAGGGACCTAAGTGAAGCAGAATCTGCATTTTAACCAAGTCCCCAGGGATTTGTGTGCAAGGTCAAGTGTGAACAGCAGTTAATGGCTCAATAAAAATTATCAGTGTTACAACTTAATAATTGAAAAGGCCAACCCAATTAAAAAATGCGCAACAGATCCTGCATAGATATTTTCCCAAAGAAGATGTACAAATGGCCAGTAAACACATAAAAAGATGGTCTACATCACTAGTTATCAGGGAAATGCAAATTAAAATCACAATGAAATATCACTTCATACCTACTAGGATGGCTATAAACAAAAGTAATAAGTATTAGTGAAAGTATAGAGAAATTGGAACCTTCACACATACATTGCTGGTGGGGACATGAAATAGTGCAGCAGCTTTGGAAAACAGTCTGACAGTTCCTCAAATGGAATATAACCCAACAATTCCACTTTTAGACATATACTTAAGAAAAATAAAAACATACATCCATACAAAGACATGTACATGAATAGTCACTGCAGCATTACTCCCTATAGCCAAAAGGTAGAAACAACTCAAATGTCCATCAATGGATAATTGGATACAGAAAATGTGGTCTATCCATACCCTGAAGATTATTCTGCCATACAAAGAAATGAAGTACTGATACTTGCTACAACATAGATAAACTGGAAATATTAAGCTACATGAAAGAAGCCAGTCACAAAAGACTAACTATAGTACAATTTAATTTGTATGGAATGTCCAGAATAGGCAAATCTATAGACTTAGACTTTTTGTCTATAGAGACAAAAAGTAGATTAGTGATTGCTTAGGGCTAGCTACATGGATGGGGGAGGGGGAAATGAGTTATTGGGTATGAGGTTCCTTTTGGGGGTCATGAAAATGTTCTAAAATTGATTTTGGTGATGGTTGCACATATCAGTGATTATACTCAAAACACTGAATTATTTTTTAAAAAATGAACCCCCTGTCCCAAACTTTCATGTATGACATACTGCCTAGCTGGAGATATGATGACTTACAACTTAGAACAAAAAAAGCTTCCAAATAACACATGCTTTGTACTAAAATGACACATTACTTATTGAGCACTTCCTATGTGCAAGGTCCTATGTTGGTCCTACACAGAGACTTTTTCTTGTAATTCTCCCCCGCAGCCCTGTGAGGTAATTGTTACTATTATCACCTTTTTACAAATGAGGAAACTGGTGCATCGAAAACACATCCAAGTTCAACTAGTTGATATGACCAGTGGCAAAGTTAGATTTGACCCAGGGGAGTCTGAGAGCAGAAGCTGCACACAGATCTCGCTGTCTTTGGAGTCCCCCTACAAGATACTTTTGCTGACTATGAACCTGTCAATACAGAGGTGACAGAAGAGCCTTCTCTAGAGCAAAGAGGTGTAGGTTACCCTTCCATTGCTATTTACTATAGCTGGCCAATGTTTAATGATTTGTTCCTTGTATCAGTAGACAGAATCTCATAATCAGCTTCAATCTCATCTCTTTGAATTTTTCAAAAATGTAAAATATTGTGAGAAAAAACAGCCAGCCCTTTTTTATTGGGAAACATTAGTCAAACAAATCTGCCTATTTTCAGAAATTCCTTGAATGAGTAAAAGACTAGTCAAATTCCACAAGGGATATGTTTCCATTTGTCATATATTAGGAAAAAAAGCAAACCTTTCATGTGTGATCATAGGACTCTGACATCTGTAACAAAAAATCCTGGCAAATTGATCATTCTAACTTGATTATTTAAAGTCATAGCCAGTAGTTAATAATGTATTGTATACTTGAAAATTGCTAAGAGAATAATCTTAAATATTAATATTAAATATAACTATGTGAGGTAATAAATGATAGATTGTAATAATCATTTCAGAGTGTATACCTGTGTCAAAACATCACATTGTACACTATAAAATACATATGGATATTCAATTTTTATTTGTGAATTATACCTCAATAAAGTTAGAAAAGTTTTAAATTTAAAAAAGAAATTACATTGAAACAAAAATAAAATAAATCATAGCTAGCACATATTTAACACTTACATGTACTGAGTACATTTTAAGTGCTTTATATTTACTCATTAAATATTCACAATAGCGCAAAGGTAGCTTAAATAGTCCTATTTTAAAAATAATAAAACTCAGGAATTTAAGGTTTTCACAGCCAGTTAATGGCAGAGCTGTGAAGTGAAACCAGATAGTTCACACTCTCAACTACTACACCTTTCTAATTGCTCTCCAGGATGATTGGTGGAAGAACAAGCTATAGTCTCTGCAACTAGAAATTGCTGGGCAAACATTAATGCAGCACACTGAAATCAAGTACATTCCACAGTTGTAGTAATTTCTATAGGCTCAGAAAAGTTTTGATAGTAAGGGATGTTTGTTGCCTCTTAAGAGAACTGGACCAGATTGTTTAAACATACAAAATAAGCCACAAGGGCTATTCGCTATTAAACACTAGATATTTTATCAGGAAAAATATGGCCTACACAGCCAAGAAGTTATCTCTCTGTTATGATCAAATCCTATTGCTCATGTCAGCATGGTATGAAATTATTTTTAAAAAGTGGACAGCACAGCCAACTAGTCTATTTGTATTCCTTGCTATAATTTCAGATAACTTCATGGTTCATTAGATATTTTGGTTTACTTAGCCAATAAGTGTTTTTTTAATGGAGAATGATTACAAAGCTAAGCAAATAAAGAACTCCACAACAATAAATTACAATCAACCAGGCTTTATCCCAGGAATTCAAGGAGGTTTAACTTTAGGAAAGCTATTAATGGAATCTCTATGTATTTATATTAAAGAAGGAGGAAAAAACATGATTATCTCAAGTGATGCTAACATATATTTTACAAAATTTCACAGGCTTTCCAGGTCGGAAAGAAAAATATAACTATGAACAAGTCAAGATAGAAGGAAACTGGTTTATCTTGCTTAAGTCAAAAAGTGATCTCACTAAACTCAGGAGCAAGGCAAAGATGCTCAAATTTAATTGTACCAGAAGTCTTCAGCAATATGTAAGAAGAAGATTTTTATAAGCCTTAAATATGGAAAAGGACTATGCCAAAATGTTATTATTACCAAATAAATGACTTTCTGTCTGCAAATCCAACTTGTCAATTTAAAGTTTATTGGAAACCAATATGAAAGCAATAATGTCACTAGATACAAGAGCAATTTACAAGTTAATTGATTTCCTATGTCATAAATAACCAAATTGAAAACATATTGGAAAAATATATTTCACTCAGATAAGCAAAACAACCAAGAAACAACAACAACAAAAAATCTGTAAACTACTGAAGAATAAAATTAACAAGAAATGTGCCAAATCTATATAAGAAAGTTACAGAAGTAAAAAACTGCTAGCTGTTGAGGATTACTCTGATCAATAATTATCATCAAATGAAAACTATTATCAGCTACTAAAACTCTATGGGGGGAGAGATGCTGAATTATTCTCTTTGATTACTCAAATCTAATTTGCCAAGTAAGTCATATTTTACTGATGTGGCCAGCTTCAGAGCCCAAAGCACACCTAATCCCTTGGGTATTTATGTTCATGCTCTCAAGTGTTTATCAACCCCTTGGAGAGTAGAAGGCCCCAATGATATCTTCCTGGACAGTATTCTGTGATACCCCACACAGTACCTTGAACAGGAGGGTCTCCCCACAAGCAGTCATGTGTTGGAGTATTGTGAATTTCCCATATTGTTTCAAAGAATATAAACAACCTCATTTATTGAGCAAAAGCCCACCTGAGTCTTATCTATTCAGATTATTTTGCTGTCGAAACTGTCTTGGCAGTGCTGATCCTTTGAGTCTGTGTAGCTCTAAAGTGTTACGGCAGTAATAACTGCAGATGTGTAACAGCATAAACTCAACAAACATTTTCTTTTTAAGTTAAGGGTACATGTGCAAGTTCATTATATAGGGAAATTAGTGTCATGGGGGCTTGTTGTACAGATTATTTTGTCACCCAGATACAGAGACTAGTACACATTCGTTATTTTTCCTAATCCTCTCCCTCCCTCCCATCCTCCACCCTGAGAGGCCCCAGTGCCTGTTGTTCCCCTCTTTATGTGTCCATGTGTTCACATCATTTAGCTTCCACTTATAAGTGAGAACATGCAGTATTTGGTTTTCTGTTCCTGCATTAGTTTGCTAAGGATAATGGCCTCCAGCTCCATCCATGTTCCTGCAAATAACATGATGTCCTTCTCTTTTATGGCTACATAGTATTCCATGGTGTATATGTACCACATTTTCTTTAACCAGTCTGTCACTCGATGATCATTTACGTTGATTCCACATCTTTGCTATTGATATGCATGTATGTGTCTTTATAATACAATGATTTATATTTCTTTGGGTATACACCAAATATATATCCAGTATTGGGACTGCTATATCAAATGGTAGTTCTGTTTTTATGTCTTTGAGGAATTACCATGTCTTCCACAATGGTTGAACTAATTTACACTCCCACCAACAGTGTATAAGTATTCCTTTTTTCTCCACAACCTCAACAGTGCTTGTTATTTTTTGACTTTTTAGTAATAGCCATTCTGATTGGTGTGAGATGGTATCTCATTGTGGTTTTGATTTGCATTTCTCTAATGATCAGTGATGTTGAGCTTTTTTTTCATATGCTTGTTGGTCACATGTATGTCTTGTTTTGAAAGGCTTCTGTTCACGTCCTTTGCCCACTTTTTAATGGTTTTCTTTGTAAATTTAAGTTCCTTATAGATGTTGGATATTAGACCTTTGTCAAATGCATAGTTTGCAAACATTTTCTCCTATTGTATTAGCCCATTCTCACATTTCTATAAAGAACTACTGGACACTGGGTACTCCTAAAAAAAACAGGGTTAGTTGGCTCACAGTTCCACAGGCGGTACAGGAAGCACAGCTGAGGAGGCCTCAGGAAACCCATAATCATGGCAGAAGGTGAAGGGGGAAGCCTTCAGCCTATATGGTCAGAGCCTATATGTCCAGAGCAAGAGGAAGTGGGAGGAAAGTTTTACACACTTTATACAATCAGACTGTGTGAGAACTCTCTATCATGATGACAGCTCCAAGGGGAATGGTGGTAAACCATGAGAAACTGCCCCATGATCCAATCACCTCCCACCAGGCCCCACCTCCAACACTGGGGATTACAATTCAACATGAGATTTGGGTAGGGACACACATCCAAACCATGTCACCCATTCTGTAGGTTGTCTGTTTACTCTGTTGATAGTTTCTTTTTCTGTGCAGAAGCTCATTAATTAGATCCCATTTGTCAATTTTTGCTTTTGTTGCGATTGCTTTTGGTGTCTTTGTCATGAAATATTTGCCCATTCCTATGTCCAGAATGGTATTGCCTAGGTTGTCTTCAAGGACTTTTATAGTTTTAAGTTTTACATTTAAGCCTGTCATCCATCTTGAGTTGATTTTTGTATATAGTGAGAGGAAGGGGTCCAGTTTCAATCTTAGGCATATGGCTAGCCAGTTACCCCAGCACCATGTATTGAATAGGGTGTCCTTCCCTCATTGCTTGTTTTTGTCAGGTTTGTCAAAGATCAAATGGTTATAGGTGTCAGTCTTATTTCTGGGCTTTCTATTCTGTCCTATTAAGTCTATGTGTCTGTTTTTGTACCAGTATCAGTATGCTGTTTTGGTTACTATAGCCCCATAGTATAGTTTGAAGTTGGGTAATGTGATGCCTCCAGCTTTGTTCTTTTTGCTTAGGATTGCCATGGCTATTCAGGCTCTTTTTTAGCTCCATATGAATGTTAAAACAGTTTTTATTCTTGTCTGTGAAGAATGTCATTGGTAGTTTGATAGGAATAGTACTGACTATATAAATTGCTTTGGGCAGTATGGCCATTTTCACGATATTGTTTCTTCTTATCCATGAGCATAGAATATTTTTACATTTGTATCATCTCTGATTTCTTGGATCACTGGTTTATAGTTCTCCTTGCAGAGATCTCTTGCCTCCCTAGTTAGTTGTATCCCTAGCTATTTTTATTCCTTTTGTGGCAATTATGAATGGGAGTTTATTACTGATTTGGCTCTTGACTTGACTGTTGTTGGTGTGTGTAGGAATGCTAGTGATTTTTTTTTCTTATATATATATGTATTTTTTATTGCATTTTAGGTTTTAGGGTACATGTGAAGAACATGCAAGATTGTTGCATAGGTACACACATGACAGTGTGATTTGCTGCCTTCCTCCCCATCACCTATATCTGGCATTTCTCCCCCATGCTATCTCTCCCCAACTCCCCACCCCCTGCTGTCCCTCCCCCTTTTTCCCCCGACAGACCCCAGTGTGTGATGCTCCCCTCCCTGTGTCCATGTGTTCTCACTGTTCAACACCCACCTATGAGTGAGAACATGCAGTGTTTGATTTTCTGTTCTTGTGTCATGTTGATTTTGTATCATGAGACTTAGCTGACATTGTTTATCAGATGAAGGTGCTTTTGAGCTGGGACTATGGGGTTTTATAGACATAGCATCATGCTGTCTATAAACAAGGATAGTTTGACTTCCTCTCTCTTGATTTTGGATCCCCTTTATTTTTTTCTCTTGCCTGATTGCTCTGGCCAAGACTTGCAATACTATGTTGAATAGGAGCAGTAAGAGAGGGCATCCTTGTCTTGTGCTGGCTTTCAAGGGGACTGCTTCCAACTTTTGCCCATTTCAATATGATGCTGGCTGTGAGTTTGTCATAGATGGCTATTATTATTTGGAGGTATCTCCATAAATTTTAAAGCAATGTGTTTGGTAATGCATATGAAGAATACATGCATACCAAAAAAAAAATTCTTTGTAGATAAGAATTTGGGAGCTAATTACAGGCATAGAGAGCAATCTGAAAGAAGACCCTAAGTCAAGATTGGTTAAAGAGTTCCAAGAACTACAGCCAGCAAGAAAGACTAGCAAGACTGGCATAGAAGGATGCAAGATGGTAATGCAGTGAGTTATAACTGGTATAGTTCTGAGCCATCGGTTCCTAATAATTTAAAACAGGAAAATAATCTGAGATGTTTTCTCTCTTTATGAAAAGACTGAGCTATGCTGCTCCTATTGGGTCAGCCCTGGGAAGAAGTTTGCTAGGAATAACCACCACAGGTCATATATGCTGTTCAGGGGCTGGAAAAGTAGCGTTTTCAGCAGAAATTGATTTCCTGAAAGGAATTAACTCCTTAATGTGCTACAAGATGGAGGACACTGTAAAAATCTATGGGCCATAGGGTTCTTCATCTTCACATACAGAAAGCAAAGGGAGAAGAGTTAACCTTACAATAGAATAAATTCTTAGAGTATGATGGTTTCAGTGGTCTGATGTTTTGTACATGTATAACCCCTCTGCCTTCTCCCTGAACACAGTGATATGTGTTCATTTTAAAAAGAATTAACATTTTCTGTTGTTAAGAAGAGAAATATGCTTTTTACAGATGTGTTTTCCATTTATGGAATTGCCCTTGAGATATCCAGAGTTTGAGGCAGACACATCCATTACTCAGGTCCCAACCTCATGGCTTCCATTTCTGTCATTGGAAATTCTTAAAGGAATCTGAAAGGGCTTCATTTCTGGAGTGATCCAACATTTTGAAAAATAATATAGGTTTATCTTATTGACTTAGGGAACTCTTTTAAGCTCTCTGGGCCACTACTTCCTGGTCTACAAATTTAGATAATCATCATTCCCCATGATTGTTGTCAGTTTAAGAGGGTGTGGCAGCTTTACAAAATGGTTTGCCAATTCCTCCAAAAGTTAGAAACATAATATTACTGCATGACCCAACAATTCCATTCCTAGGTATATACCCAAGAGAACTGAAAACATCTGCCTACCCAAAAACTTATACATAAATGTTCATAGTAGCATTATCCACAATATCCAAAAGGTAGAAATAACCCTACTATCCATCACCTGATAAATGAATAAACAAAATGTGATCTATCCATATAATAGATTATTCAGCAACAAAAGGAAATTAAGTACTGATACATGCTACAAAATGAATGAATCTTGAAAACATCATTTTAAATGAAAGAAGCCAGTCACAAAAGACCACATATTATATGATTGCATTTCTATGAAATGTCCAGAACAGACCAATCCATAGATACAAAAAGTAGATTTTTGGTTTCTCCGGGCTGAAGGGGAGGACAGAATGAGGGGTGGCTGCTAAAGGACGCAGGATTTCTTTTTTAGCTGATGAAAATATTCTAAAATTAGATAATAATGATAGTTGCACAACCTCATGAATATAGTAAAATCCCCTGAACTGCATGCTTTGAAAGGGTGAATTTTATGCTATATGGATTATATCTCCAAAAAGGTGTTATTAAAAAGAATCCTGTATTCTATTGTTTGTCTGTAATTCTACTGTCAATATCTGTATGTGGGATAACAGGATACATTTGTCTGCTGCACTGGAATTTTTTTTTTTTTTTTTTTTTTTTTTTTTTTTTTTTTTTTTGAGACGGAGTCTTGCTCTATCATCCAGGCTGGAGTGTAGTGGCATGATCTCAGCTCACTGCAACCTCTGCCTTCTGGGTTCAAGCGATTCTCCTGCCTCAGCCTCTCGAGTAGCTGGAACTACAGGTGCAGACCGCCACACCTGGCTAATTTTTGTATTTTTAGTAGACAGGGTTTCACCATGTGGGCCAGGCTGGTCTCAAACTCCTGACCTCATGTAATTTGTCTGCCTTGCCTCCCAAAGTTCTGGGATTACAGGCGCAAGCCACTCCACTGGCCTGCGCTGGAATTCTACTATTTGTTCTACTACACTGATAAATAATGAAGAACTTTGATAAATCAAATATAACCTTTTTTACAGTTTCTCATACATGGATATCAGGCAGAAGACTGCATGGAGAGATACATACTATGCTTCTGGAAGTTTGTAAGTAGATTAAACTATAAAAAGTCTGAGGAAATATACTTGCTTGGAGAAGCTGCCTCTGAGAAGGATTTCAGTAAGCTCTTCTTATTTTCTATAAAAACATGGTACTTTTCTGAGTGAAGGAAAGAAGGTGTTTAGTTACTACTCATCTGCTGAAATGCTGAGTCCAAACACAATTATCTAATAGGGAGCCTGATAGGCTGGTTTGGAGGGGAAAGACTGATACAGGAGAGTGACAGGATCAGACTGGCCCACTCATGGGGTGATGTCTCATTAGAGCCTTGCAGAGAAAACTTACCTCATTGCAAAAACCTCTACCCACACTTTTCCAGTCCCCCTTCATCTGTGTAAACTGTTACCTTATCACTAGCTTATAAGAACCCTGAAGCTCAGCAATGAGACACAGTCACTCCGCACTCCCACTGGAATCTACAAGGTAATTATACAGCATTTGATGAGAAAGAAACAGTTAAGACTAATGAGACATGCCTTTAAGTACCAGCCCTGAAGGAACAGAGAACTTGAGAGAGAAGTGATTATGAGAAGGGTAGAGTGAAGAGAGGGAGAATAAGGGTAAACACAACTTACACTGACTTTCTGTGTTCTGAAGATTTCTATGGCCCTGAATGGGAATCTGATACCTTAAAAATACATGGCAATGGCATGTATATGAAGATTTTTAAAACCATTCAGATTTGAGAAAGATTTAGATCATAACTCTACAAAGGAAGCATGTCCCGGAGGTTAAGTACTGTATTCTAATTCTTTGTATCTCCCCTTTTTATGATCTAAATTATTTCTTGCCAATCTTGACTTCCAAAGCTCTGTTTTATCATCTCCAATAACATATATGCAGTTGTCAAATCATGCCCTGAAATTTGGTTTCAAAAATATAACCTGTATTTCCAGTATCAAACACAATGCCTGGCATAATACTTTTAAAAGTTGTTGAATTATTAAACAAAATTAAACAAATGAATACAAATAACTTAAAAGAAAGTGGGATCAGCTGCACATGGTGGCTCATGCCTGTAATCCCAGCACTTTAGAAGGCTAGGTGGCCAGATCATTTGAGGTCTGGAGTTCGAGACCAACCTGGCCAACATGGTGAAACCCCGTCTCTACTAAAAATACAAAAATTAGCCAGGTGTGGTGGCACATACCGGAAGTCCCAGCCACTAGGGAGGTTGAGGCATGAGAATCGCTTGAACCCGGGAGTACAAAGGTTGCAGTGAGATCGCACCAATGCATTCCAGCCTGAGTGACAGAGCGAGATTCCATCTCAAAAAAAAAAAAAAGTTGAATCATTTCATTTATAAGATTGAGGGGGCCAGGCACAGTGGTTCACGCCTGTAATCCTAGCATTTGGGAGGCCAAAGTGGGCTGACTGTCTGAGCTTAGGAGTTTGAGACTCAGCCTGGACAACATTATTAATGTTTTTTAAAATACAGTTAACCTTGAGGAATCACCATACAACCCTTCACAATGGTTGAATTGATTTACACTCCCATTAATAGTGCAAAAACATTCCTCATTTCTACATCCTCTCCACATCGGTTGTTTCCTGACTTTTAATCATCACCATGAGATGGTATCTCATTGTGGTTTTGATTTGCATTTCTCTAATGACCAGCGATGATAAGCTTTTTTCATGTTTCTTGGCCACATAAATGTCTTCTTTTGAGAAGTGCCTGTACGGTACCCAAGGGATTGTAAATCATTGTATTATAAAGACACAGGCACACGTATGTTTATTGCAGCACTGTTTACAATAGCAAAGACTTGGAACCAACCCAAATGCCCATCAATGATAGACTGGATAAGAAAATGTGCCACATATGCACTATATAATATGCAGCCATAAAAAAGGATGAGTTAATGTCCTTTGCAGGGACATGGATGAAGCTGGAAACCATCATTCCCAGCAAACTGACACAAGAAAGAAAAACTGAGCACTGCATGTTCTCACTCATAAGTGGGTGTTGAACAATGAGAACATATGGGCACAGGGAGGGAACATCACATGCTGGGGTCTGTTGGGGGGGGGGGGGCTAGGGGAGGGGATAGCATTAGGAGAAATACCTAATGTAGATGACAGGTTGATGGGTGCAGCAAACCACCATGGCATGTCGATACCTACGTAAGAAACCTACACAATCTGCACATGTACCCCAGAACTTAAAGTATAAAAATAAAAAATTTTAAAAATTTAAAAAAAGAAAATGACTGATTAGCAAATTTACTAAGTACATCATTGAAATCTATACTTGAAAGGATAAATTAAATGATATGCAAACTATGCCTCAAAATTTCTAAAAATTCATAGAAAAAGACTTACAGCAGGTTTCCTGGGGGTAGAGAAATAGTATGATTCATTTCCAGTTGTTTTTTACACTTCACAATGATTTGCAACTTTTCTACCTCAACAAATTCTTACACTAGGTTCCCCAAAAGTAGTCCTGAGATGAAGAATCATGTGAAAACAAATTCATAAACAAGTAGTCCCAGGAAAAAATAGGAGCATGAGAAAGTGAGACTAAGTAGGTAAGAATGCCAAGCAAACATGTGACATCAGACAAAGAGCCTGGTAAGGTTAACTACGGCTCCATCCTGCAGAGGAGGAAGATGGGGGAAGGGGAAGTTGATGAGACAGTGTGGGTCCCACTCAAAGTCATCTGCTCAGGAAGTTGGAGTATTTACAGTACCACCCATACAAACATGCAACACACAACACCAATCAGCCATTGGTCACATCCCTACCTCCATCCCTGCCTGGCATAGTAAATTCACAGGAACCTGTGATTCTTTGTGTGCCACAGCCTGAGGTTGATCCTCCAAGAAAAGGATACAAGTACTTGACTGTTGGGAGTGAAAGCACCCAGGAACTGATGTGCTCAATAAATGGTACAAGGAGGCATGAGAATATAGATGAAGCTCTGGCAGTATCTTCAACAAGCATATTTTTATTATATAGGCAGGAGTAGACAAAATAGAAAAAAGTATATTTCTGGTATACAATATACATAAAAATACAGCATATCATTATACAGTATTATAGTATTAGTGATTATATTTCTAATATATTTAGTATATATGTACATATTATACACTTAATATATATATTAATATATACACATGTACATAATAATAACGGTTGGACACTATTTCTGAGACAGTATATAAAATTTGTAAGAAAGCCCAAAGAGAAGATGTGCTTGCCTTTTCTTTGAAGAAGTGAGAATTAAAATCCAAAATGTCACAGAAGACGAGGAGTTGTTTGTTAGCTCAGTGGAAACTGTTGGTGGTAGGGTTTGCATTTGGGAAAAGCAAAGTTTGAAGAGCCTCTGGTAAATTTCTGGCCAGAATATGACCCTCACTACCTGGCAGCATTCTATTAGAGTGTATTTGCACCTTTAATTCTACGCAGATCCCAGAAGTAATGTCTGAGTATAAAATCTGGGCATGCAAAATAACTTAAGTGTCTAGAATCAGAGAAATGATAGTGAATGTATCTCATCAGTTAGTTGTTTCCTAAACAGTTTATTTCTTTGGAATTTGTAATGAATGACCAGTCAGTTGAAAAGATCTGTCAACTCTGTACGTACTTTGAACTATTCTAGAAATACAAAAATCCTGAGGAATAAAAATTCAATGCTTTCTTCATGTTATTGCTCGGGAATATCACAACCACTGGCATGTTTATTTGTCCTCTAAACCTCTAAAGTCAATTCCTCCTGCAAAACCTCCTGTTCTCATGATTATTCGCAGAAGTAGAAATGTGACCTTTGGCTCTCATAGAGTGCCCTGCAGAATTAACTGAAGCTAGCAGGGGAAAAGGCAGTGAAAAGAAGCCTATCCCATATGATTCTAGTTATGTAACATTCTGGAAAAGACCAAACCATAGTGACAATAAAGATCATTAGTTACTAGATGTTAGGGAGGACGAGTAGGTAGTGTATAGAGGATTTTTAGGGTAATGAAACTATTCTGTATGATACTATAATGGTGGACACATGTGTTATACATTTTTCCAAATTCATAGAATATACAACACCAAGAGTGAACCCTAATGTCAACTATAGACATTGGGTGATAAAGATATGTCACTGTAGGTTTATCAGTTGTAACAAAGGTATCACTTTGGTACAAAGCTATTGATAGTGGGAGAAGCTGTTACAGGGAGTAGACAGGGGATGTATGGGGACTCTCTGCACCTTCCTCTCAATTTTTGCTGTGAACTGAAAACTGTTCTAAAAAATAGTTTATTCAAAAAAAAAAAAAAAGAGCAGTGAGCAGAAAAACATGGTACTCTCACTAAGTATGAATTCACTATATCCCACTGACCTAGAGCCTTGGCCAGGGTCAGCTAGGTAACTGGCAGAGCTCAGCACAAAATGAAAATGCAGAGCCACTTGGTCAAAAATTAAAATTCCAAAATGGTGGCAACAGCATGAAATCAAGCATGGGTCCTCTCTAAACAATGGGCGTTCATCACATGCTGATGAAATTGGCTCTGGCTTTGACATGCAGTTCCCCTGCTTAAAACCCTTCAAAGTCCTCCGTAAACAGTGAGAAAGTTGGAAGTCCTTAACTAGCTTGACATGCCCTTCATGATCTCCCAGACCCTTTATCCCTTCAGCTTTATTTCTCTCAGCCCCACCCTACTCTCTATGCTTTAGTCACCGAGAGCTTCCTTTACTCTCTAAAATTTTCCATGCTCCCTTTGCCTCAAGACTTTTGTATATATTTCCCTTACCTGGAATACAATTCCTCCCATTTTTCATCACTCTGCTATTGATCCTGCAGGTCTCAGTTCAGCAGAGAGGCCACAGCTAAGTAAATCAATGCTTATATTATATATTAAACACTATTTTAAATACATTTAACACTATTTTTAAAATGTTATTTAATTTAGAAAAGAAAAATATCTTTCTCATGCAAGAAATAGCCTTCTAATTCAGGGGTCCTCAACTCCCCGGCCACGGACTGGTACTGGTGTATGGCCTGTTAGGAACCAGGCCTCACAGCAGGAGGTGAGCAGTGGGTGAGCGAACATTACCACCTGAGCTCTGCCTTCTGTTAGTTCAGTAGCATTAGATTCTCATAGGAGCATGGACCCTTTTGCGAACTGCACATGCGAGGGATCTAAGGTGCACACTCCTTATGAGAATCTAATGCCTGATGATTTGAGGTGGAATAGTTTTATTCCAAAACCACCCCACCACCCACCATCTATGGAAAAATTGTCTTCCACAAAACTGATCCCCCTGGTGGCAAAAAGGCTGGGGATGCTGTTCTAATTGCTTCATATGTAAAAATCTATATTTCACAAAGTAGTTTTATATAAAATAAGGCAAACCTGTAGTTTTCAATATTGCTTGTCATGTTGCTAGTTGTTTAAGATGCACAAGTTTCTGAACACTTGCTCTTGTTTACAAAATAAAAAACAAAGCCTGAGATGATGCAGTCTTGGTAAAAACAACTTTCTGCAGATTTCTTCATTCTCTTAAAAATGAAGAATCAAAAAAGAACTTACACTACTCTTCCATAAAAGTCACTTTTTTAATATTGTAATTTTGATCCAACTTGCCCCAAATTCTCCAAAATTAGCACCCAAGTCCTTAAAGAATAAGGTCTGACCCCTAGGCTTGGAATTGGAAAGGTGTTCAAATTCAGCCTCTTCTAAATTTTCTGGTCTCATGGCCCACACATATCTTTGATACTCTTAAAGGTTTCAAGACACATTGTCTTTGATCATAGCTATTTTCCCGGCTTGTGAGTGTCTTGATATCTCTTCTTTGCCCACCTGACCCAAGCATTTAATAAATTATTTTTTGTTAAAAACTAATGTGTGGCACTTTTCATAAAAAAACTCCTGCTATTATTTTGGTATGTAGCTAGGGTGATCAACTCATACCATTTCTCCTGGGACCTTCTGTTTTATCTCATTGAAAATTATATTTCTCAGGACTCCTTCTCCCACTCAGTCTCAAGCAAATTGGGATGGCTGGTCACCCTATACCCTTTTATTTAAATTATGAGCTTACCTGTGTTTTTCACAGGCTTAACTTAGGGCTTTAAGCATAACATTTACTCAGAAATATTTGTGATTAATTTCAATTGCATGCATTTTTGTTGCTGCATTTTTAAGCATCCATTTCCAAAATAGTGATTTTCTGTGAATTTATCGTAAGGTCCAAGTACTGTTATAATTAGACAAAATGGTCTGCCAGTTCCTGGCAACTTAAACATAAAGAGAAAAAGAAAAGTTCAAAGCCAAAAATGTTAATAGCTTTTAAAAAATATGGAACAGCTAGGAAAATCCTTGCTAACTAAGTCTACATCTTATCTGTGACCACTGAAAAATATTTCAGCGGGAGTGAAGTTTATGACCAAATTAATATAGCTGATTAGCATCTGTTCTACCACCTTTTTTGTTGGTGGTGATAGCAGAGTATTGAATCTGCCCTTTTCTCCTTGTCAAATATATTGCATTAAAAATTACTTTGATTCCCCATGGGAGAAGCAAATATCATTCTGTAAGCTGTAAGGAATTATAGGGTTTATCACTGTTAATATAAAAAACAAAGCCAAAATCAACATTTTTAATCAGAAACTGACAGAAGGTCAGGGCTTGAACTTGGCTCTTGAGAAACACAAGCGATCAAGACTAAGCAATATTGTTCCAGGCAGAGAGAAGAGCGTGAGTAAGGACTTACAAGTGAAGAACCATGAGGCATATTCAAGAAGCTAAAAGTGTGTTTTGTTTGAGAAGAAAAATTGAGAGGTTAGAGAGTTGGGGTTAACGATGAACAAGTAGAGAAGTGAATTCAGAGTTTAGACTTGATTCTAAGAGCAATGCGGGAGCCATCAAAACATTTCTGCAGGGAATTAGATGTTAGATGTTTATTTTCAAAAAATCACTTAAATAACAAAAGGAAAGACTGCATTGTTGGCAGGTCAAATTGGAGGCACAGAGTCCAGTCCTAAGACTGTCACAGGTCATGGTGTGATCTCACATGGGACACTGGGAGAGAGGGAAACTGAAGAGATGACTAGAAAATGGAAAACATATCATTTGATAACTGATTGGATGCGAGGTGGGGACATGGGAGGACAGAAGGGCAGAAACTGACATTCAAGTACTTGGTTTCAGCAATCAGTGAACCTGGTGCCCTTCATAGGGATGGAAAGTCTGGAAGAGGATGAGTGGATACGGGGAGATGATGAATTCAGCTGTTTTATACACTGACCCTTAAGTTGACAAGAACCTACAAAGAACGCGAGCTTACAGTGCCATTTTTTTAAAAAAACATATACATAGCTACTTTTATTATTCTTTCTTTTTAAATTTCAACTTTTATTTTAGATATGGTGATACATGTGCAGGTTTGCTACATGGGTGTGTTGTGCCCAGGTAGTGACCAAAGTACTCAGTATGTAGTTTTTCAATCCACACTCCCTCCCCACTCTAGTAATCCACAGTGTCTGTTGTTCTCATGTTTATGTCCATATGTGCTCAATATTTAGCTCCAACTTCGAAGTGAAAACATGCAGTGTTTAGTTTTCTGTTCCTGTGTTAATTCACTTAGGATTATGGCTTCCAGCTCCATCCATGTTGCTGCAAAGGATGTGACTTCATTCTTTTTATGGCTGCACAGTATTCCACGGTATATATGTACCACATGTTTATATTCTAAATACATAGTTTCCATTTAAGTAACACAGCCATGGCCAGGCATGGTGGCTCACGCCTGTAATCCCTGCACTTTGGGAGGCTGAGGTGGGAAGACTGCTTGAACCCAGGAGTTCGAGCCCAGTCTGGGCAACGTGGTGAGATCCCATCTCTACAAAAACATTTTTAAATCAGCTGGGCATAGTGGAACATGCATGTGGTTCCAGCCACTTGGGAGGCTGAGATGGGAGAATTGCTTGAGCCTGGAAAGTCAAGGTTGCAGTGAGTCATGATCATGGCACTGCACTCTGGCCTGGGCAATAGATCAAAACCCTGTCTCAAAAAAAAAAAAAAAAAAAAAAGAAAAGAAAAGAAAAGAAAGAAAAGAAAAAGAAAAAAGAAAAAAAAACCATTTATTTTCAGGTTAAGTAGTAAACTCAGTGTGTGTGTGTGTGGTGTGTGTGTGTGTGTGTGTGTGTGTACACCTCATCTTCTTGATCCCTTCATCCATCTGTGGGAATTAAGGTTGTTTCCATGTCTTGGCTATTGTGAATAATACTGCAAGGAACAAGGGAGTGTAGGAATCTCTCTGAGATCCTGATTTTAATTCCTTTGGATAAATATCTAGAAGTGGATCTCTGGATCATATGATAGTTCTATTTATTTATTTTTTAAATTTCTAATTGCTTCATAATAATTGTACATATTTTATGGGGCACGATATGATGTTTTAATACATGTATACATAATATAATAATCAAATTGGGGTAATTTTATCATATCCATCACTTTAAACACTTATCATTTCTTTATGGTAACAATACTAAAAAATCAATTTTCAAATTTTTGAAGAATCTTCATGTGTTTTTGGACAATGTACCAAATTAAATAAGACAAACACCACGTAATATCACTTATACGCAAAATCTAAAATAGCCGAACTCATAGAAGCAGAGAGTGGAATGGTAATTTTCAGGGGCTGGGAGAACAGGGGAATGGAGAAATGTTGGTCAAGAAGTACAAGTTTTAGTTATGCCAGATTAATACCCTCTGGGGCTCTGATGGATAGCATGATGGCTATAGGTAACAATACTGAACTGTATACTTGAAATTTGCTAAGGGGATAGATCCTAAGTGTTCTTACCACACACACACACACACACAGACACACACAGACACACACACACACACACACACACACACACACACACACATACACACACAAACCTGGTAACTATGTGAGGTATGGATATGACAATAAACTTAACTGTAGTGATTATTTCACAGTGTATATGTTTACCAAATCATAAAGTTGTATACCTTAAGAACATACATAAAAAGGAAACACAGCAGAACAATTAAATATGTAGTTTCAAAACAAATGTTTCTACTTGTACAAAACAAAGAATGCAGAGAGTAAATGGAACAGAGGTGTCTATTTGTAATAAGTCTGGGCTTTCAGTGATATAATATCCTATGTTCTAGGGAAGCTTTTTTTCTGGAAACTTTCTCGTAGGTAGGTGGCTCTGCAGTAATAGCCAAGATACCATGCACCACTTTCAAAAGCCATTTGACCAGAACACAGGCACAGCATGCTGCCCATACATGAATTCCTTGGAATCCAGGGTAAGCCAAAGGAAAACAGTATCCAGAAGGACAGTTGCAATTTTGACTATATAAGAATCCCAGAGTATATCTGGATGGTAACACACCAGATTAACCAGACTGTCAAGGACCAGATGCTCTCAGTGTTGAATGCTGGGGAAGAAACACTCTTGCATTCTATTTCATAAGCTCCAAGCCCAGAAACAAATAGGGAAAATCTCAGTATTGCAGCAGAATAACAAAGTCTTTTATAAAATTTAAACTTGTAGAGCAGATATTATTGATGCCCCACCCTTGACCTCCACCTCTGCTTGTTGAAGCCTGCCTACTGGGAACACCTGTAAATCTCTGCCTGAGGGCTTTTCTTCTGGCTCAAAGAGCAGGACCTCCTGTGCAGGGCTAAGTGGAAATACCAGAAGTTCATGCCCTTGGAAGCAGCCCTTACCAATGACAACTGAAGTATTGGTGGGCAAATACATCAACCTCCCTGGTCCCCCAGTTGGGATAACTCTGAGAGGTAGTTTAGACTATCTCCCAAAGTCTTCTGGCAGGATCGAGCCCAGTGGGGAAGCAGATGAGTATATGAAGTTTATTTTGCTGATGTTCCCAGGAAACACTAGTAGAAGAGTGTGAAGTGAGATTGGCAAGGGAAGGAAGCCAGTAGCACAGCTTACCATTGTGGGCAACTGGGGTTCAGTTCTCCTGGAGTCGTTCGCAAGCCTGGTGGAACACGTCTCAGAGATTTCCTAGCAAAGCTAAGGAAGCTGGTGGTATTTATGTACCAATGCCCACTGGACATGTGCTGAGGGTTGATCCTGGCAGATGTGACTGCTTGGCATTTCCAGGCCTTCACCATGCAGAGGCTAGAAAGACTGCAGCATCCACAGAGGCATGTCCAGAGGACAACACAGGCTGGTAGATAGAAGTCCACAGTCAGACCATACAGGAACAGTGAATGTTAAGCACAGAGAAGCACAAACCAGGAAGGAGGGTATCAGCAAGCAATTCCCAGTGACAGACTGGGATAAGTTTTGAAGGACTAGTAGAAGCCAGTGGGGCTTGGGAGAGAGGTGTGAGAGAGTCACAGCAGCATTGTGTGGGAAGGGTATCATTATGAAGGGAGGCCTATTAGGTGGGAGACTGGTTAACTTATCCAAAAGGGCAGTGATGCACTCCTAGTGGTAGGGAAAGAAGGTAGAGCTGGAGAGAGGGAATGGAATCAAGAGGATGTGGTGAATGGGGGGGAGGGTAAAGAATCACAAAAAAGAGGGAGATTCTCAGATGTCTGCCTCCAGACACCCAGATGGCTGCACCATTCACAGTACCAGGGACACAGAGGGACAGATCATTTATTTATGCCTCAGAGTGAGCATCACAAGTTAGTTTTTGACATGTTTTAGTTTGAGGCCTATGGGGTATACAAATAAAAGCACGCTATGGACATTACTGGTAGGGTACCCAGAAGGAGTCCATGCTGAAGACAAATATTTCATAGCATCCAATATGAGATAAAACTAATTCAACAGAGATTTTTAAAAATTGTCTACTATGTGCCAGCCAATGTCTCAATCTCTAGAGACATGCAGTTGTGAATATGAGGAGTAAGAAGTCCTTTCCTTCTCTGAAGCTTTACAGCACAACCAACCATCAAGGTTGGCAGAAACCACGGTGGCTAGAACATGCTCAGGGAGAGCATGAACATTGAGAACAGAAGAACTCTGAGCAACTCCAATAACTGAAGGACAACCAGAGCAAACAAAACACTTGAAAGAAGCCAAGAACAAATGGCCAGTAAGTACAAAAAAAAAGTAAGACAGAGCCTGAAAGAACCTACAATTACAGTGCAGTTTTATTGGTCATAGTAGTGCTATGTGTATTGAGGTGAGAGGGGGGTTGCTAGCAAAAATGTAGTGAGTTCAAGAATTGATTAAAGATGGAAAAAGAACTAGGGATATTTATATCATTACTGTGGACAGCACAAATATTCCCTACCACTAGATAGTAAAATGTAACTGATACTTTAAGTCTTATTTTGATACTTCATAAATATATATAAATTGTTCCTTACATCATGACATAGCTTAATAAAAGCAGCAATACCTCCCATCGGTAAAATGCTTTAAAGTTTATCAAACAAAACATATGTCTGGGTATCTGCCAGAATTCTTGGTTGCAAGCAACAGAAATTTACATCTAACTTAAAAAGCAAAGAGGTATATTACAATATATTGAAAGAATATTAGCATTTTCTGAAGATTCAGGCTTGGAAAATGCACAGGAATCAAGGGAAGCTACATGACAAAAGTGTCTCTCCTGGATACCTACACTGCCTCAGTGCCTGTGCAATGCTACTGTCATGGGACCCAGTGGCCAGTGGCCACACTGCCCTGCCACTCACCTCCAGGCTACAAGCTCAGGAAGAAATAACTGATTGGTTGAGTCTATGTCATGAACCCTTGCTCTGCCCACCTGGGGATGGGAGAGGGATTATCTCTCCCCTCAACCTCTTGCAGAAGGAGGTAGGGATATGCTTCCCATACCAACTCACATGGTGGGTATTGTCCAGCTGAGGAAAGTGGTGCTAATGTGGCACTGCCAACTGTCCACAACCTAAAGGTGTGCTTATCTGCCAGATCCACGCTGGAGCACTTTACTAAACCTCTATGTGGTCAATTACCATTATCCCCAATTGACACTAGAAGACACTGGAAATCAGGGTACTTACATGCAAGCATTAGCATTAGGATCCCCCACTGAGGAAGTGAGCTCAACTCACTTGAGTGATTATGGACTCATACTTTGCCCAGAACACCAGATGTGTCTGAGTGACAGGACATTAAAAATTCACTAAAGACCGAAAACCACTAAACTGGCCCACCTGACTTTATGATTATTCTTAAGTCATGGAGATTGTGATATACGTTTTCATCAGCATGGCCTTGACTGAGGCTATGTGCTCCAGAAAGGGTCATGAACATGATCTTGGCTCTGAAAAGCAGAGTGGAATTTCTGCCCTGGGAAAGCAGCACTAAGGTTGCTCATTCTATCCCGCTGGTACTGGCTCTAAGCAGCATTTAAGCCCTGAGCAGAAACTCTGAAATTCATAAATCGGTTTTCAGGCCATTTAATCCACTGAGAGCATCTGTATCCTGAGAAATAGCAAAAGCTACCCTGATGAAGAGGATCTGTAGATGTGAGCACTTCAGTCCTGTTTTTATAATGTGTTTTTTTTTTTTTAATGACAGAGCTTCAATGTGAAAACTGTTTTGCTTCTCACACAAAACAAGGTACAAAATAATGCTCTAGAATGTGTTTTACCCTCAGTCTATTGCTGCTTTGACTTACAGATGCATGGGTGTGTGTGTATGTGCGATGTTTACAGACCTCATTTGTGTATATGTATGTATAGGGGGATGCTTTAAGTGCATCAGATTTGAGACATCAAGGGTTCTGTGGATTCTGTGACTCTGATATTAGATATTATTTGTGATTTACTAACAGGAAGCTTTTACCTTATCCATATACTCAGAAAAGAGGGATGAGATTATATGTCAGAATACAGTTTATCAAAAAAACTGCATCAGAATACAGCTTATCAAGAAAAAACTTATGATTTTACTTCTTTATGTAAAATCATATTATACTTAAAGAAGAAACAGGATTGTGTGTAGAGAAGACTGAGGTTTACACATAAAGAACAAAATCTTCTTAAAGGTGCACTTTTATGGTCTGTATGCATGTCTCCGATTTGACAAGATAAAGAGTATAATACATCAAAATGGAAAGGAAAAATTCAGAAAATATTATGGGTGAAGCTATCAAAAGTGCTACCCCAAACTGTTGAATTACAGCTCTGTGTCCAGCAGTAACAAGTCTCATGCAATCCCATTCAGTGGCTCTGTTTCAGACTGCAGTCAGCTTGGTTTGGCTCAGGCTGGTCTGTTTTGTGAAGCCCAGGATGAAAGAGTAGTAAGTACCTGGAGCATGCTCTAATCACAGCAATAGTGGGAGAACAGAGGACAAGCCTAACCATGTAAGCATATGTTAAGACCTCCACTTGCATCATAGCTACTAGCATTCCATTGGCTAAAGCAAGTCGTATGGCCCCCAACATCAATTATTGGTGCAAAAAATATACTCAACCCACTCTAGTGTACTGGAAAATCATACTAGGAGAGAATAAAGCACTAAAAACACAACCAAGCTATCACACTGTACAAGAATCCCATCATTTTGACTCAAAAAGGGCATAGATCAAACACCCCAAACACATTTTGATGAAGAATAGTTTTGTGTAAATGGTAGGCATGAGTGACTTAGTCACTGAGTTTATCAACAGTGGGAAACTGCCACATAAGTCACAAAGTGGCTCAAGTTTCATGAGTGAATTGGGAGGCTGAGTTCTACAAATATCTAGAAATTCCCAGTGTCCACATGGAATCCACATACTTCATGCATAAATAACTGCTATTTATTGTGTAACTGGGCATAAACCTAGCCTATCTGGGGCGTCTCCCAAGTCCCCACCCTCTCCAAATAAAAGTATCTGTGGGGTCTTAGATTAGGTTCTCTAGAAAAAGACTGAGTCAGGGAGTTTCATGCAAAAGATTTATTCGAAAATCTTCTAAATAGATAAACCTATTAGAAAGTGAGCAAAGAGAGAGATCCAAGATGGCCGATTAGCAGCAGCTCAGGATTGTAGCTCCCACTGAAAGTGCAGAGAGTGAGTGGACGCCACATTTTCAGACCAATTTTCATAGCCTACGGACCAAGAGATTCTTGGCGGAGGAGCCCCACGGGTCGCCAGCGCGACCCTTTTGGAGGGCGCGGCCAATTTGCAGGCGCCCCGACGCGGCGGTTCTCAGTCCGGAGTACACGGGACTGAGTGCCCTTTTGGTTGGCGTTTGGAGCTCCGGGAAAGCAGAGTCTCCCATTCAGCTGATTAAAAAGCGGACTGAAGTGGGGAACCAGACCGGGAGATTCCCGGGCCGAAGCGCCACGAATCTTAACGCCGCTCTTTCGAGCGGGTGTAGTGGGTCGCCGCAGGGAAAGTCTGGTACCCCCCTCCACAAAAAAACAAAAATAAAAACAGCGGTTGGAACTGCTGAAGATTGAGAGTTTCACAGCAAGTGCAGCTCAACCCGGGAAGGTCCAGCTCTGTGGGGGAGGGGCATCCGCCGAAGGAAAATTAAGAAATAGAGGAAATTTTATCACTAGCAAGTTGGACGTCCACTCAGAGACCTAGTCTGAAGGTCAGCAATTACACAGACGACAGGTGGATAAATCCACGAAGATGGGAAGAAACCAGCGCAGAAAGGCTGAAAACACCCGAAATCAGAATGCCTCTCCTCCTACAGAGGATTGCAGTGCCTCATCACCAATTGAACAAGGCCTGATAGAAAACGAATGTGAGGAATCAACAGAATCAGGCTTCAGAAGGTGGATAATGAGAAACTTCTGTGAGCTAAAAGAACATGTTCTAGCCCAATGCAAGGAAACTAAGAACCTTGAAAAAGGTTTCACGAAATGTTTATGAGAATGGACAATTTAAAGAGGAATATAAGTGAATTAATGGAGCTGAAAAACACAATACGAGAACTTCAGAAGTATGCACAAGTTTTAACAGTCGAATTGATCAAGCAGAAGAAAGGATTTCAGAGGTGGAAGACCAACTTAAGGAAATAAAACGAGAAGACAAGATTAGAGAAAAAAAGGGTAAAAAGGAATGAGCAAAGTCTCCAAGAAATATGGGACTATGTGAAAAGACCTAATCTACGTTTGATAGGTGTACCTGAATGTGACAAAGAGAATGAATCCAAGCTGGAAAATATTTTTCAGGATATTATCCAGGAAAACTTTCCTAACCTAGCAAGGCAAGACAATACCCAACTCCAGGTAATACAGAGAACACCACAAAGATATTCCTCAAAAGAAGCAACCCCAAGGCACATAATCATTAGATTCATCAGGGTTGAAACGAAGGAGAAATTACTACGGGCGGCCAGAGAGAGAAGGTCAGGTTACCCACAAGGGAAAGCCTATCAGACTCACAGCTGATTTCTCTAGCAGAAACCCTACAAGCCAGAAGAGAGTGGGGGCCAATATTCAACATCCTTAAAGAAAAGAACTTTCAACCCAGAATTTCATATCCAGCCAAACTAAGTTTCATAAGTGAAGGAAAAATAAAATTTTTTGCAAACAAGCAAGTACTCAGAGATTTCATTACCACCAGGCCTGCTTTACAAGAGCTTCTGAAGGAGGCACTATGTATAGAGGGGAACAACCAGTATGAGCCACTACAAAGGACCCATCAGTAAGCTGCATCCAGATCCATCTTACATGCAAGGATATACAGAGACTCAAAACAAAGGGATGGAGGAAGATTTGCCAACCAAATGGAGAGAAAATAAAAAAGCAGTAGTTGCAATTGTCATCTCTGATAAAATAGACTTTAAAGTAATAGAAACCAAAAGAGATAAGAAGGACATTGTATAATGGTAGAGAGATCAATGTAACGGGAAAAGCTAACGACCCTAAGTCTATGTGCACCCAATATAGGAGCACCCAGATACATAGGGCAACTTCTTGGTGACTTACAAAGAGACTTGGACTCCCACACAATAATAGTGGGAGACTTTAACATTACATTGTCAATATTGGGACAAATTAATGAGACAGAAGGTCAAGAAGGATATCCGGGACTTGAACTTAAACCTCAAACAAGTTAACTTAATAAACATTTACAGAACTCTCTACTCCAAATCCACAAAAATATACATTTTTTTTTCAGTAACACATCACATTTATCCTAAAAGTGACCACATGGTTGGGAGTAAATCACTCCCTAGCAATTGCATAGCATTTCATAGGTTTAAAGGAAATATTGGTTGGCTGGCTGTTTGTTATTTTCCTCCCTTATTCCTTCCTGTCTCCATTATATAACACAATTATTAGTATAAAAAAAAGCTTTTAATATCCATTTGTAGACTGTATACTAGCCTGGGCAATAGAGTAAGATTCCCGTTCTCTCTCCCTCTTTTTTTTTTCCTTCTTCTTTTTCTCTTTATTTCATTCTTTTTTCTTCCTTCTTTCTCTTTTTCTCTTAAAAAATAAATAAATAAATAAAATAAAATAAAATACCAAATCAAAGATACAGCTCATGAATCAAATTATTAATTAATAGTTTTCAACCAAGCTATAGGTATAATACAAAAAAAAAAAAAAAAAAGGAGAAGCAAGTCAAGTCTTAAAAAAAAAAAAAAAAAAGAAAGTGAGCAAGAAGGATCAGGCAGAAAGAAGAGTTGGCCTATAATACAATTGCAATGGAAGCCTCAGCTGACCCAACAAGGAGCTCTGGAGCTGCGGTGGCCCTTCAGAGGCAAGGAAGCCAGGCCTTCATATCCTTAAATCAGCCAGTCAATGGTACTGGATTGCTCTTCAGAGGAAGTATAATCTTTGGACAGCCAGTTCCCTGGGGCCAAGGACAATTCTGGTCAGAGGCACAGCTGTGAGCCTTCAGTACACACTATTCCCAGAAGCTGGGACTGAATGAGCTGTTTCTGAAGAGAGGCCTGGATGGAGCCTTACAGAATCCACTACAGTTGATATCCACTGATCTGTTTGGGAAGCCATGCTGAGTAACAGAGGGAGGAGATAAGAGTTGGTGATTGTACACAAGGGACAGGAGGAAGGAGGAAGAGAATGGATGCAATATTCTCCATTTGTTCCCTAAATTTGGGTTTGAGTTCTCTGGTTAAGACCTTACATTTCCAGGGTAGACTCAGTACCCAAGCTTGAGGTCAAAATGACAAAGCCTGACTCAGAGCTGGGGAGCTGTCCCCTCTTCCTCATTTCTACATGGAAGCCAGCAGCAAGCTGGCATATGGAGGACTGGGAATTTGAGAGTTCCTGGTGATAGAGACACTGGTATTCTGCTACAGGGCAGGTGTTGGAGAAGAAGCTTTGGAGATGGGGCAGAAGAAGAAGAACAGGGTGAATGGCAGTGGGCATGGCAGCTAACTAGTCTGTGTTACTTGTACAAGAGCTCTCTGGATATTCCCCCAAATAATAGGACACTGTTAGATTCTACTGCCATGTGAGGAAGGCAAGTATGTAGGCATTTGGGTGCCTGATGCTTTCTTTTAAATGTCTCATTGTAATTTTAGAATTTCAAAGAGCTTTCCTCTAATCTGGATATCCCAAGAGGGCTAAGAAATATGATTATTTCTCCCAGAGACACTCCCATGAAACTGATTTGACAGAGGAAAATCATTAATAACAACAATTGAATATTCACAGCCTCCCATCAACCCTCCAAAAAGATGGAGTCTTTTTTTATTGAAAGCACAGGGTCTGTCCTTCATTTGTATTATCTGGGTAATAGATAGAAAGGTGAACTGCAAAAATGCCCAGAGAAGAGAGTATGAGCTATACGAGACCCAAGAGCAACCCCATCCCAGGGAGAAAAGAATAGATCCAGAAAATAAGTTGTAGGGCATTGAGTGCTGTGAGAGAGGAAGCTGAGTAGAGAATGGAAAAGGAAGAGAAGGGAGGGAAGAAAAGAGCAGGAAGAAAAAAGATTATGCAAAGGAAGTTCGCTGTGGTGAATAGGATTTGGGAGTTTAGATTCTTGAAGATTTTCAGGATGATTTTCTGTGTTATGCAACTTAATTTCACCGTAAAGAAGATAGCAACAAATATTTAAATTGCTTTTCAACTTTCAAGTAGTTTATTGAATTTGTGCTGGTTTGAATGTGACACCCACTGGACTAGATAGGAAGTGGCTTAGCTTTATCCAAGTAATACAAATGAACTGAGAGAATTAATAAAGATTTGCCAAGATAAAGCTGCCACACTTAATGGAATTCCTTGTAATGGTTCTCCAAGGGTTGTCTTGCATTTATATTAAATTCTTTGCTGTGTTATCTGCTTCTGAGAATCCCAGGAAGGTGTTCTTGTTGCAGTTTCCACTTATTTATAATGTGTACATGCTTTATGATCTCTCTGAAGGCAAGGTTTGTCCATGCAGATCCAAGGGTCTTAGCAGTCCTAGTAGCAAACAGGATCAATGAAACCTGTGAGAGTGAATGAATGGATCCTGATGGGGTCACATCATTAAAGTGAAAATGAAATCAATGGCCAGGATCTCCCTTAGACATAGTCCAGGGAATAAATAGGGGAAAGTACAGTGGGAGCATCTTATTAGTGTGAAGGCACCATTTCTTAAATTACTTTTAGGTCTCTTCGAGGCTCAGTTTTACTCTTTAAAATCTTAAAACTCCATTTGGACCCAATAGTAAGTTTAGTCATTGTTTAATTTAGGTACCACTTTCACTTTAAAATGAAACCTATATATGAGGAGTAATTTAGAAGCTTAAGTACATTAGGAGGACCACTTAGCAAAACATAAATGTTGCTCAAAATGTAGTGATTACAAATTCCATACTGCAAAACCACTTCATTCAATACTTCATTCTCTCCAGTCTGTTTCTTATTTCCTTCATTCTTCTGATTTCTCATAACAAGATGTTCAAATCCTTCTGCTTAAATTCTTCATTAATACTGACTTACTGAATTAAGTCAGTATTAATTTGATTAAGTGGGATTTTGTCTTACAGTTGCCAACTCATGAACTAATCCATAGTTCCCATTAAAAATTCTGGAAGCATCTTCATTGTAATCTTTCAGTGCTTAGCTGTTATAGACAGTAAGTGTATATAATAACCTGTATGAATATATTCCTGGCAGACTACACTTTTTTGCCCTTTGCATTTTGACAACTTACAATTCTCACCTCTTACTGAAGTCAATGCTGCCTTACAGAGAACCTTGTTTCTCTTATGATAGTCTGTCATCTCAAGCAATAATATCAACAGAAGTCCAAAGAGATGCTGTGCAGTGACAATGTACAAACGATGAAGCTCCTCTAGAGGCAGCATTTTGTGTCTGAAATACCTTGAAAAGGCCAGATCCAGAAATAAATGGATATAAAAAGACAGATCCCTGGTAGTGATTACAGCACAATAGTTAATTCCATACTTCTTTGCCTAATAAAAAGCAAGCTGAGAGGGTATTCCCACCATTATTTAGTGTTCAGAGATGGGTCAGGTGATGCTTAAGTTACTCAGAGGAAAAATTCATGAAGCTAACAGAATTATAGACAAAGTAACTGAGAATCTGAGGTTATGTTCGGGGTTTAAAATCTCCATCTTCCTTTGTAAATATGTATTTTTAAAATAGCCATAAAGGAATGTAATCAACTTCTTACTGTTGGCTGCTTGGTTACTGTTAAGTTAGGGCATATATAAAAGTATATCTTGTGACAGTGACCTTATAGTCGACTTTAAATTTATGTTTGATTGTAGCCACAAAGCTGGGGTAACAAATAACTTATAATCTGGCTTATTTCAACCAAGTTTTGAGTGAACCAGTGCAAAAGCCTAACAGCACATCTGATACGACAGGCTTCAATGAAAAATAAGGAAAAATAAGGGGAAATAATCACATTTGTTCTTCTTTTGGTATTTGCTTCAAAAACACTAATTTAAGAATTAAGTCTGCAATCTGTATGCAATTATATCTTGTGGATACAGCAGATTATTATTTAAGAATGTTTTTTCCTTACTGGACAAAAATAGATAAAGCCTGGTTTTCATTAATCTCCCATTTAGTACCATTATATAAATATATTTCAGTTTTACAAAGTGATAATTCAGAGCTACAACTTTAGAGTAAGTAACCCTAAGGTAACCCTGCAAACATGGCAGGATTATGTGAGCACAGTGACTGAAATGATACTTTACCTTCAAATACAAATAAATTTAAGTAACAGAACAATATCATCAATGAGAAAATGATGGTTCTGGCACATTTTAGTGTTCAAAATATCAAAATATTTTTTTCTGCAAAATTGGATTATGGAATGTATTAAATCTGAGAACATGGTTATGGTACACTGCACATTTCCAGGCTCAAAATAGATGCCCAGTAAACTTTGACAACCAAATCTGTTACCACCATCATCAATATTATCATCATCACCACCATCATAACCACCAGAAGAAGCATGAGGCCTTTGGAGAGAAAACCCAGACTTTGAAGCTAGAAATCTGGCTATGAGACATCATGACTCTGTGTCCTTTTAGCTGGGTGGTCTCTGCCCACTGATATGGTTTGGCTCTGTGTCTCCACCCAAATCTCATCTTGAATTATACTCCCATAATTCCCACATATTGTAGGAGGGGACCCCATGGGAGATAATTGAACATGGTGGGGGCAGTCTCCCCATATTGTTCTTGTGATAGTGAATAAGTCTCATGATATCTGACGGTTTTATCAGGGGGTTCTGCTTTTGCATCTTCCTCATTTTCTCTTGCTGCTGCCATGTAAGAAGTGCCTTTCACCTCCCCACCATGATTCTGAGGCCTCCCCAGCCATGTGGAAATGTAAGTCCAATTAAACCTATTTTTCTTCCCACTCTTGGGTATGTCTTCAACAGCAGTATGAAAATAGACTCACACACCCACGTAAGGTATGGCTGAACACCTATGGGGCACCAGGAATGGCAGATTCCATCATAATTAAGAAAGCAACTCCTGGGTTGTAATTGTAGTTACTGCAGTGGCTGAAAGACAGAATGCCCTGCGATTAGACAGATGTAGGTTGCAAACCTGGCTCCATTGTTTAGGGGAAGTGGGCTTGGACCAGAGTTCCCCAACTTCTTCCTAGCATTAGTTTTTATATTTACAAACTCATTAACTTTGGGTTCCACCAAAAGAAGGCCCTGGAGAAGTATGGGGATATGGGAGTTCATGTAGGAGGTGATCTCAAGAGGCCCAAGGGAAGAAGTAAAATGTGAAAGAAGGAAAAAAAAGTGAAAAGTACATAGATGAGTCAGTTCCTGCTATGGACAGGTAGGGCTCAATCTTGTCAAGCACTCTCTGAGAAACCACAAGGAACACACCTCAGAATCACTCACTAGAAGGGAGGAGGGCTATGATGTTTTTCGACTTATTTCTATCCACCGTTACTTGAGGGCTGTTCTCTAAGGTGTCAAACCCACTTGACACTTTCAGTTTGCCTCTATATACAATAAAGCAAGCTCTTGGGATGCCAGAAGAAGCCCTCAGGCAGACTTTAAGAAGGAAGAGAAGGAGGAGAGGCAGCGAAGAAGACAATGGCAGGACCTTGTGGTGGCAACCTATCAGCATACCAAAAACTGCACACTGTAAAGCTACAGGGAATATTAGGCAGTTAGAGATGGAAGTGGAAAGGACATCAACAGCATCTGCTACATTCAGGACAATACTATTCACCTTTACAGGAGACTGTGGGGGATCAGAGATAAGGGATTTAAAGTGTCTGGTCCATAACAGGGGACTCAACAAATGGGAGCAATGGTGGCAAAGATGCCCTAGAAGAGGAGGCTGGGCACTACCAAACGGAAGAACCTGCAAGTAACCCAAGCTGGCCAACCCAGTGTCTCCTCCTTTCCTCTAAGTATATGCCTCGAGGTGTGTGCAGGTGAGCTGCTCAACACAGACTGCTTACACTGTTGCTAAATTACTGGTATGATTTTTGCTTGCAATGTTTCTAAATTGTTGGTATGATTTTAGAGTAGGTTTTTGTTGAATTTGCAGAGCAATAGATAAACCTAGCCTGTGTCATTGAGCTGCTACGTTCAAGTGCCCATGATGCCTTCCATGGGCCTGAGGTACTTTGGTTTCATGGGCTCTTCCTCCAGTAAAAAAACAAATCACAAAATATGTTATATGATCACATTGGTAGAAAGACAAGTAAATTAGTATTATACATTAAAACTTTTTATTGGGCCTAAAAGGACATCTTTCTTTCTTCTGTGTTTAAAAGAAATTAAAACATGTTCATGGGCCCTTGAAGTACTGGTCAGTCCCAGGCAGTGTGCCCTTCTGTGCCTAATGAGTGAGTCACCTCACCTCACATATACCATTTAATTCTTACGGTGACCATGCAAATGTGGTTTCTTATCCCCATTTTTCAGGTGAGGAACTCGAGGCTGAGAAAGATGAAATGACCCATCCAAGTTCACACAGCCAATGGCAGAGCCCTGGATTGATTCTCATGCACTCTGAATTGCTCCAGTGGTCATATGGAACAAGTGCCCATGCTAATGATGCTTGCTGCACTTGACAAAATCTGAAACATCATAAATATATGTAAATTTATGCACACAGAAACATTTATTATATACACACACACACACACACAGATAAATGTCTTATTTTGTAAACAGATTTATGAAGGTATAACTTATGTATGATATAATTCACCCATTTAAAGTATAAATTCAGAGGTTTTTAGTATATTTACAGGGTTGTCCACCATTGTCACACTTAATTTTAGAATATTTCATCACCACACAAAGAAATACCATCTATGTCCATTAGCAGTCATGTCCCATCCCCTTCTCCAACCTCTCCCCAGGCCCTGGCAACCACTATTCTACCTTCTGTCTCTATGGATTTGCCTGTCCTGGACATTTCCTATAAATGGGATCTCAGAATATGTGGTCTTTTGTGTCTGGCTTCTTTCACTTAGTATAATGTTTTCGAAGTTCATCTATGTTATAGCATATACCAGTACTTCATTTTTATTGCCATATTATATTCCATTTTATGGATGTATCATATTTTATTTATCCATTCACGAGTGAGCCAACAGACACTTGAGTTGTTTCTATTATTTGTCTATTATGGGTATGGCTACTATAAACATTTGTGTGCAACATTTGGGTTTTAATTCTAAATATGCATTAGTTTTCATCAGATTGTTTTCATATAATCCATTGTGGCATAAAGAGGAAAGAGTTCTACAGCTAGGGCTCTAAAACATAACTTTTCTAACTATTGAAGGGAACAATTACGAAGAACCCATAATAAAAGACACTTTACAAGAGAATAGAAGACCTTGTGGGGAGTGAAATGCATCTTTGAGAAAAATGGCAAGAAGCTAGGGCATAATGTGCTTGCTAAAATGGAGTGTAAATACATTTCTGAACACAACAATGGGAAAAAGTTATCCAGCATTCTTTTCCCTTGACTTAGTGCATGACGAAGGAACAAACAGAATTATTCCCGTTAGGGTAAAGATGTAGTTGCTAAAGCTTATCTTTCCAAGGAATGAATCACTAGTTGGGATCTAGTGAAGATCTAATGATTTATATGTCCCTGCCTAATATTCACTCCACAGCTGAGAAAGAAAATCTTCTTAAAACCTTCCAAAGGAAGTGCACAATGACTTTTTTCAATTCGCACCAACAAGCAGTAAATCCCCCTCTTTACAATAGCCGGTCTTACTTCTTGCCCTTCCATTTCTACTTACAAGTTTTTCATCCTTCAAGGCTACTTACTCCACCAAGTTTCCCTGCAGTTCCCCCAAGTTATAACCATCCTTTCTTTCACTCCATATTACTGAGTGCTTAGGAGCACCAGATGACATGCAGTCACAACTGAGTGACTTTAATGTGCAAAGCATAGTGGTGGTACACCCTGGGGATGGAAAAGTACACAAAAAAATTCCCTCAAAGAACTTACCCTCTTTTGAAAAAGATGGAGACGTAATCAACCAATCAAACAAATTTTAAAAACATTTAATATACAGAGATACATACACATTCTTGATTGTAAGTAATAAAAATTCACTTCAAACTAGCTCAGTCTTCCTAGTGTGATCACTGATAATGTGATAATGTGATCTCAATCTCACAGACCTGGAAGGACCACATGTATAGCTAGATTCAGGAAGAAGTGAAAATCATCATAATTCCACATGTCTGTTTGCCTACACATAGCTGAACATAAAGCTGAAATGCACATTTATGTGAGCAACAACTTCTCTCTTGTTAAATACTGTACACCCAACTGCTAGCTTCTGGCACACTGCAGATGTCCAAACTGACTAAGGTCTTCCAATCTTAATTCTAAATTTCAGAAGAGAAAAGCCAGGTTGTCATTTGGGTCAGGTATCCACTTATTTATCTAAACAGCTGTCACTTGAGATGGGAGGTACTATAAATGGAATGTTTGTGTACCCCTCAAATCCACATGTTAAAACCTAATCCTTGATGTGGTGGTATTTTGGGGTGGAGCCTTTGGAAGGCCCTAGATAGTTCATTTGCCCCTTCTGCCATGTGAGGGCACAGCAAGAAGACAGCTGTCCATCTATGAACTAGGAAGTAGACCCTCACCAGATCCCAACCATGCTGACATCCTGATCTTGGATATCCAGCCTCCAGAACCATAATAAATAAATTTCTATGGTTTATAAGCCACCCAGTCTACAGGCGTTTGTTATATAGCAACCTGAACTGACTAAGATGGGAAGAAGAACACTTCTGATAGAGGAGAGGTCTACAATAACTCAGCATCCATAGTGATGCAACTCCAGGGTTCTTTAAGTAAGTGGCATTATGATCCAGCTAGTCCTTCAACATTCTCACTCACTCCCCTTGGATCCATAATAGGTTATTAGAATTCTGGTTAAGAATTAAGAAAGAGGTAGACAGCCAAAATGTAGACTCGAATCAAGTTATCACTCCTTGTTTATGTGCCAACCAACTAAGCCTACTAGCTGTAAACTTAGAATAAGGAAAGAACGTTGTTTAAACACTAAAGTTTCCATTATCCAAAATGCCCATAGTTTCTTGAAATTAAATGGTTTATTCGGATTGGAAAAATCAGTGATCACTGTCTGCAGTAGATAGCTTCAGAAGCCAACAATATGATATTATCTTCTCTGGGAGCTTCCATCTACTAATCTACTCATTGTATCCCTATTCCAGAGGTTGGCCCCCAGCAGCCATGTTTTTTCTATTACATCTGACCAAACTGGAGCTTTAAACTGACCCAAGCAGGGTCAATCACATTCTTGCATCGGGGAATTGAGACTGCAAGGCTGAAGAACTGTTGGCAGGCTCTGTGAGGAGCAGGACTCATTTGATATAACCTCTGAAGATAGGCTACCTTTTGGCCACCAAGGAAACTGAGAATCTGAGAAGGACGGTGAACAGAGAAAGCTGAATAAAGGAAATGCATGGTAATGAGAGATTCTGGAATAATGCATGTATAATTCTAACTTTAGGTTTCAGCCTTTTCTGAGATCTGGCTCCATCCCTGCTTTTGATACCCACAGACGTTCCTACATACTTTCACAAAATGTCCTTTAGCTAGTTCAATCAGTTTAGATTACTAGTGACCAGAGCCCTATCTAATAAAGAAAGTTCTGGGAAGGTCTGACAGAGCTTTTTAACAGTAAATGATAAACAACAAATGTGGAGGTTTCACACAGCATTTCTTCCTTGGAATTCGCTGTCTGTAATTCAACTATAAGGCTTTTGAGCATCCGCCCCATAATACTTCTAGCAATGTAGTTTGTGACAAGGATGTCATTCTTTGGAAAAGAGAAAATGGAAGCATACTCTTAGGAAGACTCACTGGTTGGTGCTGTTTGATAGCTTTAGGCCAAATCCTCACTATATTCACTCTCTATCCCCTACTCACAAGTTCCTGGGAGAGTTACATGCACAAAGAAAAATAGCAAAACAGAAAACAAGGTTCTACTTTACTTTTAGCTGGGCCTTTTCCTAATAACCCCAGATGAAGCCAAGAACCCTTGGGAGGAACCAGGAAGGGTTTTGGTCTGTAGTTCATCATGGCACCACATCCAGGGATCCCAGAACACTGGCACATATGGTCCATGTACAGGCACCACCCACTTCCCTATATGGCAAATTCAGTAAACAGGACCTTTTCCATGGCCACCTAGCCACCTCCACCCCAACCCTATCCACAAGGATCTGCTGGGCAGACATGTGGCACACAAGCAGGATCATACCCCTATGCCTCTCAGAAACTCTTAGTCTAGCTTTCTCCCCCAACGGTTGAGAAAGGGATTGTTTCAGTGCAGTCCCTGTATATTAGTCTTTTCTTACATTGCTATAAAGAACTACCTGAGACTGGGTAATCTATAAAGAAAAGAGGTTTAATTAGCTCACAGTTCCACAGGCTGTACAGGAAGCATGGCTGGAGAGGCCTCAGGAATCTTGCAATCATGGAGGAAGGCGAAGAGGAAGGAGGCACGGCCTACATGGCTGGAGCAGGAGAGAAAGAACCAAGGGGGAATTGCTACACACTTTCAAACAACCAGATCTCATGAGAACTCACTCACTATCATGAGAACAGCAAGGGGGAAATCCACCCCCATGATCCAATCGCCTCCCACCAGGCCCTTCCTCCAATATTGGGGATTAACAATTCAACATGAGATTTGGGTGTGGACACAGAACTAAACCATATTACCCTGAAACACAGAATGACTGTTAAAACCTTTATGAGTCAAGGGAACCAAGGCCAAGAACACAACTCATGAGTGACAAGTGTAGCACATGTATTCTCAACCAGGCAATATCGCCACTGACGAGGTGAAAATCGATTCTTGGGAGAGGTGAAGAAAACGTATTATTTTTATGTATAAAGCACAGAAATACACCACACAAATAGATAAATAGGATTATCTGTGCTATTTAAATTTCAGGGGTGTGGGCTGGGGACATTAGAGAAAAAATGTTTTAAAAAGCTTCCTTCAGGGGGCGATGATGAAAAAAAAGTGAAGACACATTAGAGCCTATAGTGGATGATGTGATGCTGCCACAGACTCTTAGTGCTTGGGAACCCATTCCCAGTTGCTAAGAACTCCTAGCTTACTCCTTCTCCCAAGAATTGGCCTTTGCAAAAAGGGACCCACCTTTCTTAGGGAGGCTATTCTCCTATTTTCTCCTTTTTTTTTCCCTCTTTCCTTCATGCTATGTTCCATTTCCCAAAATGTCAAACCAGTCCATGCACTTTTTCATTCTGCACCTTTCTCAGGCCTTTCTCTGACCTTCCCATAAACGTTGTTTTGCAAACTGAACCTTCTCTTTGCATTCTCCTGACTCTTTTCCAAGCACCACTTCCATCCAAATACTTTCCATTAACGTCTATGCCTTTCCCCTACTACTCTTGCAAGCATTCTGAGGGTAGAACCTTGCCTCATTCTTTTTCTACTCCCAGGACCTAGCACTATTCCTAACAGGAATGAGTGTTCAATAACTGTTGGGTCAATCAAAGTAATTTACAGAATATCTTTGCAAGTTCCTTAGGCAGGTGTATCCTGTGAGAGCTGAGAAGGCCACAGAACAACTCCCAGTTATTTCAAATTTGATCTACCCATTGAAAAGACCCAGTTCTACTTATTTCTGTACTCCCATGAACACCCACAGACAGGAAAACAAAACACCTAAAACATCATGTCTACACTGTAGTCCAATTGTTATAAATAGGACATTAAAAAAATAAGCCAAATATTTTGAGAAAATACATCAGTACTGAAATAGCTGTACTTAACTCAAGTGCTGAACATAAATAAAATAAAAACAATGCTGAGTTTATCTTACAGAGTATCTACAGTTTACAGAACTGTTTTACCTAAACTGTCTCTTTTGAGACTCAAGCAGCCTAGATAATACTTTTCCAGTTTTAAAGAGGATAAAACTATGTTAACAATTTAAAGTGGCTCCTCTTTCAAGGTCACAGAGCAATGTATGGAGAACAGAATTCAAACTCAACCCTTCTTCTATAGCTTGGGTATAGTTTGTTTACTCCCCACCAAATCTCATGTTGAAATTTGGTCCACAGTGTAGAAGTGTTGGAGAAGCCTAGAGAGAGGTGCTTGGGTCATGGGGGAAGATTCCTCATGAATGGCTTCGTGCTGTTCTTACTCTAGTGACAGCGGATTAGTTCTCAAGGGAATAGATTAGTTCTGGCAAGAATGGGTAGTATGGCCTGGGTTTGGTCCCTCTTTCCATGTGCCGGATTCCCCTTTGACCCTCTCTACCATGTTTTGGCACAGCACAAAAGTCCTTGCCAGTAGCCAAGCAGATGCCAGTGCCATGCTTCTTGTACAGCCTGCAGAACCATGAGCCAAATAAACCTCTTTTTTTCCTTTTTTTTTTTTCTGAGACAGAGTCTTGCTCTGTCACCCAGGCTGGAGTGCAGTGGTGCAATCTTAGCTCACTGCAACCTCTGCCTCCCAGGTTCAAGCAATTTTTCTGCCTCCAGACTCAGGTGCCCAACACCACACCTGGCTAAATTTTTTTATATTTTTAGTAGAGATGGGGTTTTACCATGTTGGCCAGGCTGGTTTCGAACTCCTGACCTCAAGTGATCCACCCACCTCAGCCTCCCAAAGTGCTAGGATTACAGGCGTGAGCCACTGCGCCAGGCCAACCTGTTTTTCTTAATAAACTACCAAGCCTCAGGCATTCCTTCACAGCAACACAACACAGACTAACACACTTTTTATGTCTAGCCTAGTAGTTCTCAGCTAGGCACAATTTTGCCACCCAGGGGATGTTTGGCAATATTTGGAGACATTTTTTGGTTGTCATAACTAGAGGGTTACTACTGGAATCTAGTGGTAGAGACCAGAGATATTGCTAAACATTCCACAATACAAAGGAGAGTCCCACAACCAAAAACTACCCGGTATAGAATGTCAATACTGCCAGTGTTGAGAAACCCTGGTCTTATTCAATGTCTAAGCCATCATACAAAATTCCTTTGAGTAGACAGTGTGGCTGTTAAATGGGTGTGGAGATATAAAAACTTTGGCTACAGAGTTGTGCTTCCCAATGTAAGAGCCATGAGTCACATGCAGCTATTGAGCACATGAAATGTGTCTAATCCATATAGAGATGTGATGTAGATGTAAAATGCATTCTGGATTTTGAAGACAGTATAAAATAAAGAATACCAATATCTCCTTGATATTTTTATATTGACTACATGTTGATATAATATTTTGGATTTACTGAATTAAATAAAATATATAATTAACATTAATTTCTCCTATTTTTAAAATGTGGCTACTAGAAAATTTGAATTTCCAGATGTGGCTTGTATTTGTGGCTTACATTATATTTCTATGACCATTGGTACTAATTGCTGCTATAGAAAATAAGTAGTTTAAACAGTATGTGTCATCATGCTACTTTGCATGTATAAACAGTATAGTTTAAACAGTATATTCATCATGAAAAGTAGCACAAGTACAGGCTATTTCAAAATAGTCTCCCAATTTCATATACTTTTGTGATAGGGAAAATAACCCCCACCAAAGATGTCCACTGAACCTTTGAATGTATTACTTTACATGGTAAAAGGGACTCTGAAGATGTGACTAAGTTAAAGACCTTGAGATGAGGGATAATCCTGGATTATCTAGGTAGACTTAATGTAATTGTCATGGTTAACAACTGTCTGAGGACAATGTATGGGTGGTAAAGGAATTTACCAAGATAGTAATAAGTTTAGAAAGGCAGATTTATTTAGAGGAAAGGGGGAGATACATTTCAAGACAGCAGAAAGAAGGCTGTCTGCTATCTGCAAAGAGTCAGGGGCTACAAGGGGAGTTTTATAAGGTCTTGCTGCTTGAGCTGAATGCTTGCAGACAGAATGCTTGGGTGCAGGTGGACCATGAGCTGAATGCTTGTAACAGGATGCTGTGGGTGCCAGTGAGCCTTTTGTGGTTTACCCCATTTCTCAAAATATTTGCTCCCCTAGACCCATTTATGTTCCTGCCAGGTAATCCCATTTTTCAATTTTCTTTTAACTACTTAGGGCTTCACAGTAATCACAAGAGTCTTTAAGGGAAAGAGGGAGGCAGGAGAGCAAGAGGGAAATGTGATAATACAAGCAGTGTCAGAGAGAAAATAGAAGAAAGTATACTGCTAGCTTTGAAAATGGAGGAAGGGGCCACAGACTAAGGAATGCAGGCAGCCTCTATAATAGAAGCCGGAATAGACAGTGGAACAACTTCTTCCCTAGACCCTCCAGAATAAACAAAATACTGCAAACTCCTTAGCTTTAGCCCAGTGAAATCCATTTCAGACATCAAACCTCCAGAACTGTAAGCCACTGAATTTGTAGTAATTTGTAACAGCAGCAACAGGAAATTAATACAGTTTTATACACATACACAGATAGATTATGCTGCAAGTCAGTTTTCCTTCAAAACAAAAGATTCTGCCAACATATATGACTCCCATTTTAGTATGCAGAACTCTATATGACTATGATTAAGGACATTCACTGATAGCTAATATATTCTAGGTGTCTATCCCATCTCCACATTTATAATACGATGCATTCCCTAAAACTACTTTACCCAATGAATCATTGTAGATTGGATTGTGCTGAGCTCATGCATGATTAATTAATTTGCACAGTATGCATAGGGCCACAAAGAGAAATCACTAAAGAGAAAAAGAAGATAAAGTTATGAAATAAAAATTCAGTTGTCCTACCAAACACTTCTTACTCATAAGTGGGAGTTGAACAATGAGAACACATGGACACAGGGAGGGGAATATCACACACGCCTGTTGGGGGTGGGGGTTAGGGGAGGGATAGCATTAGGAGAAATACCTAATGCAGATGAAGGGTTGATGGGTGCAACAAACCACCATGGCACATGTGTACCTATATAACAATATGCAACTATATTTTGTTATATATTATTATATATTGTTATATAGGTATAACAATATATAACATGTGTACCTATATAACATTCTGCACATGTACCCTAGAACTTAAACTACAATAAAATAAAAAAGTTTTAAGGATATTTTATCTCCATGAAAAAAATCAGTTGTCCTATATAATGAACTTCCTTCATACACAATACTACTTTCCTGTAGATAAACAAATGGATAGTCATTATCCAACCCATGCTGCTGAGATTCTGATATAAAATAACTGTGAATGAACAACATTTACATATATCAAGGGAAAGACATTTTACATAGCCATCTAAGTGGAAGTATGAGCATAGTCGCTGTGAGTCCCTCTACCTGTCTATAATATTTAAATTCGTGATTACCAGGAAAGCAAATTTTTTTTTTTAATTCAGACAATCCCTATTCACAATCCTCTGTGTTTGAGTACATAGCTAGAGAGTTAATTCTTTAGAAAATATCACTTTACAAGGAAAGTGGGTTTTAGTAAAACTTTTTTTAAAAAATAGGAGGGATTAATAATACACTAATCTCCTTAGTAACTGAAGTTAATTTATGAGAACTGTAAACTTTAATCTATTTCCAACGTTAAAAGCAGAGAATAAGTCAACCAGAAAAGTATTTATGGCTAGCTACCAAAATTAAAATTGATTATCTTTTGGGCAGAAGTAACATGATCTTTGGACTGGCGGGAAGACGAGGGATCTAGTCCCTGTTCTGCAACCAAGATATTGTGCAGCTTTAAGCAAGTCCTTTGGACTCTCAAATCTTGGTTTTCTCCAGACAATATTCAATGGTGGACCAGTTGTGTGTCTCTAAAGCTCTTTGCAGCTCAAAAACAATCTATGCTTAACCACGAATGTGGGTTTGTTTTAAAGATTTCATTTTTGTTCACATATAAAAGCGTAACTTCTAAAGACATTTAAATCTCAGGTTATGTCCATGACAATGCATGCTGGATGACTCAATAAAAAAGGGCACCGTGATTTATCGTATGGTTTATTCAGTGTTTAGGTATTTTATTTCTTCACTTGGCATACAGTGAAAATGTTGACATGGATTACTGCCCTCTAATAAAAATAATTTTTATCATATTTGGCCAGAAATCTGCATGTGATGAAGACTAGGGTCCAAATAACAGATGAACATATCAGCTTCAACAGCTTTGCCTCCTCCCTTCCTCCTAACAGCTCCTCCTCCCCCCTTTCCTATCTCTCTCCAACATCATTAATCAAAACCAAGGCTTAACTATAAATAGGCACTGGAATTGATTTAACTAACTTTAACATGGAGGGAAAGGGCTGGGGTAGGTTCCAACTTGGCTACATTTTGCTTCATTCCTGAGGATTTTCCAGCAAGGTCTAAGCCTCCTGCTGCCCTCCTCTCCCTCACAGTCTTCACTGTCACTCTGCATTATAACTAACTACAATCTTCCTTTGCTCTGACTTTGTAGGACAATCTCCTCATTGTCTTAATTTCCCAAATACAATGTCTGTGCTCAATTCCAGTGAGATCATACACAAAGTCATAGACATGTCTGTAGAAATCATTAAAAAATATCTAGTTTTTATTAGTCTCATCAATACTCCAAATGTAGAATTTGGCTAAAAATAAAGCAGGTTTATGGAGGTTTTTGTTAATCACAAATAAATAAAGAAGAAGCAAAAGCATAATCAAGTCAGGGCAGTAAGGTAATAAGGCATTTAAAGATGTTGAACTACCAAGCAGTGCAATTATAAAAACAAAAACATTTTTTGGAAAACTTTTTTCTATGACTTCTGGTTAAGAAAGAATTTTAAGTTCATGCTGTATGGTGTCCCCACTGCTCAAAACATGCAATTGTGATAAGTGAAATATAACAAAAGAATACCAAAAAGACAACAACAGAATAGAAATGAAGATACACATCCTCAGGGACCAGTAACGTGAGTGTGGCTGAAGCCACAGCCTGAAGGGTACTCAGCCCCAAATCAGGCAATGAAACAGATAATTTTTTTTATTATACTTTAAGTTCTGGGGTACATGTGCAGAATGTGCAGGTTTGTTACATAGGTATACACATGCCATGGTGGTTTGCTGCATCCATCAACCTGTCATCTATATTAGGTATTTCTCCCAATGCTATCCCTGCCCTAGCTCCCCATTCCCCTGCTATCCCTCCCCTATCCTCCCACCCCACAACAGGCCCCGGTGTGTGATGTTCCCCTCCCTGTGTCCATGTGTTCTTATTGTCCAACTCCCACTTATGAGTGAGAACATGCGGTGTTTGGTTTTCTGTCCTTGTGTTCATCTGCTGGGAATGATGGTTTCCAGCTTCATCCCTGTCGCTGCAAAGGACATGAACTCCTTCCTTTTTGAAATTTATTTCCCATGGGAGATGAAAGGTCCTCTACTTACTATGAAACGCTGAAGCCAGGCTTTAGGCTTAAAGCTGGACTGAATTTGGGACCCTTTGCTTGATAAAGGAAGCTAAAATCAGACATTGCCAATTGACGCCAGGGTTTACAGGTTTTACCACTGGTTACCAGACAATGGAGTCAGTGACTTTGTTCCCCAGAGGACATGTGGCCAATGTCTGGAGACATTTTGGGTTGTCATAACTGGAGGGAAGTTGGCACTACTGGCATTTAGTGAGTAAAGATTGGGGATGTTGCTAAACATTTTACAATGCAAAGGACAGCCCTATACAACAAAGAACCATCTGGTCCAAAGTGTCAGCAGTTGCCCTACGGAGAAATCCTGGTTTATATAAAGCTAAAAACCTACAGACATAAGAAACATCAACACAGCCTCTGTCTAGACAAAGATCTGAAACAAGTTGCTACTGGCCTGGAGACTGGTTCTGCATTATTTTACCATATGGCAGGAGCTCTAAACCATCACCTAAAATGTAGTTTTGTCCTGGGGTACAGGTGGACATCAACTGAAAAATGCCAGCCACAAAAAGATGCTCATACAGAGAGAGAAAGTAAGAGAGAAAGAATGAAAGTACATGAATAGCAAACAAGAGACAGAAAAACACAAACAGAAAATTCACTCAAAATTAGCCTGTCAATCAAAATTCTAAAACATTTGAAGAAATATAACACTGAAGAAGACAGCCAATATATCAATATCCAGAATATGAGTTTACCATGATGAAATTAATTTTATAAAATAGCTTGACAAAGACTTCAAAACAAGCATGTTTAAAATATTCAGAAAGATAGATTAAATCACATGTATAAAAATCAAACAAATTATGACACAAAATCAGGCAGAAAGGAGACAACAGGTAAATACAAAAAAAAAATAAATTAAGATTTGAAAAACATTAGTGTTTTAAGATGAAAAATTCAAAGGATAGGATAATCTTTAGATTTGAGGCAGCCAGAAAGTGTTTTAGTGAATCAGATTTTGATACCAAAAAAATTACCCAGAAGCCAGCAAAAAGAGAAAAAATAATAAAAGCTTGTAAAGAAACATTTAAGAATCATGGTAGATGGTTTGAGAGTCTCTAGCTTCAAAGGCTTACTTGAAATTTAGAACCTATGTTTCGAGATTTTTTTTAAATGAAGAGCAGTATTTGAACATTAATATCCAAGAGTTTTCCAGAATCAGAAAAAATGAGAATCCTCAGTTGAAAGAACCCTATGAGTATTCAGAAACATAAATCAAATAAGTCCTACACATAGACACATTTTAGTCAAACTTCAAAATATCAATCTTAAAATTTAGCAGAGACAAAAGACAGTTTGACCTGTAAAGAAGTTACTATCACACACACAGAAGAATCCTGATAATCATCAACAGAGGATAGAAGAACCTAGAGCAATGCCTTTTAAAGTGATGAGAAAAAAATCACTGTCAATATAGAATTTTATTCCCAGAGAAACCATCATGCAATGTTGAAGGTAAAACAATGATATTACAAAACATAAAACATTAAGACTGTTTAACACCCACAGGCACTCATTAAAGAACTGTGAAAGGATTTATTTCAGCAAAAAGATATGTGAATTCAAGGGAAAGGCATGGGACAAAGAAAACAATTTTGTGTTTCTTGTCAATGAAAAACAAGTGATATTGCTGTGGTAGTTAAGGTGCTTCACTCTCAGAAATGCCAAATTCCCTTGAGTTTGGTCACTTTAATATTTTACCTCAGACTCCCTACTTTAATATATTGCTTTTAATTTCACTATGAGAGAAAATTCTTCTTTCAAGTAAAGAAACGAAAAATAAATTTGGGCAAGGAAAAGCATTTAGAGACTTTAATAGAAATTTTAAATGACTAGAATAAATCAATAATATACAGAAAAAAATGTATCAAAGAAACAGAAAGACTCTTCAGAGAAATAGTTACCAAACCAGAGGGTTGGGGGAAGATAGGTAGGAGAAGGGTCTAGACCATCAAAAATGGGGAGAACTATTGTAACCTGGACTCTGTTGTGTCACAAAAATGACTGATTATTTCAACTGCTTAATCGGAAAATAAGGGATTAAGGGAAATCAAATTTCCTTGATCCTTGATCAAAGGTGTTGGTTAGTCTAAAAGGTTATCATTATAGTATCTTTAAGCTATACTATTTAGCATAAGTGATCTAGGAGTCACAAGTATAAAATATTAAACTTGAAATATGTATATGGATTAGAATTTTTGCTGTTCCCAAGAAAACATTTTGTATTTTTCCATGGCTCTATGCCAAGTTTTTAGTAGTAAATATTCAATAAATATCATGGAACAAAAACATAGTAATTATCAACAACCTAAATATAATCTTAATATTTATAAGTCAAAGAACCATGTTCTATGTTACCTTTCCCATTTGCTGACAAAAATTGCAAAAGATAAGATCTGGAAAAAGACAAGGATGCCCACTTTCACACTTTTATTCAACATAGTGCCGGATGTCCTAGCCAGAGCAATGAGATGAGGAAAATAAATAAAAGACATCTAAATGGAAAGGAATAAGTCAAACTGTCCTTATTTGCAGACAATATAATCATGCATTTAGAAAAACCTAAAGATGCTTAATAAAAATCCTAAAGATTCTACAAAAAAACTGTTAGAGTTAATAAACAGATTCAGTAAAGTTGTAGTATACAAAATCCACATACAAAAATCAGTAGCATTTCTAGATGCCAACAGCAAACAATCTCAAAAAGAAATCAAGAAAGCTATTTACAACAACTACCAAAAATACCTAGGAATAAACTTAACCAAAAAAGTAAAAGATCTGTGCAATAAAAACTATGAACCACTGATTTTAAAAACTTGGGGAGGAAGTAAACTATTGGAAGGATATCCTATGTTCATAAATTACAATAATTAATATTGTACAAATGTCCATCTTATCCAAAGTGATCAACAGATTCAATGCAATCCCTATCAAAATACCAATGACATTCTTCACAGAAATAGGAAATCCTAAACTTTGTATGCAATCACAAAAGAAAACGGAATAGCCAAACAATCCTGAACAAAAAGTATAAATCTAGAGGGATCGCAATACTTGACTTCACAATATACTGCAAAATATACTGCCAGCATGGTACCGGCATAAAAATAGACACAGACCAATGGAACAAAATAGAGAACCCTGAAATAAATCCACACTTTATAGCCCACTCACCTTACACAAAGGCATCAAAAACATACAATGGGGAAAGGACAGTCTTTTCAACAATGGTGCTAAGAAAACTGAATATCCATATGCAGAAGAATGAACTAGACCCCCATCTCTCATTATAAGCAAAAATAAAATCAAAATGGATTAAAGACTTAAATCTATGACCCGAAAGTATGAAACTACTAGAAGAAAACATCAGGGCAAGTGCTTCAGGACACTGGTCTGGGCAAGACTTCTTGAGTAAGACCTCAAAAATGCAGGCAACCAAAGCAAAAATTGACAAATCAGACTACATCAAGCTAAAAACTTCCGCAGTGGAAAGGAAAAAATCAAGAAATTAAAGAAAAACATGCAGAATGGAAGACATATTTGTCAACTATTCATCTGACAAAAAGTTAATAACCTGAATATATAAGGAACTAAACTCAATAGCAAATAATAATAATAATCCAAGTTTTAAATGGGCAAAAGATCTGAATTTCTCAAAAGGATACATAAAATTGGCCAACAGGTATATGAAAAAAATGCTCAACATCACTAATCATCAGGGAAATGCAAATCAAAATCACAGTACATCATATCACCTGAATTAAAATGGCTTATATCTAAAAGACAGAAAATAACAAATGCTGGTGGAAATGTGGAGAAAGGGCAGTGCTAGTATACTGTTGGTGGGAATGTAAATTAGTATAGCCATTATGGAAAACAAATGAAGCCTCCTGAAAAAACTAAAAATAGAACTGTAATACTATATGATCCAGCAATCCTATTGCTGGATATATATCCAAAAGAAAGAATATCCATCTGTCAAAGAGATATCTGCATTCCCATGTTTTTTACAGCACTATTCACAATAGCCAAGATATAGTATCCATCACTGGATTAATGGATAAGGAAAATGTGGTGTGTGTGTGTGTGTGTGTGTGTATGTTTATGTTTATGTGTGTGTAATGGAATATTATTCAGTCACAAAAAAAGACTAAAATCTTGTCATTTGAAGCAATACAGATAGAACCGGAGGACATTACATTAGAGAAGTCAGTCAAGCACAGAAAGACAAATACTCCACATACTCACTCATATGTGGGGAGTTAAAAATGTATATCTCATGGACATAGTGAATAGAATGGTGGTTACCAGAGGCTGGGAAGGGTAGTGGGGAGGAATGATGAGGGCTAGGCTAATAAGTACAAAATTAAATTAGATAGAAGGAATAAGATCAGGTATTCTGTAGTACAATAGGAAAAATATAGTTAATAGTAATTTGTTACATATTTCAAAGTAGGTAAAGAGAAGATTTGGAATGTTCCCAACACAAAGAAATGATAAATGTTTGAGGAGATAGATATCCCAGTTACCCAAATTTGATCATTATATATTGTATGCTTGTAACAAAATATCACATGTACCTCATAAATATATAAAACTGTGATGTATCCATGAAAATGAAAAATGAAAAAAAATTACAAAAGAGTCATTACATTTCTAATAACTACTGAAATTTTGTACTAAGTGTATGCCAAATCTTTAAACAGTGCCTGGCCTATAATATATTCTTAACACATTTTCATAAATAAATAAAATATAAAACCATGAAAAACAGAATAAGAGAAAAGCAGAAATTGATGAAATACACAAGGTGTAATAAAAGACATGTAAAACCAAAAGCTAGTTTTTTACTGACAAACTAGTAAAATGGCAACCTATAAAAGTCAGATGTGCCAAAATAAAATATACAAATACACAATATTAAGAATTCAAAAAATACAATAAAAATCTTAAATCAGAATAATATGAATGTAATACAGTACATTTTGAAACTTGGGTAAAATGGATAATTTTCAAGAAAAATATAAATTATGAAAAGTATTAAAGAAAAAAAAATAATTAGGCCAGGCATGGTGGCTCATGCCTGTAATCCCAGCACTTTCAGAGGCTGACGCGGGCAGATCACAAGGTCAGGAGTTCGAGACCAGCCTGACTGACATGGTGAACTTCCGTCTCTACTAAAAATACAAAAATTAGCTGGGCATAGTGGTGCATGCCTGTAATTGCAGCTACTCAGGAGGCTGAGGAAGGAAAATCGCTTGAACCTGGGAGGCAGAGGTTGTGCTGAGCCGAGATCATGCCACTGCACTCCAGCCTTGGCAACAGAGCGAGACTCTGTCTTAAAAAAAAAAAAAAAGAAAGAGAGAGAGAGAGAAAATAAAACCAGAACAAATAAATAACCATCAGAGAAATTCAATTGTCAATTTGAAATCTGCCTTGAAAATGACATCCAGGCCCAGAGGGTTTTATGATTTGTACAAACTATTTCAGAAAATGCAAAAAAAAATTACCCAAATCTCTGAAAGAAACTAAAATGTTCTTTGTACTAATTTGATAAGGATTGTATAAAAAATTAAAATATGAGATCAACCTAACAATGAACATAGATGTGAAAATCTGGAAGAAAATATAGCTGGTATTTCTTAATGCATCATATAATGTACATAAGAAAAGCAAGGATGGTTCAATGGAAGAGAAAATCTAAAAATGAATATACCACATTAGTAAATTAAAGATAAAAACCTATATCTGCATCTCACAAAAACATCCATAAAATTCATTATTCATTATTTTAAAAACTCTTAATCAAAAATTAAAGAACCCCCCAATTTTTAACTTCATAGACATTATTTTAAAAATCCGAGACAAGATGTTAGATTACCACTTTCCCTCCAAGCTTTTCTGAAAGCCACAATCAATGTAAGTAAAACAAAACAAAAACAAAGGAGTTAAGATGTATAAGAATTGGAAAGAAAGAGATAAAAACAGCCCATACTTGTAAAAATATGATGATATTCCATAGAAATCTCAGAAATTAATAGAAAAACTATTAGAACAAGTTAGAGAATTCAGCAAGGTTGCTTAATCAAGATCAACAATCAATCAATACCCTTACCATATAAGAGTAATAGCAAATTAGAAAGCAAACACACCATACAAAAAAAGTTAATGATAACCCTAAGGTTCCTAAGAATACACGCAAGAAAATTAGTACAGGGCATGTTGAAACAATTTTAAAATATTGCTGATAACATACAACATTACTTTAGTAAATGGAGAGGTGTACCATTTTATGACATGAAGGCTCATATCATACATATGACAATTTTCCTAAATTAATATGCAAATACAAAACAATTCCAAACAATATTCCAACATGATTAATCAGGAACTTGATAAGCATACCATAAAACTTATGTAAATGAAGAAGTGTGAAAGAACAGCCAAGAAAATTTTGAAGAATACTCTGTTCAATAGGAAAAGAGATAAAATAATTGATATACTCATAAAATGGAATATTATATAACAATTAAAATTGATAATTAGAACTATTCTGAGTAAAAGAAAATATGTTGCAGAATAATACCTATCAAATAATACCACTTACAGATATTTTTTAAACATGCAAAAATGCTGTTCAGTCATGAATACACAATATAGAGGTCACAATAAATTTTCTTTATTATTATGCTTCTCCCAGTAATTAAGTCACAGTGATTAGGAACATGCATCTGGCTTCAAGTCTTGGCTTTGCTCTTACTGATTCTGTGATTTAGAGCATATTACCTAATCTTTGGGTCTCAGTTTTCTCATCTGTAGAGGATTAACATTATTTACGAGATTAATGAGAGATAAAATGCAATTACTAATCTAATTCACTCAGTACCTGGCGTAATAAGTAATAATTTCTCATTAAGTGATGATTGCTACTGTAGACATCATTTCCACTATGGAGATCAGAGACTGTGGTATTTGTAACCTTCAAGCCTTCAGGTAGTCCACACTATTCAGAATAAAACTACTGTTCCCAAAAAAATTAATATCCCTAATGGTTAGTTTTCCAGTCAGTTATCTGCCTTTTATTTTTAGATCCACAGGTAAATTTTCATTAGCAATGTAATATAACAGTGTACTGAATGTCACTGGTAACTTGAGAAAAAACTGAAACAAAAACGAGACATTTTATTTGCAATAAAGCAATTCAATATCCAATTGTTTATTAGGCCACAGCTTTAAAAAGAGCTGGCTTAGGTAGTATTTGAGATTTTAGAAGAAAACAAAATGTACTAGATGGATCTGTCTGTCATTAAAATGGTTGACATAGAGGAAAATATTTATGATTGTGCTTTCATGGTTAAGCTTCTGAAATAGAAATCACAAAATGACTTCACAGACAATTATTTGAAAGCTACAGGGAAAATTCTGTTATGGTTACATTTGAAAAGCAACTTTTCCCCCAACATCATCTTCTGATTCAGTAAAGGTATGGTAAAGAGGGAATTGTATTATTGTGTAACATTGAGGATTTAAAGGATTTCTTATTGAAAGCTTACTAGTTTCTTTTTACAAAGCTTACTTTTAAAACAGCTCAATTCTTTGTATATTTTGCATACATGCAAACGGTAGCAAGACAACATTTCTTTCTGTGATACTCTACGGCTAGATAGGTCATCAGAGCATGAAGAGATTCTAACCATTCACAATTTTAGGTACTGCTGTGAACTAGAATAATTTTAGTCATTTCCTCCAGAGCTCACCCTGTAAATGTCGCTAAAAATCTGCTACATGAAAGCAAGTGAGCAATGAACAGATCAACACCTCTTCCCTAGTATGGAGTCTTTTCCACAAAATGGATAAAAGAAACATTTGGCAAAACCAGGATTGTTTTCTCCCCTGTTTAAATATTTCAAGTGGGTATAAATACTTCCTGTCTTGGTATTAGCAGAAAATAATTGTGTATACTAATCATTCCATAACGCTGCAACCACAACGAATTTTGGTCATTTTCTTACAATAAGTGTTTAATTATTATTACTGTCACATGATCATCTCCATGCTTCAGATACATGTGTATGTGTATGTACATGAGCTAGAGTTGAAGTCTTGCAGATCTTCTATGTTTATACAGCTATATAAAATTACTTAGTTCATTCTAAGAGAGAGCTAGGAAAGGAGGGAACTTGCCTACTTTCCTCCACCTCCACCTCCTTCTTCTACCATTACCTTTAATGGCTTCAATATCAGAGCATACTATTACCTCACATTTCCACAGTTTTCTCTAGGTAGAGAGAATTCTGTAATTATTCGAATGTTGCAGTTCATGAGTATGGCCACCACATCTTAGATATCTGCCATCACTTGGAAGTGCTTGACCTACAAATGTTCTCTGACTACCAACTTCTATTCTTCAATTTAACACGTCCTTTATCTGTCTACACCTGCTCTTAATGGTCATTTTTTACTCATTCATTTATTCATTCATTTATTTAACAAATATTGATATATCTATAATGTATGGCAAACACTGCACTTGGAACAGGGAGTAAAATGATAGACAAGACCAACATGATCCCTGATCTAATAAAGCAATTATGAATATGAATATTATATATATTCCTATATGTATATTCCCAATAGGACATTGAATCCTTAATAAAAATTTACTGCAAGTCACTCCTAAATCCCAAAGGAAGGATTCCATTATTAAAGCACATACTCCCACGAATTGTAAGACAAAGGCATTCCTCTGTACCCAGGAATAAGCTGCTCCCCCACGGCACTGAGTGGCCACAGGATGGCTGGGCTGAGGCTCGACTTCACACACCCTTACGAGTTCCCTGCCAAACCTGACCTCATGTTTCAACCACAAACACACGGCTAATAATAGCCTCTGCTCTTAAGTTACAAAATAAAATTCTTAAAGGCAATTTTTGAGACCAACCAGATGTCTGAAATAAAAATTTCCAAAGTCTAACCAGTAACTACTACCAAAACAAAACTCCCAGCAGTCATATGGCACTTTCAAGTCTCACCAACAAAGTACTTTGAAAAGAATTTGAGGTTCCCCCAACTGTTGTGTGTGTCTGTTCACCCTAGAGGTGAAGTCTATTAATTACCTCCTGTCAGTTTCTGTTCTTTCAAAGTGACAAGCAATGGGTAGAAAGTTTTTGGGATAGGACCAACAAAAATGTTTTACCAAATATATATACATGATAGAAAGATAGATCGATAGATAGATAGTTGTTAGTAGAATTTGGTATGTGTTAGTAGTTTTGAGGGAAATGTTTCTGTAAAGCATTACATTTACTTAAAAATAAATGATGCAGTGTCATATATTTTCATCCTTCAATTAAAAATTTTGATTATAACATCTTCAATACGCTATCTAAACTACTTGTAAAAGCAAAACATCCAAGAAGTACAAGTCAAATGACTTCCAAAAGGGAAGATAATGAAACATATAGACATCAAATCTCACTTATGATATAGATGCCTGGGCCCTATAAATCTGTGGACAAATAAACTCATCCTCTGTGCAGCTCTTCCAAGTAAAAAAGGACTCTATGAGGGCAGGGACCATGTCTCTTCTGTTCACAAATGTATATCTACTGCCCAGTGCAGTTAGCAAGATGGCTGGCATGTACTCAATAAACATTTGATGTTTGAGTTAATGGTGAATGAAAGGATAGATGGATGGATAGATGGATGGACAGATAGAAAAGCAGATGAATGCATATAGTTACCTAGACAGGTGGAGGATGAGTTGGGGTAGAGAACAATCAATGATTTAGGATAGTATTTCTGACCAATGCTAATGGCATTCTTCCTTTACTGGCAATAAGACAAAACACTCTGAGCAAAGCTTTGAAGTTAGGTGAATCAAAATGTGGATCCCAAAGCAACCTTTGATTAGCTATGAAATGTTAATACAAATAACATCACCTTTTTTGTCCCATTTCCTCATCTCTAAAATTGAAAAATAAAATTTATTCATAGGGTTGTTGAGAGGATGGAATCCAATAACAATGAAAGGGGCCACTGGGCTGTCTGGCACTGTTTTTTTTTTCAAGGTAAATTCAAGAGAGTTGATGATTGTCTCTATGTTAAAGGACATGTCCCTCATGTAAATGGAAAAGAGATAATAGTTCAGATAATTCAGGACCCTGGAAATCTACAATCACTTCAAATATGCATAGACAAAAGATCTTGTGCAATGTCTGTGCTGTAGCCATATGTGTTTAAGTAAAATGCTCATCAAGATAATCAACTCTTCCCCTCAAAAATGAAAATACACTTTATTTCCAGTGTTTCCATGTCATGATTACCCAAGTTCTATGTGTTCTAATGTTGTTTTAAGAGCTTCACAAACTATGGGCAAAGGGAAGCACAAAAGTCTAGAGCAGAAAGCAGCAAACATTTCTGTAAAGAATCAGATAATAACTATTTTAGGCTTTGAGGGCCATCCAGTCTCTGTCACAGCTACTTAAATCTGGTGTAAATCAGATTTACAAGAAAAAAACAAACAACCCCATTCAAAAGTGGGCGAAGGATATGACAGACGCTTTACAAAAGAAGACATACATGAAGCCAACAAACATGAAAAAATGCTCATCATCACTGGTCATTAGAGAAATGCAAATCAAAACTACATTGAGATACCATCTCACGCCAGTTAGAATGGCGATCATTAAAAAATCTGGAGACAACAGATGCTGGAGAGGATGTGGAGAAATAGGAACACTTTTACATTGTTGGTGGGAGTGTAAATTGAGTCCAACCATTGCGGAAGACAGTGTGGCGATTCCTCAAGGACCTAGAAATAGAAATTCCATTTGACCCAGCAATCCCATTACTGGGTATATATCCAAAGGATTATAAATCGTTCTACTATAGGGACACATGCACGCGAGATGTTCATTGCAGCACAGTTTACAATAGCAAAGACCTGGAACCAACCCAAATGCCCATCAATGATAGACTGGACAGGGAAAATGTGGCACATATACACCATGGAATATTATGCAGCCATCAAAAACAATGAGTTTGTATCCTTTGTAGGGACATGGATGAACCTGGAAACCATCATTCTCAGCAAACTGACACAAGAACAGAAAATCAAACACCGCATGTTCTCACTCATAGGAAGGTGTTGAACAAATGCAAACACATGGACACAGGGAGGGGGAGTATCACACACTGGGGTCTGTCGGGGGACATGGGGAGGGACAGCAGGGGTGGGGAGTTGGGGAGAGATAGCATGGGGAGAAATGCCAGATATAGGTGATGGGGAGGAAGGCAGCAAATCACACTGCCATGTGTGTACCTATGAACAATCTTCCATGTTCTTCACATGTATCCCAAAACCTAAAATGCAATTACATATATATATATATATATAAATCTGGTGTAAAAGCACCAAAGTGGCCACAGGCAATATGTAAATAAATTGGTGTAGCTGTGTTCCAATAAAGCTTTATTTGGACCTTGAAATTTGAATTTCATGTAATTTTCATGTCATAAAATATTTTAATTTTTTCAACCATTAAAAATTATAAAAAAAATTCTTTGCTCCTAGGATGTACAACAATGCATATATGAAAGGCTGACTTGGGCCCATGGACTATATAGTTCACTGATCCCTGGTCTATAGCAGGCAGTTTTTAAATACCTGGCTAGAGTGCTTTAACGACTCAGGAATATTTGCCTTAAATATGATATAAATGTTCTCCTAATCTGACAGTAAGAGTTGAGAAATATAATATTTAATATTTTACGTAGAAATGAAGAACTGTTATCAAGATACTCTATTAGTGAAATTTGTGAATACTTAAAACATGCAGGTATTTGCTGCCAGACCCATATTAGCTAATCTCTACATTTTCTAGCAAAGACATTAGATTAAGAAAACAAAAGCAAGGGAAAATAATTTGCTTCTGGTTTCAACTTAATCAATTGTTGAAGTGTGTTTTAGAGTGATGACAATTAGAAAGGTATTAAATATACTTCATTTCCCAATAATACATAACGACTTGCCATCCTGCTGCTAGAAAGCCTTTGGGATTATCATCTATGTGACTTTATTAAAACCTGCCTTTATGAGTAGAGAATTGAAATGCCCTAACCATAGCTTATCTATTACTATTTGCAAAGCTCCAATTTGATTTAAATACTAACCTTCTAAATTCGAGACTTGAAATTATTTGTTCTATTTCTTATTTTCCCTTAGCAAATTGCAGTTTTAATTGACCTAATTCTAACTCCCACAGATTCTGCACAAATGGTCACAGTGTAAAGAACTTAACGAAATTTCTACTTCTATGTGGTACATTAAGACACAGCAGGAACTGAGGAAATTAGAACTGTCAAATTAGAAATTTCTAGTTCTTACAAATACATGTATTTAAGTGGATGTACTGTCATATGTAGTTTGAAGCATGCTGTAACGGGTACTTCTGGTAGCTACAACATCTTCTAAGATCCCTTTTACTAACTTTGTGTCCCCATCCCTTGGCTTTTGTGGGCTTTGCTGCTAGCAACTGGAACCTGTCCCTCTGATGCTGAAGCCAGCTCACCCATGCCAGAAGTGCATGAGACACTTATCCATTGACTGCTGTGTGAGTACCAATGCCCAGAGCCTTTGCCTCATGGTGGAACAAACTCTGAGGTATAATTTACCCTCCCAAGCACCCCATGGGATCAGGCTGAGCCTGGGACATCACCCAAAACTACACCCATGCCTGGCTTCTTCCCCTTTCTACTACACTACTATTCTGGCTTCTTTCTAAAGCTCTTTCCTATAAATCACTAGCACTCAAACACTTGGCTCTGTAAGCTTCAGAGAGAACACAACCCAAAACATATACAATTGTCTAAATGCTGCTGGTGAGAGCTATGGCTACTTGGACAAACATGTCTTGGTTTTTGTTTTACCTTTTCCCTTACAGTATTGGCTGTGTGCCAATACACCCTCCCTGTCATGAATGCCTTTGCATAAACAGTCATAAGTTTATCTAGGAGTAAGATCTCTTTAAACTTGTCTTTTGTTTCTCTCTATCTCCCTCATCACTTCTCCATACCTTCTTCCCAAGGGCTGAGGCACTGGGAGTCCTCCTGTGATCTGCCATGATGGATCATTCTTAGCATCAATCCACTATACCCACTGTTTCCAATTCACTGACATTCTATCACCCTCTCATATTGCATGTGGTCTGTTGGAGTTCAATCAACCTATATTTACTGACCACCTGCTTTGTGTGCTTATTCCTCATAGGAAATGTGGAATTGGAAGGCAGGTGGACAGACTAGCATTTGAGTTCTAAATCATAGTACTGACAAGCTGCATAACCTTGAACCATTCACTAGACAGGATGCATTGAGTTCATTTTTCTGATCTATGATGAAGGAATTAATGCCTCCTTTGGCATTTGGTGAATGGATGTGGCTTTTTGTTTGAAATGGGGGTGGGTTGTCTATGACATATCAGTCAATGGTATTCCGGCCTCCATCTCTTAGCTCTGTACTAGCTGTGCTGCTCTCAGCTAGTTGCTTTCTGACTATTTTCTGTAAAACAGCAGTTATAGTGGTACTTGACTCAGAGTTGTTGTGAGGATCAAATATGTTAATATTTGTAAAACAAATAAGAAGCACTTGATAAATGTTCACTGAAAAACATTCTCTTATGTATATATTTACTTACGGATTGGGTGTTTTAAGCCATGTTCTTAGCTATTTTTTTTGGGGGGGGGGGGACTGCAGGTGTGAAACACCATGCCCAATTTTTGTAGAGATGGGGTCTCCCTATGTTGCCCAGGCCAGTAATTATTTTTATTTAAATGCTTAATAAGCTTTAACCAACTAATAATCATGTGAATATATAATACAAGAAATAAAAATTAAAATTACAAACAGATACTTTTTCTCAAGTTGACTAAATTTTTTAACCCTTCATTGTTGGCCAAGGTACACTGAAATATTCAGAGGCATTTTAATAGCCTAACCTTTCTAAAAGGTAATTTAGCAATATTCCTAAATCCTTTAAATTATGCATACTCTTTGAATCATTTATCTTATGGGAATGAATTTTCTTGGGATAATAAGATATACAGTCATTCTAGTGAAAGATGGATGTATGAGGATGTTCACTTTAGTGTTAGTAGCCAGTAATTGGAAATAATCTAAATATCCAATTAGATAAGAATAATTAAAATTTGGCATATCCTTACTATGTGGTTCTTTTCCACCTGGAAAAGAAAATCACATTTTCAGTAATTTTTAATGACACAGAAGATTTTTAATAAGAAAATGTTAAACAAAAATGCTATAAAACTATAAATGAGACACTCTCTGTGTTAGTTATCTATTCCTATGTAATAAAATACTTCAATCTTAGCAGCTTAAACCGTACACATTCATAATCTCAAAGATTTTGTGGGCCAAGGATCCAGGCACAACTTAGGTGAGTCCTCTGCTCAGACTTTCATAAAGCCATGATCAAGGTTTCACTGAGGTTGTGGTCTCATCTGGAGGCTCAACTGGGGAAGGATTCACATTCAAGCTCACCCACATGGTCATTGGCAGGATTCAGTTCCTTAAGAGTTATTAGACTGAGAAATCAGTTCATTGCTGGCTGTTAGCCAGAGGCCACTCTCAGTTCCTTGTCATGTGGACCTCTCCAACATGACAGCTTGCTTCATCAAAACCAGCAAGATAGAACCTGCTAGCAAGTAAAAATTCACAATCTTTTGTGACCTCATCATGGAAGTAATGTCCTCCCAAATTTGTCATCTCTTATTGGTTATAAGCAAGTTATACAGAGGGGATTACACAAGGCTGTGAATGCCAGAAGGCAAGGATCACTGTATAGTATATAAATAACACAAAAGACTACTGGAAGGATATATACCCAAATAGTCCATGTAATTACCTCTAAAATAAAGGATTATGGGTGGTTTCTGATTTTGTTTCTATATTTTTTTGTATTCTATGAGATTTTTTTACAATGAGCATATATTACTTTTATAATTAGAAAAATATCCACTTTTTATTTTTAATAAATACTTGGTAAAAATTAATTATAATTTTGCTCAGAATGCTACAAGTAAGATATTCTCAAATGATCCTTTGTATGATAAAGTGCTCCTAGTAAAGGTCTGGTTGTTTTTTAAATGTCTAAATCTGAGCAGACACTTTCAAACATCTGGTGACTAAATGGGTATTCAGGCCATAATTAACTTTATTTGGTTTGATTCTTATCCCTTTCTACTACATAAGATTATAAATCCAGAAGAAAATTTTTTAAATAACCTGTGTTTTGGCACCAACACCCATTATTTTATTCACAAACATAGAGAAGAATGTTACTATGAATAGCAATGCAGCAAGAATTTACTCTTTCTCTTCACTTTGGGCATTACAAAATACCTAAGTGCTTCAGCGAGACAGAAGAATAAGACATATTCCTTGTGCTCAGGAAGGTTGCATTCTAGTTAGTAAGAGAGAACAAGCACATGTCAAATAGCTGCAATAATTATTTCCTTGAAATATCTAAAACATCCTAATTTCTCACATGCTGGCATCCCTGATGCCTTAATTCAAGTAAAATATGGACAAAGTACTCTAAAGAGACTTCTTGGAGAAAACTTTATCTGGGCCATCAAAAGTGGGTAGCACTTGAATACACATGGAAGGCAGGAGAATAATACATTCCAGGTGAGGTTTGACAGGGACAATTCAGGTTATGCCTGTTATTTTAGTGTAATTATTAATAGTGCCATTTTTCACTTTCCAAAATGCTACAATTTTGACAAGAAATTATATGAACACCCTAAATAGAGGGCATCTATGTTAATTAAATTGAGTCGATCTGCTCAATAGATAATAATTACTATCAGCATCAAAAGAGAATGTTTGTTCATTCAGATTATTTGTTCTCTCACTGAGTGTGAATTTAAAGTAAAGGGCAATTTGTTTTAATTTTTTTACTGTCACTGCAGAATAATACCCAATTAGAGATATGGACTATAAATCAGAGCACTTTTGCATATTATTTTCTTTTTTTACTGTAGAGCTATCAAGATACTACAGTAGATACTAGTAAGGCTCCTAAAGTTTCACGGTAACAAACATATCTAGAGTTTATAGGATGAATAAGGGTCTCCAATGACTTGGGAAAAATAATTATGTGGATTTTCTAGGATTCTCCAGGACAAGGATTGAGATAGGGTTTCTTCTCCAGTTTTCTTCTAAGAAACAGAGTGTAAGGCTCACAGAATTAAATGATTTGCTTGTCTAAAATCAACTAAGATTTTGAGAAAGTGCTGCTCTTTTCCTGGTCATCATATCAAGGCTCAGCTGTGCATCCACATTTTTCAGTATAATGTGAAACTCAAAGTACTAATTCAATCATCTTTCAGAATTCTTGTAATCACAAGAAAAGTACAATTTGTTACAGAGAGTACACTGGTAACCATATAATATGAAATTCTAATTTTGGTCAGGCCAAATTTAACAATAACTTCAGTCAACCAAATATGTTGCAGAAGATTTTAGGCCATGATCAATTTGATTAAAATATTTCTATAATTTCACTTTGTGCAAATTGAAATTAAAAGGCCCTTACAACATCCAGGTTGAAATACCTACTAATAAAAATGTTACTTCAAGGTAGTACTTTATTTATAAACTTACGAGCTGTAAACATAAGCAGAAAATCTTGACCAAAAGGAGGAAATTAATCTATTAACCAACAGGCCATTTACAGTTCCAAATAATGATTTTTTTTTTAAGACGAGTCATTTTTAGAAAGATCCTTATTGCCTAGCATCCGTTACTTAGCACGTCATAAGTTTTTATCATGGTCTGACTATTGGTAGCAGACCTCAAACATAAGAGAGTTAAAATGACCAAATTGATGTTCAGGGCAATTCCACTAAACTGGCAAAAGGTAACAGTAATAATATTTGGCATAAAATCCTACCATTTTCCCAGACACTGCTGGGAGTGCCTCAATTAACTTTAACAATTCATAAACTTTTTTAAAAGTTTTATTCTAAATTTTGCTTTCATTTTCATTCCATCTATATTATTCCTCTAATAATGTATGAAAAGAAAAACCATTAATCTAATTATTTCAGCTCCTATTCAAGAGCTCCTATTCAAACCTACTACACTAACAGAAAACAAAGATAAAACTAACTCTTAATAATAAAGAGTTTTAACTCAAATGGGTCCATGTGAAAAGCTCAAAAAGACATTTTACTGAGTTTACATAAAATTCTGTTCAGCTTCTTCCCAATACTGATTGGATTTTTCAGTAACTGATTTTATCATTTCCTCTGAACTTGTTAGCTGTAATTTTGATAATTTGGGGGGCATTTTTAAGTCATCTTAATTACCAGTAACTAGGTGGCTTAAATTGATTCTTTTGGCATTCTCTAAAATTGGTTTCACAAATGTTCAGGTAATAAATAGTGATGAATTTCTCCTTATGGAGAAAGAAAAATGAGAAAGATGTTTAATAATACAAATCAGATGTTTTTATCAAAACAATATGGTCAAAGCTGAAAGAATGATGATTTTTCAATGAAATCAAGAGAAATCTTATTTTTAATTCCCATAAGGATGCAAACCAGAGGCTTAGGCAGATAAAGATAGCTAATAACACAAGTGTGGCATCCAGTGGATGGACACCTTTTGAACGCAAAATGCAAATAAGTATCACCAGAAGAAACAAAAGTGGGTAGAAAAGGTTGTTCTCAGGGATTTGGCATCTAGGAATATATACTCTAATGTAAAATAAATTCTGACTAACATTTTCAGCTGGACTGAAGAAAATGAGAAAGTCAAAAAAGAACAAGGGTATGCTGAAAAATATACACAAAAGCAATGCAAATTCAGTGGCCTGAGGTGAACTTGCCTGCCTGAAATTTTTGAAAGTTGTTTACAAGTCAGCACATGTTAAAACCTGAAGCTTGAAATAGTGTTCAGGTTCTGTGTGCAAATAACCAAACTTCAAGTATTTTGATGAGTTGTCCACATGACACACAACTAATTTGAACTGTTTAGACACTTTTAGTGATTACTGTCATCTAAAATTCATTCTATACCCCCTATTAAAATCTCTACTTGTTTTCAGTTGCAAAAATAATTCTTCCCAGTATCTGTCCTAAGAACAAGGAGTTAGCAAGCATACAGAGAAAACAGGGCCAAATTATTACCACCCCCCATATTAAATGCAAGTTTTAATCCCCAACCCAAAGGAAGAAGAGAGTAATTTCTAGCAGATAAAAGAAAAATTATATATAGCCCAAGACTATTAAATACAAAGTCATGTCAAAATATCTCATGTACCCCATAAATATATACACCTACTATCTATCCACAAAAATTAAAAATTAAAAGTATTTTTAAATAAGTGTATTAGCTAGTAAAGAGGTCAAACTACTCAATTTATAAATTAGAGTAAATAAGACCTAGTGGATAATGAACACCATTTTTAGAGAAACATTAGGCTGCAGAGGAATGCCACACTTGTAAATGGGAAAGTTTATAATTTGGCTAATCTGAAAATTGGAGGCTATAGGAAGCATAGATTGACAGCCTCATTTGAAGGGATTTCTGACTGCCAAAAATCAGGAATGGAAACCCAGAGTCTAAGGAATGTGAAAGGGTAAGAAAGTGAGCGATTGAGAGAGATTGAAAGAAAAGAGAGATTAAAAGAGATAGAGAAATGGAGAAAGAGAAAGAGTGCTTGAGAGAGGGAGAGAGAAAGATAATCACCAAACTGCTCCTGATCCCCCACTAACTTCTAACCCCCATTCCCCTGGCTTTAACCATTAGATTTTTTAAAAGTAGATGAGAACTATACTTAACATTTTAAAAGCCTCCTTTTAAATTTAAGCCAATTTTTATTAAAAATTTTAAGTGATCTTTAGTAAGCAAGAAGGTCAGGCTACAGCTATGATTTTATGCCAGAAAAAAAAAGTAGATGTTTAGATGACTGCTGATGTTAATAGAGGAATGAATCCTCTCACCACTCCTTTATTCAATGTATTCTCTTACAGTAATATTTTTTTATCAGCTTCTGATTCCTTAATTTTAAATCCAAATAAAATGTAAATGAAGTAAGAGCAGTGCCCTGGGAAAGCAAACATGAATATTCCACTTCCTAAATTACCCTCACTGCTCTCTCATCAGACTATTTGTTGATTCCACGTCCATTGCTCAATAACACGTCAGCTTGGCATCTACATTATTTTCTAGGCTTGTGACTACATTTTGCTTCCCATCTGAACATTACAGAAACCCCAAAATATTCATTTGTTTAGTGAGTTGAAGAAAAATTCTCCTACACTGGAGTTGGGCATTCAGCCTAACTCTGTTTTTGTTTGCTTCCAAAAGTCATAGTGTTTTCAAAATTGAATACATAAATGGAAGCCTGATGAACAGTGCTGCCTCGCCTTAAAGAACTTTCAACTGTAAATTATGTCATGGGTTAAACACAGGTAAGAAAATAAGAAGTTTGCTTAACTGTCTAAACACTTGCTTTCTGGTTTTACTGCTTTATCCTATAACTGGGACTCCTGTTGTAATTTCACACACACGGTGGATTTCACACACCCATCTTCCTTTGAGCTGTTGTTTAGGCTGCTTCTTTCTTACAGGCATTGTTTATGTTTCTTCCCCAACCTCAAACACCCAGAAGAATCTCCACTTCATATATTGATGTTCTGTTCTGTCTACCTTCAAAGCCACCTCAAGTTCCCCCTATCTGTGAGGTCTTCTTTGTTCACTCTCAATCATCCCAAGTTCTCCCTTCTCTAAATATATATGGAATTGGCAGGCATCCTCATATAGTTTTACCGCAATTTAACACTGATGTGTTATTCTGTAAATTTCCCTGTGTCCTACCTACCTATAATGGTAGGCTGTATGAAGGTTAAGGCAGTTTTATATCACAAGCCTGTGAACAGTGATAAGGGCATGCGTGTTTAACAAATACTTGCTGGCAGAGAGACTGATCAACCCATTTTTATTTTTCCAGACTAGCAAGTGGGAAAAAGATAGGGAGAAGACTTGTCTTTGGAACCAGTGGTCCTTAGTTATCTGATTTAACAAAGGATCACGATGTAAAAATTACATTCTGCCTCAGGGGAAACATGGGACAAATATGGCCTCTTTGACATTCACCACATCCTTCAAATGGGCAGCCACCCTGAATTAACAGTAACAAGAACTTGCCAAAATGATACAGGGAATGGAAAGAGTAAAAATCTATTCCCTTGCATAGAAGTGTAGCAATTTCTGGTTCCAAAAAGATGGACCAAATGGGAGAAAATGTTTTCCAAAGATATTTTGTCCTTCAGTATGAGCAGCAAGTAGCCTGGGACTTGGCATACTGACAACTGTGGCAAGTATCTCAAAGTCTCAACATTTAAGGAGAATCTTTTCCTTGTAATATGCTGAACCGTCACTTTCAACCTGAAGAAGGTCACATCACACATTAACAGTTTGGTCAAGTTAGCAGATGATAGAATAAATTTGGGCATACAGATATTGCAAAACTTCAGAGAAGAATAAAAATTTTATAAGCATGTATTTAAATTATGTGAAAAATGTTGATACATGCATTATAAATATTTCCACAAGCTATCTTTGGAGCATTTCAGCAAGACATGCATTTTGCATGTTTGAATAGATGCAGGAGGAGGAAAAAAGGCAATATTCTCCTTGTTTAAATGCTTTTATGCTGAAGAGTTTTAACAGCCTCCAGGGAAGGAAGCATAGAAACTACTAAAGCAAATTCTAAGCATGTCCACGTTGTTTCTGCTCAGCTGCATTTACTTATCAATCATCTCATCATCACTTGCTTTCTCTTCTTCTTTTCTCTTTATGTGTTTTCTCCCCATGAAAACAAAAATACCATTTACAAAATAAAAAATATCCATAGTTTTTCTACATTGCTTGACAGACCGATTTTACCCTTTCTTTTACTTTGTTCAGGCCACAGGCACAGATGCATTTTCTCTTTCTCAGTTCACCTATGAATGCATGCTGATACCTCATATATTGAATATTAACTATAAGATTTAATTTTTAATAGATGTAGTACATCTTGTAAACAAGCCACAGAATTTACACAGTCACTTCAAAATACTTAGCTACAGATGCTGGGCACCTATTCCAACTTGGGTGTTATCACTTAAAAGTATCTACAGATCTGCTTTTGAGGAACTCTCCTAGAATGTTTACTCATAAACTGTCCTATATTCACACTGTGTTTAAGCCAAAAAAAATATATCCCCAGCAAAATCAACTATCATATTTGCCAAACATGCCTAAGCAATAAATTTATTTAAGCCTCAGTGTACTCAGAAATTCCAATGCTACATATATACCCAAGAGAACTGAAAACATGTATCTAGACAAAGACGGGCACAAGAGTGTTGGCAGAAGTATTATTCATAATAACCAAAAAGTGGAAACAACCTAACTATCCATCAACTGACGAATGGGTCAACAAGATGTGGTCTATCCGCACAATGGAATATCATTCAGCCATACAAAGGAATGAGGTTCTGATACATACTATAACATAAACATGGATGAATCTTGAAAACATTTCGCTGAGTAAAATAAACTAGACACAAAAGGTCACATATTGTATAATTCCATTTATATGAAATATCCTTAATTGGCAGATCCACAGAGACAAAGTAGATTAGACAGAAACTGAGGGCAAGGATCAGTAGAGAATGACTGCTTAATGGGCCAAGATTTCTTCTTGAGGGGTGATAAAAAACATTCTCAAATTAAGTGGGTGAATTACATGGAAGATAAAGCTCAATAAAGCTGGGTTGTTTTTTTTTTTAAAAAAAAAAGGAAATAATGGCTATAACTGAAATTTACTTAATATGGGTTCTCCTGCAGCATTTCCCTGCTTCTGTTTTTGTGAAGAATTCATTTGAGATTTGTCAGAAGGCACTGGGGAAGAAAAGCTGTTTTCTGTAGCCATCACCCCATCCATAGATCCACCACCAAGCTGTCTACTCAACTTTAAACACACATAAAATTCCATACTTTAGAGTCCCTTCCCCAGCATGATTCTAGTCTTCCAAATTTAAGAGGATAATGCCAGAGCTTTGTCTCCCCTTCTACAGTCTTTCTTCTTATCACACAGCTATTGTAAAAAATGTCTAAAAACTCTGAAGGTTTGAAAAAATTCAGAGGTTCCCCATCCACAAATAGTGTATTTAATATTTTAGGTCCAAAAAAATTCTGGACAAGTTTACTCTCTGCAGGACTATTTACAATTCTGGCAATTTGGGAAGAAATGTTAGCACCTTTATCACAGCCAGAATTAATCACTCCCTCTTCTTTGTTTCCAACATACTTTATAAATTTTTTACAACTGTTACTTAACTTACACCAAGTAATATCTATTTATTGTAGAAAAACTAAAAGTACAGAAATGCAAAAGAGGATTTCAATTCATTCAGAGATATTATAATATTTTGATGTATTTTTCTGGGTTCTCTTTTTATACTACACTCATTTAAAAATTCCAAGCCATTTATATATAAAGGAGATTAATTACAGAATCGACCCCTTACATTGTGACAGAAATTTCCACTAATAGATGGAGTCTAGCCCTCATTCCTTGAATTTGGGCTGGCCTTGTAGCTTAACCAATAGAAGATAGCGGAAGTGACAGTGCATAGTTTCCAGCCTATGCCTCAAGAGGCCTGGAGCATCTTCTTTCTCTCTTACAACTCCGCTTCCACCATGAGTACAAATCTGTGCTAGCCTGCTGGAGAATGAGACCATAGGGAATCCGCAGGAATTATCCCCACCACCATGCTAGCTGACCGCATATGCATTAGCAAACCCAGGAGAGATGAGCCACGTCCTTCCCACATCAACCAACTACACCAACCTACAGACCCATGTGCAAAATTAGTTATTCATTGTTGCATGAAACCAAGTGTTGTGGTTGTCTGTTACACAATTTTATCCCTGGCCATAGACAACCGGTGCAGTAGGTAATTCAACGTTGTACTCTAAGTTCTTAGAAGCTAACTCCACCTAATGCAAAATGGATTTGTGAGGATAATGGGCAGCTAATGGGATCATGGAGAGGCTCAGAACCAAGCTTCCCAGAAAAATTGTCAAAACCACATAATGAAGCTGACCTGGTAATTTAACTGAATTTGGCCCTCTTCAAGCTACAGATGCTATAATTTATGTTGCCCCCCAAACCTAAACTTTGCTATAACCACACTGTCACCAGATGAATGTCACTTTTATGAGAAACTCAACTGTGCTGCCACTGCTGTCTGTAAAAGTTAGAAACCTCTGCTTCTAGCCACCCTTGCTAGAAAATGGATGCCTTCATTACACTCTTATCTAGAGAAATCTAGCAATAATTTTCTACAAAAATTAAATCTACCTGATTTTTAAAAATGGGCATGGTTCTTGAACAGACACTTCACCAAAGAGGATATAAGGATGGCCAATAAATACATGAAAATATGATTAGCATCATCAGCTGTTAGAGAAATTCCAAGCAGAACCATGATGAGATACCACTATACACCTATTAAAATGAATAAAATAGAAAGTACTAACAATACCAAGTGCTGGTAGGGATGTAGAGCAACTAAAACTCTCATAATTACTGATGGGAATGAAAATGGTACAACCACTCTGGAAAATGATTTGATAGTTTCTCATAAGGTTAACCATACACTCACTATATGACACAGCAATCCTACTCCTGGAATTTACTCTAGAGAAATTAAAACTTGTACCTACATAAAAACTTGTAAATAAATGGTTATAGCCATTCTAATTGCCCTTAAATTGGAAACAAGCCAAATTTAGTTTGACAGGTGAATAAACAAATTTGGACATCCGTATCATGGAACTTACTACTCAGCAATAAAAAGAACAAATCTTCCATGTTCTTCACATGTACCCCCAAACCTAAAATGCAATAAAAAAAAAAGAACAAACTATTAATAATCCAACAAGTTGGATGAATCACAAAGGCATTATACTGAGCAAAAGAAGCCAGTCTCAAAAGGTTAAATACTGTACAATTCCATTTATATGGAATTCTTAGACAAGACTATAGTTATGGAGAACAGATCAGTGGTTGCCAGTAGGGGCAGGTTAGGAATGATAAAGCAATCATTTAAGACAGTTTTTGGGGGACACTGAAACTGTTCTGTATTCTGATTGTGGTGGTAGCTACACAAATTTATACATGTGTTAAAATCTATAGAATTATACTCTGAAAGAAAAGAATAAAACTTTTCACTATCCCTTATATTAATATGGACTACTCAATACTCCAAACATCTCATCCACAGTAGTTTTTGGGGAAAACTTTACTTCATTTCTAAAGAAGAGAAACTATAGTTCAACGATATGAAGTGGTTATCAAGGTTCTCAGCAATTAATGATTGCCCAGCTCCAAAGATGCTATCACAGATTACATGGAAAATGATTTTAAGTCATTGTCTCAGAAATTAGACAAGCCATACTTACTTTAATTGTCTCTAAACGTCTTTTCAAATAAAGTACTTGGGTGTTCTCCCTCATTAGGTTTTAGAACCAAAGATATGACTGTGAAATTTGAATAAGGGTGTTGAAGAGTGCAAATAAGAAGCTTGGATTTAGGAAAGAGGAGGAGAGGAGTAAGAACAAAGAAGACCTACTGGAAAAGAAGGGGCAAGGGGTTGATGACTGTAGGAAGGGTCTGTATGACAGATGAGATTTTGTATTGATGGTAACAGGGACTTCATAACAGGAAATTAAATGATGTTATTAATGCTTAAGGAAGAGGAAGGCATAGATTAAAACAAGGAGAACCCATCACCCAGGAAAGTAGTTAGAAGTCCCAGAGTATTAGATCATTTTCACACTGCTATAAAGAAATACCCGAGACTGCTTAATTTATAAAGGAAAGAGGTTTGACTCACAGTTCTGCATGGCTAATTAATCTCCTTTATATATAAATGGCTTGGAATTTTTAAATGAGTGTAGTATAAAAAGAGAACCCAGAAAAATACATCAAAATATTAAATTATAATATCTCTGAATGAATTGAAATCCTCTTTTGCATTTCAAGATGTTCAGGAAAGTTACAGTCATGATAGAAGGGAAAGGGGAAGCAAGGACCTTCTTCACACGGTGGCAGGAAGAGAAAAGGGAAGGAGGAACTTCCACACACTTATAAAACCATCAGATCTCTTGAAAACTCAGTCACTAACATGAGAACAGCATGGGGAAAATCACTCCCATGATCCAATCACCTCTCTCCATCAATACCTGGGATTACAGGTCCCTCCCTCCCTTGACATGAGGGGATTACAAATCGAGATGAGATGTAAATGGGGACACAGAGTCAAACCATATCACCCAGCATGAGAAACGAGGGCCAGTGCCCAGTGAGGCAGACAGAAAAGGCTAAATGTGGACATTGCCTACAAAAAGAGACAAGTCTTGGTGGTCATTTGAATACAGAATATAAATGCAAAGGAACAATAAGAAATTTGTTCTAAAATTCCAAGTTTATAAAAATGGTTATTACAGAAGAAAACAGGAAGGTTTAGAAAAGGGCTGTTTGTGGTTTGTATGTTCATGTATTTACTTTTCTTTTGTTGGGGAAAGGACTGGTAATTATTTTAAACATTTAGAGTTTGAAGGGATGGTGGAATCAACAAGTAGAAACATTTTGTTTGCAAATAGTAATATGGAACTAGGGTTCAGCAGGGAAGAGAAATAACAATTTGTACCTCTAAAGGATAGAAATGAGAGTTTAAATAAATTAAGACATGATATAAGCCAAACAAACAATATTGTTGAGAAAACTCATTTCTTCCATTTGACTAACACATTTTGATAAGCAAGATCATCTGATTTAATCTACAAATTCCTACCATGAAAGCACATTATGAACATCTGTTTTAGTGCCACTTCATTTTAAAGGAAGCTTTATGTTAGATTTGTCTTCCAAAATATATTTAATTAATTAGTGAATAGCATACAAAATAATGGCATCAATTTTTGTCAATCAAAAGAAATACTTAAGTTAAAATCAAACTCATAGGTAACAAGATCAGTATATTCGAGGAATGTAGTATAAACCAGACATGTTCTGCTTCTCTTTGCAAAGAACCTTCCAAAACCATACTTTGTTCTCAAGATGTTAACGTAATTGCTGAGGATGCTTGCCAGTGGTATTTTTTCCAATGGTATTTATTATAAAACAATCCTGGCAAGTGAAAGAAAACAGCACACACTGCTAATATTTTGGTAGAATTGTGTGTTTATTCTAGCACTCTTAATAAGAGAGAAGTAAGCAACCAATGAGCACAGAGGAATGCTGCTGATGTAAATGAATATGTACTCACAGCTTAGCTCTTCCTCCCACTTCTGATAGGGGAATGACAAGGAGTATTTTCATCTTGGATTTCTCCCAGCCTCACACATTAACAAATGCAGCACCCAAAGACATGATATTGATGCCCCAGGGAGGCAAAAATGACAGACAAAGCAATATCCTGCCAGAGAGCTTCCCATGTAATGGAAAAAAATGGCAGGCAAATCCAAATTACAGAGACGATAATCCACCTGAAGGGCCAATGAAGTCAGTTGGTTGCTAATGGGGTCACTGTTATAAGGTGGGTTTTTTCAGTCCCTTAGCACAGCCCTCAGTATTGCATCTTATCAATAAGCATATGTCCATGCGACCAGGCAGACGGGACAGGAGAATCAGGGCTGATTGGGTGAAAAGCATCACCAATAATAGAAACCTTATATTTTACTAACATAGATAAACAGTGACACTTGGTGTTCAAATGATGTTTTGTGTATTCTTCCCAGTATCCCATTCTAATCATGCAAAATGTCAGACAAACTGAAATTGAGGGACATTCTTCAAAATACCTGGCCAATACTTTTCAAAAGTGGCAAGCTTATGAAAAATAAAGACGGATTGGAGGAGACTAAGAATCCTTGCCAGCCTGGTGTAATGTGAGATTCTGCATCAGATCTTGGAGCAGGAAAAGGACATTAGTGGAAAAACTGATAAAAATCCAAGTAAGTTCTATATTTCAGTTTAAAGTATTTGAAAGTTACAATTAGCAAAAATAAGTTCCGGTGTCTATTGTACAGTAAGTAGGGTAACTATAGCTAATAACAATAAAGTGTACATTTCAAGATAGCTAGAAGGTATAGAATGCTACCTCCACAAATAAATAATAAATGTCTAAAGTGGTAGACACAGTTATTACCCCCGAATTTATCATTGTACAATGTATATATGCACTGAAATATCACACTGTACCACACAAATATGTACAACTGTTATGTATCAATTATGTTTCGTTAAAGTATTAATTAAAAATATTACCAAGATTATCCCAGTAATAAAACTGTTTCCAAAGTTTATTTCTTAGTTTCCATGAATGTAGAGGATAAACTACACTGTATCATAATTCTCCAACTACTACATATTTTCCCAACACTTTAAAAAATCTAAAATTACATCTTACAATTGTTATCCACATTTACCATAGTATTGTTGCCTCCCCCTTCCCCCGAAGCATTATAAAATTGATGTGCATCTTCCTATGGCAGCATTTGAGAACTAATTAGGTATAGTAATAAACAATAAGCACTTCTACATGACCCCTTAAAGCACATGTACCCCCACCAATTCATTTCACAATCTCCTACAAAGTGCATACTGTTATATTCTCCTTAAATTGAGAAAACTGAAATTCACACCTAATAAATAGTGGCACTGGGATTTGATCCCAGGCTTGTCTAAGATCATATTGTCCTCCAGTTATGTTTTTGAGTAGCTAAGATTATGGGTGACTGATTCTAAATGCTACTCCCCATGAACCTGTGCTAAAGTTTTGAATTCTGCTGCAACTATGCTAGGCAGTTCTTTGCAAGCGTGGACTGACCTTGTGTGCTGCTAGTGATTCATCTCTAGTGCACACCTCATCATATGTAAGAAGCACGAGGTAGTTAAAACCCCAGAAGCAATCTTAACCAATGGAACACGAAAACCAGTGGAGACATTCTCCAGCTTCCTGTCCTTTAGCTTGTGGCAGATTAAAGAAGACCACAAATTCTTTTTCACTTCTTCCATCAAGGGGTAGACTCTTTTCCCTTGCCCTAGAATCTGGGCTGGCCCTGTGACTCACTCTGATCAAATGCCACGAGACCGACATGCAGAGAAAAAGCCCAAACTAGTCAGTTGGAGACAGAAGGGCCACATGGAGAATCACTGTAAATGAATACACCTTGAACTTTCCAGGCATCCCAGATGCCAGCTGAAAGCAGCCAAGCGAGCAAACCCAGGTGATGCCATGCAGAGCCAAATAACTACCCAGCTGAGCTGTGTTCTAATTCCTGACCCACAGAATCATGCCACTAAGTTTGGGGGTGGTTTGTTATGCAGCAATAGAGAATTAAAACATGGGTAGATCATCTCGAGAGGCATTCTACACACTTTCCAGCATTCCTAGTGGAACCTGAACCATCCCTTTTTCCACAATTACAAGTTCCATGATACAACTTTACTTCCCTTCCTTTCCCATTTCATTCTCCTTTCTCCACTACTTCCTGAGATCACCTCCCCAAAAAATTGCATTCACCCAGGACCTGCCTTTGGGAAAACTCAGACTGAGAAATAGAGCTTTTGTCAGTCTTATGCTTTCTTCGCAAAGTTTTTTAAAGTTGTATTTTCATAAAAATAATGTATCCACATTGCTCCAATTATATATGGTAGTAACCAACCTTTCATTTTTTATTATAAAGCCAGTTATCATTAAAAGTTATATGTATGTACACATAGACAGAGAAATTATATGAATAGATTGTGATCTAAAACTCTGTAAGAAGTCTTTTTAAATAAAAAGAAAAAATAACCTTTCTGCATTGTAAAAATATTGCATAAAAACATTTAATTAATTAATTAGAAGTAATTCTTGCAAATATATTAAGTTACTCTTTTTGACCATTCAAGTTTCTGGGGTTTTGTTTGTTTGTTTGTTTTTCTGTTCGTTTGTTTTTGAGATTAACTTTCTTTTATTTATTTATTTATTTTTTTTTTTAAATATTTTTTTATTGCATTTTAGGTTTGGGGGTACATGTGAAGAACATGCAAGATTGTTGCATAGGTACACACATGGCAGTGTGATTTGCTGCCTTCCTCCCCATCACCTATATCTGGCATTTTTCCCCATGCTATCCCTCCACCACTCCCCACCCCCCCACTGTCCCTCCCCTTTTTCCCCCGACAGACCCCAGTGTGTGATACTCCCCTCCCTGTGTCCATGTGTTCGCATTGTTCAACACCCGCCTATGAGTGAGAACATGCGGTGTTTGATTTTCTGTTCTTGTGTCAGTTTGCTGAGAATGATGGTTTCCAGGTTCATCCATGTCCCTACAAAGGACACGAACTCATTGTTTTTGATGGCTGCATAATATTCCATGGTGTATATGTGCCACATTTTCCCTGTCCAGTCTATCATCGATGGGCATTTGGGTTGGTTCCAGGTCTTTGCTATTGTAAACTGTGCTGCAATGAACATTCGTGTGCATTAACTTTCTTTTTCCTTTTTTTCTGAGACAGAGTCTCCCTCTGTTGCAGGCTAGAGTGCAATGGCACGATCATGGTTCACTGCAACATTGAACTCCCGGGCCTAAGCAATCCTCTTGCCTCAGCCTTCCGAGTAGCTGGGACTATAAGCACCCACCACCACACCCAGCTAATTTTTTAAATTCCTTTGTAGATATGGGGTCTCACTATGTTGCCCAGGTTGGTCTCAAACTTCTGGCCTCAAGTGATCTTCCTGCCTCAGCCTGCTTTCAAGGGGATGAGTCACTGCACCTGGCCCAACCATTCAACTTTCTTATTCAATGAACTTTTTAAAAAATAACTTTATTTTTAGATTGGTTTTAGATTCAGTCAATGAACATTTATATAAGCAACATCTACCATATCTTTATATAAATTAGAAATGATAACCCGATAAGGAGAGCAAAATACACAGTAGGATTTTAAACATTTTCTGTAAAAAAGGCTATTTCTTGATGAGGAAACACAAACTAGAAAATCAAGACCCACTGACTCTCCTGTATCCAGCTCTCCCCCAGGAAGTACCAAAACAGAATATTTCAAAGAAAATGAACTATTTCACATTTCTTTAAACTTGTAATTCTGAATAACTAATTTCAGCTAAAAGAAATCTGAACAAGAATCTAAATATTTGATCATTTCTATAACACTATACCTATCTTTCACCATACACTTTCAGCTGCATGAGAAAAAGTAATATATTTCCAATTCAATAATAAATTAGAAGATTAAAATATTGCCATTGCAGAAGAACAGTATATTTTTTGATCTCATACTTTGGAGTGTCTGGAGCTGATCTGGGACTCATATCACACTCTGTAACCTTCAAGCCTGTGGATAAATTTCGTATCACCTTTCATGTTTGCTTTCTCAGCATTTTGATACATTCTGACAATATCATTTATTGACAATATATTAAAACATTAGAAGCCAGATTCCACATGCCTCCTTGAGGACTTGCTGAAATACCCAGAATAACACTCTAATATGGTATGAAAACTGCACCTGTCATTGAGCTCTCATAAATCATGAAATGAAGAAACTTGATTCATTGCAGCAGCAGCAGGAATCTAGAGACCATAAGTACTAATCCTAGGTTTCTTTTATTTTGATTTAAATCTTATTTTAGGTTCAGGGGTACATGTGCAAGTTTGTTACACAGGTAAACTTGTCTCACAGGGGTTTTGCTGTACAGATTATTTCATCACCCAGGTATTAAGCCTAGTACTCATTATTTTTCCTGATCTTCTCCCACCTCCCACCCTCCAATCTCTGGTAGGCCCCAGTGTCTGTTGTTCCCTTCTTTGTGTCCACGAGTTCCCATCATTTAGCTCCCACTTATAAGTAAAAACATAGTGGTAATTGGTTTTCTGTTCCTGAGTTAGTTTGCTAAGGATAATGGCCTCCAGCTATATCCATCTTCCTGCAAAGGACATGATCTCATTCTCTTTTATGGATACATAGTATTCCATGGTGTGTATGTACATTTTCTTATCCAGTCTATCATTGACAGTCATTTAGGTTGATTCCATGTCTTTGCTATTGTGAACGGTGCTGCAATGAACGTGCACATGCATGTATCTTTATAATAGAAAGACTTATATTCCTTTGTGTATATACCCTGTGATGGGATTGCTGGGTTGGATGGTAGTTCTGTCTTTAGGTCTTTGAGGAATCATCCCACTGTCTTCCACAGTGTTTCAACTAATTTACACTCCCACCAACAGTGTATAAGCATTCCTTTTTTCTCCACAACCTCGCCGACATCTGTTATTTTTTTACTTTTTAATAGTAGCCATTCTGACTGGTATGAGATGGTATCCCATTGTGGCTTTGATTTGCATTTCTCTAATCATCAGTAACGTAGAGCTTTTCTTCATAGGATTATTGGCCACATTTATGCCTTCTTTTGAAAAGTGTCTGTTCATATCCTTCACCCACTTTTTAATGGCATTGTTTTTTTCTTGCAAATGTATTTAAGTTCCTTTTAGATGCTGGATATTAGACCTTTATCAGATGCACAGATTGCAAAACTTTTCTCCCATTCTATAGGTTGTCTGTTTACTCTGTTGATAGTTTCTTTTGCTGTGCGGAAGCTCATTAGTTTAATTAAATCCCATTTGTCAATCTTTGCTTTTGTTGCCATTGGTTTTGTCTTTGTCATGAAATCTTTGCCCATGCCTATGTCCTGAATGGTATTGCCTCAGTTATCCTCCAAGGTGTTTATAGTTTTCGGTTTTACATTTAAGTCTTTAATCTACCTTGAGTTAATTTTTATATACAGTGAAAGGAAAGAGTCCAGTTGCAATCTTCTACATATGGCTAGCCAGTTATCCCAGTACCATTTACTGAATAGGGAATCCTTTAACAAACCCAACAAAAACAAGCAATGGGGAAGGATTCTCTACCTAATCCTAGTTTCTATAAGTGGTTTGCAAAATGTCTTTGGGGGCAATAGTTTAGTTCAAAATTTTTAAAATATTTTCCAGTTATAGTTAGTTGGATATACTCACAGTCCTCATCTGCCAGAGAGAAAATATGACCCAAACTTTTGTGTTGATGCTCAGAAAGAAAGCTATGCCAACCCGTACTTCCTTAGCAACAATAATAACGTGGTATTGGTGATTATTTGTAAAACCAAAGAGGCAGAATTTGTCTGTGACATGATGAAAGTTTCAGGGAGACTGGTTGTGAACACAGTTTCATGGAGAATTTTTATGTCCATTATAATCTAAAGGCAGAACCATGAAGGTCTCTGTGGGTGATAGGTAGGCATAGACTGGGGGTGTTGTAGATGGGATTTAAGCATGACATGAATGTTTGGAATAGACAGAGGATTTTCAAGGGCTTTTTCCTCCTAATATTCTATTTGCTCATAGAATGCTAAAATAAGTCTAGAAATGCTAATGGAGGTTACATTTAGATTTTGAGCAAAAAGAGTCTGATTGTAGATAGGATTGTCTTAACTTAGTGCTGCTGTCTTGTTCCCCTGGAAAGATGTTGTGAAGATGCACCTTGAAAAGCAGAAAACTTGGTCTCATGTAATAACTGTAGTATGTGGAAATGAAAACACACCTGGCTTGAAATGAGAAGCACACTTTACCAGCTAAAGAACCAAGGCTGGACTGGGAACTTTCCAGTTTGCAACATTCTAAATATTCTACTAAAAAAAAGTGTCTAAATGCAGTAAAGTTACCATGTATTGGAATGAAGGCAGCCCCTTGGTCTGTTGGCATGTGTTGGGTTACACCAAATCCACAATACAAGTCTGACAAATTCCTGTATTCCAAGTCACTAGGCCTGCTGTCACTCCAGTGCCTACCCATAAAAACTATACCTTATTTAACAGCTTAGAAAATAAAGTCTCACTTGTCTTCTGCTGTTGTCTGATGCAGCTAGGCTTACTCACTGAGTTGTTGATCACCTACACCCTCTTCGGCTGCCATGGTGGAAAGGCCAAAGTTTCTGGCACACATAGTAGGTACACAATAAGTATTTTCGACTAAATTAATTCTTTAGCTTAAGTCCTACCTTTGTTGCTTCCTAACTGTGTGACCACATCTCTAATGTTAGACTTGCACTCCTATGCAACTTGTAGTACTTCATATGTGCTGGGCACTTTCCAGGTAATTATGACATTAATTCCTCACAAAAACTCTTTGAGGTAGGCATTTTCATCATCCCCACTTGATAGATGAAGAAACTGAGGCACAAAAGGGGCTTAATAATTTGTTTAACGTCACAGAACAGAGCTGGGATTTAAACCTAGGCAGTCTCGTTCAGAGTCCAGCTAACCCGATTCACTTCATTTCCTCTGCAGCTAAATCTGCCTACCTCTCAATCCGAGTCTCAGTGTGCTTACCCATAAAATGAAGGTTGATACTATCACCCCACAGAGTTGTTCTAAGAACACAAAACTGGTGTGCATTCTACAAATGCTAATTGTTATTTTGTTTATCATCATCATCATCATCATCACCCATCAATGATTATTCAAGTGAAATAAGTGAGCAAGGAATCACCTGGAAGTTCCAATTTGAGCAAAATTATACTTTGCTCAGAAAGTCTAGTGGCCCAGTCCAAGATTTCCCTGAATCAAATTATTAGCTATAGTAAAGGCCTTGTTATATTAAACTATGAGGCAGCATGGTTATTGTTGCCCAATGCTTCTCTTTCCCCTTCTCCATCTACATCTGGGCCTCAAAGTACCAGCTTGCCCAGTTGTTTCTCAGACCCCTGAGGGATGAAGTTATGAGCAATACAAGCTGAGAACTGATACAATGCTTATTCACAGTTAGCTCCTCTAGGGCGTATTAATTCACCTGTTTCTATGAGCTGCCCAGTTCTACAGAAATGAAAACATGTTATTTTTTTGGTCCATCAGGCCATGTAATTCAATTCACTTCCAATTTCTCTGAAGAGTTGGATAGCTTCTTAGGCTCAGCATTCTCCCCCTCGGATCCATCAGCCTATCATTTGATGGGTGGTTTCCAGAATTGCTGTTACCTCTAGTGGCTCTTGAAAATCATTGGCTTTTTAATTGTTCAGGTGAGATATGGCCAGGCAATTTTGCAAGATTCTAAGTAGTTTTTAAAATCTTTGCCTCTTCTGAAAAGCAATCTTTTAATAGCTTCTCTGTGCTTGCTTTCAAAGTGCAATAATCAGGACATATAATTTCCACAGTAACCAATCTCAGAAAATTCCACGGCTGACTGCTCACTCCTCTGCTGAATCTGCCAGAGCCGGTACTACCTCCCTCACTTCATGTTGAATACATGGAGCTTCAACTGACTACATAACTGCTCTTCCACATTTATGTTTATGTTTTATTGAAAACAAGATGTGGCAACAATATTTACTATATTTTCTGAAAGTTATAGATATCATTTTTTTGGTAAAATTCACAGACCATATAATTTACCCTTTTAAAGTATACAATTCAGTGATTTTTTAGTATATTCACAAGATTGTGCAGCCATCACCTGTATCTAATTCCAGAACATTTTCGTTATCCTAAGAAGAAACCTTGTACCCATTAGCTGACACACCATATCCCTCCCTACTAGCCTCTGACAAGTAATCTTTTTGTCTCTACGCATTTGCCTATTCTAGACATTTAATATAAATAGAATTATACCATATGTGGACCCTCGTGACTAGCTTTTTTCACTTAGCATAATGTTTTCAAAATTCATCCAAGGCATAGCATTCATCAGTACTTCATTCTTTTTTATTGTTGAGGAATTTTTCATTGATCACATTTTGTTTAACCATTCATCTATTCCTTGATTAATATTTGATTGTTTCTACCATTTGGCTATTATGAATAATGCTGCTATAACATCCATATACAAGTTTTGGTGTGGACATATATTTTCATTTCTCTTAGGTATATACCCAGAAATGGAATTGCTGAGCTATGGAATAACTGTTTAACTTTTTGAGGAATTGCCAAACTGTTTCCCAAAGCTGCTGTGCCATGTTACATTCTCACCAGCAGTGTATGAGAGTTACAATTTTTCCACATCTTGTCAATACTTGTTATTATCTATCTTTTTTTTTTTATTATGGCCATCTTAGAAGGTATAAATGATACCTCATTGTGGTTTTGATTCACATTTCCCAATAGCTAATGAAAACATCGTTCTTTACCAGATAAAACAACAACTAATTTCATTTTTTCACACATTACATTCCAAGGGTTTTTCCGCCATATCGTAACATAGTTGCAATCACAGTCTCACTCTCTTTATCTAAGTAATGGCTGAGAGAGGATGCGGTAAATTTTAGAACAAGATGTCATGCTCCAAAGGGATAGGAATCTGGGAGAACTGCTATCTGCATGCAGACTCCCTCAGTCATTACTAGATGTTGATATGAAACACACTTTTTCTTATTCAAGCACCAGATTGGAAGAATGTGAATCTCACTATGAAAACATGAGTTTCTGTTCTTGCAAACGCTGAATGTGTCATGACATGTACCAGAGTCAAGCTCATTTATTTGGCGGCATCTGGCTGAGCCATAAAGTATAGATGGAGCCTTCTCAGGTAGATATGGGACCAAGCTATCAAAAGTAAAGTGAGAAGGAGAGGAAACAAAATCTGTGTGGGGAATCCTTACATTAAATGGTGAAATCCATATCACTAAGCTCAAAGTCCAGCAAAACTTATTCTTCATCATCTTCCCCACTCCCATAATCCATTCTAGTTGGATTTCTCTAAACTCTTGAAGCAAGCTATGTTCCCTGTTTAGTACAGGCCATTCCTTCTTGCAGGAGGGCTGTGCCCCTTCTTTTTGTTTGGCAAATGCCTCTTCATCCAATGCTTTCAGTTGAGACATCCCATGCCTGTTTAGTTCTTGTATGAGTTTCCTATCGCTGCTCAAAATTACAACAAATTTTGTGACATAAAACAACTCACATGTTCTCTTACAATCCTCAAGGTCAAAAGTCTCACTGAGCTAGGATCAAGATGTCAGTAGATCTATATCTCCTCCTACAGGCTCTAAGAATCAATTTCTTTGCCTTTTCCAGCTTCTGGGGGCTGGTACAGCCAAGGGCTATGGCTGCTTCCTCCATCTTCAAAGCCAGAAGTGTAGCATCTTCAAAATCTCTCTCACTGCCCTCCTCCTCCCCCACTTCCTCTCTCTCTCTTTCTGTCTCTCTCCCTACTTTCATCCTCACATCTCCTTATCTGACTCTGACCCTACTGCCTCCCACTTCTAAGGATCCTTGTGATTACATTGGCCACACCCAGACAGTCTACGATAATCTCGCATCTGCAAAATCCTTTCTGCCATGTAAAGTGGCATATTTACAGGTTCTAGAGATTAGGACATGAACATCTTTGGGGAACATTGTTCTGCCTACCACAGTTCTCTCATCATAATGCCACAACACTCTGAAAAACTATAGAGATTAATTGATTTGAAGTTATTGAGTTCATAAACTGGAACCACCTTGCAGAGCCATCCCTGTTTGCTTCACGTACATTTCTAGTGTCCATTGCATAGCTGGCATGCAATAAATATTAGATGACCATCTGGCTGAGTGGCCAACTTGGCTTTGCTGGACTAGAGTTCCTGGGAGAAGGCAGGCTGAGATTACGTTGTAAAAGGCATTGAAATGACTAGCTAAGTAATTTGGATTTTATTCTGTACACTCTGAGACCCACCAAAGGTTTTCAATCAAGGGATTAACATGATTACTATTGTGTCATCTGAGGTTAAGGTCAAGATGGAAACAGGGAGAAACTGAAGGCAGGGTGACTAAGAAAGGGGCCACAGCAAATGGGGACCCAAACTAGGCAGTGACATTGTGAGTGAACAGTTGGAGAGGGGTGTAAGAACTCAGACAGATTCTACTTCAAATCCTTTTTAGAATGGAGCAAATGGGAAGTACACACTACAGGATTTGAAAACTTACGGAAGAAGAGAAGAGGAAACAAAAAGGGGGAGGAGTAAAGGCATTCTGGCCTGGTAAACCTAGGCAAGCAGAAGAATGGTGATACCAACCAAAATAAGGAACACATAAAATGAAACATGTTCAGAGGAAAGGGGAGCTGATTTGTCCTGTTTCTGACATGTAGAATTTGAGTTCATTTGGCATGATGAGCAGATATCTAGGAAGAAATCAAAAATACATATTGGGAGCTCAACTACAAGATTCTGGCTAGGCACAGAGTGACGAGTCTCCCCTAGAGGGATGATGGTTGAAGTCACAAAAAGTCAATGGGACAATCAAGGGACAATGACCTGAAGAAAAATCACAGAACTGTGGGGGATGGCCAGACAAAGACAATTCCTGGAGACAGAAGAGTAGGAAGAAGGGTAAGGAGAAAATTGAGATTATCTGTGTGTGATGGGGATAGGAGGAGGAGGGAGGGGAGATGGTGCTCTCAGTTTTGCCCAGAAGTCTTAGCCAGAGGGGTCTAAGAAGATTCTTGGAACTTAGGGAACTTTGAGAGAATGGTTTCGGTAAGTAGAGGGGGATAGAAAAGAGATTGCCAAGGTTAAGGCACTCACCAGAGAACAAAAGTAGTCATCGTCACTTATGTTTTCCAGAAGCTTGGCAGTTTATATAGAGTCAAGAAGGATTTCAGGGTGGTTCTGCCCTTGGCTCTTTGCCTGAGTTTGAGTGGCATAAGCTTTACAGTCCCTTTCTTCAACTGTAAAATAAGCAGTTTGGAGCTAGATGCTACCCAAGGTTCTTTTGAGTCTAAACTTTGCTCTTTCCAACCCTCAGATCCCAAAATGCTGGCGAAACTGAATTCTAAGGCATCGGAGAAGCTATCTTCAGAGTATTCTCCATTTAAATTAAAAATTGCCTTCAGAAGGAATTCTATTAGACAGATAGTCTGAGAGACTGTGTGTGTGAAAGTTTAAGAACTTTTTTCTAACTTAAAAACCGTAAAGCATTATACCGATTTCAGACAAAAATCCTTGTAAAACACTTTTTGTCAATTTATTTTTGAAGCTGTTTTGTTCTAATTACTTTCTCTTTGGTGACATGAGTGAGCCTCTATTTTTAAACACAATATTCCTCTCTGCTGCATTTTAAAATTTAATTCCAGTTTCCATCATTACGTACTTATCATTCAATTCTTCCCTATAGATATATTTAGACATCGCACTTTTTTTCATATGCTCAATACCTTTTGAAAGTCATTTTTTCCAATTTCAAAGCCTTGGTTGACATATACTAGGTAAGAAGAAGAAAATGACCAAGAGTAAAGCCACACGCATGAGAAAAAATGGTACTGAAAAGCAAAACCTAGAATTCAGTTTCTTGTATACAGGGTGTCTCAACCTCAGCACTATTGACATTTTATGCAAGATAAGTATTTGTTTGTGGGGGGGCCGTTGTGCTGTGTTTTGGGATGTTTTTAGTACCCTCAGCGTATACCCACTAGATGCCAGTAGCACACTCCTGCTCCAATTGTGGCAATCAAAAATGCTGCTGGGCATTGCCAAATATACACTGGGGTACAAGCTTTCTCCTGGGGTGAGAACCACTGGTCTTTATGATGATCTCTCTAACCCCCCCGCCCAGAGTACAGGGGCCAGATTTTAACAATTCAAAGATGAGTAACAGTTCTGCTTTCCAGGAGATCAACAGTGCAAGAGAACAATTTGCTAACATGGAGATGTGGGAAAATAAAAGTATTATGTTTATATGCCAACTACCAATGGTTTACAGGATTCTTGGCATGATTTCCCCATGCCCATCTTCTCTGAGGATCTGTTCTACACTTCTTTCATGCTTCTAATCCATGCTCCCCCCAGACACCAGTTTACCTCTAAAACACATCTGATCATGCTATACCCTCATGCTTAAAAATCACCAATTCCCCCCACTCTGTACAGCAGGGTTTCTCAGTCTCAACACTCTTAACGTTGACTGCCAGATGATTATTCTTTGTGGGGCTATGCACTGTAGGGTATTTAGAAGCAACCCTAGCCTCCCAGCTAGATGCCAGTAGGAACTCACCTGTGGTAGGCAGAATAATGTCTCAACAAAAATGTCCATGCCCTAATCCCTGAAACATGTGAATACACCATTGCAAAGGGGCATTAAGGTTTCAGGTGGAATTAAAGGTCGCTAATCAGCCATTTTTAAAATAATGAGATTATCCTGGATTATCCAGGTGAGACCAATCTCAAGAGTCCTGAAAAGAGTCAGTGACAGAAATGACCGCACAAGAAGGGTCAATGAGATGCAATATGGATGGCTTTGAAAATGAAGGAAGGGGGGGGGCCACTAGAACCTTCAGAAGGAACACAGGCCAATACCTTGAAGTTAGCCTGGTGAAACCTGATGGGATTTCTAAGGTCCAGAACTGTAAGACAGTAAATTTGTGTTGCTTTAAGCCATTAAGTTTGTGGTCATGACAGCAGTGATAGGAAATTAATACACTACCACCTCCATTTGTGACATCCCAAAATGTCTTCAGATATTGCTAAATGTCCCTGGGGACAAAGTCACCTCCAGGTTAAGAATCAACATAGACTCCAAACTCCTGAGAAGAGCACAGTGAGACTCTTTGTAATTACCTCTATCCTACATGTTGAACACTATTATCCTACACACAGCAAGATACCTCCTCTGCTGCAGGCACACCAAACTTCACTTGGGAAACATTCCATATGCTTTCACTCTCTGCAGTTGTGATGCCCACGGGCTCCTTGGAGGATGAGTACTGTGCTCTGACCGGTGTCACATTTTTATTCATACCCATAATTATCCCCAAAATAGAGGCTGGGGGTGGTGTCTCATGCCTGTAATCCTGTTACTTTGGGAGGCTGAAGCAGGCAGATGGCTTGAGGACAGGAGTTCAAGACCAGGCTGGATAACATGGTGAAACCTACTCTCTACTGGTGAATGCCTCTAGTTCCAGCTACTGGGAAGGCTGAGGCAGGAGAATCGCTTGAACGTGGGAGGCGAAGGTTGCAGTGAGCTGAGATCGTGCCACTGCACTCTAGACTGGGCAACAGGGTGAGACTCTATCTCAAAAAAAAAAAAAAAAAAAAAAAAAAAAAAACCAACAGGTCTGATTTCTGACTTTATTAGATCAGGCTTTTATTACATGAAAAGCTATGTGGTTGCTACATATATCAAACTGCAGGTGCCCTAACCTCCTCCTCCAAACAAGTTATTGCACTTAGGGCCCTCTAAGTCCTCTTTGTGGGGAGCTGTAGCATCACCAACACCTCTTTGCCTTTGCCTGTCCACTCTTTTTTTGTCTCATCAAGGAATCATTTTCCTTCTTCTCCTTGTAAATGGCAGTCATCTTTGAAGATCAACTTCAAATATTCTCTGCACAGTGAATCCTTCCAAGGCCCCCCAAAAGCACAGTGAATCATTACCCGCCCCTCTCTGGTCCCTCACTGTGCTGATCTTCTGTAATCTCCCTATCAGTTAACTCACCTGTCCCCTCAATTAGACTGTGAGCTCTTTAAGGGATAACCCCCACATTGTAGCCTCTCTGCATTCCTGGTACCTACAGAAATGCTTATGCACAAGAAATGCTTGTGCCATGAATGAAGAAAAGTATAGATGCCAGTGATATATAGAAATCATTTTAATTATAGGTTGCAGAAGTTGGCAAACTCCAGGTTAGCTATGGACATAATCCCCATAATCCCAGCTCTGATCAACAAGAATTAAGAGAAGCTCAGGACTGAAATGCTACTTTAGTTCCCTTTCCTGTGATTAGAGTCAGGAGCAGAGCTTGGCTGCTATGAACACAAGTTGAGAAACATGTTCCAATTGTGTTACCATGTACCATTTACCCTTTATCTCCTCCCTATTTCTACCCAATAGATAATCTACACAGCATGTCCAGGAATCAGATTTTTTGAAAGCAATCCTGAAACACTTAGTAAGGAAATGCTAACAAGGTCATAGCAGACTTTGCCTAACATCACCCAGGTTTAGGCCATAAAATGGTCATTTGTAAGCTTTGAGTGAGCACAAGTAACACAGCTGCAGGCATTTGTGAGAGTCTTGGGAGCAGGGGCTGTTGTATGAACAATTCAGGTTAAAAGCAGACAATATTCTGAAAGAACAAAGTGCAAATGGATGAGATCCGTCAATGGCTAAACCTGAAGGTGTATTCTTAGGATTTCCTATGGATTCAATCAAAGAGGAACACAATTTGAACAGACTGTAAGGGGTACATGACTCCAGAGGGATCCTCGTGGTTTTGGAATCAAACAAAGATCCCAGACAAACTTTAGACCAGCTGTAAACACTCTTGTGGGCACTCTCTTGATGGCCAGCATGGGGTACTATGTTCAACCTTAATAACATAGCAGTTCTCAACCAGGGCGATTTTGACCCCCAGAGGATATTCAGCAGTGTCTAGAGACATTGTTCATTGTCACACTGGTCTGGAGGAGCACTATTAGCATCTAGTGGGAAGAGGCCAGGGATGCTGCTAAATACCCTGAAAACCCAGGACAGCCCCATAGCAAAGAATCATTCAGCTTCAAATGTCAATAGTGCCAAGGCTGACAAACCCTGAGCCAGAGCAACCAGAAAAGTTTAAGAACCAAATCTATATGAACCAGATATTCCCTCCAGGGCCTCTAAGCAGCCTTGCAAGATGCTCATTTGCTGGTGTTTTGACATCATTAGTAAAGATTCTTCTTTAAGGACCAAAGACCCAGCTTGCCTGCAAGTGAAAAGGACAGGCAGTGCCCAATAAAATGCATTTTCTTGGTTTTTGAGAGGATTCCAGGGTGTTAAACCTTTGAAAGGTAATCCAGGCCATTAAATTAGAGATCCAGGGCTTATGTTAGGATATCTTGGCCTTTATTAAACAAAACCAGGGTCGGATCTACACGCTAGAGTTTTATCCAATCACTCCATGTCTGCCTCAAGCATAAAGGGATTTCCACCCGCTTCCCACCAAACACACACACACACACACACACACACTTCTATGAGAAAATTTTGTTCTTTTGCTAGATGGCTACATCTTTACTTTTAATCACCGCAAAAAGGTGAAAAACATGGTAGATGAGTCTTGTGCAGATTGCCCACTGTATGGAATAGAAGCCGCCCAGTATTGCTGCAGTTCAGATCCTTGTCCATTGATTGAGATGCTAATGGATAAGAATATAATTTGCAACAAGTGAAATCATCTACAGCCAATTGCCTTTTGAGGATAACAGCAATGAGCAGCATCTGTATACTATATTGCAAGTATGTGTATGGTTGCTAAGTAAAGCAGGAAGTTATTAGTGATGCAATTGGTTTTAAGCACAAATGTTAGTGGCTAGCTAATCCAAAATGTTGGCTTGCTTTTGCATTTCTTTCTCTCAACTCTTACAGATTAATCTGATAATGTGTGCTTCTGAAATACAGTGGGAATCCAGCCCCCTCCTAAAGACCAACAGAAATTCAACATTTCAATTTTTGGTCCTTTTTCTAATCTTCAGTTCCCTGGTTTGCAGGTAACAACTCGCCCTCTGCCTCAACTTTCCTTTCTACTGCCTATCTTAAGAAAATGGGCAGAAGACTTGACAGTATTTGTCAGTTTTTTGTAATCTGCACCCCAACACCTAACAGCATCAGTTACTTTGACACAGTAACTAACAATAATATGTGATGTTAATAATTCTGATAAATGATGCTTATTTTTCTAAGACGGCCTATTAAAGCCAAAGTCTGTTATCTCACATTAATACAGCTGAGTATGATTCATATGCTATTTTCAAAGTTTTTCTTGGTCGTGTATTTAGCCTAAATCTCCAGCAATTACATGGTATTTCATTTCATTTCTGTAATGCTAACTGTACTTTAAAATATTAAATTACAACTGATGGAATCTCCCTTCCTTTATGGAAACAGATCCAAGGCAAATCTATAGAGTTTGTGGAGTGAAGGGGATAGGGGCTGTTCATTTTTAAAACAACCACTATTTATTCTCTGAAAATGTGCTGTTTTCAAAGTGGCCATCAGTGACAGTTTCCCAATAGCTCAATTTACCATTCTTCTTAACTGGACAGCAAACATTTTAAAGGTATCAGATAGCTCCCTCTCAGTTCCCTAGGTATTGTTGATTCTTCACAAAACTACTAATTGTCTTAATGGAATTTAGGCATCAGCATATTTCCATGATCTTTCACACCCTTACACAGTGATTTTCTTCCTCTCTTCTCGTAGGTTAAACTAATACTCAGTACCATAGATTTCTGCTAATTGCCCCTTTAAGGAAAGAAAAGGTGAAAACTAGAGAATTCTCATCCTCTTGCCACCCAAACACACACACACACACACACACACTCATACAATCAACTACACCTTCCAAAATAATGTTTCTGACTTCTCTATAGAACAACAAGATGGCAAACATATTTCAAAATATACTTCATCCAATCTTTACAAACAACTTAGCAATAGATCCTTTGAGTTTGGAAAAATATCAACATTGGGTGAAGGGATAAGGTGACCCTTTGAAATTGCCTGCAGCACAAACAGGAAACCAGAACACCATCTCCTTTTCCAGCTCCCACGACTGCTCCAAAGTGGAGCCAACAAGTCCTGCAAGACACACTCGCGGGTGGCCACTAGGGACGTCCCATTTCTAGGCACCATTAGCAAGCAGAAGAGGGAAACCCCTTAGTGGGTGCCTCGTTCTGTAAATGTAATGGAATTAAAGGCGGTCCCCTGGAACTGCCTGGGATGCCCAGCCTCGGGCCCTGGGACGCGCAGTACCGGTACTTACCTCAGACTTCCACACGACGTAGGAGTGGCCTCGACTGTCAGGTGGGGACTGGAACTTCCTCTTGCTGTAGCCACCTCCTAGGAGAAGTGAAGATGCCATTGGGCCTCCCCCGGAGGAACAGAGATGCTGAAGCGCTTCGGCTACTGGCTGGCCCAGCCAGGACAGAAGGCAGGTCCCAGGCCATGCTCTTCTTGAGGCCGCCGCGACCCAGGGGAACCTATAGTCAAAGTGGAAGCTGCCGGATGGTGACTTCTCCTGCGGGGTACTGGGTGTGGAGAAGGACGAGCAAAGGGGTCCAGGAGGCGGTAGCCGGGTGGCCCTGGGGCGGCACCCGGGGAGAGGACACCAGCGAGAGCCGAGACCCTCGGCTGGGAGTGATGGGGAGTAGAGGCGGCCCACCGGGGCCCCTCGCGCACCGCCCTCCGCGCCCGCCTCGCCACCCCCCGCAGCCGCCGATCAGGGCTGGGTCCAGGCTGCGGGTCTGGCGCAGCTTCCTCTTAGAAAAGCCCTTGGCGGAGGCCGCACTACTGAGGCAGGAGAGGAGCAAAGAAAAGACGCTGTGTAGCAGGCTCTGCCCGGACATCGCGGCGGGGCTGCGCCCTGAGACCACCTTCTCCCTGAGAAGGACGCTGGTGGCTTTGGGTACGGAACGCAAAGGGACTCAGGCAAGCTGCCAGGCGGGGCTGGCCGTGGGGGTTGTCCAGGGCGGTGGAGAGCAAAGCCTGGCTCAAGCGCCGCCGGCGCGCTCCACATGCCCCGGCGGGCAGAAGCAGCAGATCCATCACTAGCCTTCTAGGAAAGTGGGTCTGGGGGCCTCCGGCAGCCGCTACAACCTTCTTCTGGAGCCCAAGACGCGAAGAGGGTCAGGAAGAAGAGGAGGAAGGTCAGGCGCTCGCTGGGTTCCCAACTCCAGCCTGCCAGCGCCACTCCCCCTTCCCAGCTGAGGCAAAAGACGCGGCGCTCCTGCTTGCTGGCTCCGGACAGCCTCTAAGTCTCCAGCAAGCTCCTCCTCTGCGGCCCGAGGACAGTCCCCAGGGCCAGGGAGGAGGCTGCCTGGAGGTGCGCCCGGCACGTCCACCGCGCTCCCGCGCCGCGAGAACTTCCTCCGGCTCCTGAACCCGGCACCCTCTCCTTGCCCCGGCGCCCGAGGTTACGCGCCTGGCCTCCGCTGGGCTGCTGCGCCCACTCTTCCGACTGGAGAGGCTCAAGGGTGGTTTCAAGCTCAAGGTTCCCGCGGGGTCTCAAGTCTTGCTGCGGTGTGACGACACCGAGCGGTGCTGCGCCCAGGACCTCCAAAGGCTGCGTGCCCACGGTGGAAGAGAATTCCCGGCTGCGCTCAGCGCTCTTGGTGGAGGAGGGAGCTCAGGAGAGAGCCCCAAGACCGAGTGCGCGTGTTCCGCCGGAGAGGAACATGATCTTCGCAGCCCAGCCTTGGGCCCAGGGCAGACGCGGAGATGCCCCGCACGCTCGCACTAAGAGGCAGAGGGAAAGGGGCTGCCGGGACGGGTAGGGCTGGAGGAATGCCGGGGCTGGAGCTGGGCGGAGCCAGGAGCAGGAGAAAGCAGAACGTGAAGAGTTTTCCAGGCGCCAAACCTGCCAGCGGCGCGGAGAGAAGGTAGCTTGCCACTGATACCGGGTCTCCTGGGGAGAAAGTCGTGAGGACGGAAGTGCGGACCTTCTACCCGCTCTTCCCCACCCCCAGATCAAGGGTCGCGCCAGCTCCACTCACGTTTCTGGAAAGGAAGGGAAGTGTCAGATTGCACCCCACCCACTGGTGTCAGATGGGCAGCCCGGGCACGGTTGCTCTGAAGTTGGAGTTAAATCTCCTGCCTTTCCTCCCCCGCGCCCCCCACCGCCCCTCCCCCGGCTGTTTTTGTTTTTAAAAAGGAAGGCTAGATAGGAGACTCAGTCTAAAAGTAGTGGCTGCCAATGAATGAGCTGGAGATGGAGAGCTACTAAGAAAGTGGAGGGGGAGGAGTCCTCGCTGTGGAAGGGGTCCTTAGCACGTGCGGAAACGTGCTCTAGGAGGAAGAGTGAGTGAGGCCGGGCAGGGGGTAGGCGCCGGGCACAGCTTCAGCCCTGAGGCTACAGAGATTGGCGCTCACAAAGCGTTCTGTCTCGGAGTCCCGCTCTGGGACGCCTCTGGGCGCAGCGCGCAGTGGCCACAATCCTGGGAAGCTGGAGAACGCTGGTGAAATCAATCTTCCTGGCAAGGAGCTGAGTCTGAGAACAGCTTCTCCCGCTGTTGGACCCCTGGAATCTATAAAGCGCAAAGCCTCGCCCTCGTCTTGGAGGGCTTTTTGACATAACATTTAAGCTTTGCAATGCATCTTACAACCATCTCAGCAGGGAGCAGATAATGTTGGAAACGTCTACTTTGTGTTTGTGTCCTTTTTTATCACTTAGGGATGAAGAAAATTTTATACAAATGTAAAGGTGACTTTACCATTTCTTTCATTTTGGAGAAAACAAATACAATGAAATTATAAATACAGGTGTTTGACACGAACATTTGTCTTGCATATCTACCAGAATTGTCCAAGTTTGATTTTGGAAGACTTCCTTTTTTCCCTATGACATTTTCAGGGGGAAAAGTTAATTAACTTTGACTCTTTGAAAAGCGTGTTTGGTGTTCCTAGGTGTTCAGCTACTTTGGAGGTGTGTCATGAAATCTAATTAGGAGAATTCTATGCCTCCACAAAGGGCGTCGGACTCCCAGTTCTTGGCTGTACTCGTTTTTGGTAAACGCAGCGGAACAGACTGCACCTGGTGAGTTTTTCCAGTAGCTTTAACGAGCTATCTGCTGCCTGAAGACAGTGTGTGATTCTAGTTTCCCATCCCCCCATCGCTGTCCATCTCTTCTCAGCCTGAGCCTCTTAAGTATTTTCAGTGGCTGTCAATCAGGTGTGCTGCTGAGAGGCACGGTCTTTAAAAAGAGCTCTTGCTCCCCTGCCTGACTACATACACAGGCCAAGTTACATTTGGGGGCTTGTTGGCATTGGCTTTCTTCCTTCCTCATACAAGTCACATTAGATGTAAAAGTGGGTGGGTCTTTCTGCCCCTTCTTTAGTAACAAAACTGTGTAACTTATCACTAGTAATGGAAACACTTAATGTCTCTACCACTGGGATACCATTGCATGGTTATGCCTCATTGCATGGTTATGCCTCATTGGAGTTTGGCATTCAGGGTAGATGGTTAACAGAATCACTTCACAGAACCAGTTGTAACTCAAGGGGTTTGAGCAACTTGGTGATTGTATTTGATGATTCATATAAGTTCTACTTCTCTAAGCCCATATGATGACATGGGGTAGCAACGCACCCCCCTGCTATGACTATATAGGCTAGTATGAATGCCCTCCAGGCACAAGGGCATACATTCTTGGTCATGAGTGTTGGAGAGCCGACCAGCAGAGGGATTCTTCTATTGGCACTCATACGGCTTGGAGCAGACACATGCCAGTTCATTCATCATCTAGTTTCCAAATGTTCCTGACCCTCCAGGAAACTGGGAACTTGTGTCACTGTTGGGAACAGCGAATAAATTGTTTTGAATATTAATCAAATTAGACTGGGGGGTCCTTTTAAAATAACAGTGTAAGTATGTGTGCTTTTAATACATGGGGCGGGGGTTGTCGATGTTTTGCTGGAAAGAAAGACTTCATAAGAATTGTTTGGGATTTCTTTTTAATTTTTTAATGTATTTTGATTTTCAACCTGACTGCTATTAGGTTTACCTTGCAGTCATGGTGGCTTATGGTGGATTCATTCATTCCTATTGAAAGCATCTTATTTAACTCGTTTGTTATATATTCTCTTTGCTTATGTAGACTCAACTCACATTGGCCTTTATGATCAACTGTCAGGTTATGCCAAATTCAATTATGGAAGATCCTTGGATTTTGGTTACCAATTTCAAAAAATGGCTCATTTTGTTACATTGCTTCCCAGAATTCTTCTAACAATTCATCTGCTAGCTTCAGAAGCAATATAATTGGTAGTCAAGAAATAAATGGTTTTAATGTATATACTTTTAAAAACAGGTTTCTAAGACTTTGCTTTGCTTCTCTATTAGGGCATTTGATGTTAAAAAAAAAAATAATCCCTATATTTTTTACTTTTTTCCTCAGAGACAAAGTTAATCAAAGACTTGGGATACCTTTTATTAAAGAGCAGAACATTCTGTTCACTGTTCATTCCCCATGATAATTGTAGAAATCTAGGATTTAAAAAACATCTTATGCTATCCATTCCATCTGGTCATGACACAAGAATATTCCAATAAAAGTTCTAGAATCCTTGGACTGACATCAAGCTATCCTCTTATCAGAGATCCTAGAAACTTCATCAGTATTCTTTCTATTCCCTTGAGAGACTGTTCTACAAACACACATATCTTACTATCAAAGGATATATTCTGATGCTTAACCTAAATTTCCCTTTCCTTAACTTTATCCCTTGAAGCTTTTCATATCTCCAGCCAAAATTCCTCTTTATCCTTGGTGTTTAGACCCCAAAGCTATTTGTAGATTTTTATCATGCCCCTTGGGTCTGACTCTGTGGTTTGGCTACATGATAAAGTTCATATTTTGCTTTAAAAACATCACTGCAGATGATCTTTTCTGGACTAACACTCCCTCCAGTTGCTTTTTGTTTTCAGTCCTGAGGTCCAATATTCCAGGTTAGGGCATCCTATTTTGCTCTTGTTTGTTATATAATCCCATTGCTTAAATAGTCTCAAATCACATTGAACTTTCTGATTTAGTATCATATAATATTTCAGACTTCTATCTGATTGGCTCCCAACTTTTAGCATTGCTGATTTTTGTTTCATACTCCTCATGTCTGTAAAAGTTATCATGATCCCCCTGATATCATTTCTGTGTCCTTAGTGAGTAAACAGTTCACAGCATCTCACTTGCCCATAAAGTCAAGGGTTCTGTCTCCAAGCTCCTGAAACATGAAAAGAAGCATCATTTAAATTTGTGTGGCATGCGTGGAATATATGAGAGATGTGTGGAGAAATTTTACAAGACTTAAGAATGCTAATTACATTAAATATCCTGACTTCCTCATGCCTGAAGTAAAAATGTTTCTTTAGATTCCTATGCCAGCTGCCAAAGCACTTAAATTACGATTGACAAAGGTCAGTGGGAGGTAAACCTAGAGTCTTTGAGTACAGGAAATTTTTGTCTTCTATTACATTTATATACCAACAAGCAAGTTTTTTTGGCTCAATATTTTAGATTAATTTCACATAGCCTAGAATTGGAAACATGAACCCTCCAGGTACCCACTTGAGGTTTTAGTATCCTTCTAGTTGTTATCCAGATCTGTGATTTTTTTTTTTTTTACGTTATATTTGGAAACCCAAATGAACATTCTTATTCATCTGCCCAGTTTTCCCCATTCTGTATGGCTAATATCACCATCTCTCACCAATTGTGACCTTAAAAACTTAAATTCAATAAAAAGAAAAAAAACTACTGTCTCTGTATCAGCATCTGCATTAAACACAAAAACATCTACTTGCAGCATTATCCATTTTCTCATCTTCTGTGCAAATATTAGCAAGAAACATGTTTTCTAGTGTTTCATATTTATCTTCTAAGACTAAAAAAGCAAAAGTTGCCATCGGCACATTTTTCTGCCTTTTCACTTACATGTTTATTTCTTCTAGCAGGTATGAGTACACTCTTCTTTTTTTTTTTTTTTTTTAAGACAGTTTCACTGCATGGCCTAGGCTGGAGTGCAGTGGCCCCATCTAGGCTCACTGCTACCTCCGGGCTCCCAGGTTCAAGCTTTTCTTCTTCCTTAGCCTCCTCAAGTAGCTGGGATTACAGGCACACGCCACCACGCCCAGCTAATTTTTGTATTTTTAGTAGAGATGTGGCTCTCACTGTGTTGGCCAAGCTGGTCTTAAGCTCCTGGCCTCAAGTGATCCTCCTGCCTCGGCCTCCCAAAGTGCTGGGATTACAGGCGTGAGCCACTGCACCTGGTCTGAGTACACTATTTCTAAATGTCAACCATCCTGTTTTCGTGGAACCCAAGTTAGCATGGCAAGTGAAAAACAAGGCTGTATAAGAATCTTAACCAAGTTGCAATGTAGATGTGCTCAGCAGGATCTCAGGGGGCAACTCCTGAAAACAAAAAGTGGTTACTCTTTACCTTTGGCATGTGAAAGAATCTTCCACTATCAAATCCTAAATGCATGACCATCATCCCTTTTGTTTTAGGCTTTGACTCTTGGTCTCAGGAGAGTTTTAGTAATATAAATTGGCTAACAACCAACTTCAGTTTTGCTTGATAATCGTTTTTCAACACACACTCGTGTACTAGTGGCATTCTTTCTTTGTTAGTTTTACTTTCTTCTATCTTTGTGGTGAAAGTACACTTAGAATCTCAAAATCAGGGTAAATTTATCTGAACCTGGTATATAATGAGCTGTACTAGCTACTTAACTAATTTTTAAAACATTCTGTAGCATATGTCTTAGAACTATTTTTGAGGATCAAGAATTCTGTAATAATGTAAACAATTTTAATACTTAATTACCCTAAATTGTACGTAATCTAAGCATTTCATCAATACTTCCCATTTAAAAAAGCAACCAAATAACATGAGGTTTCCTTCCTATGAAATATTAATTTTTTCCCCAAATCTTCTTATATTGAATGGAAGACAAGAAGACCTATTTCGCCTAACATGTCTCTCTGGTGACAAGGTAGGATGGGGTATGAAAGGGAAAGAGGAAAATAAAACAACTGGTACTATGCCTAGAGTATGTATATATATACATACATATATAATCATCAAATTTACTGAGGACTAATCTACATACAATAAGCTATATAGATGAATTTTAGCAGCTGTGTATACCCATGAAACCACTACCACAATCAATATACAGAACATTTGTGTCACCTCTAGTGTATGCTTTTATTAATGTTCATTGAACATTGACAACTTGGGTTTTGCTGTGTTCAATGGTTGAGTCGTCACTTAGGCCAATATAGAAAGGGAAGGAGGGAAGAAGAGAGCGAGGGACGGATGACAAAATAGAGCACAGAGTTTTTTTACTTCTTGTAAGAGGGTTGAAGTGTGTTCATCTAAAAGGTATATCCAAGTCCTAATCTCTGGTATATGTGAATGGGACCTTATTTGTAAAACTGGGTTTTGTACATGTAATCAAGTTAAGATTAAGTCAGACTGAGTTAGATGGACCCTAACTCCAATGAGTAGTGTCTTTACGAGAGAAAAGGAGAAGGCAATTGGAATACAGACACATGCATGTGCACAGAAGAAAGCCAAGTAAAGACAGAAGCAGATATTAGAGTGATGCAGTTACAAGCCAAAAAATGCCAAGACTGCCAGCAACCACTAGGAGCTAAGAGAGAGGTGGAACAGGTTTTTCCTCAGAGCCACCAGAAGGAACCTTGATTTTTATTTCTAGCCTTCAGAATTATAAGAGAATGAACTGTTTTTTGTTGTTGTGGTGGTGGTGGTGGTGGTTTTTTGTTTTTTTGTTTTGTTTTTTTTTTTTTGAGATGGAGTTTTGCTCTTGTTGCCCAGGCTGGAGTGCAATTGCACAATCTCAGCTCACCACAACCTCTGCCTCCTGGGTTCAAGCAATTCTCCTACCTCAATTTCCCACGTAGCTGGGATTACAGGCATGTGCCGCCAGGCTCAGCAAATTTCGTATTTTTAGTAGAGACAGGGTTTCTCCACGTTGGTCAGGCTGGTCTCGAACTCTCAACCTCAGGTGATCCGTCTGCCTCGGTCTCTGAAAGTGCTGGGATTACAGGCATGAAGTTGCTTTTTTTTTTTAAGACACCCAGTGTGTGGTGGTTTGTCATGGAAGCCCTAGGAAAATTATGTGTTTCTTATTGCCACAGCTTCATTTCCCTTCTTTCAAACAGTTTAACAAAACCCAAAGAGTTCATTGAGCAAAAAGCAATCCCAAAGAATTTTAAAAGAAGACAAGAGAATGGCTAACGAATGCTTATCACTGTTTCGTTTTCAAAGAAAAAATGATGGATTGGACATCCTGTCTCCTGCTAAACATAGTGTCATCATTGTTATGTCAGCAGCCGAGCTGCAGTTAGGTCCCATGTGTGCACGGCTCTAGTCTTCCTTCAGGATGGAGTTGAGTTTCCCCTTGGGGGAACTTCTGCCCTTATGTGCATTTGTTTCAAGAAAAGGTTTTTGGGACTTGATTTTGTAATTGGTCAGCAACATGCAGATGTGTATTGTGGACTAAAACCAGAACGAGACACTCAAATCCAGAGGGCTGGGATGCTTTGGTTTGCCTTTTTTGGTGTTTAATTTGCTTGGCATTAAAGGGGCTGAGCACACACCTGAGACACAAATGAGTTCAAGTGCCAGAACAAGCCAGTGAGAAATGCCTTTAAAAGGAGATGGAAGCTGCTGAAACTCTTCAACAGGCTTCATGGAAACCAAAGCCTGGTAAGCCTTTCTCTAGGGAAAAACTTCCGGGGGATCCAGTTAAAAAAGCAGAGCTGCTTAATAGCCACATGCCCTTTATTTGCCCTCCTGTATGATTTATTGGGAATTCCTTGGGTATTTTTCACAGTTCACTGCTTTGTAGCATGACACAGATCAGAGACATACCAAAGAACTCTCAGCCTCCTTTAAAGATGTAGGAATGAAAATAAGACACTCACAGGATTGTAATAAGTGGGTTGTGGATCAGGGAGCTAAAAGGGGTTTCCCCCTTTTAATAGAGATGGCTTCGTGAACCAGTGTTATAGAATTGGCAAAAGCAAAGTCCTAGAAGTCGTCGGATGTTTATGGAGCAGTAAGAAAACGCAGGAATGAGAATCATAGCTCTAACTGTTAGTAGAGGCTTGGTTACTAACTCTCTTAGTCAACTAACCTTGTGCAAAAGAAACCCCTATTCACCATTTAAGCCTACTTGGTTTAAATGTCTCTCGCTCTGCCTTAGGCTCCTACTTCAGCTAAGTTAGTTCTCATGGTATAACTCTCTTACTCTCAGACCTTCCCTTTATTATAGCACTTACCACAATGGTAAGCGTATGGGATTCATTAGTGCAATTATGCGTGTTCATTCTCTAACATCCCCAAGACCCTAAGTTTCATGAAGCAAAAGCCATGACTGATTGGTTTCCCTTATAATCCTAGCACTAGAATGACTGGTCTCACATAAGAATAAAGGCTCAATCGATAACCATAATCAACCACTCAACCTCAATCTCCTTATCTAAAACTTGGCTGTTCAGGTCTCTGCCAGCTGTTGCCTTCTGTGTCTGACACCTTAAAATTATCCTCAGGTATAGTGGGAAGTTCTATTAATTTGACTTGTCACAGAAGGACTAAAATGAGTGATAACTACATAGGTGTCTGCTAGTCGAAAATTGTTAATATTTCGTTAAATGTATGGCTTTTGAGTTGGACATCTACAAGTTTGAGTCCTAAGTGTGCATTGAGTGTGGGTATGTGTGTGTGTGTGTGTGTGTGTGTATGTGTGTGTGTGTAGAGAGAGAGAGACCAACCAATCTACCTTGGGTAAAGTTATTTAATTCTTCAGAGGCTCAGTTCTTCCTCTAGTACACAGAGTTAATAGCTATATATTGTAAAGCATTTAGTATGTTTTGTGGCATACAACAAATACAAAATAACTGTTATCTGTTATTAATAAATTTGTTATTAATTACATAAATAAGACACATAGCATGGCTTATTCAGGTTTGCCTATCTGTACATATAACAAAATTGAATATCCAACAATTACAGTAGTAATAATGAATGAGTCAACCTTTAAGATGCATCAGGTACTGTGAAAGTGTCTTACATGGGTTATTTTGTTTAATCCTCATGACTTGTTGAGGTAATTCTTTATCATCTTCATTGTTCAAATGAGGAAATTGAGTCGCTGAGAGGTTACAAACTTGCTTAAGTGAGCTAGTAAATGGTGGAGCCATTGCTTTGCCCAAGTTAGCTAGGAAATAATGAGCCACAAACCAATCCTCATACAGTATATAAAGTCAATTTTTAAAACATGTTTTCTATGGAAAATGTGTGACAAACAGAAGTTGTGCTCATCTCTCCATTCACATGACCTACACTGCATAGACAGGACTGAAAGTGTTGGGGTGGTGGGGATCAGATTTGGTGAAGGAGGGCTTAGCATTTCCCAAGCATCTTATTCTGTGCTAAGAACTTTGCATACATGGTTTCCACACAACATTGCCTGTGAGGTAAATATTCTTATTCCCATTTCAGAAATCAATGATTCACACCCACATCTGTCATGTCACAATCCATCTGTTTCCTACAATACTTCTTGAATGGCTAATCTGGCTAGCAAATCTAAATAATCACAGTCATCAGAAACATGACCATGAACTAGAATGCCATACTCTGAACTTGTACTTTCCCTTTGTACTTTCTGAGTGCAGGTGGGGAATTAGCCATAGCTCTGTGTTTCCAGTGCATATTTTCACTTATTCAAAGAGCTCTAGCCTTCTTTCCTCCAGGCTAAATCTTTAATTATTTTCCTCTGGTATCTCTATTGTATGCTGTAAACATGTTCTTTGGGGCATTTTTTTACGTGTTGCCGTATTCCTTTTAAGTTGTGAAGCCCCAAACTGGACACAGTGCTCTTTAAAGGGAAATACCCAAACTGTGTTTAGTTTGATTTATCTGTGCTGAATAACAAGTTTGTGTAGAAGGCTTTTATTCACCCTCTGTGATTTGCCTGATGTCTTTTAGGGTGGTGGTAAAAAAAATCTTGTACGTCAAATTCTTATTATCTGTAAGGTGAAAGAAGGCCAATCCTGACAAATTGAGTTCCAAGGTTATGAGAAGTCGTTCTACTAAATTCCCTATTATTGTTTAGAACAGTTCCATTTGCCCAGATGAGTTCTCATCAATGGGAAGTCAGTGCACTTGAGCCAGATGATACTTGAAGCATTTCCAAATTGTATGCTGTACAGTGTCTTTCCAAATGGTGATTGAGCAGATGAAGCAGAGAACCAAGAAAATGAAACCCACCCAATAGTCCCATAGATAGTTTATTTTGATAAACATAAAAATTGACCCTTCTGGTCTTAAAGCTTGAAACTTACATTCGTTTTGTCTGAGTCCCTTTCTCAGGAAACAAAGTATCAAAGAACTCAAACTTACCAGATCACCACATCAAGACAATGAGGTGCTGGACCCCTCATTCATCATGATTACTTCCTTGCCCTCTGTAGTTTCTGTTTTCTTACACATTGTTATTTCTTCCCTGCTACATAAACCCCTAGTTTGGGTACCTCAAGGAGATGGATTTGTGACTGAGCTCCCAGCTCCTCGGCTGCAGCACCCAATTAAAGCCTTCTTCCCTGGCAATACTCATCATCTCAGTCATTGGCTTTCTGTGAAGTGAGCAGCAGGACCTAGACCAAACCCCTTGTTTCAGTAACAAACAGATCTATCAGCTCAAGCTTACAACACAGCGTGGATCATTAAGATAACAACAACAAAAAATGTTCAAACTACTTGACACCCTGATTTGAAGAAATAATAATTAACTTTGATTTGGTTGCATAAACCTATTATTGAAAAGTCACGAATTAAAAAAAAAAAAAAAAAAAAAACCAAGAAGATCCTTTACTGATACTACTTACATCACAGCAAAGATAAGGCAATCTTTTACGCATTCAATATTTCCTTAAACCTACACCTCTCACTTTGACCTAGTTGTTAGCATCTCTACCAGCAAAGAGACTCAAAATACAAGTGTCTAGTTCATTTACTTAAAGAACAGAGAAAGCTATAGCATAGAAATAGCAAGTATCATGTCCATGAAATAGATTATGTTCCATTCGTTTTTATCCCCAGAATATTCTACAATGTGTAACACTAAATAGGCACTCATTAAAATGAATAAATGAATGAGTGCATGAATGAATAAGAGACTTCTGGAACTGGAATTCTTGCTACCTGACAAACCAAGGTCACTATCCATGTTATTTTGAATCATATCTATGACATTAATTCATTCAGCTCCATTCATTGTTTTTAAAATATTTATTAATATATAAATTCGCATGACATAAAATTCACTCATTTCCAGTTTAATTCAGTTTCACTCAAATTAGCTCAATAGTGATGGGTTAAATATATTTATTTAAAGTCTGCTTAAAGATTTGTTAAGAAACAAGGTAAATGTGCACAGTCAAAACAAGTTTTGGAATCCATCTCTTGACTTACTTAATGCATTCCTTGAGACCACCAATTAAGAATTGAGTGTATTTTCCAAAATATATATTGGCTATAACTAAAAGAGAGTTTTGAAGTACTTTTTTAACTTGGTAGATAAATTATTATAATGATGAGGAGATTGCTTTTTTGAATCAGCATCTTGCTATAAAGAAGAGCTTCCAAAACAGAATCATGAGATTCTCAGATGATTGACCAGATCCAGAGGCTACAGACTTCTAAGGCGAAGCCAGTTGGATTTATTATTACTGATTTCCAGCAGGATAAAACATTTGTTTTCACAGATTGCTTGAGTGTCCTGGTTTGACATTTGCTGTTGTTTTAAAAGGCAAATTAAAAACACTAGAAATGAGAAGGCCAGATAAAACATAGTTCCAAACCACCCTGGAGGCATGGAGTAATTGATAATGGTGACCTCAAGCCCCCTTCTGCAGCCTGGGACAGACCACAGCCCCAAGGACTATTTGGATGGTGCCTCTTTTTATTTGAAAATATTTAATCCATGGTCAACCAGTTTCTTTCTCTTTTAGGAGTTCAAGTTGTTAGTCTAATCCAGAACATCATCAACTATTTAAAGAAAGGCATGAACACAATGGGACCTTCATTTGATAAGACTGAAAGTCAAAAGAAAATAAACTACTGATGAGAAAGTAGTTTATTTCTGTTCCTTTTATTGAGCAGGAGTGTGTGGGTGGGGGAGAGTCACTTTTTATGTTCTATTGCTAAAGGAAATAAAACTTCTCCCAATATGTGCCCCCCTTTATGTGGCAACCACAAGACATCTTGGAAATACTGATTTTCACACATGACCTTTCTTGGAGAAAGAAAATTTGGCATAGATCTATTCACTAACCTGACCTCCAAATTAGATAGATTTTAGTAGGTACCTTGGGGCCTTCAAATTCTATTCAAAACGTCTCTTGAAATATTTCATCCCAAAATGAGTAATCATGGCTTTATATAGTCCGACAGCCACCAGAAAATTATTGAATAACCGCTTATGTACCAGGAATTCTCCTAAATACTGGAATACAGCAGTAAATAGGAAAGAAGGTGTCCCTGCTTTCAGATAGCTTACCAAATTGTGAAGGAAGGCACATGATAAACACATAAACAAGTTAATATACCATTTTAAGACCAGGTAAGTGCTATGAAGAGTCGAAAGCAGAGGGACTGGTGAGCTGCTTTAGCTACAGTGGTGAGAAAGACCTTTTTGAAGAGGTGATAGTTGATTTGATTTCTGTTTGTAGGGGAACTCAGTCTAAGACAATAACTCTAAAGGTCAATGCTAGTAACCCTATATACCCTGAGCAATCAAGGAAAACCTAAAGCCTGAGCCTCAATAACCCTGAAGCTGCCAGGTGCGATGGCTCACGCCTGTAATCCCAGCACTTGGGAGGCCAAGGCAGGTGATCACGAGGTCAGGAGTTCAAAATCAGCCTGACCAAGTAGTGAAACCCCATTTCTACTAAAAATACAATAATTAGCCAGGCATGGTGGTGCATGCCTGTAATCCCAGCTACTCAGGAGGCTGAGGTAGAATTGTTTGAACCCAGGAGGTGGAGGTTGCAGTGAGCCGAGATTGTGCCATTGCACTCCAGCCTGGGCAACAGAGCAAGATTCTGTCTCAAAACACACACACACACACACACACACACACACACACACACACACACAAAACCCTGAAGCTTTCTCAAAGGTTAGCTTCACTGTTCTTATGAGAAAGGTAAAGTCTAGCTTCTCTCAAGGGACCTGGTAGAGCCTTTTTTTTTCTTTTTAGACGGAGTGTTGCTCTGTCACCCAGGCTAGAGTGCTATGGCATGATCTCAGCTCACTGCAACCTCTGCCTCCCAGGTTCAATCCATTCTCCTGCCTCAAACTTCCAAGTAGCTGGTATTACAGGTACACACCACCATGCCCAGCTAATTTTCGTATTTTTAGTAGAGACAGGTTTTAGCCATGTTGGCCAGGCTGGTCTCAAACTCCTGGCCTCAAGTGATATACTCGCATCGGCCTCCCAAAGTGCTGGGATCACAGACGCCCAGCCATGGTAGAGACTTTAAGTTATCACCTGCCTTGGGTTAATCCAGTGGTTCTCATTTTTAGAAGGCCAGGTATTCCAATTCAACCCATAGATCTACAATTACTTTGAAAAGACAGTACTTCTGTGACCAAAAAAAAAAAAAAAAACCTATTTGTTAAAACACTTCACTTACACTCGAAATATAGTTTCCAGAACTAAGTTTAGTTTGGGCACATATGCCATTGTCTGACTTCCTGCATTATATTTGCCTTTAAGGGTATGTTCACTTTCTAGTTCTCATGCATTCAGAGGCTGCCACCAGTTGAGTTCACAGCCCTGTGGGGGCAGTGTTTAAATGACCTCCCATGTTTTCATTAATTCTTAAAAAACCTTACACAAACATTTCTGGTCATATTAGGTTTTGCAAACCTTTGCCCTTGTGCCTTTTTTCTTTCACAAAAACCTAAATTTGGTGCTTAGACTAATTTGACCTCATAATATATCATCTTTTAAATAAATACAAGACTTGACAAGATCCAGAAACTGGTGCTGAAATGGAAGACAGGGATCCTCTCCAGTTTTCTGAGGCCAGGTCAACAGAACTACAATCAAGGGGGAAATAAAATGCTCTATTTTGGGGGGGAATAAACAAACATTCAAGGAGAGTATTCATTTTGGGAGGAATTGATGACCAATATCTCGATGAGTGTTACCTGAATTCATCATCTGCCCAAATCTTTTGTGCTATTTGTCTGAACCCTACTTCATCTTGGGTTAGTCCTGAGGTCACAATTTCTTGGTCATAAACATACAAGAAAACTCAAATGATCAGTAATAAACTAATTAAACATGACTCCAAGATTCAAGGAACTACTCCTTACCCCAACTAATCATGTTCCAACTTGGTTAAGTCCCAAAACAATTGCATCCCTTTAGCTTGCTAGTCTGATGATGAGAACAGTGATAGAAGTTCACTAAAACATGTCAGGCATCTTTGTTCATTCACTTACCCACAGTGAGTGAGGTGAGTGAGCGCTATGTAAATATCAAATGCCCTAGTCGTATTTAATAGAATCAGTTCACTCTAGCTTTAAAAGAAAATAAATGTGTCTTCTGAAGCAATGCTTAAACATATCGCTTTCATTATTTGTTAGGCTTTGAAGGATAATTTGTACAACACAATTGCCAAACCATTTTTTTTACCTTATTATTTCCACAGAACCCACAAGGGGAATTAAATAGATCTGGGTAGTTACATGACTAATTGTCATGGAAAAATAGCAGCTTTTAAAAGACTTTCCTGAGTATTGCAGCACTGTAGAGATGATAAAAGAATGCTTTTTAAAAGTGGGGCAGAGCCAAGATTAATTAATTAAGATACTGGTTCTTGGAACATATAAAGTTTAGCGTATCAGTGGATTCATCCTAGGGCTAGGTTCTTCAGCCCAATCATCTATGAGGTTCAGAGATAAATTCATAGCTCTCAGGAGGATAATGGTTTTGAATAAAGAATGAAAACTGAGAGGAGTAGGGGAAAGATTCTACTCCACCAACCCAGATTGTTTCCTCTTTACCCAATTGGGGTTTAAGTAACAGAAACCAGGCAAGGGAGGGGAAATCAAAAGGGGGGAAGGTCAGAAATTGAAGGCAGACAGGCTGCAAAGGGGCTTGCAGCCTCTCAGGAAGTGGGGAAAGGGATGCAATAGAAGATGACAAATGACAAATAAGAAAGCTCTCTCAGGCCCCCTGTTACAAGCATTGCTGGCCATTGAATACTGCAGTGTCACAGTTTTAATTCTTTTCTTTTCTTTCTTTTTTTTTTTTTTTCTTGAGATGGAGTCTCGCTCTGTTGCCCAGGCTGCAGTGCAATGGCATAATCTCAGCTCACTGCAGCCTCTGCCTCCCAGGTTCAAGCAATTCTCCTGCCTCAGCCTCCCGAGTAGCTGGAACTACAAACACCTGCCACCATGCCCAGCTAATTTTTGTATTTTTAGTAGAGACTGGGTTTTGTCATGTTGGCCAGGTTGGTCTCAAATCCTGACCTCAAGTGATCTGCCCACCTCGTCCTCCAAAGTGCTGGGATTACAGGCGTGAGCCACCGTGCCTGGCCTGAATTGTTGGCTTTCTGCAAGAGTCATCACCCAGAAAATAATACAAACAGCAAAAGTATATCCAAGAGACAAAAGAGTAGGTGTGAGGAGCAGGAATGCTGGGATCAGAGCCGTGGTTGAATTCAGGCTCTGCTCCTTACCAGCTCTGTGCCTCTGTTTCTCCTGCTGTAAAATGGGGCAGTAGCAGGCTTTGCTCCTGGGTTGTGATGAGCATTCAATAAGTTAACACTTGTAAAATGCTTAGAACTGTGCCTGACACACAATGAACACTGATAAGGACAGTGACACCAGCATTCTTTATTCCATGTTATGGTAGTTTAGCAGTTGATAGAAAACAGGAAGCATTTTTGAGGGCTCATAATTTTGTTTGTTTTATTCTTATTTTTATTTTATTTTATTTGATCTTTTTTGAGACAGTCTCATTCTGTCACCCAGGCTGGAGTGCAGTGGTGTGATCATGGCTCACTGCAGCCGCAACCTCCCGGGCTCAAACAATCCTCCAATCTCAGACTGTAGCTGGTACTACAGGCTCATGCTGCTACATCCGGCTAATTTTTGTATTTTTTCTTTTTTTTTTTGTAGAGATGGGGTTTCACCACGTTGCCCAGACTAGCCTTGAACTCCTGGGCTGAAGCCATCGACCCACTTTGTCCTCCCAAAGTGCTGGGATTACAGGTGTGAGTCACTGGGCCTGGCCAGTTTCATTTCTTTCTTTCTAACTATTTCTGTTTATAAAGAGCAATTGGTTATAATATTCCATTTATTTTTATAATTTTTACAATTTCTAGGGGAAATTCTTAACAGAAACTGGAATCAAAAAATTTTTTTCTGAAATGACTTTGGTGTTCAAAAAAGGTGATTCATTCCATCAAGGCCACCCAATATTTGTTTTCCTCAATAGCATGTTTACAACAATGCATTGTAGGTGCTGAGGAATTTTTTTCTCCACTAAGAAACACAGGGCTTTCAAAGAATTCATTTGTGATTTTATGGAAACTTTTCTAATGGATGGTGTTGCTTTTGAAGTTGCCCATATTTATTCTGTGGAAAATATAAGTAACACTTGGCAGGAAAAAGAGCAGGAAAATTCTCAGAAGTAAGCCATAATATTTATATATTTGTCCACGAAAGATATGCACCAATGATCCTAGAATATATAGGAAAATGAGCTTTGCCCTCAAACTCTAAGACCTAATTCCCTTTCAACAACGACATAAAAGACACCACAGGCTTTCCCTTTGTTACAGGATCACCACAAGAATGTGAGTTGAGTGAACTACTTAGTGTCCTCAGCACTATCTTTAGCTTCGAGTCTGGTGGTCCTTGTTGAACCAGACTTCTCTTGTTAACTCAAAATTGTTTTTACAGAATGTAAAATAGTTGTCTTACTATTCATATTTTGGAAAAGATCATTTTAAGTTAATGCTAGTCTTTGAGTTGATTCTGTTTCTTACACTACTTTGCTTTTGTTTAGTTGCTCTGCATTCTTGCAACTTCAATTTGGATACTCTGTAAATGATTTACATTTGATTGATATTATTTCCCCAACAGTATTTCAATGCCAGTTTTTTCCTCAAAAAATATGTTGAATGGAATCATACTGAATTCCGGCAAAGAGACAGAACAAAATAATTTTATCATTACAATGATTTTTACACACTTAACTCTAGGCTACTGGGTTGTTTAAAAGGAAAACTCAGAATAGATTTATCTTCTAAATATAGTTGTCCCTCAGTATCCATGGAGATTGGTTCTAGGACCCCTATTGAATACCAAAATCCATGAATGCTCAAGTACCTTATATAAAATGGTACTGTATTTGCATATAACCTAAGCCCATCCTCCCATATTTTTTCTTTCTTTTTTTTACTTTATCCCTTCCCTTTCCTCTTCTCCTTCCCCTTCCCCTTCCTCTCTTTTTCTTCTCTCTCTCTTTCTTTCTTTTCTTTCTTTCTTTTTTCTTTCTCTCCTTCCTTCCTTCCTTCCCTCCTCCCTCTCTCTCTCTCTCTCGCTCTCTCTCTTCTTTCTTGACAGAATCTCACTCCCTCATCCGGGCTGGAGTGTAGTGGCATGAACTCAGCTCACTGCAACCTCTGCCTCCCATGTTAAAGTGATTCTCATACTCAGCCTCCTGAGTAGCTGGAATTGCAGGCATGCACCACCACACCCAGCTAATTTTTGTATTTTTGGTAGAGATGATGTTTCACCATGTTGGTCCAGCTGGTCTCAAACTGCTGGCCTCAAGTGATCTGCCTGCCTCAATTGCTGGGATTATAGGCGTGTCCTCCTATATACTTTAAATAATCTCCAATTACTTACAATACAAAATACAATGTAAATGATCGAGTAAGTAGTTGTTATACTGTAATGTGTAGTAAATAATAACAAGAAAAATGTCTGTACATGTTTGTTACAGATGAAACCATCCTTTTTAAAATATATTTTTGATCTGTAGTTGATTGAATCCAAAGATGCCAAACCCACAGATACAAAGGCTGTTAATAATCCTTAATGTGTCCCAATTGTTTTTCTGAACATACATATACATATGCACACACAAATATATATACATATATACATATGCATATATATGTATATACACATGTATATACTGCATAGATGTTATAAATATGTCCACCTAGCTTTCTTCTGTATATAATGTATTTTTAATGGTTTTCAATGTGGAATAACTTCTCTTCAGTGAATGATGCCAGGGGGATTAAACACAAGAACTTTAAAAATTTACCCTTGGCTCTCAACAAGAAACATAAATATCAAGTGATCATGCCCAAAGGCCATAAGACATTGAAGCAGGTTTTGCTGCTTTAGCATATTACTTTACAGAAAACATAAAGTCTGCTTGAAAAGCTGGTATAAACACTGCCGAAGAAAGCAAGCTAAGGTGTGTCCACTAGCCAAATGCCCTTCCTCCTAAGGAAAGTGTACTTTCCTACTGGGAGCTGGTGTATACCTATATTTAAAGGTGTACTTTTCTCCAGGCAATTATATTCCTATCCTGTGCCTGTGGCCAAGAGTCTGCTACATGAAACCTAAGAAGCAAGTCACATAGGCTCTGGACACCACAAGTACCCTGGGAATGCTCTTCCAAGGACATGATGAACAGCTTTCCTTGGCTCCCAGGAGTGCAGTTGCATGCAGATCAACACTAACATATTCCTTATAAAGCTCACCATTCTCTTTAGCTTTTTCTTTGTAGAATTCATTTAAATATTCCAAGCTGCATGCTCAGGGTACATGTGGATTGATTTGGACCCTCAATTTAACTGGACACAATCATCAGTGCATATAGCAATAGTCGCACTCAGAGAACATAACTACTAATAAGAATTATAGATGTTGAGTACAATGGACACAAAGAAGGGAACAATGGACACAAGGGGCCTACTTGAGGGTGGGAGGAGGGTGAGAATCAAAAAATTACTCACTGAGTACTATTCTTATTACCTGGGTGTTAAAATAATCTCTACACCAAACCCCGCAACACATTATTTACCCATGTCACAAACCTGCACACATACTCCTGAACATAAAATAAAAACTAGGAAGAAAAAGAAGAAACAGAAAACAAATAGCAAGATGGTAGATTTTAACTTTGCCTCATTAAATGTAATAGTATAAACAACCCCAATAAAAACATATGGATTGTAAGACTGGGAAAAAATTACAGATGTTAAATAGAACTGCAAATACTTTCCCTCTGCAACTATTTGTTATCTACATGATTCTAGAAAATAAAAATATTATGCCTATCTTGCTTCTGGCACAATGAGAAAAGACATAAACTCCACAATGTTACTCCAAACGTTATTCTGAGATCTCAGGTTCACAAGTGGGAAGTAAAGCAGTAGCCCCAAAGGACTGGAGTGGAGTAAGGGCTCAACCTAGAGAAAGGTGCTCAGGAATTCCAGGCTAGTCCTGGAGGGACATGGGTATAAAATGGAATAGAGGAGGTAAGTCTGTTCTTCACTCCAGAATTTACAAAATTCTCATCAGCACAGGAAGACCTGCCTCCACTGGCAAAAGGAGAACTAAATCCCCTCCAGCTATGAAGTGAATAGTTTAAACCATTTTGAGGTTCAAACAAAACAAAACACAATATTTTCTTTTTTGTAGTTGCACAAAAACTTCAAGCTGATTGGAGATTTGGGAGTGTTAATTAGGCACATTCCCCCCATCTAAGTGAGAAAAAGCCTCAAAGAGGTAATGAAAAGTAAAATACCAGAATACCCATTTGACATTAGTTTACAATATGGTGGCCCCAAGACAATACTCTGAAAGCCATTTGCAAGACTTTCCTCATCAGTAAGCACATCAAGCAGCCAAACAACCAGATAAGTTTAGAATAACAGACTTTCAGAAACAGAAGTTATATTGGACCTGGTATAACCCATCTCCTTCAGTTATTGAGGAAACAGGGGCCATGCAAAATATTACTTGGTGAAAGCTTACCCCAAGCTGGATTTAGTCTTTGCATCTTGGATTCAGGTATAAATGGTTTGGTTATTTTGTAACTGGAGTGCTTGAGTCTTCTGACCTGCTGGGTCCTTGAATATCCAAATAAACTAACTCGAGTCTAGTGTTTCTTTCACTTCACTACGTGTGGGCCTGCTCCAGTATTTTTAAGGGTTTCTGGCTGCATCTGTGTCCTAATGGTGGACATTTGTTGCTCCTCACCTGAACTCCCCATCACCACCCATTCTCGGTTGCTTCTCCAGGCTTCTTGCTACCTATGTCCTCAAACCACTTTGTCTACATTGGATGCACATAGTCTCCTCTCCTTTACTGTTAAGGTGCAACTAACAAAAATGCCATACTATGCAACAAAGTCTACCAAAGGTTAAAAAAAAGTGGAGAGTAAAATTGCCACATAGTTCCAGAAATAATTTTAAACTGGACATGAACATCCTCTGGGTTTCCTCAGCTATAGCTTCTGGAGGAATACAGCTTATGGAGGAATCTCTTCTCAATTCTTTTCTCAGGCTTCAGCCTCTCAACGCATAGCCTCTCCCCCTCTTCCCTCCGTTCTAAGACTTCAACTTCATCTCTCTAATGGTGCAAAGCAGGTAGCTCCATCTTCCTCAAACTCCTGATCTGCGACGTAGGTCCAGAGTTGTAATCTTTGCAGAGCGCAAAGGCTCATGAAGTGTTTTCCTAAACCAAAGAGAAGTTATTTTCCTCAATTCTATCTCCTAGCATACACACATAACTGCACTTTTTAAACATAGTACTACTTTTTCTTAGGTCATGTCCATGTTAAATAAAATCAAAATAGAACATCAAAATCTCAATCCAGAGGCCTTCTGCTCAACTTTCAGAGCCATTGGTGGTTTAGTAATTAATTGTGCTCCCTGGTTACCTCTCCAACCCTTTACTTCTTTCACATCTTCACAGCTACTGCCATGGACCAGGCACTCCCACCTCACCCTTTATTGTGGCCACAGCCTTCTAAATGTTTCTCCCCTGATACCAGTCTCTTTCTCTTCCATTCACCAGACCACTAAAGTTTTGTATCAAAAATTAAAACTTAATCATGACATATTCTCAATTAAGTATAACAGGGACCATCACCAGTTCTCAGAAGCATGTGTGGTCTCAGTCAGTCACAATCTAGCCCCAACTTGGCATTTTATTTTCACATCCTTCCATCCTCCCAATAGCATCTTCTATTTTCACACCTTGGCATCTTATTATTATTTTAGAAACAAGGTTTCACCATGTTGCCCAAGCTGGGCTCAGACTCCTTGTCTCAAACAGTCAGCCTCCAGAATAGCTAGGACTACAGACATGTGCCACTGGCTACCTTGGTATCTTAAATAGACCTTTGCCTCTTTTGGGGATGTGACATATAACCTCCCTAAAAACCAAGGCCCAACTTATACATCACTTCTATGAAATCTTCTCTCTTAGTTCTCATAAACTTCAGTGTATGCCATTGTTTTTGCAGTTTCCACATTATGTTGTTAATGTAGATGTGTCTCCCCCAAGTAGACTGCAAAGTAAAAAAGGAACACCAGCTTTAACTCATCTGGGCTTCCTAGTACTCAGCATTCTATTTAACTCTGAATAGGGGCTTGATAAATATTTATTTAATTAAATTCTATAGACCTAGGGCTGCTTAACCATATCAAGAAATAAAGCATATTAAAGACCCTGCGTAAAGCATTTTAAGTTCATTTCAACTTAAATTTCTTCAAAATAATGAAGGAGAGAGTACCTGGATTTATTTCATTCAAAACCAGTGCCAAAAATGTTTGCTAGATAATATTGGGGAAATTGGCTCAATTTATGAAAAAAAATAATTTAGATCACTATACCAAATGATTATGCAAAAGTAACCATGAAATGAATTAGAAATCCTGAAATGAAAATCATCCGTCAAATTAGTAAAATGTAGTAAAAGTGTAAAATGGAAAACAAAGCGGTAATCAGAAATAATGAAATAAAGTACATAAAGATAGATCTATCTTTAAAATAAGAAAAATTGTAATGGAATGAGATCTAGACTATAACAGTATTTATATAAGCTAAAAATCAGAAATATAAAGATAAAAACAACAATGAATGCTTTTTCAGGGACCTTCTTATCGAAGCTACATATTAACCATGTTACAGTGTAAGCCTAAAGCAAGGTACAGAATGAAAAAGAAAATTAGTAAAGTAAAAAAAAAAAAAAAAGAAAGAAAAGAGATTACCCAAATAGATGGTAATAGCAGACCTGGAATGAGGATTTGTAATGGGCACACTCATATCTAAAGACCTGTATTGAACCTGTCAAGGTGGTGGAGTATGAGAGGAAAATAAAAGGAAAAAATAATGAAAATTTTAAATGGGCATGGTAGGTGATGATATATTATGCACTGAGGAGTATAGGTAACTCAGATGTGGATCTTAGGTTTAAATAATGAAATTAAAAGCATAAATAAGGCGATACTCCAGATTGATTGCATAGAGCAACAGGATCGGGGTCTGTGGAGCAGCGGAGCATCTGTCTTCATGGTGTGATGTCTCTTCTGGCATCTGAGGATCCCTTGAGAAGGCAGTGATGGAGAACAGGGCCAAGGGGCAGACAGAAAATCCTAATGCCTGCTCTGCCTGGGACTTGCTGTAGAGCCCAACAGGTCACTCCACTCCCCTGGGCCTGGTTTCCTTATCAGAAAGTCACAGATAACAATCCTGACATGTCACCAGGGAGGGCTGCAAGGGGAGCAAGCAGAAGGGCCTGCACCTCAGAAATTAACCCTTTCCTTCCAAATATGAAATCCATTAAACAAAGTGGGGGACTCCAGCTCCCAGGTGGGCACTGATGCCTGCCCCCCATTGTTAGAAACCTGTAGCCATTGTGTGGGAATTAGGGAGGGGAGAGTACAAAGGAAGAGAAATGGCCCACTCGTTGAATCCACATAGCTGTTGTCTGGCAGCTTTTGTCTTTGGATCTGTTGCAGCTCACTTATCCATGTGTGTTTGGGTGATCTCCAGATTCTAGGGCGTATGGTCAACATAACCTAGACCTTCTGAATTTGACTCCATTTCATCTCTAGAGAATGGGGTTGGAGGAGGGGGTCATGTGATGATAGCCTGAGGCCTACATTTCAAGGGCCTGAAGACAAGGTGGGCTCCATGCAGAAGAGTTGCCCTCAAAATTCCCTTCCTGCTTTGATTAATAAAAAACTGTTAACTGCTTTCATGGGACCAAATGGAAGGTTCACCTGTTTCAACCATCTGCCAACATGAATAGGGAAAATCCTCACTATTTTATATGAAGCAATGGATCTGGGTATATTAAATATTATTGCTATTTTGACACACTTTATAGTTAGTATGTCCTACAGTTTAGACTGAAGGCAAATATTTATAAAATGAGAAAAATTAATTTTTTACAGAACTCTGAAATTACTTATATCCAAAGAGAACTAAAATTGTTTTAATTAGCCATTAATAGTTCAACCTACTGTGTTAAAACTATGAACTTTTCCAGAAGTATTTACTTACACTACAGTTTTATCTTGAGCAATTACTGATAATGTCTTATTTATTAGCTTTCTGCCTGGGCACTTTATACTATTTGCAAGCCATATCTTACTGAGCCATTATAACATGTGGGTATATGTTGAGGACATGTGAGTGACTAATGGAAAAAATCTTGAAGGAGAAAAGAACGTTGGCTGTTGAAATTACTCATGGGATGTGATCAATATGAGTTGGGCCTAGAACCCAAGCCTCAGAGTTGATCTTAGAAACTGAATTGATCTTGTTGCTTTATGATACCAATTAGCCTGTTTATGCAGGACCAAAAACAACAGCAAAAGGTATATTTTTCTTAATGCAAAAATTCCTGATTTTGAGCTAAATATTAAAAAGTGGTGCTCTCTGTATTGGCAGATGTAGGGACAAGTTGCAAATAGTTTGTTAATAGTTTGTTGTAAAGTGGGGTGTGTGTGTGTGTATTGTGATACAAGCTCAACATTGTTCCTGTGCCAAAAAAAAAAAAAAAAAAAGCAAGGAGCCAGGGGTCTAGTTAGAGAATTAGAGAAGAAAAGTCACTTTATCTTGGACCTATTCAGCGGCTTTTTGAAACTTGAGTCATTGGTTTGTGGTTGTCCCATGGGAAAGGGCCAGGAAGTGATAAACACAATAAATGATTAAATCCAAATGGAAAAGCACTGTTCTTTGAGCTATTGGCTGCATAAAGAGGAAAGAGGGTACAAATGTTATCCTACGAACGTGCATACAATACTTGGACAAATCAGTTTCTAGACTAAAAGCGGTTATGTGGTATTCTGTTCATTCTTTCTGTGCACAGCCTCATGATGCCACTTAATGTACACAGTCATGTTCCAACAGCAGAAAACATTTTTATATTGTAAAGCATCAGGGAAAGGAACAGTAGTGATATAAACTGAACTAAATAAATCTGATGGCTCTAGTACCATTGACGTCATCCCTTGCTTACTGTCAGCATAAGGAAATCTAAATCTCCAGATCCCAGCCTACTCAGTTCAACCCGCTGATAAGATGTTACCCTAATCTGGAAGACAAGCATAGAAAGAATTCAGAATTGAAATAGAAGGACCGATCATCTTATTGGACTGGGGTGAATATTTTATGATTATTAGAGGTGTGTCAATTTCTTTAAATATTATTCAGATCCTAAATTTTAATTAATAAAATAAGGATAATAATCCTATTGCTATCTTTGTTTAATGGCTCATCAAAAATGTGCTTTTTAATCTCATACTGTATACAAAAATCAACTCTAAATGGAATTAAACATGACACCAGAAACTATAAAACTACAAGAAGAAAACAGAGGAATGTTTCACAGCATTTGTCTGGGCAAAAATTTTTTGGATACGACTCCAAAAGCAGAAGCAACAAAAGCAAAAATAAACAAATTAAGATTGTGATTTAGCAAATCAGAAAAGCTTCTGCATAACAAAGGAAACAATTAATAGAATGAAGAGACAACCCACAGTCTGGAAGAAAATATTTGCAAACTACACACCTGATAAGAGGTTAATATCCAAAATACCTAGGGAATTCAAAACAACTCAATAGCAAGAAAGCAAATGATCCAATTAAAAACTGGATCTAAATAGACATGGCTCAAAAGAAGACATACGAATGGCCAGCAGATATATGGAAAATGTTCAACATCACTGATCATCAGGGAAATGCAAATTAAAACCACAATGGTATATCCTCACACTTGTTAGAATGGCTATTATCAAAATAACGAAAGATAAGTGTTGACGAGGATATGGAGAAAAAAGAACCCTTGTGCACTGCTGGTAGAAATGTAAAATAATACAGCCACTACAAAAAACTACATGTAAGTTCCTCAGAAAAGTAAAAATAGAATGACCATATAATCTAGTAATCTCACTTCTAATTCCAAAGGAATTGAAATCAATATGTCAAACGGATATCTGCACTTTGATGTTTGTTGCAGCACTATTCACAATAGCTATGATATGGAAGCAACAAGGTGTACGTCATCAGATAAATTGATAAAGAACATGTGGCATATATATGCAATAGAATGTCATACAGCCTTTAAAAAATAGTTAAATCCTGTCATTCATGACATGAACCTGGAAAACATTATGCTAGTAAAATAAGCCAGGTGCAGAAAAACAAATACTACATGATCTCATTTATATGTGGAATCTAAAAAAGTCATAGAAGTAGAGATGGTTATAAGAGTCTGGAGGATGGGGGATGAATGAGGAATGGGAAGATGTTGATTAAAGGGTACAAAGTTTCACTTAGGAGGAATAAGCTTTAGTGACGTACTGCACATAATGGTGACTCTAATAAATAACAATGCATTACATAGGTCAAAATTGCTAAGAAAGCATATTTTAAATATTTTCACCACAAAATAGTATGTGACATGATGGATCTGTTCATAAGCCTAATTTAACAATTCCAACATTGTAAACATATCAAAACATCACATTTTACCCCATAAATACATACAATTATTATATTTCAGTTAAAAATAAAATTTAAAACACTGTGTTTAAAAAATTGTTTTAGAGACGAGGTTGCCCAGGCAATCTATGTTGCCCACGCAAATTCCTGGGCTCAAGTGATTCTCCCACGTCAGCCTCCTGAGTAGCTGGAATCACAGGCATGCACCACCAAAATTTAAAATGCTCGGCTCCAAAATTTAAAATGCTTTGCTCCAAACTTTTAAACACTTTTCAAAAGAAATATACTCTTGAATATAAGAACCATATTTTTCTACAATATATGATATATTATATGTAAGATATTAAACATTGATAAAATAGCTAGCATTTATTGAGTATCTATGAAGTATTAATGGGTTTATTCATCTGTTTCCTCAATCTAAGAAACATTAAATGAGCAAGGCAATTTTATTTTCTTTTTATTTTTTAATCTCTGAACTTTTTATTGTCCTCCTTCTCCCCAGAGGGTACCCTGCTTCTGCTGGCTTCATGTCTCAGAACTTTGGTGTCATTGGTCTCAGAAACTCCTTTGCCATCCACTCTCCAGCAGGTGGTGGTCTTTTGGATGGTTTGCATGGAGTTGCTGCTGTCCAGAGCATCACCAAGATTGAAGTCCTCGCCATCTTCCAGCAGGCAGCAGCAGGTGGTGATCTCATCCTCCAGCTTGACCTTGATATTCAGCAGGGCCTTGTACTCCTGGGCCTGGTGCTGTGCCCTCTGCCCAGGTCTGTGCCAGCTCTAACTCCAGGTGCAGCAGGATCCTGTTGAGCTGCTCCATCTGCAGGGCATAACAGACCTCCACCTCCCTCAGGCTATTCTCCAAGCTGGCCTTCAGATTTCTCATGGAGTCCAGCTCAGTCACCAAGGACTGGACTGTACATCTCAGTTCCATGAGCGTCATCTCAGCAGCTCCAACCTCAGCGGACTGCGTGGTGACCACTGCGATGCTCTCCTCAATCTGCTGAGACCAGTACTTGTCCAGCTTCTTCTTGGTTCTTCCGAGGCAGCTCATGGTATTGGGCCCAGATGTCTGCCATGATCTTGGCAAGGTCCTGAGATTTGGGGACATCTACCTCCACGGTCAACCCAGAGCTGGCAATCTGGGCGTGTAGGCCTTTTACTTCCTGTTCATGGTTCTTCTTCATGAAGAGCAGTTCCCCCTTCAGAGCCTCGATCTCTGTCTCCAGCTGCAGCCGAATGACACTGGCATCATCAATGACCTTGCGAAGCCCATGGATGTCACTCTCCATAGACTGGCGCATGGCCAGCTCTGTCTTATATTTGACTCTAAAGTCATCATCAGTAAGATGGTCATTGTCGATCTGCAGAACAATGCGGGCATTGTCCACAGTGTTTGCAAAGATCTGAGCCCTCAGGTCCTCAATGGTCTTGAAGTAATGGCTCCAGTCTCTGACCTGGGGTCCCTTCTTCTCCAGGTGCTCCCGGATTTTGCTCTCCAGCTTCTGGTTCTCCATCTCCAGGCTCCTCACTCAGTCCAGGTAGGAGAGGCCAGGCAGTTGTTCAGGCTTTGCATGGTTTCCTTCTCGTTCTGGATGCCTCCCGTTCTTGCCAGACCCCTGGCCATCCCTGTGGCCAGGCCCTGGGACCCCATGCTGCCCCGGAAGCTGTTGGAGCAGGACAGGGACATCTGGGAACCAGAGCCCTCGGCACCTGCATAGACGCTGGCCGTACTTCTGACCAGCCAGACACCATAGCTGGGCACCTGGATAGAGCCCAGGAACCGGTAGTTGGTGGAGATGTGGAGTGAGTGGTGAAGTTCATGCTGTCTGGGGAGGAGAGTGAGAGACAGGACTCAGGCTTTGCCAACAACCTGATTTTATTTTTACAATCTGCCAGCTGAGTGAGGTCTCCAACATAACTGCCTACAGAGGTGGTGCCCCTCTTAGCCTTATGCTTTCATTGCTTAAAATATATGAAAGCCCTTTATCCAAAGAGTTTCCAATGCCATTTGAAAAGGAAATAATGCTTGTTTCTTTACTTTAAAGCTACATATTATTTTTGTTTAAAATACATATTTTTGTCTTCTAATCATCTTCCTTATCAGGGTCAATTCAAGAGGTTTTTATCTGAGTCAAAAAATTAAACACATTCTCAAAAGAAGAATCACTGTGGCACTAAGCATAATTCTGCAAGAGGGTACCATAATTTTAATGCTCCCAAGTTTTTGTTGAAGGGAAAATTTGTTCTTCTTTTATGGGAATAGGTTCTGGTGAGATTGCATTAAAAAAAATACCAACCACAGTGCTTTACAAGATAGATTTTTTACTCCCTACTTACCCTCCTCACTCTCATTTGGGGTTTGTATTGGCTCGTTCTCACAGTGCTATGAAGAACTGCCTGAAACTGTGTAGTTTATAAAGAAAAGAAGTTTAATTGACTCACAGTTGCATAGGCTGTACAGGAAGCATGGCTGGGAGGGCCTCGGGAAATTTACAATCATGACAGAAGGCCAAAGGGAAGCAAGCACGTCTTCACATGGTGGCAGGAGAGAGAGAGGAAGTGAAGGCGGAAGTGCTACACACTTTTAAACAACCAGATCTCATGAGAATGCAACTCACTATTACCAGAACAGCAAAGGGGAAATTCACTGCCATGATTTAATCACCTCCTACCAGGCTCCTCCTCCAACATGTGGGGATTACAATTTGACATGAGATTTGGGTGGTGGAGACACAGAGCCAAACCATATCAGCGTTCTTATTTTCCATTTCACTGAAAACAACAGAAGACTTTGTCTTTATCATTTCAGCACTATACCTATGCTATGTACTCTCCCTTCCAGTCTTTCCTTCTGGAAGAGCTATTCACACTCCAATCCATTGGTTCTCATTATCTTTTAAATCTCTGTGCATCTGTAGCTATCTGTCTTTATATTCCTAGTGGTATTGATGTTTTGTTTTCTCCTTCTATATTTTATGAGTTTTGTCAGTTGCTTGTCACTACTGTTAGTCTTTTAAAGTAAATAACTTGGCTTTTATTTTAATCTGCTTTCTTATATACTTTCATTTATGTTCTTAACTTTATTGTTCTCATTCTTCTACATTCTTTAAGTGTATATTCAGTGTTTCTTTTCTGAGGTCTTAATGTGGAAGTTTAATTTATTTTTAGCCTTCTTTCTAATATAAGCATTTGAGTCTATAAACTTCCTGTCAAATACCACTGATATGGTTTGGCTGTGTCCCTACCCATATCTCATCTTGAATTGTAGCTCCTATAATCCCCACATGCCATGGGAGGGACCGAGTGGAAGATAATTGAATTATGGGGTAGGCTTTCCCATGCTCTTCTCATGATGGTGAATAAGTCTCATGAGATCTGATGGTTTTACAAATGAGAGTTCCCCTGAAGATGCTCTCTCTCTTGTCTGCCACCATATAAGATGCGCCTTTGCTCTTCCTTCACTTTCTGCCATAATTGTGAGGCCTGCCCCCAGCTATGTGGAACTATGAGTCCACTAAACTTCTTTTTCTTTATAAATTACCCAGTCTCAGGTATGTCTTTATTAGCAGCGTAAGAACAGAGCAGACTAATACAACCACTTCAGTTGCACCCCTAAAATTTGATTGTAGCATTTTTTAATTTTTAGAGACAGGGTCTCACTATGTTTTTGCCCAGGCTGGCCTCAAAATTCTGGACTCAAGTGATCTTCCTGCCTCAGCCTCCCAAGTAGCTGGGACTACAGGCACATGCCACCCTGCCCAGCATTATTTTAAATATTTTTAAAGTATAAGTGTTTTCTAATTTCCATTGTTATCTCTTATGTGAACTATTTTTTAATTTGCTTTTTTTTAATTTCCAGAAGTGTGAAGTACATTTTGTTTTCTATTGTTTTGTTTGTTCTTGTTTTCCAGTGTAGTTGTGATCAGAGGGAATGAACTGTATGGTAATGGGTTTTTTTTTTTGACATTTTTGAGATTATTTTAGGTTCCACTATACAGTCAGATTTTGTAAAGTTCCAGGTATGCTTGAAAAACATATTATGTATTCTCCAGTTGTTTTCTGTAATGTGTGTGTACATAAATTACATACTAAAACTCTTAGTAATATATTTATATATTACTCTTAATTATATATTTTGCCTTAAGGTCTATTTTGTCTAATAGTACCACAAATATACCAACTGTCTTTTGATTAACATTTATCTGGTATGACTTTTCCAGTCATTTCACTTTCAACATTTCTGTGCTCCTTTATTTCAGATATGTTTCTTGTCAACAATACAATTTACAAGAAGTTTTTGTTAAAAAACATTCAGGCTATGATCATTGCTTTTGAACTAGAGAGTTTTGTTGCAATTGTTGTGATTACAAAACCGCTTGGTTTCATTTTTTCCAACTTATTTTATGTTTTGCCTTAGTTCCAGTTTTTGTTTTTCTTTTCTCTCTTCCCTCTTTATTCCTGCTGTCCTTTGGATTGTTTAAAACTCCTCCCTATTTTATTTTTTTCCTCTTCTAGGGTCTGATGCCTGTTCCTGCCAGATTGCTGGGCACTGCCCTGCAGTGTGATGAGGCATTAGGGATCTACACATATATGCCACTGTTTCTCTTTCCTTGAGTTTTCCTCCAGCAGGTCTGGGGTATGTCTGTATGTCTGACTGAACAGTTGCTCTTATCTGCGTAACAGTTATTCTAGGTAGTTGGAGAAATATCTGACTTCAATTTGTTTTCATTCAGATGGATAATTATTCCCAATCTAGTCTCTTCTTCAGGATATTACAACTGCCACGAATGCTGTCTGCTAGTATATTCCCTAGACTTTTCAGTAGGCAAAGTCTATTTCATATTAGTAGTTTCATTAAACTGATGAAGCAAAAGTATTTCTAATTGTATAGACTCAGTAAATGTCGATTGCTTTCATGGGGTACAGAAGTGTAAGAAGTCTCCTACACTTAGCCAGTGGAAACTCCATTTGAGAAGAAGCATTTCATGCCCAAAACAAGAGTGAACAAGAGAAAGGTCAAGGATTAAGCATGATTAACGGCTAAGCTGGTGGTAGAAGGCTGTGCTGTAGATGTTCAGAAAGAAGCATTGGGAGATGGAGTTGCAGGAGTGGTTTGGTGGGAGAGGAGAAGCTGAGCCTGATGAGTAGCACTTGGAAAATAGAAAGTATATCCACTGCATAACATACCATTTTTGTAATAGCTATTAATATTTATCTGTCTATCATGGCTTACTCCACAGTGGTTCTCAGACTTTGATGTGCATATGAATGATCTGGGAGTCTTGTTAAAGGGCAGATTCTGGTTCACCAAGTCTAGGGGTGAGACTTGAGATTCTGCATTTCTACAAGGTGATGCTGATTCTGGGGATGCTGATACAAAGATGACAGTCTATGAGGCAAGGTAAACAATTATTAGTTCTTTGAGGCAGGGACTATGTTTCATTCACCTTTGCATTCCCAAAACCTAGTGCACTTCTTGGCACATAGTAGGCTCCATAAATGCAAAACGAACTTATGAATGAATGAGGATTATAAGGATGAAAAATATCATTCCAGATGAAGGATGTATCTAGAAGGACAATGGGAAAGGATAATGTTGATGCCTGGAGGACAAAGTATTAGTCCGATAGGAATAGAGAACTCGGTAGATTAGGAACAAATTATGATGCTCCATGAAAACCAATCCTAGAATTTTATATTTGAAAAGTCTTAAAATATAGAATCGAGTAGAGTCTTTGGACAGAGGGACAGGAGAGATGAGAGATAGATTTTAAAGAGACAGATTTTAAAGATGAATTTTTCATTAAAGCATAAAACTTAGAGATTTTTTTCTACAAATAACTGCAATAATTGCATATCAAATACTGATATTATTCAATTACAGGATTTTCTGTAGGATGAGTGCTCAGCTGACTCATACTTTTTTGTATGTCTGCAGGGCTGGTCTAAACATACTGTAGCCCTATGCTCTCTTATTTTCGAAGTCTCTCTTCCACATTATATAAAATATATTAGGCTGGGCACGGTGGCTCACCGCCTGTAATCCCAACACTTTGGGAGGCTGAGGTGGGTGGATCACCTGAGGTCGGGAGTTTGCGACCAGCCTGGCAAACATATGAAACCCCATCTCTACTAAAAATACAAAAATTAGCCAGCTGTGGTGGCATGTGCCTGTGGTGCCAGCTACTTGGGAGGCTGAGCAGGAGAATCACTTGAACCCGTGAGGCAGAGGTTGCAGTTAGCCCGAGATTGCACCACTGCACTCCAGCCTGGGTGACAGAGTGAGACTCCGTCTGAAATAAATAAATAAATAAAAACATATTAAAACAAACCATTATCCCACAGGAAATATAATTCATTATTGTAAAAAAAATAGTTCAGGATTTTACAATTGTGTTGTATAACATTTGGCTGTAAGTAACTTTTGACTTTTGAATTGGTTATAATTTCTCAGCAGTCACTACACATATACACCAACTCTCACAAAAGTGAGAAAATACAACTTACATATGGTTTTAAATGTATTGAAATGTTTATAGATATTAAATTTATTAATTAGGGAAGTTGACATAATGTTAGATTTTGTATACATTTACTTAAATATTTATTTATTTTCTATTTTACAGTTCTCACTGTATTTTTGAGCCCATAAATTTGATTTCAAGTCTTGAAGGTTTTTAAGTCCCTGAAAAGCACCAAAGCCTTGATCAGATGCTCACAGTGCTTAATGGGCATCTCCTACCTCCATCTCCTGCCTCCTCTGATCCTGCATCAGGAATATGACCAGTCACTTTTATAACCTTAGGAACAATTGGCAAATATGATCACTATATTGTGGAAGAGAAATCAGTCTAATGTGATATTGCTATAATAGTAAATGTGCCATTTGGAGCCAAAACATCAAGTAGGAAGTTGCTTCTCATTTCTGCAGTGTTGGTACACCCCCTTTTCATTGGAAGTGATCTTTGCTGCCCCAAGTTCTCTCTTATGTAAGACTTCTTAAATTAGACACTAATTGACGTGATTTTTTTTTTTTTTTAAAGTTACTTAAAGTATGAAGCAAAACAAGCTATTATTTAGCTTAATCTGGTCTATGGAATTCATCAGCTCTTAATAATCTGTACCACACAAAGTTTGCTAAAGGTTGAGACTTCCAAATGGTGGAATAGTAGAGAATTGTCAAATCATTTACATTTGCCTTTAGATGTTATTTTAGTCTTATATTAGATATCCTGGGGAATTAACAGTGCTTTAAAGTAATGGAATCCTCTTATTACGATATTATGGCATTCCCTGGTATGCTTTCTCTCCAAGCACCTTTCTAATATCAGAAAACCAACAACAACAGAAAACAGAATGTGGGCTCCCTAAATGGTGAAGAGCATGAATGAAAAAAGTTTTTGAGAGCCTACTACATGCCTGACACCTTCACTGCATCCTCTCACTTAATTTTCAGAGCAATTATACGTGGTCAACATTGCCATCAGGGCAAAGGAATAGTCTGAGGTCAAATAGCTGAAATAGGCTTTAAACCAAAGTCATGTCTTTGCACATCATCTCTGGAAATGTCTTTTTTTGTGGGGGCAGGGGTTCATACCATCCCTAGGGCACAAGAAGTAATTATGTTGATAATCACTTAATATTTTGGTTTATAGCCTCTAGATAGACTCGAAGTTCCCACGTATATTGACTGACTGATACATAAAGTTGATGGAAATGTCAATATGGCCTCAAATAATTGAAATCTGATTTTATTATTGGCCTCTAACACTATGAGGTATTAATTTTGTTTTCTCTCCCCATTTCCATGAGTGTTCAACTTTCTTACAGAGTAAATCTGCTTGTCTTTTTCCTGTTATGAATTATTATTTGTGCAATAATTTTATTAGACAGCCACTAATTTATTTGCCATTAGTTAAATACATTATTGTAATATGCATGATTTCTTAAAATAGGAGCTAGAGTTATTTTTACTCAAATAATTCCTCCTTAGAAGCATCATTTACAAAAGTCTATTTTAGGCATGTCATTTGAACTTAATTTTGATCTGTGTATCACTAGTCTTCTATTTATAGCCAGGGGGATTCACATTCCCACGTCCCTTTGACCTATTATTCTTGACATCTAATTCCTTCACTGAAAGCTAATTTGAATATAAATTAAAGTATTTAATTTGAGCCCAAATTACTTAAGTGAGTGATGTGGTCTGTGTTCAGTAAGAATCTGAGCATTTTTTTAATTGAAAGCTGACTTTATTAACTTATAATTATACTTTGTGTATTAATAAATATCATGTTAGTCTTGTGTGATATATAAAAGCTGAGAAAAGCAATTGCTCTATTGGGGCAGCTAGGTAAACCTTCAAAGGGTTACCAAGTATCTTCTGAGCATGTGTGGAAAGATTAGGTATCAGAGGAAAGTTACATAGAAGTTATTTAACAAAGATAGGAGAAACCTAGATAGAGCAGTCTCTGCTAGCTGCCTATTCAGTACCCTTTCCCAGTCTGTCTTGGAGTGTGGATTGGCCATGTGACACTAAGATGATCAGTATGACATAAGCCAAAGCTTTCAGGAGATTCTGAAAAAGCTTTTGCTCTCCTGATAGAAGCGAACAGCTGGCATGGGCTATGTCTCTTCTCACTACCTTGAATGTGAACATGAAGTCTGAAAACTGTAGGATCAAGTTTTATGGCCATTCATCAACAAGCCTCAAGGAAAAGCAAGAGTATTAGAGTCACGCTAGGCTTGATATCATGGTGCCACAAAACCAATGCTAGCAGCCGTCTACCTCCTCTAGATTCTTAATGCATGAGAACAAATCCTGATAAGACACTGTTAGCTGGTATTCTGTTACATGCAGCTGAATGCATTCCTAATACCATATTTGTGAACTTTCCTTCTACGACATTGCCACTCAAAGTATGGTCCTTGAACCAGCAGCTTCAATGTCACCTGGAACCTTGTTAGAAATACAGAATCTGACACCTAACCTTAGACTCCCTGAATCAGAAAAATCTACATTTCAATGAGATCCCCCAAGTGATTTGTATGCATGTTAAAATTTGAAAATCATAGTTCTAAAACATTATGGAAACAGAGAAAAATATACTCTATGTACACATATATAGAATAACGTAATTTTCCACACCTGTAATTACAGGAAAAAAGGGGGAAACAGGGGGCTCAATTTTAAACATTTGTTTGTATATCACCTTCTATATGGCAGGCATTTATACATATATGTATTAATTCTAGCTTATGTTTGTTATTTCCTTTAAACCTCAGATATGAAGCATTTACTTTATCCATCAAGCACACTGTATAGGTGAGGAAGTGTGGCTTTAAAACATGAAGTGATTCCTAGAGCCATTCAAGCAGAGCTGCTTTTCAAACCCAGCTCTTGCTGACTTCAAAGCCCACCTCTTTCTGGTCTATTACAAGGACTTTCTAGCTACATGTTGAAAGAAAGTGGAAAGTGAATAAGACTTTTGAAAGGAGGGAGCTATGCTTAATGGTGAAGGACCAAGAGAATGAACTGCTAAAGTCTGTATCTCTGGGAAGAATTTAAGAGATTAGGGAGATCAAAGTCCCAGTGGGGGTGGGAAGAGAACAAGATAGGAAAATATGGGGGAGAAGGGAGTTTACATTTTGAATGGCAAATTACAGGCACATACTTAATTCAGATGAAAAACTAAAGCTGTTAAGGATAAAGAAGCAACCAGTAACATTATGAAATTGGCTTGCTTCAGAAATCCCAGCCAGAACTATAAACTCACGCAGTTGTTTTCTGGCATGAAGTCTGGGAGATCATTTCTTATCTGAAACACTCATTTTTGTTCATATTTGTAGGCAGTTCTGCTGACTGTTGTTGGCTTAGCATAGCACCTCTGGTCAGGGGGCCTCAATTGGGCAAATCTGAACTGCCCCGAAATGGTGTTGATTCACATAACCTGTGAAAACATGAACTCAAATTAACAAGCATTAGGGCATATCTATATTTTTCCTTTATTTAGAATGATTATGTTCAGTGGAAGGGATTGTGAGGGAACATCTGGGTACAGATGTAGCGGACAGTCACCAACACTGTATGGATCAAGGGCAGACCCCAACATTCCCCTGCCTTTTTCTGAAAAACCTGGCTCCTTCAGCAACCTCATCATTAGCAAGAGCCAAAAGAGAAACCTGCCGACGTACACTAAGTAGCTGTTAACTTGCCTCGGACTTCTCACTTTTGTTTTGAATCAAGTGTCTCCATTCTTAGAGATCCCCCCCTAATTAATTTAGCAAACTAAGTTGAAGAGTTATCCCGAGAAAAGCGCCACTCAATAAATGTTTTATAAAAGTAAGAAGAGGAGAGAAGGCCAAAAGCCTATTCTTTCCCTTAGTGCATGAGTGTTTATTAAGCAAAAAGCAATGTAACTTTCTAAATCTCTGTTTTGATAGTGATATTTCCTTGCTTTAAAAAAATGATCAGGCCAGGCACGGTGGCTCATGGCTGTAATCCCAGCACTTTGGGAGGCCGAGGCAGGCAGATTTGAGGCCAAAAGTTTGAGACCAGCCTGGCCAACATGGTGAAACCCCATCTCTACTAAAATTCCAAAAATTAGCTAGTGCAGTGGCACACGCCTGTAGTCCAAGCTACTTGGGAGGCTGAGGCAGGAGAATCGCCTGAACCCAGAAGGTGGAGGTTGCAGTGAGCCAGATAGCACCACTGCACTCCAGCTTGGGTGACAGAGCGAGACTCCATCTCAAATAAATAAATAATCAAAATTTGTCCCTAGCCCTAATCATTGTCTTTCTCTTGATCTTATTTCATTATTTTTACCACAATTGTTATTATCTTGAATGATCTTATTTATTTATTTATTTGAGACAGGGTCTTGCTCTGTTGCGCAGGCTGTAATGTATTGGCATGATCTCAGTTCACTGCAACCTCTACCTCCTAGGCTCAAGGGATCCTCTCACCTTAGCCTCCTGAGTAGCCAGGACTAGAGGTGTGTGCTCCCACACTAGGCAATTTTTTAAAATTTTTTCATAGAGATGGGGGGTCTCATTATATTACCCAGGCTCATCTTCAACTCCTGGGCTCAAGCAATCCTCCTCCTTGGCCTCCCAAAGTGCTTGGATTACAGATGTGAGTCACCACACCCGGCCTGAATGATCTTGTTAATTTGTTTTTTGGTTTATTTTGTCTCCCTCCCTCCTACAGTGAAGGTTCCAGAGCAGCAGGGACGTTGAGTGTCTTAATCATCACTGAATTATCCGTTCTTGGGACGGTGCCTGACACTCCATAAACACCTGGTGATGAATCAATTATCTAACAGAGAGAAGATAAACTCCAAATTCTTACTCATTCTCACATGCAACATCTTCTATGGGCTGAACCCAACTTCAGTTTTCCGGGCTTGCTGGTCCTCTCCTTTAGTTTTTAATGCCAGCCACATTCACCTTGTCATTGACTCTCAATAGGGGGACCTCTTCACCATTAAGGTTTCTTAGTGAGGACTGATCTTCTTCCCCCTCTGCCCACCCAAATGCTGTCCCATGGCCTCTTGATGTCTTTCCCCCTTCTCTGTGAAGCCACACAAATTACTCTGTCCATGTGCACCTTGTCTCTGCCCCCTTTGGTGTCTGGAGACCCTATGTGCCCAGCAATCAACTATGATGTGCCTGCATTCTCCTTCTCCTCTCTATATTGCTTTATTTCAGATTATAGATTTGTTATTTACATTTTCATGTGTTTCTACATACAATATATACTAAGCAACCATTTTTTTTTGTCTTTGCTTTTCAGATAACAAGTTTGCACAGGAATGTTCATATAATAGACTTTTAAAAGACACTAATGGAATAACAGATAAGAATTAACTAATTGACACCTAGACGGTACAGTGATAAAATCCTGAAGAGGAAGTACCCTGTGAGCTGGGAGAACAACATTAAGAGAAGCAATAAAAGAGGAACTGTCTTATGATTGGTGTTGCCCTGTAACCAGGGAAAGAAAATAGATTCACTTTCAAGGGGTAAGTTGAAGAATAAACACTTCTCAAAAACAACACCCTGTGCCATGAATGGAAAAGTAGCAAAATTAATTTCCTTGAAAAATCATGCTTGATTTTTAAATGGGATGATTTTGATATTTTACAATATCACTAGGCATATTTTCCTTTTTTGATTATTTATTTATTTATTGGGAGGGAGTCTCATCTTGTCTCCTAGGCTGGAGTGCAGTGGCACAATCTTGGCTCACTGCAACCTCTGCCTCTGAGGTTCAAGTGATTCTCCTCCTCAGCCTCCCAAGTAGCTGGGATTACAGGCATCCACCACCGCACCCAGCTAATTTTTGTATTTTCAGTAGAGATGGGGTTTCACCATGTGAGCCAAGCTGGTCTCAAATTCTGGACCTCAGGTGATCTGCCCACCTTGGCCTCCCAAAGTGCTGGGATTACAGGCATGAGCCACTGTAGCTAGCCAGACATTTTAAGTCATACATGACATGTTTGGCCCTCAAGACTTCCCAGTGTATAATACATGCAAAGCAATGAACAGACACAGGATTGGCAAAGATTCATCTATTATGTCATCTCCCTCACTGTCTCATTGGGAAATGTATTTTATTACAGATAATAATCTCAGAAACCAGTTTTTGCTTGGACAAATCAATAGCTACCTAAAAAAACAACTGTTCTTCCTGGAATATTGTTTAATTTAATACTAGCCCCCACATTTTATCTTTTTCTGCATAGCAAAATAGAATTTCTAAGTGTGTAAATGATACAAAGTCAGTACTTTTTATGAGATGAATAGAATGAGACTCATATGCTAATTTATAATATCTTGGGTTGTTTTCAAAGTTGATGTGTATATCTCAACCTCACTGCAATGCATGAATGTATGAAAAACTGTTCCCCTGGTTTAAAAACATCCAGAATTTGTGATGAATTCCATTCTTTTGCATATGTTGAGGAGTGATTTACTTCCAATTATGTGGTCACTTTTAGAGTAGGTGTGATGTGGTGCTGAGAAGAATGTATATTCTGTGGATTTGGGGTGGAGAGTTCTGTAGATGTCTATTAGGTCTGCTTTGTCCAGATCTGCATTCAAGTCCTGGATATCCTTGTTGATTTTCTGTCTCATTGATCTGTCTAATGTTGACAGTGAAGTGTTAAAATCTCCCACTATCATTGTGTGGAAGTGTATGTCTCTTGTAGGTCGTTAAGAACTTGCTTTATGTATCTGGGTGCTCCTGTATTGGGTGCATTGATCATTTTACTATTATGCAATGCCCTTCTTTGTCTCCTTTGATCTTTGTTGGTTTAAAGCTCATTTTATCAGAGACTAGGATTGCAACCCCTGCTTTATATTTTGCTCTCCATTTGCTCAGTAAATCTTCTTCCATCCCTTTATTTTGAGTCTATGTGTGTCTTTGCACATGAGATGGGTCTCCTGAATACAGCACACTGATGAATCTTGACTTCTCTCAGACCACAGTGAAATCAAATAGGAACTCAGGATTAGAAACTCACTCAAAACCACACAACTACATGGAAACTGAACCACTTGCTCCTGAGTGACATCTGGATAAACAGTGAAATGAAGGCAGAAATAAAGATGTTCTTCGAAATCGATGAGAATGAAGATACAATGTACAGAATCTCTGGGACACCTTTAAAGCAGTGTCTGGAGGGAAATTTATAGCAACAAATGCCCACATGAGAAGCAAGGGAAGATCTAAAATCAACACCCTATTATCAAAATGGAAAGAGCTAGAGGAGCAAGATCAAAAAAATTCAAAAGCTAGCAGAAGACGAGAAATAACTAAGCTCAGAGCAGAACTGAAGGAGACAGAGACACAAAAAAACCCTTCAAAAAAATCAATAAATCCAGGAGCTGGTTTATTGAAAAGATGAACAAAATAGGCTGCTAGCAAGACTAATAAAGAAGAGAGAAGAGAATTAAATAGATGCAATAAAAAATGATAAAGGGGATATCACCACTGATACCACAGAGTACAAATTACCATCAGAGATTAGTACAAACAACTCTATGCATATAAACCAGTAAACCTGAAGAAATGAATAAATTCCTGGACACTTACACCCTCCCAGATGAAACCAGGAAGAAGTTGAATCCCTGAATAGACCAATAACAAGGTCTGAAGTTGAAACAGCAATTAATAACCTACCAACCAAAAAAAAGTCCAGACAGGTTATAGCAGAATTCTACCCGAGGTACAAGAGAGGAGCTGGTACTACTCCTTCTGAAACTATTCCAAAAAATACAAAAGAGGGTATCCTCCCTAACTAATTTTATGAGACTAACATCATCCTGATACTAAAACCTGGCACAGACACAAATAAAAAATAAAACTTCAGGCCAATATCCATAATGAACATTTGATGCAAAAATCTTCAACAAAATACTGGCAAACTAAACGTAACAGCACATCAAAAAGCTTATCCATCACGATGAAGTAGGCTGCATCCACAGGGATGCAAGGCTGGTTCAACATACACAAGTCTATAAACGTAATTCACCACATAAACAGAACCAAAGACAAAAACCACATGATTATCTCAATAGATGCAGAGAGAGGCCTTTGACAAAATTCGACAGCACTTTATGCTAAAAACCCTCAATAAACTAGGTATCGATGGTACGTTACTCAAAATAATGAAAGCTATTTATGACAAACCCACAGCCAATATCATACTGAATGGGCAGAAAACTGCAAGCATTCCCTTTGAAAACTGGCACTAGACAAGGATGCCCTCTCTACCACTCTTATTCAATTGGAAGTTCTAACCAGAGCAATGGGCAAGAAAAAGAAATAAAGGGTATTCAGTTAAGAAAACAGGGAAGTCAAATTGCCTCTATTTGCAGATGACATGATTGTATATTTAGAAGACCCCATCATCTCAGCCCAAAATCTCCTTAAGCTGATAAGCAACTTCAGGAAAGTCTCAGGATATAAAATCAATGTGCAGAAATCACAGGCATTCCTAACACCAGATAAGAGAGCCAAATCAAGAACGAACTCCCATTCACAATTGCTACAAAGAGAATAAAGTCTCTAAGATACAACTGACAAAAAAAGGATGTGAAGGACTTCTTCAAGGAGAACTACAAACCACTGCTCAAGAAAATAAGAGAGGACACCAACAGAAAAACATTCCATGCTCCTGGTTAGGAAGAATCAATATTGTGGAAAATGGCCAGTACTGCCCAAAGTAATTTATAAATTCAGTGCTATCCCCATGAAGCTACCATTGACCTTCTTCACAGAACCAGATAAAAACCACTTTAAACTTTGCTATGGAACCAAAGAGAGCTTCGCATAGCCAACACAATCCTAAGCAAAATGAACAAAGACTGGAGACATCATGCTACCTGACTTCAAACTATACTACAAGACTACGATAATAAAACAAGCATGGTACTGGTATCAAAACAGCATGGTACTGGTACCAAAACAAGAGATATAGACCAATGGAACAGACAGAGGCTTGGGAGTAACGCCACACATCTATAACCATCTGATCTTGACAAACCTGACAAAAACAAGCAATGGGGAAAGGATTCCCCTGTTTAATAAATGGTGTTGGGAAAACTGGCTAGCCATGTGCAGAAAGCTAAAACTGGACCCCCTTCCTTACTCCTTACACTAAGATTAGCTCCAGATGGATTAAAGATCTGGAAAATAAGACCTAACACCATAAAAACCCTAGAAGAAAACCTAGGCAAAACCATTAAGGACATAGACATAGGCAAGGACTTCATGACTAAAACACCAAAAGCAATGGCAACAAAAGCCAAAATAGACAAATGGGATCTAATTAAACTTAAGAGCTTCTGCACAGCAAAATAAACAATCATCAGAGTGAACCAGCAACCAACAGAATGGGAAAAAATTTTGTAATCTACCCATCTGACAAAGAGCTAATATCCACAATCTACAAAGAACTAAAACAGATTTACAAAGAAAAACAAACCCATTTAAAAGTAGGCCAAAGATATGAACACTTTGGAAAGAGGAGACACTTTATGAGGCCAACAAACATATGAAAAAGGCTCATCATCACTGATGATTAGAGAAATGCAAATGAAAACAACATTAGAGATACCATCTCATGCCAGTTAGAATGGCGATCATTAAAAAGTCAGAAGACAACAGATGCTGGAGAGGATATGGAGAAATAGGAACACTTTTACACTGTTGGTGGGAGTGTAAATTAATTCAACCATTGTGGAAGACAGTGTGGCAATTCCTCGAGGATCTAGAAATAGAAATTTCATTTGACCCAGCAATCCCATTACTGGGTATATACCCAAAGGATTATAAGTCATTCTATTATAAAGACACATGCACACGTATGTTCATTGCTGCACTTTCTACAATAGCAAAGACCTGGAACCAACCTAAATGACCATCAATGATGATAGACTTGGACAAAGAAAATGTGGCACATACACACCAAGGAATACTATGCAGCCATCAAAAACGATGAGTTCGTGTCCTTTGTAGGGACATGGATGAATCTGGAAACCATCATTCTCAGCAAACTGACACAAGAACAAAACCAACGCCACATGTTCTCTCGCATAGGCAGGTGTTGAACAATGAGAACACATGGGCATAGGGAGGGGAACATCACACTCTGGGGTCTTTGCAGGGGGGGCGGCTAGGGGACGGACAGCAGGGGTTGGGGTGGTTGAGGAAGGATAACATTGGGAGAAATACCTGATGTAGGTGACGGGGGCATGGAGACAGCAAACCACCATGGCATGTCTGTACCTATGCAACAATCCTGTAAGATCTGCACATGTACCCCAGAACTTAAAGAACAATAAAAAAATTGCTTGTTATATTAACTGCTTACTTTACTGGGTCTGATCGATGGCCACTTCAGGCCCACCACTCCCAGACTTATTGGAGACACTGAGGTACAATCAGCCCCACAATGTTGAACTGGGCTACTGCTGGGAGTCCCCGGCTCAACCCTACAGCAAGCTTGCAAACTTCACAAGTATAGTCTGTATAGCAAGGAAACTCTGGCCAGAGATGATATTTGATCCCACAGCTCATCAGGTCTATGTACTATATTTCACATACCACCCCAATAGATGTAACAACAATATTAACAGCAACCACTTTCCTGGATCACTCTCCCCCACATACTACTCCAATACAACCTCTGCATATTGCATTAATACTCCAAACCTATTCTCAATTTGTTGAATATGGTGCAAGCTCACAGTTAGGAGGATGCAAATCTAGTTGAGCCAGAGTCCCTGGAGTTCTGGGAACCAAGGTGGAGGGTCACCTTAGGCCTTTCCAATGTTGGCAGCTGCAGCCAGGAGCTAGTGAAATGGGACAGACAATGAGGGAGATAAAAGTGAGCTGGCCCAGCTCGGGGAGGTGTCTCTCAGCATCTCAGCTTTGGGACTCTGCCACCACCTCTTCCCAGCCCAGGCTGCTGCCTAAACCAGGCATGTGGAAGGGTGAGCAGTGGCTGCCACAAGGCCAAGGCAAGAGATTGCTGAGACTGCCACTCCCCTGCCTGAGACCCTAGGCCTTTGACAAGCCACACTGTCCTCCAGAACCCATCTAGCTCTAGGCAAACTCTCTTAGGCTTCTGACTGAGGAGCCCACCAGGATATGAGTAACAGAAGCCAGGATCTGGGCTTTCTAGAGGGCAGGGCCTCTTCCTCTCTAGTCCCTCAGCCTCTTCCTCTGCTTGAAAGTGACTTTTGCAAACATACAAGTTGTTGCCCATAAGTTCTCAGCCAGTCTCCAGTAATTAGGTTTGAAAACATGAGGTAGAAGCTTTCCCTCACAGCAGTGTGGTCCCTCTGGCTAGCTAGAGTCACCCTCTGGCAGGTGAACAGAAGCCAGCCGTTTCCCTGACTCCTGGCCAGTTGTGCCACACACCAAAATTCTTCAAAACCTACTTCCTCAACCTCTGCTCCAGGAAGGGCAAGACCTAGAGTGGAAGTGGGGCGCACCACTGTCTTTTCATACCCTTTGAGTGCCTTCTGGCCAGCAGTCTTTCCTTCCTCCACACTTCCACTTGAAGTCCTCCGGCACTCAGCTGGACACATCCAACTGGACTACAACTTCAGAGTTCACAGGCAGGTTTACCCTTGAGAGCCTGCCTAGCAGGTCCAGGTCACGATGATTAGTGTAAGAAATTACACTAATTAAACTAATCAGTGTGACCTGGGAGCTCCTGGGGTGGATCTGAATAACAGATTTCCTCCTGGCCCAAAGGCCAGGCTTTTTTCTTCTTCTTCACAGCTTTCAGGTGAGTGCTGGATTTGCAGACAGTAACCAGGCCCCCCAAATCTGTGGAGATACATTTCCCTGGTGCTGCATCCACTCGTTCTCCTAGGGAGAGAAGAGATGGCTTGTTCTGTTTCTAAACAAGCTGCCAATCCACAGGAAGCCCAAACAGCCCTGCTCACAGCAGGGATGGGGCACAGAGGAGCAATGCTGGCTATGGAACACTGCCCTTCAGGGGGCTGGGCCAGGGCTAGGGTGCGTGAGTCTCACGCCGTTCTAGGGCAACAGGTCCACGCTTTGCAGAAAGTCCTTTAGCATGCCTCCCTCAATGTTCCGTCAGCAAGTTCAACTTCTTGTCCTTATACAGCACACCAATGAACTTGAGCACATTGGGGGTGGTCCAGGCAGGCTACACGTCACTTTCACCTCAGACAGAAAAGTCTTCTGGGTCTCCTCATCACATCGAATTAACTCCTTCATGACCATCATTTTGCCTGTGGCTTTGTGTGTCACCTTGATAGCCTGCCCAAGAAGCCCTTCCCCCAGGATCTCCCCCGTGGAACGGGTCACAGGACCGGAATATCTGCTGTGAATAAGTGCTGGAACCGCAAAGGGATTCCCAGTGGCTGGCATCAGGGCTGAGCAGCAGGGCTCCTTTGGGGAGCTGGGCTAGGGACTTGGAGATGCTGTTACTGAGTCTCTAGGGAGCATCTTCTCAGCATCCTTTCCAGATTCTCCTTGGTGTCTAGCATGCTGAGGGCATGAGGGTGTCTGGCATTTTGTGTGTGGGGGAGAGAGCCAGGCATCCAACCTCAGCCTGGGCTGGGCACCGGGGAGAGGGGTCATGTTCAATCAACAGCTCATCTGGCTAATCGCATCCTCCACCTCTTCTACTTGGAGTGTGTAGATGGGGGTTGCACTCATCTCCAGGATGCGATCCCTGGGTGGATGGCATTGCAGCTGTTTGGACTAATGTGCATTTGGTTGACCACTTTACTTGCACAGTGGTTCCATAGTTGGAACAGGCATTCTCCACGGACACGGAGAAGCTCTGCCTTCCCTCTGTGGTGGCCAGCATGGACATGAGCATGACAGAGTAGGGCAGCTGATCCTGAACGGACTCTGTGGAGAGTCTCTCAAGAATATGGGTGCCAGCACCACCTCATTGTGGCACTTTCCACAGTGTAGGGTGACATGTAGCACCAGGGCATATGCAATCCCATCCTCAATGATCACTTTATAGCTCATACAGTAAAGCATTCCGGGTGGTACTTGAACTCCCTATTAGCAGCAGCGAATCTGCATGGATCTGTAGCAACCTCAATTCTTGTCTCCTCAGAAGAAATAATTTGACAGAGGGGCATAAGACAGAGTGAGAGACCAAGGCAAGTTTCAGAGCAGGAATGAAAGTTTATTAAAAAGCTTTAGAGCAGGAACGAAAGGAAGTAAAGCACACTTGGAAGAGGGTCAAGCAGGAGACTGCAGAGATCAAGTGTTCAATTTGACATTTGACTTGGGGTTTATATGTTGGCATTCTTCTGGTGTCTGCATCTTGTCCCTCCTGATTCTTCCCTTGGGGTGGAGCTGTCCACATGTGCAGTGGCCTGCTGGCACTTGGGAGGGGCTGCATGCGCAGTGTGTTTACTGAAGTTGTGCACATGCTCACTTGAGGTGCTTTTTCCCTTACCAGTCAAGCATTCCTAGAGGAAGGTCATAGACCACTTAAACGCCACCATTTTGCCTCATACTGCACATCCTTGAGCCCACTCACCCAACTCCTGAGATCTTATTGGGAAGCTGCTGATCACCAGATTCTATTGCGAAGACTGACCTTTCCTTGGAGTTGGCTGCAATCAATTGCTATTTTAGAGAGACGGTTTAACAACCTCCTGACCATCACCGTGACGGTCGTCTGACATTCCCGGTGGGGAGGACCCTCTCCTGCCCTGCTCATGGCTGATTAACTCTACTGTAACATCTCTAGCCACTATAATGAGCCCTGTCATCAGCAGGGAGCACCCATGACAGAACTCCCCAAATATCTCCCAGTAGTCCTGTGGCAGTAGAGCTTCCATCCTTCTCATAGTACTTCTTAGTGAGGGAATCCTGGCATTCTGAACACCAGAAGCAACAGCTGTGCCAGGCTTCATTGATAGTACTGTACCATCATTGGCTTGGAGCAATGTGGTCCCCACAGCCCTGACACCTCCCAGGCATCTTCACCCTGGTCCTGGCACTACCAGTAGTTGTATAATCCTGGACAATGTCATTCTTTTCCCTGAGCCTCAGTTTCTTCATACGTAAAATGAGGAGATTGTACATTATCTCAGAAGTCTCTCCTGGCTCTAGCACATGCAGACATGGTCCCAGGAGCGTAGAAATGGGGGAGGAGGAAGCAGGGCCGAAGCAGCCCCACTCAGCTCCCACCTGTGCCTAGGCAGGGGACGAGCTTAGCCCCAGGCACAAATGGGTGCATCTTAAATCTATGCTTAACCTAGGATTCCTTTGAGTAAGACTTCAAAAAATAAATTTAATATCAGAAAAAGCTTTTGTTTTCCTAATAAATGTGAAAGGAAAACATTAGCTCATTTTGCATGGTTTGAGCTTTAATCTGATATTTAATTATGTTTCTGCTTTGCTACAATCAATAAAAGTATGTTGCTTTTGTTTTTGAAATCCTGACAGCAACTCAGGATAAATGAATGAAATTTCAAAAAATTAATTTGCTATCACAAAAGGCTTTAGCTTATTTTACTATTAAATGTAAAATTACAGAATAGCCACATTACATGATTCGAGCTTTAATAAACTTTAATAAGAAACATATCCTTGTTTAAAATATTGGAACATAATTGCTCTATGTACATTGATTTTTTTCTTTTCTGTAACTGCTGTGCATTTTGATTCAAAATTAGTTTTTATAGGATTTCTTTATAAATTATTATTTTGGAGCCTATAAGTAACAAATTTCTTTTCTCTCATCATTTCATAAGCCAAAATATTTCAAACCAGATGTACATGCTGAGTCATATGTATATTCTTTATCCACTGACATTTCAAAGTTCTATTTAACTGTATCTTCATATTTTAGAAATCAGATGATGTAGGGAACTGAATCAATAAGTTGTATTACTTCCACTAAGTGGAATACCATGCAACTGCAAATCCAAGGACTAGGAAATTCTCTGCGTTCCAGTGTGGAAAGATGTCCAGGTCATATTGTCAAGTTAAAAATGCAAGGCACTCAAAATTGTGTGTATATATATATATAGAACACTATCTTTTGTGAAAGAAAAGGTGGAAAATAAAAATAAATATTCATAGGAGTAAACCTTGTTGAGGAATAATGTTTCATGTATTTTGCCTTTTGGACCAAGTAACTAAAAGAACTATCCAAAAATAACAATAAAATCTACTAAAAATCAAATGAAACAAGTTTTTGATCTGGTTAATAGAACATAAAATGTTAATTAAAACATTAGCTAAAATTATGATTCAAATTCAAATTTGGGAATTTTATGCTCACAAAGTTGTGCAACCATCACACACAATTCCAGAACTTTTCGTCACCTCCAAAAGAGGCCTTGTGCTCACTGACCATCAACTCTCCATTCCCTTTCTCCCAATCCACTATTATTATATTATGAGACAGAGTCTCGCTGTGTCACCCAGGCTCGAGTGCAGTGGTGCGATCTCAGCTCACTGCAATCTTCCCCTCCCATGCTCCAGCGATCTCTTGCCTCAGCCTCCCAAGTAGCTGGGACTACAGGTGTGTGCCACCACACTCAGCTAACTTTTGTATTTTTTAGAGAGGTGGGGGTTTTACCATATTGGCCAGTCTGGTCTCAAACTCCCGACTTCGTGATCCGCCTACCTCAGCCTCCCAAAGTGCTGGGACTACAGGTGTGAGGCACTGCACCCCAGCCTAATTTTTTTTGAAAACCAAATTACAAATCACTCAAGCCACAACATAAATTCCAAGCAAAACTCAAAACTGGTTTCTAAACAACCCTTCGCTATAGTAGCACCTGTGACCAATATCCCAACATGATTTCTAGCAGATCAATGTCTACTGTTTATTTCACTGTCTACTCATTATTATTACTATTCTGAGGACAATTTGAGCCCCAGAGAAGCACAATGCTGACACTCCTACTGTGTCGCCAACCTTCTCACACCCATTCAGTCGTCACCACTAGGTATTCGTCTTATCTTCTACTGAAGGGAACCTTGGCAATTTGCACACTCATTATGATAAACACCTAACAACTCTGTTGTATATTCATTTTTTTGGATTTTACATTTTGATTAGAGTATCAAAGTGAATTTTAGAAAAAAAAAATATTTGGAAGAGAAGGGAAAGAAGAGAGAAGAAGAAGGCTTCCCTTCCTGACATGTCAATATTTTAATGTGTCATAAATTATCCTTATCTACTCACACAGACATTCAAATGCTACAAATAAAACCAAAGTTAGGAACAATTTATCTGTAGAATAAAGGTGTGAGGCTAGCATACAAGAAGGTTAGCTTAATTAATTAGATAATTCAACAAATATTTGAATGCCTATTATGTGCAAAGCATGGTGGAAAGTGATGGGAAGAGGGCCGTATAGAGAGAAAAAGAGTAGGTAAAACTACCCCATCCACTATCCTTATATTTATCATTTTGTCAAGGATCTTTCATTCAGCTGTTATTCCTATTTCTCCCAGCTTCCGTTTTCAACAGATTTTTTTTCTTGTATTGTTATGCTGGTCCACTTGAATCTCCTTTTTTCTGCCTCCACAGGCATCACTTTGACTCATGGCTTTACCTTCTCCCACCTGGATAAAGAAATGCCTCCTCCCTTGGATCTCTCAAATTCTCCTCTCCTCCAATCTGTCCTCCTACATTGCTACAGAGGCATTTTTCTAAAACACAGGCCTATTCATGTCAATTCCCTCATTTAAATCATCCAGTAGCTTCCGTTTGGCTGCAGAATAAATTCTGCTCCTAGCATAGCATGTAAGGTCTCCAGAGCCTAGCCATAGGTCACATTTCTACCATAAACAATCACATATACCTCCTCCTTCCAGGGGCAGCCAATCCAACTTATTGCCCACAGACAGGCCAGACATTCCCCACATTCAACCATCCAACCTCTTGTTCATGCTGTTCCTTATCTCAACAGTCCCTCCCTACCTCCACTGACCTAGAACACTTCCCAAAACTCAATTCAAATGGTATGCTTTGTTGCCTTTATTAGTTAAAATGCACTACCACTGCAGATCTGATGAGTTGTTCATTCATTATCATCATGCAGTTATTGAGCGGCTATGGTTTGAATGTGGGCCTATCCAATATTCAGGTGTCGTGAATGTGATAGAGTCAAGAGGTAGGGTATTTAAGAAATGATTAGGCTATGAGGACTCCTTCCTCATTAATGGGATTAAGACCTTATAAAAAGAGTCTTCATGCAGGGTTTGGCTAGCTTGCCCCTTTACCTCTGCCATGTGAGGGTATAACAATAAGGCCCTCACCAGATTAGATGCTAGCACCTTGATCTTGGACTTCTGTAGCCCCTAGAAGAGTGAGGGAATAAATTCTGTTGTTTTGAGAATTACCCAGTTTTCAGGTATTTGTTGTAGCAGCATAAAATGGACTAAGCCAATGAATTATAGCTGAGTCTTTTCCATGCATGATATGAAGTCTTTGAGGAGCAGGATACTCTTCTACAAGAAGTTCGGTTAAGGAAAAAAAAACTGGCAAGGGCAGTGTAGGTGTGACTGCAGGGTCCAACTTTGAGCTTTGCCGGAAGACTCTGGAGCAGGGTACAGCTGTTGGAATGAATTTTCTGGAGCACTGCCTGGTTCCTGCATCATGTCTTTCTATCAAACTCTTCCCTTCTACAGCTTCCTCACTTAGTTTACTCAATTCCATGTGAATTTTTCTTGTCCATTTTTTTTTGTATCCTTTATGAGCCAGCCAGACATTAGGCTCCATCTTACCCTCCAATCACTCCAGCAAACCTTAACGCTAACAGAAGGTTTTAAGTAACTATCACGGCTTTGAAGAGGAGTGAGTGTTGGAAGTGTGTTCAAGGTCATCCAGTCAGTTGGCTTATTTTTATATATTTTATGTATGGGAAAACCAAAGCACAGAGCGTGGGTTCTACTTACAGGCTCCATAATATTTACAATACAAGTACGATTGGTCCTGTTTTAGAAAGACTCAAGATTCAAACAGGCTTTCTTAAGTACCTCCTTCCAAAGTCCTGTTGTTCAGGAGTAGAGTTGGGCTATCCCCTGAACATAGTGAGTTTTTATTTTGTGTCTGGTTGCTCTTGATAATAAGAAGAGTAGTTGGGCATGAGTGATGTAAGATACAATAATTAGGGCTGCTAACCCTTTATGAACCTAAAAGAGTGCTTGGTAAGTCCAAAAGGGAACTAGAAAAACTCACCAAAACGCTGAATGACCAAGGAAAGACTATCCAAAGACTTTCAGTGGTGAAACAGAGTGCAAGTCTCAATATGGGCTATTATTTTCAGTCAGCCTGAAGATGGCAGGTCTAAAACAGCAGACTATAAGTAACAATACTAGTGTATGTGTTTGTTGAGCTCTTGATTTTCTTACAGTTTTGTTGTGTAATAAACTAAGTCAAACAGTTGAAAGTTATGTTTTTATATTATCTTCGTATTTCAGATAAAAATAAACAACTATACTGTGGTAAACTTTTGAACAAGGTTTAAATTTTAGATAAGGGTCCAATCAGGAAAATGAAAATCAAATAGAAGTTTGTGGACAAGAAATTTAATCTAAGAAATTGGTTAGGACAGGTATGGGAGTACTAAACGGACATAAGGGCCACTGAGATAAGGTAGAAGGTATCGAGTCTCTATTCCCTCTAGGCTGAGGGGACAAAGGGAAGAGTTGGGGTTATGAGAGCTTAGGAGATTGGAGGAGAGGCCACATAGGAATAGTCTCCAGACTTCTGAAGAGGAAACACTGCTTGGCTGATGCTAGTGTCTCTGAGGAGGTGCTATGAGACTGGTTGTAGAGAAGTGAAAAACAAATCCTGGAAACTTAGAGCCAACTGCCATTGCCAGGCATAGAGCCATTGCCGGGATGACACTGACAGGAGAGAGCAGGCAGTAAAGAGCAGGCCCCTTCTCCCTCCTCCAGCCTCAAACTCTCCCTGCATCCCTGCTGTTGATTAACACCCAGGAGCCAGACCGGCAAAAGACTCTCAGCTCCAACATCCAAGAGGAGTGTGGAAGACTGGGGTTGAGCTGAGATACAATAGCTTACTGATTGGCATACTTCCTAATTTAATAATAATCTATTTAAATCCATGCTTAGGTATAAGAAAAATGCCATGTAGGAACAAGTGTATGTGAATTTAAATAATAAAAACCTGTCCACTTTTACAATAAGAAGTTACATAGTTTATGTCTAGACTGTCCTAGATTCGTGATTTCAGGGCTTCTATCAATTTATCCTAGTAACAGATGGCTTAAAAATCCTAAATCCAGCCCAGTGCAGTGGCTCACACCTATAATCCCAGCACTTTGGAAGGACTAGGCAGGTGGATTACTTGAGGTTAGAAGACGGGGAACAGCCTGGCCCACATGGTGAAACCCCATCACTACTAAAAACACAAAAATGAGTAAGGCATGGTGGCGGGTGCCTGTAATCCCAGCTAGTCAGGAGGCTGAGGCAGGAGAACTGCTTGAACCCGGGAGGCAGAGGTGGCAGTGAGCCAAGATTGTGCCACTGCACTCCAGCCTGGGCAACAGAGGGGAGACTCTGTAGAAGAGAAAGAAGAAAGAGAGAAATAAAGGAAGAAAGGAAGGAGAAAGAAAGAAAGAGAGAAAGAAAGAAACAAAAAAGAAGAGGAAGAGAAGGAAAGAGAAAAGGAAGGAAGGAGAGAAAGAAGAGAGAGAGAGAAAGGAAGGAAGAGAAAGAGAGAGAGAGAGGAAGGAAGAGAAAAAGAAAAGAGAAAGGAAGGAAAGAAAGGAAAAAGAAGAGAGAGAAAGGAAGGAAGAGAAAAAGAAAGAATGAGGAAAAGGAAGGAAGGAGAAAGAAAGAAAGAGAAAGAAATAAAGAAAAAGAAAGAAAGAGAAAAAAGAAAGAAAGAAAGAAAAAGATTCTAAATCCAGTTTGGGATAAGATCTGTATTGACTGAATACATGCTTTAAAGTTGGCAATTCCTAGAACTATACCCAAGAGATGTGAATAGCACTCCCCATTCCCCAGTTGTGACAACTAAAAAATATATGCAGACATTGCCAAATGCAACCTGAAAGGGCGAAGAGTAGCCCTGGTTAGGCCACTAGCTACCGGCAACTTAAGCACAAATGTTAACTAAATATTTTTAAATAATGATAAAGGGTGACCAGGAAATGAGTCTCTTATTCTTAGCATGCCTAATTGAAACAGCCTCTTGCTAACTAAATGTAAAATTTCTAACTAGTTTTCACAATTGTGTTGGCTTCATTTTAGAAAAGAAGATTTTTATCTTTGGGAGACCACGCCTATATTTTGGACTGGAGTCTTTTAATCTTCGCTTGCAACTGAACAGAAAGGATTCCTGAATGTGAGTGTGCCATGCTGCATTGCCAACATCAAAGCTAAAACTACTGAGTTGTTTTTTTTAATGTTCCATACTATTTATCTTAAGCTTTGTGGTGGAAAGCCAGAGCTCTATAAGAAGTATGAATTGTAAAGCCCTCAAATTGCAATTTAGAAAATGGTAGGTGAAAGAAAATTTCTCTTAACAGTGAGTTTTACATTCATTAGTAAAGGAACTATTAAACACAAGTACTAAATAGGTAAGATATTTTTCTCACTTTTCCCCTCTATTTAGCCTATGAATATTTGAAATAGTTGTATATTAATGTTTGAAATGTTTATTTCCCCTTTTTTCATATGCTTTCAAGAGGAAAACCCAGACAAAAATAAATATAGCATAATAAAAATGAACACTTCCAAAGCTCATAGGTTAGAATAAACTAGTCACATTTCGCTTACATTCGCTGAAATATGAGAGATAGTCATTTATTCCACCAGAGCTATTCCATACAATTAATGAAGTACAGCCAATATAAACAGTCATAAATAGTCAATAAAAAGCATATATTATCACTGTTGTCAAAATAATTTTATCTGCAAGGAAATTTGGTTCTCTCTCCCCAGTGCCCTTATCTACCTCTCCTTGTAGTGCATAATACCTACTCAATGTGGAAAAATTTACACAATAATTGAAATAGTGGAAGAAGAAACAAATCTCAATATTTAGAGACAATATTTGAGTGTATTTCATTACAGCATATTTTCTCTACCGATCTTTTTATGAATGCATTCATTCATCAGAAAAAGCATAGCTATAAATTGGGATCATAAGTGTAAAAGTTTTGTAGCTGAATTTTCTTTTCTTTTTCTTTTTTTTTTTTTGAGGCAGAGTCTCACTGTCGCCCAGGCTGGAGTGCAGTGGTGCAATCTCTGCTCACTGCAACCTCTGCCTCCTGGGTTCAAGCTACTTCTCCCACCTCAGCCTCCCGAGTAGCTGGGACCACAGGCACATGCCACCATGCCTGGCTAATTTTTGTATTTTTAGTAGAGATGGGGTTTTACCATGCTGGCCAGGCTGGTCTCGAACTCCTGACCTTGAGTGATCCACCTGCCTTGGACTCCCAAAGTGCTGGGATTACAGGTGGGAACCACAGTGTCCAGCTGAATTTTTTATTGAACATTATGCTTACGCATGTTTTCACAGGGCTCAATATTATTCAGAAAGATATACGATGTCTAAACTAATTATGGAGTAATATTTTGCTTGACTAGGTGTTTTAATGGGAATTTTTCCTCTAAAAGTTATTAGCATCACAAAGTTGGCCTACTTCGACTGATTTGATTGAGCGTTGTGTGATTTTCAGTTAATATCTAAATTTACTGTATAAAATATGTCTACTAATTTTCTGTTTGCCTAAATTATCATCTTTATTTTGCATGCAAGCAAAGCTGAGGTCCAGGCATGGTGGCTCATGCCTGTAATCCCAGCACTTTGTGAAGCCAAGGTGGGTGAATCACCTGAGTACAGTAGTTCAAGACCAGTCTAGCCAACATAGTGAAACCCTGTGTCTACTAAAAATACAAAAATCAGGTGGGCATGGTGGCGTGGCATGCCTGTAATCCCAGCTACTCAGGAGGCTGAGGCAAGATCGCTTGAACCCAGGAGGTGGGAGGTTGCAGTGACAGGAGGTCTCACCACTGCACTCCAGCCTGGGTGACAGAGTGAGACTCCATCTCAAAAAAAAGAAAAAGGAGTTATAAAGCACTCCTTGCTGTGTAAAGCAGTAGTAAGGCAGTGCTTGGGCACATAAATTTCAATAAAGAGCTAGTCAATATCATTTTTAGGATTTCACGATTATTCTGCTTGAACTTTCTGCTTTGAGAATAAAGCAAACTTCATAGAAAGGAATATGTAGACATAGTTAATTTTTGGGTGTGTTACTCCCAGTATGGCTCTAGACCTTTACATGACTAAAATTTGGAACTGGGCAATTCTTTATTGGGGACTGGCCTGTACATGGTAAAATGTTGATGAGTGCTACTGGTCTCTTATCTCACTGGAGTCCAGTAGCAGCCCTGACCCCCAAAACAGTTGTCACAATAAAACTTGTCTCCAGGCATTGCCAACAGATCCCCGGGGGGGCAGAATTGCTCCATGTGGGGAACTTTGTAATAGGTAAATCTGTCAGAACCCACAGAATGTTACCTTTAAAGACCTTCTGCCATCTCTGAGCCTTCAGCATGAATGTTTATTCTTAAATCTCCATATGGGATGAAGCTGCCTTTTCTCCTGAGAAGTCTCTTAAGCTTACTCCTATTATTCTTGAGATGCTAAAATGTGAATGGTACCAGAATAGAGTCACCAGAGATGTCTGAGCCAAAAGGGTTTAACAAACAGACACACAAACAGATATTTGGCTAAACGTCTTTTAGCCAAATAAGTCTTAACAGACACACAAACAGATATTGCCTAAAAAGTCTTTTAGCCAAATATGCAGTGGAAATTAAGATATCCTTCTATTCTCATCCAAAAACTGGGTAGGGCTGCATAGATCTTGGAATGATAAATGAAAAAGTGACCCAAGAAGAACACACTTCCTCCTCTATCACCTTTAGCTCTCCTTATTTGTGTAGTATAAAGACCATAGGGTTATGCCATTATCAATAGCAATAGAAAATTAAGCAAAAAAACATAGTTTTGAAAAGGAAGTTACTAATATAATGGATATATCTAGGAATATGTAAGGACTTTTTACTTTGCAGGGAACGTGGTCTATAGTATCTACCTATCTCTATAGCTTGTAAAAAGTTTGGGAAACTTATTAAACTTAATGGCTGAATTAAACAGGACAGAAGTTTAGTTCTCACTTCCATAAAAAAAAAATTAAATATTTCAGTCACTGGGCAGGCAGTGTGCCCTCCATGGAGTTCTGCTGTCCCATGGAGTTGAAGTCCTCTGTCTCAGGGAAAGAGATTAGAAAAGGTACCAGTGTCTTTGAAGACTAGACTGAACTGACAAACCTCAATTCTATCTACACATTACTAGGTAAAAACTCGTCACGTGGTTACAACTGGAAGCAAAGGCACCTGGAAAGGGCAGTGCTAGGTGGGGCAGGTGCCTAGCGTGACCACAGCACATGATGGAAGGGGCAGGCAATGTCTGAGTGGACAGGGGGATGGCATCCTGCCTACTCCCATAATAAGTAAACCTTTATAACTCAAAATAATTGGAGAAAAAAAAAAAAGAAACTTAGCTATTGTTATGGATTGGATTTTGTCCCCAACAAAATATGTTGAATTGCTAAGCTGCAGCACCTCAGATTGCGACCTTATTTGGAAACAGGGTGGTTGCAGATGTCACTAGTTAAGATGAAGTCTACTGGGGTAGGGAGGGCCCTTAATCCAATATGACTGATGTCCTTATTAAAAAAAGGAAGGACACAGTGACAAAGACAGCCACGTGATGACAGAGGCAGAGATGTCAAGTGATGCCCTACAAGCCAAGGAACACCAAGGACTGCCAGCAATACCAGAGGCTCCAAGAGGCAAGGAAGGAGTCTCCCCTAGGGGCTTCGGAAGCAGCATGGCCCTGCCAACACCTTCATCTCAAGGTCTTTGGCCCCTAAAACTGTGAAACAATAAATACCTGTTGCCTTAAAAGCCACCCAGTCTGCAGCGTCTTGTTACAGTGGCCCTTACGAAACCAATACAGTGATCCAACAGCAATGTGGAGTCCAAAACCATCACACCAATGCTTCCCAGGCTCTGTGTCCTGCCTACCTTTTGACTCTTACATATCTCTACTTCATATTTGCCAAAGGAAGCCTGGCTGATGGTGGGGCAAATGGGAGGGGCACTGGCTGGACAAATACAGCCCTTCAGTCATGACTCCATCAGTCTCATTCAAACTCCCTCAGAAAGACAGCTACCTCTCAGTGTATGTCTTTCTCTATCCTCTGTTCCTTTGAAATTCTCAAAAATGGCCCTCTGGATTTAGCCTCTTGGAGTTCTAAGAGGGCCTTTGGAAAGGAAGAGTTATTATAAGAGGCAATAAACAATACTAGGGGCAGAAATGTTCTTCTGCCGAGGCCTTCAGGCTGCTTTAGGACTCACTTCCTTCTTGTCTTCTGTGACTCGCCTAACATCTCCCTCATGGACACCTCTGCTTTCTTCTGTGTGCTCCATGATTTTCCATGTCCTGACTGGCCAATGCATACCATATTCTTCTGTTCAGATTCCACTGGGAGTTAATCTCATCAGCCTGGTGACTTCTCCACCACTGCATTAGGCAAAGCCTTTACACCAGGCTACCTCAGGGGTCTCCCCAAGCTATGGAAACTCCACTCTTCGCTCTTGGGCCACCCTACCCCACCAGGTGGCCACCTCATGCTAAGAACAGGCTGTCACAGATACTTCTTCAAGGCACCGTGAATGGGGTGTGGCCCACTAGGAGGGAAAGTTACACTTTTTATGTTAGTATGTCTGACAAGCCCAGCACCGATCCAACGTATGTTCTAGTAGTCTTTCCTCTATCATAATTGCTTATTCTTGATAGATGTCATATTTTATCTTTTGAGGTGGCTTGGGCGTTCTACATGAGTAAAGACATAAAGGCCAGGCGTGGTGGCTCACACCTGGCCGAGACAGGTGGATTATCTGAGGTCAGCAGTTTGAGACCAGCCTGGCTAACACGGCAAACACCACCTCTACTTAAAAATACAAAAATTAGCTGTGCATGATGGCATGCACCTGTGTTCCCAGCTACTCAGAAGGCTGAGGCAGGAGAATCGCTTGAATCTGGGAGGTGCAGTGAGCCAAGATCATACCACTCCACTCCAGCCTGGGCGATAGAGTGAGACTCTGTCTCAAAAAAAAAAAAAAAAAGGATGCAAAAGCAGAGCCTGGAGCATCCGTAGGCTAGTTCAGAGGCTGTGCCATGGGAATAATAATGGCTCATGCTAATAGGTAACTCTTACAGAGTCTTTTTAAGAGGTAAACAGACAGTCTTTAGACACTTCACATATGTTAACTCATTTAATACAACAACAGTTTGGTGTCAACACCATTAATATGTCCCATTTTATAGCTAAGTAAACTGAGGCACGGGAGAGTCCAAGGAACTTGCCACATGTGAGTATTAACAAGTGAATAAGAAGGTATGGGTTTAAAAAAAATTCCTTGAAAAACAAAGACATTTGAACTAATTTGGTAAGACAGGGAGACACTGAGATTTTTTGAGACCAGAATGATTCAGCAGGAGCGGAGATGGATCATAGGGCCCCTAAAACTAGGAGTAGTGGCTCAGCCAGAGAGCTCCTGCAGGGACAGGGGGTCTGCATTCAGAGGAGAGGCTCTGAACTGGAGTGGTGGCAAAGGCAGTTGAAATAAGAAGCAGGTAGACAAAATTGCAATGTCTTGTAGGACTTCCTGAGTAAATGACAGCAGCTATAACCATCTGTTCAATGGAGAAAGAGAAACTGCCAGGAGGGTGTGATGGGATTGAATTGTTACCCCCAAAATTCGTATGTTGAAGCCCCAACCCCCAATGGGACGGTATTTGGAGGTGGGATATTTGGGAGGTGAGTAGGTTTAGATGAGGTCATAAGGGTGTGCTCCTCATGATAGGATGATTGCCCTTATAAGAAGGGACACCACAGAGCTTGCATTCTCTGCTCTCTACCATGTGCGGACACAGTGAGAAGGGTGCCTGTCTGCAAGCCAGGAAGAGGGCCCTCACCAGAACCCGACTCTGCTGGCACCCTGATCTTGGATTTCCAGCCTTCAGAGCTGTGAAGATATACATTTCTGTTGTTTAACTAACCCAGTTTGAGGTATCTTGCTATGGCAGAGGAAGTAGACTAAGAGAGAGGGATGGAGAATGGGATGCATTTATAGGGGATAAGGCTCATACAAGTTGTGGAAGTTGGTGAAGCAATCTACAAAGATCAGCAATCTGGAAGGAAAACTCAATACCGTTGGTGAAACTGGTGCCCATGGCAACAGAGCCAGCTGTGCTCCACACTTGGCCCAGGCCTTGGGGAGGTTGAGGGGACATCAGAAGGAACTGGAGGAGCTGTGGTGCAGGTGCTGGCCTCATGCCAGGAGATCAGTGACAATGTGCAAAGCCCTGCTAAAACCTTCAGAGGGCACAAGATGTGACTTCTGCTTCAATTCCAATTTCCAAGTTGCACACAAAATGTCCTGGGTGGCCAGTACTATCTAGAATCAAATGGCAAAGGGGATGCTGCGAAACCTGGGCTTAGCTGAACTAAGTTAATACAGCACAAAGCCAGCAAGACAGTGGATAGAAAAAGTGGACAAATAAAAATGACTCCCAAGTTTTTGTGTCTGCTTGACTAGAAAAATGGTAGTGATTCTAGGAGAGGTTAGAGAAGATGGTGAGCTAAGTTTTGCTGTAGTCTTTGGCATGTATGTAGAAAACATCTTGCAGGCAATTGAAGATTTAAAGAGAGGACAGGACTGGAAATAAAGACATGGGGGTTTTTAAGCTAAGTGACGTTATATACATTCTCCGTTCACTACGCTCCTGAAGGAAATACTGAGAAAGAAAGTGCATGGAGCCATTAACAAATTGAATTTTGTTGCTTTTAAGATAAAACTTTATTCTTCATTGGATTGTTTCATTTAATGACCACTTATTGAGCACCTGTATAAGTGCCTCATAGTGGTTCTAAGAAATCTAGGGTCCTGCAAACAAAAGTCGTCTAGAAATGCCTTAGACCAGGTTGTTATAGGGTTTGTCTATGTTGTGGAAGCTGCTTTGAATATTACACTTGGAAAAGAAATGATAAGGTGCTTAAGAGAATCAGTATGTGTGACATATAGGAGTCTCTGCACTTACCCTTCACTTTATAATGAGAGGTTATATGGTTTTCAGAATGGATGTATTGCTTTATTATTTATTTATTTATTTTTATTTTTGTAGAGATGGTGTTTCACCATGTTGCCCAGCCTGGTCTCAAACCCCTGGGCACAAATCGGTTCTACCCACCTCAGCCTCCCAAAGTACTGGGACTATAGGTGTGAATGCCAGATGATGTATTGCTTTAAATTAGTGAATTAAGACAAGGGGACCACTATAAGATCACAAAGAAAAAGACCACCAGGACGTGTCTTCCCTGACTTGTTTTCTTAAAGAGCTACATAAACTTTGACATTCAGGCTTCCAGGTCAGCCTTGCTCACCTCACCTAAGCAGACTCAAGTCTGGCATCACATGGGTCTAGCATGGCTCTTGCTGCCTCTACACTTTGCATCTCCTTCCCATGGAGGTCCTCAGTCCCTCCAGAATCTCCTCAAGTCTATATTCTAGCCATAGCATCCCTTTGGGAGCTCTACCTGAGGATCATTCCATTTGAATGGAGCCTGGACAATCCTTTCTGACTTTCTCCCTGGGGTGCTAAATTGGAGAGAGAGTTCTCCACCCCTGACTGCAAGTTTGAACCCCTGCCCATGAAGTGGTGTCCAATGTCCTTGGGACTCATTGGATCTCATAATTTGCACTATCAACTACCTGTTTATTTTAGGCCTACAGAGAAGAAATCTCCTGAAATCACTACCGTTACATCTGTGGTCATCAATCACCTACATCAGAATCAAATGTAGGGTTGATTTTTATTTATTTTTATTATTTTATTTATTTATTGTTTTCATTTTCTTTTTTTTATTGCATTTTAGGTTTTGGGGTACATGTGAAGAACATGCAAGACTTGTATAGGTACACACATGGCAGCGTGATTTGCTGCCTTCCTCCCCATCACCTATATCTGGCATTTCTCCCCATGCTATCTCTCCCCAACTCCCCACCCCCTGCTGTCCCTCCCCTATTTCCCCCAACAGACCCAGTGTGTGATGCTCCCCTCCCTGTGTCCATGTGTTCGCATTGTTCAACACTCGCCTATGAGTGAGAACATGTGGTGTTTGATTTTCTGTTCTTGTGTCAGTTTGCTGAGAATGATGGTTTCCAGGTTCATCCATGTCCCTACAAAGGACATGAACTCATCATTTTTGATGGCTGCATAATATTCCATGGTGTATATGTGCCACATTTTCCCTGTCCAGTCTATCATCCATGGGCATTTGGGTCGGTTCCAGGTCTTTGCTATTGTAAACTGTGCTGCAATGAACATTCGCGTGCATGTGTCCTTATAGGAGAACCATTTATAATCCTTTTGATATATACCCAGTAATGGGATTGCTGAGTCAAATGGAATTTCTATTTCTAGGTCCTTGAGGAATTGCCACACTGTCTTCCACAATGGTTGAGCTAATTTACACTCCCCACCAACAGTATAAAAGTGTTCCTATTTCTCCACATCCTCTCCAGCATCTGTTGTCTCCAGATTTTTTAATGATTGCCATTCTAACTGGCGTGAGATGGTATCTCAATGTAGTTTTGATTTGCATTTCTCTAATGACCAGTGATGATGAGCATTTTTTCATATGTTTGTTGGCCTCACGTATGTCTTCTTTTGTAAAATGTCTGTTCATATCCTTCGCCCACTTTTGAATGGGCTTGTTTTTTCTTTGTAAATCTGTTTTAGTTCTTTGTAGATTCTGGATATCAGCCCTTTGTCAGATGGGTAGACTGCAAAAATTTTTTCCCATTCTGTTGGTTGCCGATTCACTCTAATGACTGTTTCTTTTGCCGTGCAGAAGCTGTGGAGTTTGATTAGGTCCCATTTGTCTATTTTGGCTTTTGTTGCCACTGCTTTTGGTGTTTTGGTCATGAAGTCCTTGCCTACGCCTATGTCCTGAATGGTTTTGCCTAGATTTTCTTCTAGGGTTTTTATGGTGTTAGGTCTTATGTTTAAGTCTTTAATCCATCTGGAGTTAATTTTAGTGTACGGTGTCAGGAAGGGGTCCAGTTTCTGCTTTCTGCACATGGCTAGCCAGTTTTCCCAATACCATTTATTAAACAGGGAATCCTTTCCCCATTGCTTGTTTTTGTCAGGTTTGTCAAAGATCAGATGGTTGTAGATGTGTTGTGCTGCCTCCGAGGCCTCTGTTCTGTTCCATTGGTCTGTTTCTCTGTTTTAGGATCAGTACCATGTTGTTTTGATTACTGTAGCCTTGTAGTATAGTTTGAAGTCCGGTAGTGTGTTGCGTCCAGCTTTGTTACTTTTGCTTAGAATTGACTTGGCCATGCAGGCTCTCTTTTGGTTCCATATGAAGTTTAAGGTGTTTTTTTCCAGTTCTGTGAAGAAGGTCATTGGTAGCTTGATGGGGATAGCATTGAATCTGTAAATTACTTTGGGCAGTATGGCCATTTTCACAATATTGATTTTTCCTAACCATGAACATGGAATGTTTCTCCATCTATTTGTGTCCTCTCTTATTTCATTGAGCAGTGGTTTGTAGTTCTCCTTGAAGAGGTCCTTTACGTTCCTTGTTAGTTGTATTTCTAGGTATTTTATTCTCTTAGTAGCAATTGTGAGTGGCAGTTCGTTTTTGATTTGGCTCTCTTTAAGTCTGTTATTGGTGTATAGGAATGCTGGTGATTTTTGCACATTGATTTTATATCCTGAGACTTTGATGAAGTTGCTTATCAGTTTCAGGAGATTTTGGGCTGAGACAATGGGCTCCTCTAGACATACAATCATGTCATCTGCAAATAGAGACAATTTGACTTCCTCCTTTCCTATTTGAATACCCTTTATTTCTTTTTCTTGCCTGATTGCTCTGGCTAGAACTTCCAGTACTATATTGAATAGGAGTGGTGAGAGAGGGCATCCTTGTCTAGTGCCAGATTTCAAAGGGAATGCTTCCAGTTTTTGCCCATTCAGTATGATATTGGCTGTTGGTTTGTCGTAAATAGCGTTTATTATTTTGAGATACGTTCCGTCAATACCTAGTTTATTGAAGGTTTTTAGCATAAAGGGCTGTTGAATTTTGTCAAAGGCCTTCTCTGCATCATTTGAGATAATCATGTGGTTTTTGTCTTTGGTTCTGTTTATGTGGTGAATTATGTTTATAGATTTGCATATGTTGAACCAGCCTTATATTATAGGGTTAATTTTTTAAAATGCATGTTCATTTTGCTGACTTAGACTCTCTAGCAGTGTGGTTTGAGAGTCTGCCTTTTAGCAAGTATTCTAGGTGATTCTTTGTACATTACAGTTTGAGACCATTGATAAGATCAAACATAAATTAACTCCAGGGGTGCTCCTACCTCCCCAAAAGCTATTGGGCCCCAGACTGTTTCCTTACCAAGGCTATTATGAGTTTGGCATTATTCAGTTGATCTCTAAACTCACAACTGTTTGCAAAGTGTTGTTTTAAAATTATGCATAAAGTGTCTTCATAAATAAATTTTGATGTACCATTGGGCCGTTATTGGAGTCTCCATCTGGTGGCCACAGTAGCAAATGGCATGTCTTAATGAAGAAATTACCGGCAAAGGTAAAACTGGGAAATTTTTTAAAAGTGTTCTTGGTATCTTAAGGGATTGGCAATCACAGTCTTACTTTTTTATTTTGTATGCTCTAATATTTTCTTTATATAGGCAGAACATCTTGACACACATCAGTGGACTGTACTTTCACTTTCAAAACAGAAATGATTTCAATTAGATGACCTAGCCCAGCAAACACTTTCTGCAAAGGGCCAGATAGTAAATATTTTAGGTTTTGTGGGCCATATGGTCTCTGTTGCAGTTGCTCAACTCTGTTGTTGTAGGATGAGGGTAGCCACAGACAATATATACGCAAATGGGCATGGTGTGTCCCTACACATATTTGTGTATTAACACTGAAATTTGAATTTCGCACCTTTTTCACATATCACAAAATATTATTCATACTTTTCACCCATTTAAAAATTCAAAAACTATTCTCATCTTGCAGGCCTTGCAAAAACAGGCAGCAGGTTGGAGGTGGCTTGCAGTTCATAGTTTGCAGACACCTGGGCTAGCCTGTATAAACTGCTTTCCTTCAGGACTATTGTGAAGGCTACACAGTGTGTATTTATGCTGAGTATCTTTATTTGCATCTCCATATACTCAAGAAGTGTGGGGCTGTGGGACTGAGACTAGTGTACCTTCTGGTCTAGGAACTTTGAACCCTACAGAGCCTTGCCAAGCACGACCACAAAAGCTAATAGGCTGAGTAAAGGAGCCCTATAGAAGACAGTTTCTTGTAAATATAGGCTTACAGACAAAATTTACAAAGCATCTGAGGAAATCAAATGCCATGAGCAACAACAAGGAACTATAGATCATAGAAGAGTCTGATTTGGCCATTAAAATGAAGGAGTCAATACATGAATTAAACAGTAGGGTAAACACAGCTAAACAGAGAACTATGAATTCAGAGAGGACTCTAAAAGAACAGGCCAAATTATAGTGCAGAAGGGAAAAGACATGGAAGTTGCTAAAGAGAAATTAAAAAACAAGACAGATAAATGGTAAGCTCCAACATACAATTAGTAGGAATTACAGCTGAAGGGATGGAGAGAGGTAATAATTGAAAGGATTATGTCTAAGATATGTCCAGGAAATATTCTTCTAGGCATGTGTAAATTCCATTTTAGTTTTAGTAGAGTGCATGAAAATGTGGACTTTGGAATCAAAAAGATTTTGGTTTGATCATGATTATATCACTTAAAACCTGATACCCTGAGTAAATAACTGAAGAGTTGGTTTTCTCATGTGTCAACCAACCTTACACAAGGAGACTGTGACAATTAATGCAGGAAAGACTTAGCACAGGGACTGACTCTTGTTAGCCACTACAATTACTGTAACCGAGAGGCACAAAAGAGACCTCAGAGTGTGGCACTGATTTTGGAACTATGGTGACACCTCAGAACCTCTGACTTCAATTCTTAAAGTGTTCCTCTCCCACACAATATTGTCGCATAAATCATTTTTGTTTGTCTTAACTCCTTTCTCTGTCTACCTTTTGGGTTTGATTTATTTTCTTTGTATATTCCCTGACATCTCACACTGAGTTCCCATCATGACCAGTCTCTCGAGTGAGAACTGTCACTCTATCAAGGGATACTTGAGGTATCCCATTGTAAGTGGATTCTCCATTGTTACTTTGATATCTGGCTTTTCATATGTACATAGAGGGTTTTTTTTAATTTACCATCTTGTCTTGAAGTTAGAGCACCCTGCAACCTTTAAGAAATGAAAAGCCCATGTCATTTAGCCAGTCCTGGAAGAGCAATTAAAAATAAAATAAAGAGCAATAAAAACAAAAATAAACTTCTTTAAACACCAAGTGGTTTCTCACTGTTAAGTGACTTTCTTGTTTTTTGTTTTCCTGGAGCTTGGGATCATAACACTCTATCTTGTTCCTTGGAGATTTCATCAGGAAAAGCACTTGTCTCACAGGGAGAAATTGGCTGCCCTCCCTGTGCCATTGTCCCTGGATTAGCGTCTGTACTTTGATCCTGTCTTCCCTGTCTGCCTACACCCCACCCCACAGTCTTTTATAAATTGAGATTATTCCTTTGCAATAATAATCAACTACAGTGTTGCAGAATGAAAGTTAGAAAAACAAGTTCATGCCATAATATCTTAATATTAGCTGATAATGGGGACATGAGTTTGGGTCAAATTGAAACCAGTAAAATCCTTTGCTCATCATTGAGAATCAAACTAGCAATTAATAGGTTTGGTATCCCTGGGCTACAATTCTTCTTGGCCTGGTCTCTTTTTTTTTTTTTGTTACAACTTTTTATTTTAGAGACAGAAAGTACATTTTATTTTAGAGACGGAGAGTGCAGGTTTATTACATGGGTATATTGGATGATGCTGAGGTTTAGGGTATGAATGATCCTGTCACCCAGGTACTGAGCATAGTACCCAATAGGTAGTTTTTCAACACTTGACAATCTCCCTCCATTTCCCCCTAGTAGTTCTTAGTGTCTATTGTTGCTATCTATATGTCCAAGAGTACCCAATGTTCAAGCTCCCACTTATAAGTGAGAACATGCAGTATTTGATTTTCTGTTCCTGTGTTAATTGACTTAGGATGATGGCCTCCAGCTGTATTCATGTTGCTGTAAAGGACATAATTTCATTCTTTTTTATGGCTATGTAGTATTCCATGATGCATACATAGCACATTTTCTTTATCCAGTCCACTGTTGATGGACACCTAGGTTGATTCCATGTCTTTGTTATTGTGAATAGTGCTGTGATCAATATGTGAGCACGTGTCTTTTAGCAGAATCATTTGTTTTCTTTTGGGTAGATAACCAGTAATGGGATTGCTGGGTCAAATGGTAGTTCTGTTTTAACTTATTTGAGAAATCTCCTGACTGCTTTCCACAGTGACTGAACTAATTTACATTCCTACCAACAGTGTATAAATATTCCCTTTTCTCTACAACCTCACCATTATCTGTTGTTTTTTGACTTTTTAATAATAGCCATTCTGACTGGTGTGAGATGGTATCTCATTGTGGTTTTCATTTGCATTTTCCTGATGATTAGTGATGCTGGCCAATTTTTCATATGTTTGTGGGTCACTTGTATGTCTTCTTTCGAGAAGTGTCTGTTCACATCTGTTGCCCACTTTTTAGTGGGGTTTTTTGTTTTCTGCCTGTTGAATTGTTTAAGTTCCTTATACATTCTGAATATTAGAACTTTGTTGGATGCATAGTTTGCAAATATTTTCTCCCATTCTGTAGGTTGTCTGGTTACTCTGTTGATAGTTTCTTTTCCTGTGCAGAAGTTCTTTAGTTTAATTAGATCTCACTTGTTAATTTTTGTTTTTGTTGTAATTGCTTCTGAGGATTCACTTATAAATTATTTCCCAAGGTGGATGTCCAGAATGGTATTTCCTAGGTTTTCTTCTAGGATTCTTATAGTTTGAGGTCTTACATTTAAATCTTTAATCCAACTTGACTTAATTTTTGAATATGGTGAAAGGTATGGGTCCAGTTTTATTCTTTCACATATGGTTAGTTAGCTATTCCAGCACCATTTATTGAATATGGAGTTTCTTTCCCCATCACGTATTTTTGTCAAATTTGTTGAAGATCAGATGGTTGTAGGTGTGCAACTTTATTTCTGGGTTCTGTATTCTGCTCCATTGGTCTATATGCCTGTAATCCCTGGACCTTGGGAAGCTGAGGCAGGTGGATTGCGCAAGGTCAGGAGTTTGAGACTAGCCTGATCAACATAGTGAAACCCCATCTCTACTAAAAATACAAAAAAATAGCTGGGTGTGGTGGTGGGCGCCTATAATCCCAGTTACTCAGGAGGCTGAGGCAGGAAAAGCTCTTGAACCCAGGAGGTGAAGGTTGCAGTGAGCCGAGATCATGCCATTGCACTCCAGCCTGGGCAACAAGAGCGAGACTCTGTCTCAAAAAAAAAAAAAGAAAAAAAAAGATATATAAGATGCCCCTGTTTGTGTACAGAGATGCTTTTCACTGACCCCCTCTCCACCAAGGGGTCATTTGAGGATAAACAGTGGTACTGATTCATCATTGTCTTCTTGCTTCTTCCTTCCTGTGAGAAAACATATAAATTTTTCAATGATGAGCAAAGATCCATAGGTAAAGAATAAAGAGAAGTGTACCTGGCCCTGACATGTCAAATATTGATCTTTAAATTCACTAACACCATAACAAACTGTAAAATAAAACATGAAAAAGGGAATGAAAACAATGCTCAAATTCAGCTGTTAAGATATGTCAGTGTGTATGCTTATGTGCATATTTATGTGTACATACACATATCACAAACCAAAGCAAAAAGCAAATTTTTCATTAAACTAAAAAGCTTCTCTGCAACAAAGGAAACAATCAACAGAATGAAAAGACAGTCTACAGAATGGGAGAAAATTTTTGCAAACCATACATCTGATAAGGAGTTAATATCCAAAAAAAAAAATGAAAGGAACTCAACAGAAAGAAAACAAATAACCTGATTAAAACATGGACAAAGAACCTGAACCGACATTTCTCAAAAGAAGACATACAAATGACCAACAGATATAGGAAAAATGCTCAACATCACTAATCATTGCATAAAATAAAACCACAATGGGATATCACCTCACATGTCAGAATGACTATTACCAAAAGAAAGATAGGAAGTTGGAAAAGATATGGAGAAAAGGGAACCCTTGTACACTGTTGGTGGTAATGTAATTGGTATAGTTATTACAGAAAATAGTATGAAAGTTTCTTTAAAAGTTAAAAATAGAACTATCACATGATCTAAGAGATATCTGCACTCCCATATTCGTTTCAGCATTATTCATAATAGTTTATATGGAACCAACTTAAGTGTCCATCAGTGGGTGAATGGGTAAAGAAAAATATGGTCCAGGCCAGGCACAGTGGCTCACACGTCTAATCCCAGAACTTTGAGAGGCTAAAGTGGATGGATCACTTGAGGTCAGCCTGGCCAACATGCCAAAACCCGATCTCTACAAAAATACAAAAATTAGCCAGTTGTGGTGTTGTGTGTCTGTAGTTCCAGCTACTTGGGAGGCTGAGGCAGGAGGATTGCTTGAACCCAGGAGGCAAAGGTTGCAGTGAGCCGAGACTGCACTCCAGCCTGGGTGACAGCGCGAGACTTAGTTAAAAAAGAAAAGAAAAGAAAAGAAAAAGAAAATGTGTTTCATATGCAGGATGGAATACTACTTAGCCTTAAAAAAAAAAATCCTGTTATTCAAAACAACATGAGTGAACCTGGAGGACATTATGTTAAGTGAAATAAGCCAGGCGTAGTAAAATAAGTACTACCTGATCTCATTCATATGTGGAATCTAAAAAAGTTGAACTCAGAAAAGTAGAGAGTAAAATGGTGGTTATCAGGGGCTGGGGAGGTGGAGGGTTGAGAAGTTGTTGGTCAAAGGATACAAAATTTCATTTAGGAGGAATAAGTTCAAGAGATCTATGGTACAGCATTGTAACTATGGTTAAAAAGAACATACTATATTTTGAAAATCATTAATAGAGCAGATTTCCAGTGTTCTCACTGCAACAGATGATAAGTATGTGAGTAATACATATGTGAATTAGCCCTGTTGAGCCATTTCACAAAGTATACCTACTTCAAAACATCATGTAGTATGCAAAAATATGTACAATTTTTGTTAATTTTAAAAATTAAACTTAATTTTAAAAAGAAAAAGAAAAAATCAATTAATCCACAGAGTTCTATCAATTAATGATGGTAAAGAATCCAACCAAGAAGGGTGACAATGGTGTTGAAACTCAAGGCAATACCATCTGTGTATCTTTGCGGATAATAGGCTTGATGGTAGAGTTCTATTCCTGCTGTTTCAGTGGTCCGTACCTCTGGCTGTTTTGCAAAAGTGCTGATGTCCAAGCATGTAATTATTTATAATTCAACCTTGTTATGAGGAACCCTTTCATTTTAGGATACCAGGTTAGGTTCCTGGGATGTATGTTACCATCTCCTAAATGGACTCAGTCAAAGGTCAATCAATGTCATTGATAGCCAAGAACATGTCACAGGTGTGTTTTCTTTTCCATTGAATTAAATTAGATGAAATTTTGAATGATTCAGGGCCCTGCCTTCCTACAAATAGTTTTGACTTTTGAATAAAATGTAAATTAAGGAAGCGTTCTCAGAGAGTTTTCTTGTTCCCACTTGTCCTCAACTCCCTAGCTGTGTTCCATACTGGTTCATCATCCATGTGAACTAATTTGAAAGAGTTAACTGAACAAGTTACTTGAGGAAACTTGCAGAGAAGTACTCATACCACAATAGAAGACAAAACTTCTGAAGGTAGTGGCTGTAACTGCCACACCAAAAGAGGTAGGATTAGGATTAGTAGCAGGGTGTGGGTTCCTCTGCAGGCCCACTGAAACTATTCTATCCCCTCCATCGGGGCTGCATCTTCGCCTAGTCCTAGAAAGCAGTTATGGAAATTGGACTGTTTTGATTTTAATGTACCAGTTAGAAGAATTATCTTCTTCTATATTTTATGTGTCAGAAATTGAAGCAATTTCATACATTTTAAAAAGTTGTAAAATTATTTCTTTTTCCCACCTACTTTCCATATTCTCTCATTGGACCTGCTTTTTCCTCCAAAACAAAATGATGTCTGGAAAACTAACTGGCATGAGTAGATTCAGACATCTGTGTGCCATCTGTAGCAAACTCCAGACCAATGCATTTGAAGTGAATAGGGCAAAAGACTCATGAGGAAAGGGGGGTTGTGCCCAGCAGAGGTTCGATGTCTTTCTTTTACTCTTCTCTGTTATTTCTCTTTCTCCACAGACTTCTCTGTTCCCCCGGCCCCTCCTCCTTGTTCCTGTTTCTCAGTTTTAGAACATTATATTATAGTTTGGTGATAATGAATAGTTTATTCCACAAATGGCAGTTATTTTTTAAATGTTTTTTGCACAAAAATTCTTACCTTATGAATTTTCCTGTCCTGTACACACATTAGGGTACAATAATTTAAACTAGGGTTTCTTAACATATAATAATTTAAATTAGGGTTTCCTGGCACTGGTGACATTGGGGGCTGGGTAACACTTGTGTATGAAGGATTGTCCTGTGCACTGTAGAATGTTGAGCAACATCCCTGGCTCTACCTACTAGATGCCAGGAGCATCCCCCAGCTCCATTGTGACAACCAAAAATGTCTACAGATATTGCCTAATGTCCTGGGGGACAGGACACAAAACCACCCTCATCTGAGAACCACTGATTTAGAAGAATGTGGATCTCTATTTCCCCAGAGTTACAATGAGTATAATTAATGAAAAATACAAAATTTCTACTAAAAGTCTCATGCTGTAGCTAGATATTTTGATTCTTAGGTAGACCTGTTTTCACATCATTTCAAGTGCCTTAACAGTCTTTCTATGCTTATTAATATGCAGCCTTTATAATGTTAAGATATTGTCATATAAATATACATGTCACTGTCAGAGCTTGATGTTCATGCATGGTTGAGCCACAGTTGTAATCACCATTTCTCTTGTTGCTCACCCTGTGTACCAACCTATGTGACAGTCACAATTGCAACATCTGGACTTCCTCCCCTGCTCTTTGAATGTAACCTCATCTATTTTCCATTCTGTTTCATTCTCGACTTTTTGTTTTGTTCTCTAGCCAATTTATCCTTTTTCCAGGGTTCCATCAAAGGTCCCCTGCTGCCTTGGGTTTAAGCAAGCCCATTGTATGGAACAATATCAAAGGCTTTTTCAAAATTTAGATTATCCATGTTGTATGAATTACATATTCCCGCAATGTGTCTGTAAGCAGCTCCAAAGTATACCAAAAGAGCCAGTAAATTTAAGATAAGAGAGCCCCTCACTCTTTGTCTTCTTGAGATCAAAACACCCATCTAGAAGGGAGAAAGATGATTGTTCGATATGTTTTTAATGCATTCCAAATATTTTTTATGTTTGGCATCATGTTGACAGCCACCGGAGAGCTGATAAAATTTTTCTCTGGCATTATTTGTGGGTGTGTAGCACGAGCTTTGTACATCTTCATAGAATACTATTGACTGTTGGCTAGTCAGAGTTAAGTTAATATTTTTTGAGCCCTTTTACAATATCTATTTGATCTTCATGAGCATCCATGAGGTATATGTTTTTGTCCCCATTTTACAAATTAAAAAAAAATGAGTCTTAAGACTGAGGTCATAAGATAAGTGGCAGGCTCCAAGTTTGAACTTGGGAGTTATGACTTCTACTCCAGTCTCCCTTTCTCAACATACAGAAAAAACACTAGGGTCCTGTGCCCAAGACACAAGTTTAATCTACATTAAGTAACTCCATCCTCGCCACTCAAGATGTAATCTTTGGACCAGTAACTTCAACAACATCTATGTGCTTGTTAGAAGTGCAGAATCCTGAACCCCACCTAAGATCTACTAAATCAAAGATCAGCATTTAAACAGGAAACCCAGATGATTCCTATGTACACTAAATTTTGAGAAGCACTGCTGTTCAACTCTATGAATATGGAAAGATAATGACACAGTTGTGTCACTGCTGCTGTGTTCCTTTGTAACACTGGGTTCCCAGAAGCTTAGCCTCTTCCTGATACCCCTGCCTGCCTTCCTCTACTATGGTACTCTTATATCCTCTTATGGTACTCTTCTAACATTCTGTCTTATATTTTAGGCCAGAAAAAAACAAAGGTTTTTAACTCCATTGCCAACACAAAGTGGAATTCACAGTGGTTTCCTAGAGCATTGTGTTGAACAGGATTCTGAGGCTCTATCTGGCATAGGTTGGTAAGAGTCTGATGTTTTCCATGGGTGTAGGAAGTCAACGAGAAAAGCATGTATGCCATGGATCTGACATTCTTGTTCTGGACAATCCCTTTTCTACTTCTCACTATCAATACTTATGTGTTTATTACCTTACTGTCTAGTGCCATGTTAAACTAACTGGACAGAAATTTGATGAGCTAATTCCAGCTCGTGGTTGGTTAGTGATAATGACTTATTTATAATTCTCAAGTAACTATGAGCATTTTGATAGGGCGCTTCAATTGTTTGCAAAAACAAAATTAATGGTAGAATTTTGACTCATTGGGCCTTTTGTCATTTTTAAATTCCCATCCATTTCAATAAACTTAGGATCACAATATTCTGGTTGAGACCTCGAGTTCCCCTACCTTCTTGTATATTTGCAACACTGGTGAGGAAAGGTATCTTGTGAAAAATATAATGGACAAGTTTGTGTCCATCAACACCACCAAAGAGAAAGGACCAAGCCTGCTTAAGGACACCAGAAATGGAGGGTTGTGGGGAACAACTGAACCAGTTACAGAGACTGGCCCCACAAGGAGCAGTTCAGCAACTCAGACCCAGCTGCAAAGGGCACTGACAAACCACAGGAGACTCAATGATTGTAATTCCTGATCACATTGGATTAGAGTGTTATCATGTACAAAATACTTTCTCGTTTTTCTGTATTGATTGGTCCTCTTGGGTTCCTTGGCCAAGGCTTACTTGTAATCAATGTTTTTTAGATTTCCCATATGTTTTTACTAGGGTTGGGGCAGGAATTACTGAATGCGAATTCTTGGAAGGTGGTTTATAAAAGAAACAAAAGATTTATTGAGAATCCTAATTCTGGTCTAGGAAGTGAATGGATAAACTATACCCAAATAGTAATAGGCATACGGGGGTCCACAATGACTACAAAAGGCCAAGTAGTGTTTACACAGTCCTTTCCATCAGGAATGTGGTAGAATGTAGCTAAACATGGATGGGATTGTGCCATCTGCCCATTTGCCCATTTAGTCAAGCAGTCAGCAGATACCTGGGGGACATGTACAGCTCAAAAGAACCAGAACTACACTAGACCAGAGGAACAAAAGATGACTAACACAATTTCTTCCACTAGAAATTCACCATCTTTCTTATTCAGCTCCAGATTCTCTTCTTTCATTATCTGGATGTCATATGGTTCTTCTTTCCTTGCTAATCCACGTCTAGGCTGATTATGGAAAGTCCATGTAAAGTCATTTGCTTTCTTTTATTTTGTTTGATTCATGAATGCTAGAGTTCTGTTCTGGCCTTTAGCTCATTAACATTCAGTTTTTAAAGTACAAGTGCTTTTTTGTTAATTTATTTTTAATTACATGATGATTACATAAATGCATTCTAATTTGTAAGACAGTTGCTGTTACAGCTTCGTTAAGTCACCTCGGCTATTGTTGCCTCCTATACCCAGTCTGAGGCTTCTCCACAGAGGTGATGACTGTTCTCAGTTATTCTGAACTGTTCAACATCCCTCTAACAATGTCTGTTCATATTTGCAAGTTCACCAAACACCTGGCTTGGCTAATTTTATCTCTCCGTCAATACCGTCTACAAAACGCTTTCCCTGACTGTGGTTAGAGAAGGACAGCGCTCTCTGGCATGAAGGAGCAGAGGGACTGAGGGGAAGGGACACTATCTCCAGAAACTAAGTGTTCCCTCAAACATTTTCCTTTTCCTATAGCCTTTAGTGGGCCTGTCATTTTCACCTCTGCAGATTCCCCTGAGCACCTACAGGCTGGAGTTAAAAGCTTACCTTGGTTGCAGAGTTCTGTGTTGCTGCAGTGGGGTTGTTTGACCATATTGTCACAGCCACACTATTTTAGGGTATGATTTAGAAGTATGATAGTCAGATGACATGGAGCTAAGCTATACTAGGTGCCCAGTTTTAGGAGTTGATTGACTAAACTGAAACCTGCTTTGACTAGTGTTTATCTCCCTTCTTCTAATCTCCCCACCCCCCTGCCAAAGTGAAAAACTAGGGGTTCTCTAATGCCTTATGTTTCCTTATCCTTGGGCATGCCTAGCTGCCCCTTTTCCCTTTGTCTGAGAATATTTCCCTTAATTTTTTTTTCCTTATTTGAGAAATAGGACACTGCTAGAACTTTTTCAGTGTTTGCAGAAGATGTTGTTGTTGCACTTTAAGGACAAGTGGAAGGATAGGTATTTATGCTGAATAACGCAAAGGGGTAGAAAGTGTTGCTCAATCAGCCTTTGGTATCCTTTTCCACTCCTCTTTCTGTTTTATTTAGGTTCTGCCGCGAGTTTGCTCTATACAACAAGAAAGTGAGTCCAAGCTGAAAAGCATCCAGACTAAAAGTGAGACAAGGGCCATCTCTGTGATATTATGCAGGCTGCATACAAAGTCAAGAACAGGTATGAATGTATGTGGCCGTTGGTCTTCCATCTTCCAGAGTCTACTCACCAGCTTCATGGTATGAGACAGCAGTGCCATTTGTGTCCATGGCGATAACAACTTCTGAATCTCTGGATGACAGCTATGGTTGTGTAACTTTGAAACCAGCAATTCAGTGGCAACCCCATGATTTCCACTCCTTCGTCCCTTTCGATTACTTTACCTCACCTAGTTCCTTTTATTTATATACCAGAGAGCAAGTTAATTTCTACTTCCTGCATTAAATTCTGACTGACACAAGATGTCTGGTTAAATAAATTACAATACATCCATATGTAGACACACTCTACATCTACATGCACACAAAGATGTAGCTCTATATATACATATATGCAGCAATCTACATGACACATTATTAAACAGTAAAAGCAAGATACAATAATATATGTATATAGTATTATACAGTATCTTGTGTGTGTCTATGCCTGTGTATACATAAAATATCTCTGCAAGGATACACAAGAAATCCATAACAGGGACTCCTTTAAAAAGAGAAATGGGGCTGGGCATGGTGACACATGCCTGTAATCCTAGCACTTTGGGAGGCTGAGGTGGGCAGATCACCTGAAGTCAGGAGTTCAAGACCAGCCTGACCAACACGGAGAAACTCCGTCTCTACCAGAAATACAAAATTAGGTGGCTGTGGTGGCACGTGCCTGTAATCCCAAGTACCCGGCAGGCAGAGGCAGCAGAATTGCTTGAACCCAGGAGGCAACAGCTGAGATCACGCCATTGCACTCCAGCCTGGGCAACAAGAGTGAAACTCCATCTCAAAAAAAAAAAAGAGAAACAGAGAGAACAAAATTGGGTGGCTGAGAGTCAACAGCATGCAAAGGAGACTCTTCACTTTGACACCCTTTGTATCTTTGGAACTTTTATCAACTGAGCATATTATACCAACAAAAACTGTTTATGAAACAAATTAAAAAGAATTTCTGATCTAGGGTGAGAGAAAAGAAGGCCTAGAAGAAAGCCCTAACTATTATTGGCAGATAAAGGAAGAGCATGTACAAAGGAAACAGAGAGTGGCTTGAGAGCTTGTAGGAACAATGGGAAAGACAGGGAAACAGAAACAAAGGGAGTGGAGTGTTTCCAGAAGGGTGAGGGTTCGCGCCCGGGTAAATCCCGCCAGGGGGCCAAGAAAGCAAGATAGAAAACCCAATTGTTACTTGGGTTAGCACCAAGGTCATCTGAGGTCTTGGTGAAAGGAGTTTTAATGGGATGTATGCTGCACTCCTCTGAAGAATATGAGGAGGTTATTGAGTTGAAGAGGAGAGACAGCATCCCTTTAAAAAAATATATATATATATATATATGCGTATATATATATATGTATATATATATGCGTATATATGTGTATATATATATATATATATGCGTATATATATATATATATAAGGTTGTGTTGCTTATTCAAAGGTGCAGTCAGTTCAGATGACCTTAAAGATTCGAATCAGTTTAGAGACCCTACATTCTAGTGGATTATCCTAATAAGCAGTTGTGATTTTTTTGAAAGTCCCTCTATTGCTTACTGAGTGAAATAAAGTCATTAGGTGAAATTTAGAACACACCTACTAACATAACTTTCTGGGAAATAGTTTAGTTATCCAGCAGGATCTGGGCTTTTGTCTCTAAAGTTATAAAATTAGTATGAAAGGACTAGGATATAAAGTCCTGAAAAGACTGGTGAGTACTAGTAGTTTGGAGGGTGACATGCATGGCTGTCTTTAGTTTTCATGTGGAAAATGAGAGTCAAAGCAGTGAGGTGTTCTCAAGGCTGGAGGAAGGGTCATTAGGAGGACAAAGCCATGCTATGGGTTTTAGATTTATTTAAATTTTTATCCGTAAATCCGTAGAGAAGCCCACCATATTCATTTATCTTCTATAATAATTTATTAAATAATTCAGTAATTCATTAGCCCCTAGAACTTAAAATCTATTATAAACAACATTGATGTGTATATAAATTGAATGTAAACAGCATATAATAGATATTAGTATACAAGTTGAAGATATATGTATTTTATTCTATAAGCTTTATCATCCTCACTTATAAAAGAACATAAAAACAGAATATACATTTTGCTGCTTTCATGCTCTTTTTGGGATGTCTTTTGGTCTCAAGTCTGTAAGAGACTTACTTGCAAAATAACCACTACTCATTTAAAAATTGCCTAGAAAATGTTATTAAGCTAATGAAAATGAATTAATATTTAGGTCTAGTTGAAAGGATACAGTTTAAACAGTGAAAAAGAATGGCTGGCTTGTCCCAAGCGCTATTTTACCACATCAGTTTATTATAATCCTTTAAAATTGTTTTTTAAACATTATTGGATGAAAATTTCAAAAGTTTTCCAAAAAAGGGAAGTTTAATAGCACAAATCCATCTGGTTAGAAACATTGTCTTTATAGGGAATCTAGTAGCTTAGTGTTTATAAAATTAATCCAGTATTATTCATATTTATTTTCCTTTGAGATATAAACAAGGAAAATGGCACATGAGATTCAATACAGAAAACTAAAAAGTTATCATATTTCATCTATCAATCTCAATTAGCAGGTCCAAAGGATTTTAGGTATAAACCACGTTTATAAGACAAGAGACTTAGGTTAGCCACAATCCAAACAAAGCAGACACAGTGAACTGATGTAACATGTTTCACCATATTTTCTCGTTGTCAGCTGTGGTCAAAAATGTCATGCTGGGCATTGGGTAACTCCTGAACCTCCCTCCCATGTCTAGTCTTTAGCCAAAGTAGGCCTTTTTGCATCTTCTAAACCTTTGCACATGCTTTTTCCATTTGCTCCACAATTAATTTTTCCTCTCTGATCCCTTCTTATCTTTCAGCACAATATATCTAGAGGAGGAATATCTGTGCTCTAGATATTCCCTGACCTTCAGCATTAAGTTGCTCACCCCCTGCTACGTCCTCCTATAGCACTCTGTACTTCCTTTTTCATGATACTTTTTTCTTCATTAAGTTTGTAAATCCATCTGTCAATCCAACTAGTCTTGGCTTCATAGGGCTACGGACTGTACTTAATGTGTTGCCATTTCATATCTCCTCCAGTAGTGTCTAATAAATACTTTCGGGATAAATTAATAACCTGAGTGACCATACTGCATAATTCTCATTGCTATTCTTGGTGTCTCTCAGTCACTGTGTTTCTCCTCCTGGTGCACACATAGCTTTCAAAATGCAGAATTTACATTACAGATTCCCTGCAACTTATATAAGTTTTATATAAATTTGTAACACTTTATATAAATTTTGTCAACTTTTCTCCTTGGTGTCAAAGTGCTGCTGAACAGAAAAGGTGCAGGTCTCTTTAGGACTGTCAAGTTCTGAATTGCACCCCACTGTTACCGAAGCACCAGGGGTTTGGACTAGGTCCTGCTGCTCATCACACAGAAAGCCGCAATGAGTATTGTCAAGGAAGAAGGCTTTAATTGGGTGCTGCAGCCAAGGGAGGTGGGAACTCAGTCTCACATCTGTTTTCCTGAGTGTCATATCCATCTCCCCTGACCAGCTAAAAGTAGGAGTTTATAGAGAAGTGAAGAAATGTAACAATGTGTGAGAAAACAGGAGCTGGGAGGGGGCAAGAAAGCAATCATCATGAATGAGGGGTCCAGCATCTAATTTTCTGGATGTGTGGTTCTTGTGAGTTTTAGTTCTTCGACACTTTTTTTTTTTTTTTTTTTTTTGTTTTTAGCGGTCTGAAGCTCTTTGCTTCCTGAGGAAGGAACTCCCATAACACAAATGTAAGTTTCAAGTTTTAAGACCAGAAGAGTCAATTTTTTTTTTCTTGAGAGACTGAGTCTCTCTCTGTTGCCCAGCTGGAGTGCAGTGGTGCGATCTCAGCTCACTGCAGCCTCCGACTTCCCAGTTCAAGTGATTCTCCTGCCTCAGCCACCCTAGTAGCTGGGATTACAGGTGTGCCACCATGCCCAGTTATTTTTTTTATTTTTCATAGAGACAGGATTTCACCATGTTGGCCAGGCTGTCCTTGAACTCCTGGCCTCAAATGATCCACCTGCCTCGGCCTCCCAAAGTGCTGGGATTACAGGCATGAGTCACTGCACCTGGCTCCCAGTAGGGTAAATTTCTATTTATCCAAAAAATTATCCATGGGACTATTGGGTTGGTTTCACTGCCATAAACTTTTATGTGTTCATTTTAGTAATAGATCAGGAAAGTTTACATGTATCTTGCTTTTCATTGGTCTACCTGCCCAGACATTGCTGCAGAAAAGGAAACTTCTGAAAGGAGTGTTCATTTCTACTTTTGGGATTTACATTTGACCAAGTTCAGAAGGGATCTGAGGAGCAGAATAAAGTAGTGGTAGATAATGACAATGATGATGATAGCAAACAATTATACATATGGGGCACTGTGCTAAGTACCTTATAGTATATTATCCTTTAATCTTCCGACAATCCTGAGTTAGATATGGATATATTACTCAACTGACAGAGAAGAAATCGAGATGTGCATTTTCACATGCATGAGCATGCATGCACACACACACACATGCACACATTACGTGGAGTGTGGAACCAAAGGGCGTGGGATGGAATACAGGTTCCACCGTGAGCTACTTTTGTGTGCCACTTAGAACTGAACCTGCTATACAAGGTAGGCTTTCCAGGTGCTGACCATGCTGGTTCGTTGACCTCAGTTGTGGTTACAGAAGTATTCACTTTATAGTAATTTGTTAAGTTATAGGTTTAAGTTTTACACAATTTTTATATGAGTGTAATATTTTATAATAAAAGGGACTGGGCATGGTGGCTCATGCCAGTAATCCCAGCACTTTGGGAGGCCAAGACAGGAGGATCACTTGAGCCCAGGAGTTGAGACCAGCTTGGACAACATGGTGAAACCTTGTCTCCAAGAAAAATACAAAAGTTAGCCAGGGGTAGTAGCATGTGCCTGCAGTCCCAGCTACTGGGAAGGCTGAGGTGGGAGGATTGCTTGAGCCCTGGAGGTGGAGGTTGCAGTGAGCTCAGGTTGCACCACTGCACTCTAGACCAGGTGAACAGAGCGAGACCCTGTCTCAACAACAACAACAACAAAAAGGTTGGAAGAGAAAAAAAAAAAGAAGGAAAGGAGGGAAGGAGAAAGAGAAGAAAGAGAAGAAGGGTGGAGGGAAGGGTGGGAGGGAAGAAAGGAAGGTGGAGACAGGGAGAAGGAGAGGGGCAGGGAGGGGACAGGAAAGAAGAAGCCTAGCATAAATTTAGCATTTGATCACCATTAGCTATTAGTATCTAAAAACAATTTTCTAGGCTTTTAGATATATTTTTGAATAGAGAAACAAGGCATTGATCAGTAACATATATCCCATGAAGTGTCATCTGCACCTACATACATACAACTAGCTCTTTTACTGATGGGATTCCTTTTGTGGAAAAACAGCCCAGTGTTTATCCATTTATCCCTGTTAAAATTTTTTATTATGAAATATTACAAACACACAGAAAGTTAGATAATGTAACAGATACCTGTGAACTCACCATACAGCCTTATCGAATCTTTATAATTTGTCCTATTTGTTTCAGTTAGGTAAAAAATAATTACACAATTGGAACACTCCCCTCCTTAATATGTACCCCTTCCCTCATCCTATTTCTCTTCTATCTTAGAGGCAACCACCATTCTGGATTTATTGTTTTTTGTTTGTGCATTTTTATGCACACATCATATATACTCTTGTGTGTTTTTAAGATTTTTTTTACTCACTGCTACAGTTTGGATACAATGGCTCCATGTTATTTATATTCTGCTGTACCATATTGTATGAATATTACTTATCTATTTCTACTTACTCATTTTTATCTTTTAATTTCTATTGTTGACACAGAGTTTCACTCTTGTTGCCCAGGCTGGAGTGCAATGGCATGATCTTGGCTCACCGCAACCTTCGCCTCCTGGGTTCAAGCAACTCTCCTGCCTCGGCCTCCCAAGTAGCTAGGATTACAGGTGCGCACCACCATGCCCAGCTAATTTTTGTGTTTTTGGTACAGACGAGGTTTCACCACATTGGCCAGGCTGGTCTTGAACTTCCAACCTCAGGTATCTACCCGCCTCAGCCTCCCAAAGTGCTGGGATTACAAGTGTGCACCACCGCACCCGGCCTACTTCTTACTTATATTTAGGTCATCATAATCTTTGTAATAACAAGCAATACCAGAAAGAAAATTATAACTCATCTCCCGTTACAAACTTAAGTATTTTTCCACACATACCTAAAAATGGAATTGGAGAGAAAAAGACAGTTGTGTCTCCAACTTTTTTATATGTGGCCAAATTGTTCTCCAAAGCAGTTGTCCCCATTCACACTCCCGCTAGCAGCAGATGAGAATTCTCACCTCTTGGTATCTTTATATAGCCTTCCACAATTTTCTGCCAGTTTGAGAATGTGAAACTTACATTATTTTTAGAAGAAACATTTCCCTAAACACTAACAAAATCGTACCTATTTTGAAATGCTTCTGCCACCATAATTTTCTCCCATGTTACTTGCCTATATTTTTGCTTTGCCTTTTTTTAGGTCATTAATCTTTTCCTTATTGATTCTAAACATTCTCTAAAACCCTTTCCTCTGACATCTTGCTCCACACCACAAGCAAATTCTTTAAGTAAAATTTTAAATTAACATATAACATACAGACAGAAAAGTACGCAGATCATAAGTGTACAGTTCAGCAAGTTTTCACAAAGGTTACCAGTGGCCACATCATCAAACAGAACATACTAGCACCCAGAATATCCTCTTTCCTCCCTCCTCCAAAGGGCACAATCCCAACTCCTAATACTATGCATCATTTTGCCTGTTTTTGAACTTTATACAAGTAGAATTACGCACTATGTACTGCTTAGTGTGTGGCTTCTTTCATTCAATAATATTTCTGAAAGATTCATCTATGTTGTTTGTTCTGATATATTGTATTTCATTGTATAAATGTATTATAATTGTTTACCCAAGCTACAGTCAAGATATGGATGACAGTTTCAGGTCATGTACAACATTCAGACATGTACAACATTCTTTTGTACATGTCTTTTGGTAAGTGTATGTCTGAATTTCTGCAGGGCATATACCTAGTTATACAATAGTTGGGTGAAGAAATATTATATGTTCAGCTTTCATAAATACTTCCAAACAAGTTTCAAAAGTAGTTTTTTCAACTTATACTCCCACCTCCTAGGATTTGGAGGTTGCAGTTCCTCACAACCTCATCAAGACTTGGTATTATTTGTCTTGACCATTTAAGACATTCTCAAGAAAATATAGTGAAATCTTGGTAATTTGCATTTCCCTACTCAAGTTTATCCACCTTTTCAAATATCCTCTCCCACACTGTGACTTGGTTCATTATTAATTTTATGGTGCTCTTTGATGAACCAAAGTCTTAGTTTTTATGCAGTCTACTTTTTCTTTTTAATGAGTGCTTTTTGTGTTAAAAAATTTGGTATCTTGAAAGTCATGAAGATATTCTTTTATGCTTTCTTTTAGATGTTTTATTGTTTTAACCTTGCACACATAGATCTACAATCCATCTGAATTGATTTTTACATACGGTTGAAGTAGGAGGTGAAGATTCCTTTTTTATATGGACATGCAGTTGATCCACCACCTATTTATTAAAAAGACCATCCTTGCCCCACTGCACTAAACACTCCCTTCTCCACAATTCAAGTGGGCATGTGTGGGTCTGCTTCTGGACTTATTCTGGTGGTCCCCAATCTTTTTGGTACCAGGGACTGGTTTTGTGGAAGTAAGGCGGGCATGGTTTGGGAATGAAACCGTTTCATCTCAGATCATCAGACATTAGTTAGATTCTCGTAAGGGGTGCACAACCTAGATCCCTTGCATGTGTAGTTCACAATAGGGTTTGTGCTCCTGTGAGAATCTAACGCCAATGTGGTCTGACAGGAGGAGGAGTCCAGGTGGAAATGCTTGCTCACCTGCGGACTCACCTCCCTGCTGTCTGGACTGGTCTCTAACAGGCCACAGACTGGTACTATTCTGCCACCCAGGGCCTGGGTACCCCTGCTCTGTTCTGTTCAGCCTGTCTATCCCACTTTTCTTACATCCGTACCACAGCACTCTAAACATGCAAGTTTTATAAGAAGCCACAGTATCTGATGATAAAAGTCCTCTCAGGTTTGTTCCGCTTCTTCAAAACTTTGGTGGCTGTTTCTGGCCCTTTTCATTTCCATACAAATTTTAGAATCTGTTTATCAATTTTCAAAAACCTTCCAGGATTGCATTTTTATTTATGAATCTATAGATCGATTTGTGGCCAGCTTGGCATCTTTACATAAGCTTCTCGATCTATAAACATGACGCATTTCTCCATTTACTTAGGTCTTTTTAATTTCTCTCAATAATGATGTGTTTTTTACATCTTTTATTAGATTTATTCTAGGTATTTGACCTTTTTGATGCTGTTGTAAATGCTATTCTCAAATTCCCATTTTCTACTTGCTTATTGCTAGCATTCAGAAAGTACAATTTGACTTTGTATACAGCAACCTTACAAAGTATTTTTATAGCTTATCTACAGACAGAGTTTTGGACTTTTTGTTACTTAGACAATTCTGTCACCTGAGAATAATGATAGCTTTATTTCCTTGTTTTCAATCCCTATGCCTTTAATTTATTTTATTTGTGGTATTCGTTCTAAGACCTCAATGTTGAATGCAATTGAGGTAAAATGAGCATCTTGTCTCAGCCCCCATCTCAGGGGAAAAGCTTGCACATAATTCACTGCTAAGTGCAATGTTCTGCAATGAATTTTCTATCCCCTAGATTTAAAAATATTCATTACATGAGTAGTTTACTTCATTTTGAGAATCTATCTCTTTCTTACCAAAAAGGTAACTTTTAGTTCTTTTAAAAAAATGCAGTAGTACTTGATGAATTTCTGGCATGTGATTTTCATCTTGAAATATTAATATAACTTATACCAATATTTTTAAGGGAGTCCACCTCTGTTTTGCTGCTTGGATCTCACCTGTTTGTGTGTGTGTGTGTGTGTGTGTGTGTGTGTGTGTGTGTGTGTGTGTGTGTTTAAAAAGTAAAAGGAAATAAAAACATACAGACTTAGGTTTACGCTAAAGCTATTCAGGTCACTTACCCACATTTCGTTTTATTTATTTATTTTTTGAGATAGAGTCTCACTCTAGCACCCAGGCTGGAGCACAGTGGTGCGGCCTCGGCTCACTGCAATCTCTGCCTCCCAGGTTCAAGCAATTCTTGTGCCTCAGCCTCCCAAGTAACTGGGATTACAGGCGCATGCCACGATGCCTGGCTAATTTTCTATTTTTAGTAGAGATAGGGTTTCACCATGTTGGCCAGGCTGGTCTTTAACTCCTGACCTCAGGAATGCACCCACCTCAGCCTCCCAAAGTGCTGGGATTACAGGAGTGAATTATGATGCCCTGGCCCCACATTTTAGATTTAAACTAAAATGAGATCGAGATGATGTTTGAAGGCTGAAGATCCACTGATTCATTTTTTTCATTCAACAAGCAATTTTTGGAGCAATTAGAGCAATCACCAAGAACCAGTCTCTGGGGACTTTGAAGGCTGAATATTCACTAATTATTTTATTTAACAAGCTTTTCTTTTTTTCTCAAGAAATTATGATGTACCCAAAACTGTACAAGGCCCTGGAGATACGGAAGAGATCTCGAGGAGTTCCTATTACACAGGGAGAAAATGAGACATAAACAGATTTATCCCACAGTATGATAAACACAATAATAGAAGGATGCATGTGGAGATACACATAGGGGCCCTCAAATCACTCTTGGCCAGGAGCAGTTGGCATCTGTGAAGGCTTTGAACAGGAGGCAATGCCTAAGTTTAAGCATAAAAGATAAATATGAACTAACTGAGCAAAGAGGAATAGAGTTAGAAATATTGCGTCAAAGCAAATAGCAGAAAGTAAACAAACAAAACAGCATTCATTCATACAACATATATTTATTGAGTGCTTCCTATGTCACAGACACAGCATTTGGCATAAGGTACTGATAAATAAAAATAGACATAGTCCCTGCTCTCCTGAGTAGCTTTCACATGAAGGGTAAGACATATTTATAAAATCTTATTTGAGACTTTTCATCCAAGTATTCCTTGACCTCCAAATACATTCTTATAGTCTGAATATTATTACATTACTAAAACAAAAATCAGTGTTTATTAAATAACTATAATTTCAGAGGCAGTTTTCCAACTTTTTTAGTGGGAAATCTCAGAAATTCATTTACAGTTTCAGTTTTCCATCTTGGACTACAGTTTCTCTTTTTTGGAGATGCGGTCTCACTCTGTCGCCCAGGCTTAGGTGCAGTGGTGTAACCTAGCTCACTGCAACCTTGAACTCCTGGACTCAAGTGATCCTCCCACCTCAGCCTACAGAGTAGCTTGGACTAGAGACATGTGCCGCCAGGTCCTGGCTAATTTTTTAAATTTTTATTTGTTAGAGATGGAGGTCTCACTATGTTGCCTAGGCTGGTCCTGAACTCTTGGGCTCTAGTGATCCTCCAATCTCTGTCACCCAAAGTTCTGGGATTACAGGCATGAGCCACTGTGCCTGGCAACTTAGACTACAGTTTCTAAATGAAACTGTATTATAAGTGGTAGTTAGATTTACTCTCCAGTCCTCAAAGCCTATTTAACCCATAATATACATGAAGTATTAATAGTTCGATTTCAAATACACTGAATCACTATTATGTCATATCTGTGAAAAAATGCTAGGCTCTGGGGATACATGTTTATAAAAGATGACAAAGTCCTGGGTCTCCTAGAAGTTACAATTTAGTAGAAGAGACAAAATAATTAAACAATCACACAAATGAATGTATGATGATGATCTGAGATGACGGCTATAAAATGAAGGGACCAGTGGAGACATAATGAAGCACCACAGCCTACCTCTTGAGTTTGGAAAGACCAACATGGCAACCAGGCAAAGGGGTGGAGGAAGAACATTCTGGATAAGGTGTTAAAGGAACTGAGGCAAGATCAGTGTGGGTGGTATAGGGCAAGAGAGGAGGACAATGCCATGAGAAAGGCCATGTCTAGACTATACTTTGCCTAGTGAGCCATGCCATTTCTTTATAGCAAAAAGAAGTCCCCAACAGACTAAAAGCAGTGCAGTTAGTATCATGGTAGATTTACATATTAAAATAGTTCATCCTACCTACACTGTGAAAAAAGATGTTTCAGAGTCAGTTGGATGCAAGGCATCCAGTTAGAAGGTTTCTGCGCTGACGCAGGAGAGGTGACAATGGCTCACACCAGAGTGGCAGTAGTATAGATGTAATAAAAGATTAATGAGCCGAAAGCTTCTTATGTGATAGGACTTGGTTAGGGATTACTGAGAGGGCTGAGAGAAAGGGGTTGTCTAGAAGGACTACACATTTTCAGAGTTACTTAGGAAGTAGAACTGATTGAATGTTGGGGGTGAAGGGGAAAAATGAATGGGCAGTATGCAGATAGATACACAGCTTGAACAATAGGATGGATGGTGATATAGCCACTAACATCAACTGAGACACAGCAGGAGGCTTAGGAAGAAAGATAATGAGTTCCATTTTGGACTTGTTGCATTTAGATATATTGGATATTTCCTAGGTATGAGGTTAGCATATTATTTACAGACAAGACTCTGATACTTGAAGACTGGAGAAGAGACGTAGGTATGCGGAGACATCATTTTGCAGGTTACACATGCCCCATCAGCAGGGTTGAGACGGGATTCTGGGGAAGCACAACTGTTAAGAAACTAGGGTTGCAGGTCTGATCACCTCTTGCATTAATTAATGAAAGTCCAAATTAACAAAAGAGTGTAAACTCTTTTCAGTAACATGTTTATACAGCTCCCAATAATTTATACCTTGTCCATGCACTCTCCATAGGTTTAACTGGAGGCTTTCCTCCAGGAAAGCAAAGTTAGAATCAGATCCACTAGTCACCATTTTCCTCCAATATAGTGAGATCATGTATTGAGTGAAAAAAAGCAGAATTATTTTTGCACTTTAGCCTCTTTTGCAATCTTTCTGTTCCTGTCTGAGAACTGGTCTTTCACCATTCTTTCTACTACTGTAACATGCCGACATTTATGGAACAGTACACTCAAGCCAGGTTTATTGTTTACCACTTTCAGGAAACTATTTGTAAACCCAAGATGGGATTAGAACATTCATTATAGCTAACATTTATTTTTTTCATTATTAAACTTTATTGGATATCAATAAAATGAAAAATTAGATTTGGTACAAATCTTGAGAAACTTTTATTTCGAGCCTTGTTAAAAACATGTCTAAAATAATTTGGCTCACTTTCCTGCTTTCAGGAAAACCACTACATAAAAGAGTGGCTACACCTTGAGGTATTCAGAAGTTTCTATTCACTAGAACTCTTGGTTGTAAGTGACAGAAATCTACCTGAACAATAAGCTGCTTTCTTTCCACTTAAGTTGCTTTATCCCTGTGTTCAAGTAGCAAGAACATGGAATAATTCTCACTGGCCTTGTATCCCACCAGGGTGATTGCCTTTTTGCCCAATCACCTTTCAGGGGGATGAGATATTACCTTGGGCCATGCCTGGGCCATCTGCCCAACTTGTGGTCAGAAGGAAAGATCTGTTACCAGAATAAAAAAGATGGCAAGTCTAGCAAGCCACATTAAATATAGTCACTACAACACAATTCACACAGTGATGACAAGAATCCAGTACTTTGGGTAGCATGAAAAAAGAAGTGACAATACTTCAGAGTCATCACTGTGAATGATAATTGTCATTGGAGACAATCATCCAAATAAGATTGGGGGTGAGATCAGAAATGTTACTGAACATTCTAGAATTTTTAAGGTTTTAAAGTCATCTTTGTAGTAAATTATTAATCTCTGGAAACTAAAATATGAAAATCATTTTCAGTTACTTTTTGAGCTAAAAATTACCATTTTTAGTTTAGGTTTTACTACATATAATCCAAGTATAATGAAGGATGATTTAGGTCAATAATTTTTAATTTGATAATTGAGCTAATATTCCATTAGGCATGGACTTGTATGGTAATTTCCTCATGAGATTCTGTTTTAAAAAACAATGTCAGCCAGGTGAGGTGGCATGTATCTGTAGTCCCAACTACTCAGGAGGCTGAAGTGGGAGGATGGCTTGAGGCCAGGAGTTTGAGGCTGTAGTGCACTATGACTGTGTCTGTGATTAGCCACTGCACTCTAGCCTGGGCAACATAACAACACCTTGTCTCTAAAAGAGCAAACAAACAAAAATATCCCCCCCCCAAACAAAATAAAAACAAAAAACAATGTCGATATGATATCTTATAAACATTAATTATAGATTTGAGTAAAGAGGAAGCTGTATTTAGCCATGGTTCCTTGGAAAACTGAAAGCTAATAATAAATACTCAATGCAGCCTGATTCTTTTTACCTCTCCTTCTTAAAAAACTTAAAAAATTAATTACAAGGATGACAAAAGTCACTTCTCGGATATGATAAAAACAGAGAATACTGTTTTTAAGATTTACTCACTAAAAAGTGAACACTTAAATGGTCAAGAAACCAATTATTTTCAAGAATATGTTTAAACAGCAAAATTTGTAAGTTATGCGTATATTGTTTCCCTGACATGGTTCATCAACAATTCATAATGTACAATTAATAGCAGTTTTATTGTTCATAATACATGGTCACTTTTATATGAAATTAGTCAAGAACAGTTGTTTTACTCAGAAACATCATGTGAGTCTTAAGTAAAGCAAATTTCAGGTGAATAAGACATTCGATGTTTCTTTTAAAATTCTTCCACCAAATTTCAATTAGGCTTTAATGTTTCAGAGGTCTTGGCATTTGAAGGCTGTCACGTAGTTAAAATTTTTTAAACCTGACTTGATACTTTGGACATTTTTGAAAATGATTTTCTGTAAATTTCTCTGGAATTTCAACTGTAAAGATAGTCTTCTAATCTGGCTTCTGTAGCTGATATGACTCAATTTCATGAAGACTAAAATGATTATATGACTGCAAGTCCAGTACCCTTTTAATGCAAATAATATTCTTTGTGTTTGTGCTAATTTGATATGTCACAGGTGCAGAAAGCATAGATTGCATAGCTGTACAAAGACATAGATATTTGAAACTTCCTTAGAATTTTACAAGCCTTTTTTAAAATATCTCCAAATCTCCTTAGAAATTTATAAGCATTTTTTTTTGAGATGGAGTCTTGCCCTGTCGCCCAGGCTGAAGTGCAATGGCATGATCTTGGCTCACTGCACCCTCCACCTCCCTGGTTCAAATGACTCTCCTGCCTCAGCCTCCTGAGTAGCTGGGATTACAGGCGCCTGCCACCACACCAGCTAATTTTTGTATTTTTAGTAGAAACAGGGTTTCACCACGTTGGCCAGGCTGGTCTCGAACTCCTGACCTCGTGATCCACCCACCTCGGCCTCCCAGCGTGCTGGGATTGAGCCACTGCACCTGGCCACAAGCCTTTTCAAAAGCTTGTAAAACTTGTGGGGATGTTAACAAGTGGAGAAAGCAGGACATGGGTATTAGGACCAGATTGGAAAACACCTTGCCATTCTGACATTTATTCATATGCTACCTTGGGCAAGCCCCTTAACATTTCTCAGCCTTAGTTTTCTTGTTTTTAAGTGCACATAATAATTCAGAGGATTGTTTATGGGCTAAAAACAAAGACAAGTAAAAAAGCTAGCATGTAGCCACTCAATAAATAGCTGCTGCTATTATTTGATTCTGTTAAATGGAGTAAACCTCAGCTTTTAATCTTGAATAAGAAGGTTGAGGACCTAAAGTTATTTTTTAAGCTTGTCACCAGGGCCAAATCTTATGCCCAAGGTGGCTTTACTCAAACTTGCCAATAGATGTAGATAATCATCCTCATCATCTTCAAAATCATCCACTGATGCTAAGTACAGTGTCACAAAAGTGCAAACTGACCACATTCTACAGCTCTGAATTCATCAGAACCCAATTATATCCTGCATGTTGGCCATTAATGTTCTTGATCATACAACAGGAGAGCCTGACAAGTACCTGTCTTGGTTTACACCTGAAATACAACACTGGGCTTCATCTGTACAGTAAAAATTTCAATTCTGGAATTCACGGATGCTAGAAACTCACTCTGATATTTCAATTCAGTGAGTCAAAGTTGCAGCTGTAAAAAGCTCCTCAGGTGACCCAAATTCTGTTTTTTAATGTGTTTGTCTTTCACCATACTGTTGGCAGTTTTTCCATGTCAGTAAGTATCTTTCCACAACATAACTTTAAATGGCTTCATAATAGAGGTGTGCTGCTGGACTTAGTTTCAAACTTTTGATTATTTTTCAGTGCAAGATAGATATGATGTATGCTAATACTCTTGCTATTTATAAAGTGACAGTGACTTTTTTTGAGTCTTACAGCCCAAGCCCAGCCACATAGTTCTGTAGAGAGGAGTGATTACGAGCATCATTGGCTTTGGTGTCAGCCTGAACTCACTCCCCCAGGGTTCAAATGATTGTCCCCTTTGGACAAGTCGCTTAGCAATGCAAGTCCCCGTCTCTACCGCTGTTAAATAAGGATGATCATAACACCACCTCCTAAGGTTTCGAGAATGACTAGATCTGAATATGTCAAGTGCTTAGCACAAATGCCTATCACATGGCAAACAATAAACCTTAATGATTGAGGAAAAACTAGGCAGCCTCTAACATCCAGGAGTTGGCCAGGCATGCACAGCTGGGCCTGGCTGTTCTCCTATTGATCATAAACAGTGTCACAGAAGATCAGGTGAAACCACTTAGTGATCATGATGGATCATGACAAGAACAAGACCACTCTAATCATGCCTGAACACAGGCAAAACACTACTACTGTCCAAACCACAAAATCCAGAACTGCCCCTTCTCCTGGCTAATATGAGAGACAGCCACTTCTTTACCAATTACACCTTCAGCTCAATCTAGTTTTTCCTCTTCCTAGGTAAGATGTAATCAAATACCCAATCCTAAAATCCCCTCTTCATGACACCATCCAATGCAGAGAAAAACCTTGCATCCTTAACTACTTCCCAAGGAGAGGGGCTTCAAGCCACCAAATCACCAAAACACAAGCCTGAGTTTTCCAATAAGCCTTTTCTAACCTTTCCTCACGGAGACTCCCCCACAACTCCCCATGGTGCACCTTCCCCCTTGCTGAAATAAACAATATACAATGTGTTCAACTCAAGTTTAGCAAGTGTGTTACTAGCGGTCTTTGGCTGGAGGGCATTGATGGCAGTATTCTGGAACGCTTTCTTCAAAATATAACCACAATGTAGGTAGTTTAGTTTTCCATTGGAACTACATCCGTATATCATCTGAAGAATTAGGGTTGCGAGCCACGAAGCAATGAAGGTCATCTGTACTTAACTTGAGAAGCATCAACAAGGATTAAGGATTAAGAAGCATTGCAACTTTTGGAAAAGTATCACTGTAACTTTTTATCAGAATATTCATTAACCACAAGATACATTCTTAGGATGTAGGTCTGCATATTACCTAAGACCAAAAGCAAAAAAAATCTAACTGTAAGGTCATCCAGTTGTAAGGTCATAGATTGTTCTTAACCTTATAAACGGGTTGTTCCAGAAATTCATTTAAAGTTTGTTTCTAACCTAAAACGGACATTCCAGTTGAAACCATATCATAAATGGTAACTAGGCTTATCTTTCATTCCCACAGTCTACTGAATACTGAATATATGTGAAACAGTATTTCAAATGCAACATAAATTATGTCTACATGTCCATGGAAAAATGTATTCTCACCATCAGAGGTCCATCTCATCAGTATCACCAAAATTAGCAATAGACATCATGCCAGATGCCAATAACCTAACTCTACAACTGCAGGAGGGGTGTGATCAGGATGCTTTTGCCGCATGGAGATTTATTATGTCACAGAGCAAGAAGTTTGGTGTTAGGCAGCAGGATTAGTTAATTCAGTGCGTCAGGGGCTCGACAGCTCCCCAGTGACCCAGGTGAACGAGTGCTAGCCTTGGGCTCTCATCCTCAGAGCCTCAGTGATGATTGTCAGCTCTGCTCCGTGGTGCCAAGGTGGCTGCAGCACTGACACCCTCCCCCAACCCCGCATTCCAACCCAGACAATAACACCCAGTGAGGAAGATGAGACTTTATGCCAGATGTATTTCTTTTGAAGGGAGGCAGGCAGAAAATCTTTTCCGGAAGTACTTACAGTTCTCCATTTTAACTCACTATTAAAATTTCTCACTGGCCAGGTGTGTATCACATGACCACACTTAAAGCAATCACTGAAAGAGGAGGGGGGTTGCTGGGATTGGTTTAGAACAGTTCTCAGCCCTGCCTGCACAGTGGAATCGCCTGGGAGCTTTGGAAACAAAATTTCAACTTCTGGCAACAGTATTTTAAAAAGTCATCAAAGTTTCCCAGCTGTTGCGAATGTATCCTCAGAAGTGAGTTCTAACATATTAGTCCGATCAAGTTTCACCCCAGCCTGAGCCCTGGTGGGAGGTCTGCTCTGAGAATGTGGAATGGCAAACACCTGAACAAAATTGGGCCTCGGCCAGCAGGGACGGGGCAGGGAGCGCAACTAACTGGATCCGGCACCGCACGCACCTTGCTGAGAAGGGATTCCTGTGGGTCAGTGACCCACTGGGTGACCTATAATGAGAAATCAAAAAGATTTGTTATAAGATTTGATGGCTATCTTAATCCTGACAAAAACAAGACCATTCTATAATCATGCCCGAATGCAGACAAAACAACTACAGTCCAAAACTGCAAAAACTGGAAAATGAGGAAAACACCTAAATTGCAATTTAAGAGCGCCTTCCTCTCTGGAGCTTTTTCAGACACTCTCCCTCCTCCTAGAGACAAGTAAGCGCCTGATTTCCTTTATTCCACACCAGCTTTATTAGGGTATACACATACCCTAATACATGCTTGAACTTGATTGCTTGCTGCTTTGCCCTCCTAAATGTGCCCTCTGGGAGGACAGGGGTAATGTATGTATTCTACTTTGTGTGTCTAGCAACCAGCACACAGAAGGCCCAATAAATATTTGTTGAATGAATGAATGAATGGGGGACAAGGAGAGACATAAGAAATGCCGGATGTTAAAAGCGAACATTTACCCAGCACTTACATGTCAGGCGCTACAAGAAAGCCTGTACACTGAATTGACTCATTGACTCCTAAAGAACTCTATGAAGCAGGAGCCACTATTTCCTTCATTTTAAACATGAACAAAGTGCATTACAAAGAGACTAACCACTTGTCCATGGTCACAAGCTAGAAAGTGACAAGCATGAGACTGGGTCCTGGAGAGTGGTCTGCAGAGCCAGCCATGTTAACCTTTACACCAGAGAGGATAAATGGTGCTCCTGCATTAAGGGTGGAGCCCTCTCTAGCCGATCCTAATCTGCAGGAAGGTTGAAAGCGGCGCTGCCATTGGCAGGCTTTGTAACTTTTAGGTTCCTGAAGGCTTTTGCATTCTTGGATTTTTAGAGGGATAGGGAAAGAGGCATTGCTCAATGACATAAGAGGTGGAAATGGGGGAGAAACAAAGGAAAACATCTAAAATCTTATCCCTAAAAGGATAGAGCCTGGAGCAGAACTCTCCATTCATGGGCAGGAAAAATAAAAAAGGTGAATACTTTAATTGTGGTTTACACAGGACGTGCAACTACGTGTACTTTCAACCTGCCCCTGCCATTTGTGAGGAACACCACCATCTACTCTTCTCATCTCTGATCTGATAAACCACAACCTGGAGAGGAATCATGGTTCCAGTTCTGGTTTCTGCACTGTATTGCCCCAAAGGCCATCATTTGACTATCTTCCCCCCGGCCTTTATCTCCTCTGTATAGTCCTTATTCTGGTGGATGTAGCTATTATTCACCCAGTTCGCTACGCCAGAAAACCTGGAAGTCTCCCAAGATTCATCGTTCCCTCTTCTTCACATCTAATTGGCCACTGAGTTTTGTGGGTTCTATTTCCTAAATCAGTCTGTTCATTCATTCCATATTGATTGTGTGCCAGGAGTATGCCATGATGAATTGGATAAGACCCCTACCCCCCAGCTTCAAGCAGCTTACTGTCTTAATGAGGGCATTCTGCAAATGAACAACGCAGTCTACAGCACGGTGCTACAGGCAAGAAAGGGGTAAGTAGAGTCCTGGGAGGGAACACCTCAGGGCTTTACGATTCATCTTGGGAAGCCCGAGGGCTTTTCTCTTGGCAATGCCCATGCTGAAATGTGAAGGGTGTATACCAGGAACCTGGTGAAGGACGCGTGCGGAAGGGAAGCAAATGCAACTTTCTGTAGGCTAGAACAGAATAGTGGAAGTTCACTAGGTCTGCAGAGATTAGCCTGGTCGCTGGTCTCCAGCCCGGTCCTAATCCAAGTAACTACGCTGCGCAATGGCTTTCCAAAACTCAAAAGAAAAAGCCCAGCACAGTCCCTCCTGTCCCTGGAAGTTTCCACTGCAAGTCTCCCCATCACTTGTCATTCGCTCATGGAGTATTTACTTAACACCTACTCTGTGCAGGTACCATATTGATAGCGGCCTCAAGGGTGCTTCCACCCTTTATGAAATGTTTAGTCTACTGGAGCAGATAGACCGTGGGGGCATCCCCGGATGCTGGGGGCTGTGAGGCCACGCTAGAAGCTGACACTGAAGATGTCAGCTACCCTTTAAGGACCCATGTGCCTCGCTGCACACTGCTCACTCCGTCACTGGGGGCTCCTGGGCCTGCCACCGGCTTGTCCTCTGAAGGGATAAGCAAGTGTTCATTTCACTGCCCTGAGTGCCCTTCTGCCCTAGCCCGAGGCCACTGCCCGCCTGGGGCCAGCTCCAGCGCTGCGTTCTCCTCTCGTGGCCACACTCATCCGCGCGCGGCTCTGCCAAGGGGGCTGACGCGGCGCGCACGGCCAGGGAGCTCCTGGGGGCAGACGCAGTACCAGCCTCCCGGCCGCCGGGTGCCTACTCCAGACCGGCTCGCTCTCTTCCGAGGCGCCCCCCCACGCCCGGGCCGGAGAACGGGCCCCCGGGGCGACCGACGACCCTGCGCGCACGTGGGCGCAGCCTGGAGGCCGCGGGGACCCTGTCCCATGGGGGCGACGGGAGACGTCCTGCCGGTAGACCTTGGTCAGGGGGTCATGCTCCCCGCCCGCCCCCCCTCCCGGAACCCCAGCAGGGACGTGCGGGGGCGCGCCCAGGCGGGAGCGCGCGCGCCCGGCGCCTCAGAGGTCTCCGCAGCGGCTCGGGGCTGGCGGAGGAGGGGCCGAGGGCGGGGGCGGCCGCAGCCTCCGCCATTCCCGGCCCCCCCCGACCGCGGCGCACCGCCTCCCCCGCCCCCGCCCGCCCTCTCCCACCACGCGCGCTCCGCCCGCCCCGGTGCCTCGCCCTCCGCCACGATGAGCAAATGAGCGCGAGCGAGGGCATGAAATTTAAATTCCACTCAGGGGAGAAAGTGCTGTGCTTCGAGCCTGACCCCACCAAGGCGCGAGTGCTGTACGATGCCAAGGTGCCGCCGCGGACGGACAGGGAGGAGGCGCGGGCTGGGAGACCCTGGGACCGAAGGCGGGGCGGGGGCGGATGGCCGCGCGGAGCTGGGGGACCGGCCGGGCTCTTCGGCCTGCGAGGAGCGGTGCGGCCGGCAGGGGGCGCTCACAGGGTGCTGCTCGTGGGAGTAGGGGCGGGGTCTGGGGTGCTTCCGCTTCCTTCCGTCAGGCTGGGCCACGCACGCGCGATTGGTAGCCTCGCCCGTGCTTTGTCGCGTTACCCGGCCTCCTGTTTGCGCCCCCCGACACCGACGCGGGCCGCTGAGGAGGAGGCCTCTCGAATACGGTTTCTGTCCTCGCGTTAAGTCTCTCCTCCTGTGCGGCTTAGTGCCGGGTGGGCTCCTGCTGTACGCCCTGGTCGTCCGATCCAGGTTCTAATTGGTAGTTTCACGGCGCTGGCCGGTGACTTGAGACGTCAGTGTCCCTGGGACCCTAGTCCGGTTAGCCCCATCCCCTCCTGTAAGCTGTGAACCCTACCCCGAGGGCAAGGTTGGCCCCAGTGTTTCGTACCCCCAGGGCCTTGCAGCATTGACGTTTTCAAACCCTGAAGGATTTACGTGGGTCTGACCATAGTTGACGGGAATCACGCCCGGGCCGGTCCACCTAAGTCTCCAGGAGCTGAGCCACATCTTGCAGCTCCTCGGATTTGGGTGGAGGGCAGGACTTGGCACCAGGTCTCCCAGATCCCCAAGGAAAGCACCCACGTGCTTTCATTTCAGGTACTCATTTTAGAGACCTGGGTTCCTAGCGCCCCCGGGCGAAGCCTTAGGTGATAGGGACAAAGGCAGCCCCAGGTGGGTCTTTGGCTGCTCTGTCCTTTAGAGATGCTAAAGGACATACCTAAAGGGATGAGCCTATTGTGCCTTCAGTTCCCTCCTCTGCTGCTCCTGTCTTCTAACCACATCTGCTCTCCCTCCTTGTTCTCCCCCGCCCCCGAGTCTGTTCAGGCGGAGACACGCCCCATCATTAGTCTTAGATGTTCTCTGTAGGGACACAGCAGGGGAGGGATTACAGAGTCTCCAGCCAGCCGTCCCGGCCCTGGATTTAGGGGAGCCCGGGGACTACAACTCCCCAGAGGTCTGGGGCTGCAGTCTCGTCTAGCCTGGACTCTCCCCTTAGTGACACATCGGCCGGCCAATGGCTTCAGAAGCCTCACACTGTCTCATGCTCAGAGACCAATCACCGGGTGATTGGACGGATGTTTCCTATTTTGAAGGCGTCCACTGGGGGGGAAAAATGAAAGGAAAAATATTTCAACCCAGCCGTCGGTCTAAAGAGGAGAGAATGCTTTCTTTTTCTTTAAAAAGGGTCTATGAATTAGTTTTCCTGATCTAACTTCTAATTTTCTTTATGTTCTGTCATTTGTGGGCAATATTTGTTGGTTTCAGATTGTTGATGTTATTGTTGGGAAAGACGAAAAGGCAGGAGATCCCAGAATATCTGATCCATTTTAAATGGTTGGAACAGAAGGTGAGTGAACTTGTTAAACCAGACTGAAAACTGATTGTCTTTGCAGCACAGAAACATTGCAGAATTCTTTAAGTTTTAGAAAGACTTATAGAGAAGTTTGATTCATTTCCTGTTTTTACTTTGTTACAGAACTTGCCTATAATGAGGAATAGTTTTAAGTAGATTGTATTTGAATTCTGTCTGGGTGATTTTGAAAACCCCAGTTGTTTCTGTGTCTCAATAGTTACTTTTTCAGTTTATTTGCCTCCTCTTTGTGATTTTAAAATATTTGAACCGTTTTCTAAAAAGTAATTGTGGGCCATTTCTATTGCTGTGAGGTACTTTTAGCCTTTGTTTCATATCAAACTAAAGTACTGAATTTTCCTTTTTTGTTTAATTAGCTGGGATAGATGGGCAGCCGAGATCATGTGCTTCGTGATACCGATGAAAATCGTAGATTACAGCGTAAATTGGCAAGAAGCTGTAGCTCGCCTGTAAGAATATAAAATCAAGATATAAAATGTTATGCAATGTGTTTTCTCTTAGTGTCTTAGATTTTTATGATATAAAGTAATAAAATGACTAACATTTATTAAGTAATTTTACATATTGAAAGTGTGTAAGGGGGAAGAGTGTTCCTATGGCATTCTGAATAACCTTAGTGTTTTAGAGTGGTTACTGTGTGATTTCCTGAAATGGAAATTACCATTTATATTCTAAAGTTTAATTTTTTTCAGATGTATTTCATTGTTTATTATGTCTCGTTGTGATCTCAAGACTCACAAGTTCAATGTCAAAATTTCTTTCCGTTGTTTGCTACTCTTTTTCAGGAGGAGCACAGGAAGAAGAAGAAGCGCTGCAGGTTGCCTGGTGTTGACTCTGTCTTAAAAGGCCTCCCCAGTGAAGAAAAAGATGGAAATGATGAAAACTGTGAGTAGCTTCACTTCATTTTCTTTGGCCGAAAGAACTTACATGTGGATTGAGAGAAGGAGTCATTGAAATTCTAAGACAGGGAAACACTCAAGCTCATTATGTATAATGTTAGCCCCATTTATTTTTGACAATTAAAGTCTAAGTCAATATAAGAAATCAATAAGTCAGTAATAGAACCTTAGCAGAGTCATGCTTGTGACTACTGCCCTCTATGACCAGCGTCTTTGTACAACTTCCCCCACGGGTGTGTTCTCTTGGGATCGATTCTCTTTTGGGACCTCCCAGCTTTGGTCCCACTTATGAATGCAATAGGAAACTGTAGAATCCTAACTGATAGAACACTTTGGGATCGATTAGCTTGTATGATTTTTACATCTGTTGAAATTGGTTGTCAAACTAATTTTTTGTTTTTGAGATGGAGTCTTGCTCTTGTCGCCTGGGCTGGAATGCAATGTCACGATCTTGGCTTGCTGCAACCTCCGCCTCCCGGGTTCAAGGTATTCTCCTGCCTCAGTCTCCTGAGTAGCTGGGATTACAGGCACCTGCCACCATGCCTGGCTAATTTTTGTATTTCTAGTAGAGACGGGGTTTTGCCATGTTGGGCCAGGCTGGTCTCGATCTCCTGACCTTATGATCCACCCGTCTTGGCCTCCGAAAGTGCTGGGATTACAGGTGTAAGCTACCGTGCCCAGCCAATAATTTTTTGCTGTGAAAGATACAGCATTTGTGTTCAGCATTTAAAATATACACGGAACTACAGTTTATTATTTCTAGTAGCACCCCACACTACATGTGAAGATTCGTAGACATAAGGGTTGGTGGTATGTATCATGCGAGTTTACCAGATGCTTTTGTTTCACCTAGCATTAAACAGTTCCTCTCTGACAGTGCTGAAGACAAGGATGAAGAAATAAGTGAAGAAAGTGATATTGAAGAAAAGACTGAAGTGGTATAAAGTTTTTATTGTAAACACTTTCTCTTTGTTACATATTTTAGTGGTAAAAATTCATGGTGAAATATTCCAGCTGTGAATTGTTTTCTAAAGATACATCTTTTAAACCAATAATGTAAATTTTTGTTTGACATTTAAAGAAAAACAATCCTTATTTATAATCACCATATGAGTCTCTTAGTGGATCTTTATGTCCCAAAGTGTTTCCACAAATTATAGTTATGTTTCTTTCCGTCAAATTATTTGTTTTATGATGATTAATATTTTTAATGGAGCTGGCAGAGTGTGAGGTCTTCTGCCTGCATCCAAAGTTAGTATAGATCCCAGTGGTAAACTTAAATAGGAAAGAAATAAAATAAAATATTTGTATTGTGTTGAGTTAATTTTTGGCCTCGAACATGCTTTTCATTAGAACACGTGGCATACTGGGAGCGTTGCGGATTAGCTGGGTTTGTTTTGTAGCAGGCTCTCACGTGTTAGTCTTTCTTTGGATATTGACTCTGCTGTTTTAAATAATTAAAAATGGAATTTTGATATGCAGAAACAAGAACCAGAGCTTCAAACAAAAAGGGAAATGGAAGAAAGAACAATAACTATAGAAATCCCTAAAGTTCTGAAGAAGCAGCTGGAGGATGATTGTTATTACATTAATAGGAGGAAACGGGTATGTAGGGAGAGTGTATAAAGCAGTGATTTGTTTAGAAATTTCATTTTGCCATATTTTGCAATCATAGGCTTAAGCAATAGCGAATCTTGGAGGAATGAAATTTATGTTTTTCAGCTTTGTACTGAGTCAGATTTTAAAGTTCTCTGCCGATGGTGCTGTGCAGCTGATTAAATTATAACTCGCACAGCCCTGGCTACCCATTAGGGTTGTTTGGGAGCTTTCCGGAATCCTGCTGCTTGTGCTTCAGCCCAGACGTTAAGAATTAATTGATCTGTGGTGGAGCCCAACTGTAGGTATACTTGAAGAGGCTCCCAAAATTGTTCTAACAGATCACCAAGATTAGGAATCACTGCTTATGTCTGTTCATAAAAGTAATATTATAATCAACATAAGGTTATGATCGTAGAGGAAAAAAGATCAAACAAGTTGAGAACATATTTAAGAAGTTCAAACAGAATTGACTTTGCTTTATTTTTAAGTTAAAGAATGATACAGACATGACCAGTGTTTCTCAGAATATGTGGCTTGTTACATTAGGATGCATACATCAGACGTCTATATTTTTGTTAACAGTTAGTGAAACTTCCATGCCAGACCAACATCATAACGATTTTGGAATCCTATGTGAAACATTTTGCTATCAATGCAGCCTTTTCGGCCAATGAGAGGCCTCGTCACCATCACGTTATGCCACATGCCAACATGAATGTGCATTATATCCCAGCAGAAAAGAAGTGAGTACTGACATGTTTTCTGTTTTGTGGTTCTCTGTGTATTAGAGAGGTGGCTTCCATTTAGAACAGGTGACTGTTGTCTCTACTCAGTTATTTTGAATTCATGTAATATTTAGTAATTTATTGATAATTCACTGAATGATCAATCTCATATTAAAACCTTGTCACCTGTGAAATCTTCAGTACTTCAGTAACTATTTACACATCTGACGTGGATGCATTGAAAATGTCCTGCCTCAGCACTGAGACAGTTTTCAGTGATACTGTTTAGGGCAAGAACTTTCCTTGAGAAGCACCAGAATGGGCAGTGAGGATCTCTCAAAGCTTATTTGCAAACAGATTTTCATTCCAGTTGGAGAAAACTCCCTTGTATCCTGCCGGGCACACATGACTCAGCTAGACCAGCGGCAGAAAGGTGGAGTGTTGGAGTTAAAGCAAGGGTTAGGGGTTCACTAGGGTCAACTCCTTTCAGCTCGCAGTGATAGGGATGTGTCCACCTGTCTACTTATGCAGCACAGGCTGCTGCATACCTCATGTGGCCTTGAACATATTTATTTGTGTTTAGTGGGGTAAGTTAAAGTGACTGCTGTACTTTCTGTACTTTATATTTTCCTATGTAATCTTGACAGTGTCTGTAAATCCATTTCATTTTGTGTGTATGTAGGTGCAATATATAATGTTTAAGTTTAAAACTCCCCCTATTAAAAATGGGCAGCTTCATTGTGAAATTTTGGAAAATACCTCCTACGTCATTGTGTCTCTAATCTCTTCTTAATCTTCCCAGTGTTGACCTTTGTAAGGAGATGGTGGATGGATTACGAATAACCTTTGATTACACTCTCCCATTGGTTTTACTGTATCCATATGAACAAGCTCAGTATAAAAAGGTGACTTGTCTAAGTTTTTTCTTCCAATTAAGGAGAGTGCCACAAGCACTACCAGGTAAGTTAGATAGCCTGCACTTTCCCCTTAGATGTCAGCAGTGCGATAATCAGATCCTTCTTTTGAGGAGTTCAGTCTGATGCTATGGGCTAACGTGTTTGGAGGAGGGAAGGAAATGAAAAGTGTCTATCCTAGTGGTTTTCTTTTTCTGGATAAGCTAAATCATCATTCACTGTCATATGGTTCTGGCGGATTTTACCAAGTGAAGACCCCAGCACGGAGAACTTAGGTGGGATGATGAGCAGCTATCCCATTTCTGGGAAGACAGCAGGGGGTGGGGTGAAGAGAGCACAGGCCGAGAAAGGGGTGGAAGGAGCAGGTTGAATTGAGTGCCCTCACTGGCTGTTTGTGTTAGTTGGGGACATTCCTTAGGACCCTCCTTCTTTTGCAGGTATGTGACAGAGTGAAGGCAGGCCTCGCTAGTGGTGGTAAATGGGAATGTTCCTGCAGGGCCTGAGACCTTGGCCTTCAGTAAAAGTTACTTCTCTTCTTGCTCTGTGATGTCACCACTTTTCTTCTCTCAGTGACCAAGCATGCTCTGTTCTTTTGGGGGTGCAGGGAGGGGGATCCCACATCCTAAAGTCTTTCCCTTAATCTCTATAAGGTGTTGTGTTCACTCCCTCTTCCCTCTCTTCCTGAGAAAGTGGTCTGTTCTCATGATTTCCACTGATCCGTCTTTACTCTTAACCACTTATCATCTGCCTTCATCTACTGCTGTGCTGCACAACTCTGCCTGCAGGTGTACTGATAACCTCTCACTTGCAGCGCACTGCCCTTTGCCTCAGCACCTTCCCCTGCCCTCCCTTTCTTTCTTTGCTTCATGGCTGTGGGCTCCCCAGCTTCTCTGTCTGCCTGGCCACCGTCTCCTCAGCTAGCCTTCCTTTGGTAGCTTCTCTCTCCTTCCCCCTTTCCCATGTCAGTTTTACCCCAGGTGAGGAGAGGCCTGCAGGACTCACTGGGGGACCTCATCCAAGTCCCCAGGGCCTCCTTCAATCCTCGCGACTCCTCCGGGGAGGGCGGGGGGAGGCGTGTGTTTTCACACAGCAACCCCGATGCTTTTCCTAGTCCTCCCAGTAGTTACGTTTCGATGAGCTGATAGGGTATTCTTGTTGTCTAGACCAAGCGTTCTCAGCCTAGCCCTAGTGCTGTTTTGAACCAGATCTTTCTTGGTTGTGGGGCTCCCTGTGCAATATAGGATGCTTAGCAGCATTCCTGGCCTTACACGCACTAGATGCCGATGGCACCTTTTTCCTCGGTTGCAGCAATCAAAAATGTCTCCAGGCGTTGCTGTTTGTTCCCCTGTCAGGGCAGCGTTGCTCCCCGCTTGAGACCCACTTCTCTAAGACACATATACCAGGGGCATCACAATCTTTAATGCCAGCGTGGCTTGCAGAGTTATAGACAGGTCCAGATGACTTAGGTACAGATTTACAACCCTCCTGGAGTAGAGAAGCGTTTGTGTCTTCAGAAGCCCTCCATGTTCTGGAAAGGCCCTTTGGGCCGGCCCTGTGTGACCTTCTCCATCTTCTCTAGGAGCCAGGAGGAGCTCTCTCCCAGCCCCCTTTGTTGAATCCATCCACGCCACAGTCCACAGAGAGTCAGCCAACCACCGGTGAACCAGCCACCCCCAAAAGGCGCAAAGCTAGAGCCAGAAGCATTGCAGTCTCTGAGGCGGTCCACGCGCCACACTGCTAACTGTGACAGGCTTTCTGAGAGCAGCGCCTCCCCTAAGCCCAAGCGCCGGCAGCAGCACGTACGCCCAGCATGCCCAAGCTCTTCCTGCACCTGGAAAAGAGTAGGTTCATTCTCTGGCGGCCAAGGCTGGGGAGGGCCAGCGTGTACCTCGTGTTAGCCGGTGCCGGGCACGGTGCTGAGGTTACATGTGTGGGTGTACGGTGTGTGATTCCCATGTCCAAAGTGCTGTATGCTGCCTGCTTTCTGGAGCTGTAGAAAGTTGAAGCAACTGGCACAGAGTGCGGTGCGGCTGTGGTGGAGGCAGGCCTGGGCTGTTTCCTCAGCCTTTCTCGCCATCACTCTGCCACTGGTGAGCAAATCGAGGTATCAGAATTCCATATATTGTGCAGCTAGGCCTAACGAATCATTCAAAATGAGCAATTCTAATGGGTTCTTTTGTTTTTTTTGTTTTCTTTGTACTTTGTCTCAGTAGTCTCTCCGTTCTAAAGTTTAATTTGGAAAGTTCTGTCCTAAAATATCAAAGTGAGAATGCTCAGATTCCCATCATCTCTTCTCACCTCCTCTTAGCCCAGCTCAAACTGCATCAGATCTGCTCACCTGCTCACCTTGATTTTCAGCTGGAATGTTTCAATGGGCAAAGTACATTAGACAAGAGGTGACTTTATTTTTTTTTCCAAGATACACACAGCTTGATTTGCTGTAATATAAAACTTAGAAGGAAGCCACTGCTAATCAGTCATTTTAAACTTTTAACAACTGCTAAAACAGGTGCCATGAATCAGGTACAATTACTGTAGAAACTAACATTAGCTGCCATACACTAACCAGGTGTTTCCCAAATTAATTAAAATCTGGTTGTTTAGCCTATGCTAGTGAAACTCCCTTACTAGTAGTATTCACTTTACATTGAAGACCTCATTCACAAACAAAATACAGGGTGCTCCGTGCTTATATCCTTCCACCCTTGACCGCCAAAACCATATGAAATGGAAAGTTGGTGGCAGCACTGCCGACGATGCCACCTGGTGCCTGGCGGGCGCAGTGAGTTAGGAAGTCAGCAGTAGGAGAGGCAGCTTGCATGCCTGTCCACCAGAACACTATGTGGAGGTGGAGACAGCACTACACGAGTCAGTGCCAAGCACCCAACTGCAGAGATGGAGGCCTGGTGGCCTTCCTTTCACAGGGCCCAGCTGCTCACAGGCTGTGAAATCTAAGACACCCCTCATAAACATCAAAAACACCTTCAAAGCTTAGGTCAGGGTAAAACTCCTTGGAGTTGAATCCTCCTGCCCCAGTAGGCGTATCTTGTGTGTGATGTGTGCTCGCCCTGTTTTTCCCCTCAACCTCGCCTGCTGTGCTGATTCCTTCAGGGCTCCTTCTAAGCATCACCCTGCTGAGACTCCCAAAACTGTCATCATAGTGCCATTCTGTGTTCAGGTGCCTGTTACCTTGTGTACATCCTGTCCCTGCCACCTCATAAGCTCCTGAGAGAAAGGGCTAACTTGTCGGTTGTGTCACCTCCATCACAGCCAGTGTTGGGGGCATAGTCCCAGGTGTGTGAAAATATTTATTGATTCGTTGAAGAGTGGGAAGACTCAGAAGGGCAGAGTTAAAGAAGACATACCTTTAAGAGAAGTCCTTTGAATAATCAAATGCTAAAACAAAATCAGGTGCTTTTTAAAAACAGCTTGATTGAGATATAATCCACATACCTTAAAATTCACACATTTAAAGTTTTTAGTGTCTCCAGACACAGTGGCTCATGCCTGTGAGACTAGGGCAGGAGGATCACTTGAGGCCAGGAGTTCAGGACCAGCCTGGGCAACATAGTGAAACCCCATCTCTTACAAGAAAAAAAAAAAATTAGCCAGGTGTGGTGATGTGCACCTGTAGTCCCAGCTACTTGGGAGGCTGCAGCTGCGGCTGTGGCTGAGGCTGAAGCTGAAGGATCGCTTGAGGCCCAGAGTCCAAGACTGCAGTGAGCTCTCCCTGGGCCACTGCACTCCAGCCTGGCCGACACAAAGAGACCACCCTGTCTGATAGATAACTAACTAACAAAATAGTTTTAGTTGGGCAAAACTAAAGAGTTAGGCAACCATCACTGAAATCAGTTTCAGACATTTTCACCACTCCAAAAAAGAAACCCCACATCCACCAGCAGTTACTCATTTGCCTCTCCCTGTGTCCCCTGGCAACCATTAATCGATTTCTCTCTATAAATTTGCCAATTTGGGGCATTTCATATAAATGGAATCATCTGTATGTAAGTGGTTAATAAGGACTGACTGATTGAATGAAGATTGAGAGTCAGCTGGGAAAATTTAAAAAAGGCTTTTTAAAAAGGTGCTACAAAATAAAGTGCTATCTTTTTCTGTTGCTCTTTGTACTTTTTAAAAAATTTGTATTATTGATGTGAAATTCACATGTAAAATTAACCATTTTAAAGTTAAGAATTCAGTGGCACTTAAACAGCTTTGTTGACACATAATCCACATATACAGTTCACCAGTGTACAATTCAGCAGTTTTTAGTGTATTCACAGTTGTGTGACCATCTGCACAGTCAATTCCAGAACATTTTCAGCACCCCCAGAAAGAAACCCCATACCCAGTAGCAATCACTCCCCCACCTCCCCTTCTGCAAGCTCCTGGCAACCACTAAGCTGTTTTCTCTCTGGACTTACCTCCCTGGGCATTTCATATAAATGGAAGCACAGTATGTGACCCTTTGTGATTGGCTCCATTCATTAAGCATAGTCTTTTGAGGTTCATCCACATTGTAGCTTGTGGCAGTGCTTTATTTCTTATTTTTTTAAGCAAATAAGATTCAGGTGCTATCTTTTATAAAAGGAAAGTCTTATTGTTAAAGGTTGGTAATTTCTGAGAACCAAGTTGAGATTTACGTTCTGCCGTTTTTAAGAGTCTTGAGGCAGTCTTTCATTCAGTTGCTGTGTGAATAATTTCATCTTTTTCTTTGGAAGAGACACCTGTGCATAGCAGATCATCTTCACCTATTCCTCTGACTCCTAGCAAGGAAGGGAGTGCTGTGTTTGCTGGCTTTGAAGGGAGAAGAACTAATGAAATAAACGAGGTAAAGAATGATGTTTGTTCCCAATGGTTCCTTCGTTTGTGATTGCTTCAATTCTATGGGTGGAAATCAAGGTTCTTGAAGCATCTTGTTGCTCTTACTGTAAACATTAACAAAATTATATGTAACATCATGCCTAACACTGTGGGTTTTCGTTTCTAAAATGAGAAATTGTTAGGATTCCTGCCCTACACTGACAGTCATCTTTTAAATAAGTGCGATTATTGAAGTACCAGTATTTTTACTTTATAGAACAGATGTTAACACACTTTTTCTACAAAGGCAAGAGGGTAAATACTTTAGGCTTTGTGGGCCATGTGGTGTCTGTCAAGGCTACTTAACTCCAAAAGTAGCCACAGGTAGTATGTAAATGAGTGTGCTATGTTCCAATAAAACTTGATTTATGGACACTGAAATTTGACTAGCATTTAATTTTCATGTGTTTAAAAATTTTTTTGTTTGTTTTTCAGTCATCTGAAAAAATAAAATCTATTCGTAGCTTTTGGGCAGTATAGAAACAGGCAGTAGTTGGGCGGGATGTGACCAGCAGGCTGTAGTTTACTGACTCTTGCTTTAATATAACTGATTCCCCTCCATCATTCACTGTAATACCAAGAGCCATCCCTTCAGGGGTGTGTGCTAGGCCACCACTGTGCCAGACACTTGAACCAAATTACCTTGCATTCTCGAGATCAGCCTTGCCACCAGATTTCCACTTGATAGATGGGAGAACTTTCATTTTAAAGCCATTTTGAAGGCCCATTAGGTGATCTGTAGGTAGTAAGTTTGTCAGGGATTCTGAAGAGATCTCAGTCCATCAGCATATTCTGTGAATGTCTCCTCTGAGCTGAGATTTCCTTTTTTTTTTTTGGGGTGGGTAGGAGTTGCACAGGGGAAGATGGCTTTGCTAAGACAAAGAACGATTTTTTGACACAGGGTCTCTTGTGCATTCACCCAGGCTGCAGTGCTGTGGCAGGACGTTGGTTCACTGCAGCCTCCGCCTCCTGGGCTCAGGGAATCCTCCCACCTAGCCTCCCGAGTAGCTGGAACTACAGGCTCATGCCACTATGCCTTGCTGATTTTTGCATTTTTTTGTAGAGACTAGGTTTTGCCATGTTGCCCAGGCTGGTTGCCAGCTCTTGAGCTCAAGTGATCTTCCTGCTTCGGCCTCCCAAAGTGCTGGGATTACAGGCATGAGCCACTGCTCCTGGCCTAGGCAAAGAGCCCTTGATGATAGGAAGAGGGGGTCAGAAAACTTTCTTCCAGATGATAACGATCTTGAGTAGTGTGTACCCTCAGGTCTCTCGAGAGACTGCTCAACTCTGCTGTTACAGCAGGAAAGCCATAAACAAAGGGGTGTGGCTGTGTGCTGCCCCTCAATTCATTCAGGGACACTGAGAATTTAATATCATGATTTTCACATATCGTGAGATATTATTCATATGACTTTTTTCCGCAACCATTTTGAACATATGAACATTGGGCTGGATTTGGCCCAGGGGCTATAGTCAGCTGACCCTGTAAGAGCCTAGAAAGCCCAATTTGTGTTATCATGATTGTTGAGGGTAGGTTAGGAAATCCCTAGTTCAAGCAGTCCCTGGTGCGCCCATTTTTCAGCTAAGAATGCGCTGCGGATTTTATTATCAAAGGGAAATCGTGAATTTAAGGGGTATCTGAGTTGTCAAGTAAGGGCCATTCCCACACTAGTCTGCAGTGCGAAGGCGCCATCTAGTGGTTATAGGTATAGCTGCAATTTATAGTTTAAAAGTGTTTTCTGGGAAATGGTTGTGGTTCAGGTGGCTCTCACAAGGGCTTATGAAACCTTCCTTGATTCCCACCTTCTTATGTACCTCTACCATCGTGTTTTTTAACCAGGGATCTTTCTCTCAGTACCAATTGCTGCTCCACAGTACTAGGGGCTAGTCTGGGGCAGCACATGGCTAGTAAAGACCCATGGATGGTTCCATGCATACCCCATTGGGAATGCCCCACTAGAAACCTACTGTTTTCCCCCTGGAAAATGTGTCTTCATAAATAGAAGATCATAAACTGCCTTGAAACACAATCGAGTGGGTGAAGTAGAGCCAGATAACCTGCTTTCACACATGCCAAGTGCTGTTCATGCCTCTGAGATTGCAAAGTCCTGTATGTTCCCTTTGAGTCACTGTCAGAATGGTTCCAAAGCTTCAGCCATGTGCGCTGGGCAGGTGTAGGGGTGCTGTAAAGAGTACTGGATGATCCCTTCCATCAGTGTTCCACAGTGCAAAAGTGGGGCACTGGGGGTGGAGACCTAAGTGAGAGTCTAGGCCTGGCCTGGAAGGGGCCGAGAGTGAGGCTAGGCCTTTGTCCTGGATCCTCCAGCGCTGCCTTGGTGTGTGCTAGCTTCTGGCAGTTTCATGTTGTTAAATTGACTGTATCAGCATTTCTGGGTTTGAGGGGCACCTTGCTGCTTTGTCTGCTGGAGGGCTTCCTCCAGTCTGACTGTTTCCATATGAATATGACGTCCAAAAAGCCAAAGTCGTAGCTCAGTACAGTAGACTCGGGTTATGTTACTTGCTGAAGTACTTGCGAAATTCATCGGAGAGCTTTGAAATGCAGCTCTCCCTTTAACAAAAGCCCCAAGTCCACCCACAATTGTGAAATTCAGACTGAAGAGCAAATCAGTTATCAGGTTTGAAGTCTATTTCAATTGATTCAAGGGGCTGAAAGATTCAAATTAGTTTCCATAGTGAATCTAACAGCAATAAATTAAGGAATCTTGAAACAACAGTAATATTATTCAGAACATCTATGGATTACTTTTTTTTTCTTTGAGACACAGTCTCACTCTGTTGCCAGGCTGGAGTGCAGTGGTGCGATCTCGGCTCACTGCAATGTCCACCTCCCAGGCAATTCTCCTGTCTCAGCCTCCTGAGTAGCTGGGACTACAGGCACGTGCCACCATGCCCAGCTAATTTTTATATTTTTAGTAGAGACGGGGTTTCACTATGTTGGCCAGGATAGTCTCCAACTCTTGACCTCGAGATCTGCCCGTCTCAACCTCCCAAAGTGCTGGGATTACAGGCGTGAACCACCATGCCTGGCCTATGGATTACTTTTTAATGCTTCATCTTTCTCACTCTGGTGCAACAAGATTTTTTTTTTCCTTTTTTTGAGACGGCGTATCGCTCCCGTTGCCCATGCTGGAGTGCAGTGGCGCAGATCGCAGCTCACTGCAACTTCCACCTCCTGGTTCAAGTGATTCTCCTGCCTCAGCCTCTCAAGTAGCTGGGATTACAGGCGTGTGCCACCACACCCAGCTAGTTTATTGTATTTTTAGTAGAGCGGGAGTTTCACCATGTTGGCCAGGCTGGTCTCAAACTCCTGACCTCAGGTGATCCACCCACCTTGGCTTCCCAAAGTGCTGGGATTACAGGTGTGAGCCACCATGCCTGGCCATGCAGCAGGATTTTCAATAAAGAGAAAGCGGCTAAAGAACCCAAACAGTTATAGTTATTTTTAGGGAATAACTGTTGTGAGTTAAGAAATCAAATACTTTCTTAATCTATTTTAAGTGTTTTTACCTTTCATCTTTGATTTTTATAAGCTTGTGTTTATTTTGATACGATGGTATATTTTTCCCCCTCTACGTACAATTCACCGTCATAATGGTTAGGTGGTTGGAAGTACCTCCATTAAGAATAACAAGCATTCAATTCGTCCTTCCAGGTCCTCTCCTGGAAGCTCGTGCCTAAACAATTACCCCCCAGGTGACCAGCCACCACCACCCTCTTACATTTATGGGGCACAACATTTGCTGCGATTGTTTGGTAAGAATCCTGTTCCTGCTTTCTTCTTTCCATTTTTCATTTTTCATTGTCTTGTTAGCTTTCTGTACATCTTGTGGTTTCGGCTATTATTATCTAACTAAGAAATGTGGGGATCTAAGAAAATCAAACAAAGGTAACCTATCAAAAGGCACTGAATGAATCTTAAATTTCATAAAAATTATGTTTGTATAATTTGTACTGCTACTCTATCTTTGTCAGTAAGAGTTTGGGGCTTTGTTTGATAATGTGGATGTTAATTTCAGTTCCAATAGCGATAAGGAGAGGCCCAGACCATCCCTGAGTGAATCCTATGCTTTGTCAGATTCTGCTAATTGTAAATGGTTTTGCTTTTATTTTTAATGCAGTAAAACTTCCAGAAATCCTTGGAAAGATGTCCTTTTCTGAGAAGAATCTGAAGGCTTTATTGAAGCACTTTGATCTCTTTTTGAGGTATTTTTATTACTTTGTCAAAACTTATGTCTGTTGCCATATATATGGCTTTTCTGAACTTCTCTTTTTAGCACATGGGGAAGTCAGCTCTGTGGTATTTTAAATAGTAGCAGTTACCTAAGTATGGTTGGTTCTAAACTATGGGAATTAGGAGTGGGTTTTTTTGGTATTTCTTTTTTCCATAATTTCTCTAGTTTCTGAGTTGGGGCATTCATTGTACAGAGCTAAAGTTTTTTTTTGTGTCACTAGAAGAATTTAATTGAAAAACCTTATAAACAGAAAATAAATTTTCTAAAGTAGAAGTGATTGAGATTGATGATAATTTAGTTTTACATTTTTTTATTCAACAGTACTCCAAGCATTGGACTTTCCTTTGTTGCATGTACATAAACTAACTTAAATAGTAGCATTTATTGGATTTTGCTGTTTACTTTATAATTAAAAGACGCCTAGTCTGTGTTGTCATGTACGAATTCAGAGAGAGGGTATTGTTTCCTGCAGCTGACAAAGCCAGTCATTTTCTTTCTTTTTTTTTTTTTTTTTTTTAGACAGAGTCTTTCTCTGTTGCCAGGCGCCAGGCTGGAGTGCTGTGGTGAAGTCTCAGCTCACTGCAATTTCCACCTCCTGGGTTCAAGCAATTCTCCTGCCTCACCCTCCTGAGTAGCTGGGTCTACAGGCGTGCGCCACCACGCCCAGCTAATTTTTGTATTTTTTAGTAGAGACAGGGTTTCACCATATTGGCCAGGATGGTCTTGATCTCTTGACCCCATGATCCACCCGCCTCGGCCTCCCAGAATGCTGGGATTACAGGCGTGAACCACCATGCCTGGCTGTTTTCTTATCTAATAGGATCATTTGACCCAAGGCTCTGCTGTGTTCTCTCCCTTGCAGATGATGTCTGTAGACCACTTCCTCTGCTTGGTCTTCAAGGCTAGTCGTCCCCCTGGCTCATCCTAGCTACCTGACTTTGTTTCTTTTTCTCTTTAAGGAGCCCCTATTCCTTGTATCCAGGCCCCAACCTGACTCATCAAGTAGGATTTACCACCAAGTGGAGAGTATCCCAGCCAGGGAAATCATCTTGTGGTTTTAAAAGATCCTTTCATGTAGGCATTTTGAATAAAGTATCCATGAGTGGCATTAGACTTTACAACATTTTCTTGGAAACAAGTTCCAGAATACCCTCTTCCCTCCCAGCCTCTTCCTCAACAAAACCACAACTCTGTTTGGCATAAAATTTTATAAACTGAAATCAAATAGTGCCAAGAAAATATGAAGAGTCAGCTGCACGTTAGCATAGGAAACCCTGCTAATTTTGAAGTATGCCTAATACAAAGTAGAAATTAGAATTTTAGGAAGTAACTTAGGAAGAGTTATTAATAAACCCAGTAAGAGGTTTTAAAAATGTATCCAAAGGTATCAACCCGAATCAGTGGACTCAATAACGATCATAAAAAGAGTACACTCATAGAAGAAAAAGAGTTAGCTATCCAGTGAGTTTGTGTCAATTTATACTAAAGAAGGTTTGTACATTTTTAGGAATTTGGGCAGGTGGGGTGTTGCTGGGAAGCAAGCATAAGGCTAATTAATGTGCTTGTTAGTGAATATTGCACATGTGAGAATGTCTTAACCCTCCATGGCAAAATCAGTTGAAGTTTAAGTCAATATACTCATCTGTATATTGCAGACTCTTAAATGACCAGCACATCCATCTTCATACACGAGTCTTTTCTATGTCTTGGTACCGTCAGCGAAAACTGTAACATCTTTTGGCATGGCAAATTAGGACACTAAATGCTATGACTAGTTGTTCCATTCAATTTTTATGTGACTTTGCTCATATAAATGATGTAAATTTCTCGAGCGAGATTTATTGCTTATAATCTGTTGTTTTTAATAGTTTGTTTGAAAAATAGGAAAGAGTAGAAACACTCATGGGCTTTTTTTTCCCCCCACAAGTGTTTGTATAACCAGAGTGCCACCTAGTGGAGTTTAGGTTCTATTTCTATTTGTACGTCTGATGATGGTGAAAGTATTCAGATAACTAGTAATTCACAGAGAAGCTGGGTAAGTACAGTGAAAGTAATCACTATAGAGAGATCAAAATTATAGTCATTTTTTTCTTCTTAATACCAAAAAACAGTTGAAATGTTAGTAGGTTGAAAGTTAATATTTTTCCTGATGGTCTTTAGTCCTTAGTATGATGCTCATTGGGGCTATTTTTTTTTTTTCCAGGTTTTTAGCAGAATACCACGATGACTTCTTCCCAGAGTCGGCTTATGTCGCTGCCTGTGAGGCACATTACAGCACCAAGAACCCCCGGGCAATTTATTAAAATGTTGATGGTTCCGTAAGATCAACTGCTCTGTCTAGTTTGGCGCTCTGGGTTCCAGGTGAACAACTAGCAAAGTGGTACGTCTGCCCAGAGCACAAATGCAATGGCCACCTTGGGGCTCTGTTGTTTGAATTGCCCACATACTGCATTTATTCTGTTAGGAATGATTTCCTGGGTGCCTGAAAGTGCTCTGACACGACACTTGTTAGTGTGCAGGCCATCTGTGATGGCAAGGAAGAAGCAGCTCTGTTCACAGTGAAATATTCGTGGAAGTGTACATAGGTTAGGCCATTTCAGTAGACATTGCAGTTGGTTAGCAAAAACCACGTTGTCTCATTATTTGTTAGCATTAAACAAATTTTTTTGCAAATTGGTTTCATTTTTTTTTTTTTTTATGAAGCTGAGCAACTCTGTCCAACAAGGTTTAGTTTTTACTTGGAAACACGCAAAGTAGTCTCAAAGTATTTTAGAGGGAATCGATATTGATGGCAAAAGAAAATTTGCAGCTATACATTTGCTTCTAATGGTTCCCTCTCTGTGAAACTTTATTTTTGGTGATCTAAAGAAAGCTTTGCCTTTCTTGTTTGAGATTTTACAGCTATACTTTGTTGTGTAATGTTATGGTTCCCTTTCTGTAAAATGTTATTTTTGGTGATCTAAATAAAGCCTGTCGTGTTTGAAAGAATCAGGGAGAGGAATTTTTAACTCTGGCCTTGTCCCGTTCTCTTTCATGCAGGATGATAGTGGGGTAACCTTTTGACTCTTAACTTTTGGTTTCATTTTGTTTTTCCTTTGTACCTTTTTTGTTCAGTCCCTCTTTGGTTTCGTCTCACTTGGCAGCAGGACCAGACAGTGGTTCCTAAGAAGTTCCTGCAGTTCTGTGCTGCCTTGTTGCTGCACCCTGGGCTCATCTGGGGCCAACACCAGTTTATCCTCCTCCTCCCTCATTACCAACTGATAGTCTCTGCAGTCACCCCTCTAATCCTTATTTTAGTCTCATATGCCTTCCCCATCTTCAGATGTTTCAGAAAACTCTAAATTGGTAGAAAGGGTATCAGTACCATACCAGCATTGAATATAGCACCTGTCTTGTAACTCAGCTCAGCAGACCTTAGCTTCCAAAGACCACTGGTTGTGAACAAGGGCCATGAGGATTTTTTTAAATTCTGTAGATGGTTTCATCAAAGTGACTTGTGCATATACTGACCAGTGAGAATAGTACTCAGGTTCATGGTAGGTTTTATCTCCATTTGGTTTATGCAATGCTTGTTTAAATCTGGTGTACCTGCAGTGTGCTCTGAATTGTTTAAAAAGTTGAATCAGTAATTACTTATGGCCGGGAAAAGGAAAAAAGATTTTCCTTTGTAAGACTCCACTTGTTTAAATGTCTCCAATGAAGTGAGCACAGACTTTGTTGGAACATTTATATGGGTACATAACTTGAGTTTACAGTTAATTTATTTTCTAATAATGAACAATTATTTTTTCCCCTAAATGCATTGCTTAAGTATAACTTCAAAAGTTGATGATATGCAGCTTTGGATGATTTCAGTACTAAGTTTTCTTCAAAACATCAATCCCTCTATTGTATATTACTGATAATTCAAAATATTTCTCAGATAAAATATTTAAATGTCTATATAATCCTTATACAAATTACAAACCATCTTCCCTTTGTTAATTTTTAAATTGTTACTTTCCTAAACTGCCAAACCTTGCAGTTTTTAAGTCTCATATTCATTATCAATGTTTTCCTTTTGGAGTAATTTAAAGGCATGTTGAAAACAATATTTCAATAGCTTCTGTATCAGATCCTTGTATTAGATCTTTGACAAAAACTTGTGAGAACAAAAACCATTTCTGAACAAAAATAGAATATATAAATCGTTCCAGGGTATGATGTACACTAAAGAAGCAAAAAAAAAAACCCCATCAATTTACAGAAGTTGCCATCTCTCCTTAGATTATATTATCACCTGAAAAATTCGAGCAAGAATAATTACCCTGTTTTGCCATTAAAAAACAAATAGCCTTTGCTCTGTAAGATTTGGCTTGTCAAGAGTAGTTTTTCTGAACATTTGTTGTCTACTTGTTCTTGTGCCAGAAACTACTAGATATGGAAATCAGGAAGAACAATAAGGCATGGTCCTTGTTGGAATACAGTTAAAAGAATTTTTACAGGCACTGATTACTAAATCAAGTTTGGTATTAAGGAAGTGTGTTACTTTCAATCAGTTCATAATATACCAAAGTATAATGTAACCCATAAAGGTCAGCATTTTCCAAAATTAACCCTTCCTTTATCACAAAAAAGAAAGTATTTTTCTACTCTTTTAACTGGTTTTCAGTGTAGGGGGTTTGATCATTGAAAGTTTTCACCAGTTATGAAATCTGGCCAAGATGGTGTTAAAGAACTTGATATCCACTTGGGTAAAGGGGTTTCAACAGATTAGGTTGAAAGCAATGACTTGGAAATCATGTTTATACTCCGAACGAGGCATGAAACTCCTCAATAAACTAGTTAAATCTTTTACTATTATTATTATTTTTGAGATGGAGTCTCGCTCTGTCGCCAGGCTGGAGTGCAGTGGAGCGATTCCGGCTGGCTGCACCCTCCGCCTCCCAGGTTCAAGTGATCCTCCTGCCTAAGCCTCCTGAGTAGTTGGGACTATAGGTGTGTGCCACCATGCCCAGATAATTTTTGTATTTTTAGTAGAGAGGGGGTTTTACCATGTTGGCCAGGATGGCCTCAATCTCTTGACCTCGTGATCCGCCCGCTTCAGCCTCTCAAAATGCTGAAATTACAGGCATGAGTCTTTTAACTGGATGACTCTGTAGTGTGTATTTGTTTTATGTCATTCTGGTCAAAAAACCAAGTGCCTTCCTATTCTCTGGAATCCACCTTCTAAACTCAACATGAATTTATCAAAAGCCATTTCTTGCCTTCAGCTTTCCCTCCAGTGTAAATTGTGGGATATCTGACCAATGAGCAGAATGTAAGTCCCCAGCGAATTGTCTCAGGGCCTGGGATGTGCCTAGCCAGCACCCCTCCCTTTACACGGTGACAGACACAGCAACTGGGTGGCTATCCCACATCATATCCAGAGTGGACATGTTGCCAACATGCATCATACGTGGAAAATACATGTGTTACATCTTCGTCACACAGTGAGAAATATAATTACTAGAAATGGGTGAATAAGCAAGAGATCACATGTAGTTGAACAGTTGGGTTGCTGGAAATCAGGAGACCTTTCCTTCAGGATGATGTGTCTCCTGCTTTGACGGGCAGTCTTGCTGGAATGTGGGTTCTGAGTCAGCAGGCCTGAACTGCTCGTGAGCTCCTAGTCACACTGATGCTGCTGGCCCTCAGTCCGCACGTTAAGCAGGCGGGTTCTGAGATACTGTTTCAGGGGAGAGATGTACGAAATCAGATAGGACACAGGATTCAGACATAGTCAGTCCTTTGTGCCATATTTTATGTTCTTCCTTTGTTCTCAGGATAGCTGCGTAAGGAAGGTGTTATGTCTTACATAAATCAAGGAAATAGAATTCAAATTAGAAGCCAGGAGAGAATTCAAACCGATCTCTTTTGATTCTAAAGCTATTTCACCCCCAACTTTTTCCAAGCTGAGGCAAAACAATAGGCAAACTTTGTGGGTTAGAGGGTAGATGAAAGAAGTAGGGGAGCATTTGGAATTATTTTTCTGCAGTCTTTCCACTTTCTCCATCTTCCTCACCCTTCCCACGTGTTCCCAGGATTCTTACTGTTTTAAACTGCCATCTGCTTGGCCATTTGCTTGATTCTGGTATTAAAGGAAGAGGCAGTTCTTAGTTTAAGGCTTTATTGTTTATGTAGCTAGATCTAAACTGGATTTATTTTTTGTAATTCTGAAATGAGAGGGCTGATTGCAAAAGAAGAAATATATTAAATTCATCCAAGATTCAATGACAATGCCTTTCACTAACCACACTTTCAAGAGTTTTAGAGATGTTTGGCTTCCTAGAGGATTTAACAAAATATCTTAGTTTTGCCATCCAAATCCTTTGTTGCATAGGGGTGTAACGAGAACTGTAAAATAGAATATGCGAAATGGACACAGTGACCATAGCTACATTCAGAGAGTACTGGGAAATAGATCTCTCTAGCCTAGCAGAAGCAACTCAACTCACTATCAGGAAGTGATTTGAAGGTACTTGTGCACTCATAGTGACAGATTTCTACGGACGAACACGATGTATCAAAATGGACACAATAGTGGAATCTTGTATTTTTATCATCAAACTATTTCACTTTTTATTAATCTCACTGAAGTTAACAGTTATCTGTTCTGGATGTCACTGAATTTATTAATCAACCTGATTTCCAAGGTAAAAGTTGATCAGTACTAGGGAAAGTGGTTATAGTTCTAGGGAGATGCTTCACTTACTGATAAGGTGATATCTGAGCAAAACTCTGAGTTTAAGAGAGTGTGACATGCAGATAGCTGGAGGAGGAGCATTCAGGCACAGGGAACAGCCCAGGGCCAAGACCCTGAGGCAGGAGTGTTCTTGGCATTGCTGGAGGAGAGTAAAGAGGCTGTGTGGCTGGAACAGAGTGAGGAGGTCAGAGAGGTAAAGGGGTCGGGGGTTGAGGGTCACATCATATGGGGCCATACAGACCACGTTAAGGGTCTGCATGTTATTCTGTGGGCACTAAATTCCAATGGCAATGGTTGGCATCATTAGGTTTGTAATTTCTGAACCTCACTTGACTGCAGTGTGGAGGATGGATTAGAAAGAGTTGAGAGGAAGGCTGGGCTACGTGGCTCATGAGCCTGTAATCCCTGCACTTTCGGAGGCCAAGGTGGGAGGATAACTTGAGCTCAGAAGTTCACGACCAGCCTGGGCAACATAGCAAGCCCTCATCTGCACACACACACACACACACACACAATAATAATTAGCCTGGTGTAGTGGTGTACACCTGTAGTCCCAGCTACTCAGGAGGCTGAGGTGGAAGGATCGCTTGAGCTGGGGAGATGAAGGCTGCAGTGAGCTATAATCATGCCACTGCACTCCATCCTGGGTGACTAAGACCCCGTCTCAAAAAAAAAAAAAAGAGGTGAGAGGAATGTAGGCCAGTTGGGAGATATTGTGGACTCCACAAAATTATTGAAATGAGGATGAGGAGGCAGAATGTTTTGAGACTTATATGAGGTGGAAGTTGTACTTTAGGAGGAAGAACTGGGAGGGAAATACAGTCCGTGAAGTCACCAGAACATAGGTGGTAAATTCTGAGATTGGCTAAGGTCACCAAGGAAGAGAGTATGGACTGAGCAGAACATGGGATTTCTCTTTTTCTTCCTCTTTTTTTTTTTTTTTTTTTTTTTGAGATGGAGTCTTGCTCTGTCACCCAGGCTGCAATGCAGTGGCATGATCTCACCTCATTGCAGCCTCATTTCTCCAGCTCAAGTGGTCCTCCCACCTCAGCCTCTTAAGTAGCTGGGACTACAGGTGTGCACCACCACACCAGGCTAATTTTATTTTTATTTTTATTTTTTGTGGAGATGAGGGCTTGCTCTATTACTCAGGTTGGCCTTGACCAGATTCAAGTGATTCCTCAGTCTCCTGAGTAGCTGGTATTACAGGCCTGCCACCACGCCTGGCTAATTTTTGTATTTTTACTAGAGATGAGGTTTCACCATGCGTGTTGGCCAGGCTGGTCTTGAACTCCTGACCTAGTGATCCGCCTACCTTGGCCTCCCACAATGCTGAGATAACAGGTGTGAGCCACTGCACCTGGCCAGAACATGGGATTCTTATCAGCAACCCCAAATGCAAAAGACAAGGCTGACAAATATTATTAAAGTGTTGGTTACAAACAACTTTGGACTTAGACTTTATTCCCCCCAAAACCGAGTCAGAGAGCCAAGTCTCTTCCAGCACTCTGGGCTCTCAAGGGACTCCTCGGTGTGTTCCTGGCCACCTTGCCAAGTGCTGGCTTCAAAACACACCAGTCACAACAGCCTTCAAACTCTGGTGGCCTCTCAGTTTGTTTCATTCAACACAATGGACCCCTATGTGACAGGAACCAGCACACCCAGGTGCAGGTGACCCTCAGCACTAGGTCTTGAGGGCTGAGTTTCTATATCATGTCTGGGCTTGCTGGTATGTAATTCTCTGTGGCGAATTCTCAGCTTCCAGCAAAGGAGACCTGTCCACAGCAAAAAGCAAGAAAAAGACAAAAAAAGCCATATACTCCTCTGGGAGTCTAAATGTGGCAGGGAGTAAGAGTTAATTCCCTCTGCTGTCCCCTGCCCTAGTTTTCAAAGCCTTTTGGTTGATGGAGCAGGGCCCAGAGGCTGCTGGCCTGGACAGCCACCTCATGGGTGTGCTCAGGTGCTGAAATGCGGGAGATCATTTCCAGCTGGCTTCTGGGAGGAGGGGCTTTTGGGGAGGCCAGTGCAGAAGAGAGGGAGGCGGAGGATGGAGAGAGGAGCTGTCTGCTGCCATGAAGGGCTCAAGTCCCCAGCAGGAGAGGCCCGAGGGCCTAACACCAAGCAATATGTTTCCTAAGGGATGTCCTGGGCCTCTGGGCAAAGGCAGAAGCTGGGGAGCCCTCACAAAAGCACTTGTAGACTTGAGCAGAGCTCTTTGGGGGCCCAGATGACAGAGGTGACACGAGCTTCACACTTCTCTGACTCCATGAGGACTAAAGCTTGGGACCATCTGGAGGCAGCCCATGGTGTATGCAGCACTTGATACTCTCACCATGGACCCATCATCACATGGAGGGAGGTGAGTCTCTTCAGGGGAGCTTCCAAATCAGCTCTGCACTATGCTCCTAGTTACTCCACTTCTCTTCCCCATCCTCCTTTTCTCTCCTCCTCCTCCTCCAAGGAGCTCCTAAGGTAGAGAGGAAGAACTTGGCAGACTGCATGGTGACCACAGGTAGCCAACTGGTTTATGATGACTCCCAGAAAAACAGAGGGACATGTTTCAAGGGTTTGGTTCCTGCTAGGGCAGGTTTGTAGGAAGGTAAGCATCTTTTTCACTTATGCTCAGATTATAACACTTTCACATTTTGGAGTCCATATTAATTTTCTACTGCTGCTGTAACAGATAATCACAAATGTAGTGACTTGAGACAACACAAATTTAGCATATGGTTCTGGACATCAGAAATCTAATACAGGTCTCATTAGGTGAAGATCAAAACATCAGAGGACTGTGTTTCTTTTGGAGGCCCTAGGGGAGAATATGCTTCCTTGCCATTTCAAGCTTCTAGAGGCTTCCTGCGTCCCTTGGGTAGTAGCCTCTTCCCATCTTCAAAGCCAGCAAGTTTGGGCTGAGTCCTTCTCACGCTGCCATCCCTCTGATTCTCCGCTGGTGAAGACTCCTATGATTACATTGGGCCCATGCAGATAATGTTCTCATCTTTAGGTCCTTTGTCTTAATCTCATCTGCAAAGTTCTTTTTGCCATGTGAGGTAACGTCCTCACAGATCCTGGGAATTAGGATGTGGATGTCTTTGGTGACTATTATTCTGCCTATCACAGAGTCCTGGCCTGTGAGGCCAGGAGACATTTGCATTACTCAGATGTTCCAACAGTCCATGGTGTTGACTGTGGAGCAGAGGTAGAATGATGGTGGAGCTCGGGAAGCTGAAACTTCAGGGTTCCTCATTTGCTTGTGTGTACCTCTTCCAAGCCCTCAGTTTTGTGATCATAATTGTGTGCTCTATTTCTTTTCTTTTCTTTCTTTCTTTTTTTTTTTTTTTAAGATGGAGTCTCACTCTGTCACCAAGGCTGGAGTGCAGTGGCACAATCTCAGCTCACTGCAACCTCTGTTTCCCAGGTTCAAGCGATTCCCGTCTCAGCCTCCTGAGTAGCTGTGACTACAGGTGCACACCACCATGCCCGGCTAACTTTTTTATTTTAGTAGAGACAGGGTTTCACCATGTTGGCCAGGCTGTTTTCGATCTCCTGACCTCATGATCTGCCCACCTCGGCCTCCCAAAGTGCTGGGATTACAGGTGTGAGCCACTGTGCCCGGCCGTGTGCTATATTTCTTAAAGAGGGCCTCCACGATTACAGAAAATTGAGGCCCTGCAAAACCTGAAGGGGTCCTGTTCTGGAATGAGTGTGTGAGGAAGCAAATGGAGCGCCCCCAGGAAGCCCTTGAGGAGCAAGGTGTGGTGTGGTCGGGCCTGCAACGAGCCTGTGCTTCTGGCTATTAGGTGAGATACCCAAAAGAAGAGTTCGTAGAAGGATCTGGGGGAAGAGGTTGAGCTGTGGCTCAAAGGGGTGGCAGAGATTTCTGAGGAGGAAAGAAAAAGAAAAATGAAGAAGGATCTGTTTCAGAAAAAGAGAAGGATTGAAAGCGGGGCAGGGGCATTTTTGCTGGTGATGTGCTTTGCAAGCCTCCCCTTCATCGCTGCTCCAATGTCAGACTTTGGCTTAATGCTTAAGGAGCTGAATTTGTGCTTTTGAGCTTCTGTGGAGATAGGTTGCCAGGCTGAAACAGGCCTCCGGGCAGGCAGAGAAAGAGCAGGGACACTCCGAGAGTCAGGAACATCAGGTTCATGTGCTCTTTTATTCATCAAAAAGGATCTTGGAGAAGCCGGAAACAAAGGCCACATATTCCATGATTCCAGTTACATAAAATGTTCAGAATAGGCAAATCCATGGGGCTAGAATGTAGATTAGTGGTTGTCAGAGGATAGGGAGAGGAGGGAATTGAGGCTAACTGCTAATAGGTATGAGGTTTTTTTGGGGGGGGTGATGGAAAATTTTGGAATTAGATAGTAGTGAACATTGTACCACTCTGAATATACTAAAAACCACCGAATTGTCAGCATTTAAAAGCTGAATTTTATGGTATATGAATGATATGGTTTGGATTTGTGTCCTTGCGCAATCTCATGTTGAACTGTATATCCCCAGTGTTGGAGGCGGGGCCTGTTGGCAGGTAATTGGGTCATGGGGGCGGTTCTTCATGAATGGTTTAGAACCATCCTTTTGGTGCTGATCTTGTGACAGTGAGTGAGTTATCGCAAGATCTGCTTGGTTAAAAGTGTTTGGCACCTCCCGCCTCTCTCTCTTGCCCCTGCTCCTACCGTGTAAGAAGCTCGCTACCCCTTTGCCTTCTGCCATGACTGAAAGCTTCCTGAGGCCTCCCCAGAAATAGAAGGTGTTATGCTTCCTGTACAGACTGCAGAACTGTGAGCCAATTAAACCGCTTTTCTTTATAAATTACACAGTTTCAGGTATTTCTTTAAAGTAATGTGAGAATGGACTAAAACGGGGAATTATATCTCACTTTTTAGAAAGGGGTCTCTAAAAATTGGCTATGCCTGAAACTCAAGGAAAAAACACTCTGAAAACCCATTTTTGAGAGCTGAAAGGCTACTATTCCAATACTCCAGTGAGGCTTCTTTCACGCATCACTGCTTAAAAGAGGCCAAGTTTCCTCTTGTCATTCTCTGAGTTTATACTTCCTCTGAAGGTCAGAAAACCTGTGCCTTTATACAGTTTCCTTTGTAAGCAAATTTGGAGTTGACAGATCTTCAGACTTCTTTGGCTTTATGATTTTCCTGCTTAGTAAGATAGCGCACAAGGAATAAATATATACTGATAATGTGATATAAGCAAAAAAAGGTTAATACGCAGAGAGGTTTGTGACAGCAGGAATAAAATGAATTGTTAAGACTAATGCAAACCAGAGCCAGTTCATCTTTACAAGTCTTCCATGTTTTGGAATTTCTTTGCAACGTCAATCTTCATCCTTCCAGAGGATCATGAAAATCATAGGTAGTAAAGTGCTTGACTATGTTTTTCTATTGATTTGTACTTTTTCCACAGATTTACAACTCTCAGTGGGATGATTTAATAAGCCATTTTGGATATGGCTTGGCACAAGGTAAATTATACTAGCCTGCAGGCTCTATGTACTGCTCAATCTTCACTATTGTAAAGGTGACTTCTGAGACAATTTCAGGTCACCAGCCTCTATTAGTCATCCATTAGCATCCAGAAAATAATTTTGGGTGAGATGATTTGTGAGCTGCACAGAAACGCACCTATTAGTGTCAGAGGATAAAGGCTGTTTAAATGTGCTTGGGCAGTATATAAAACAATGTCTGAAAACCAAAAACACTGTATTGGAGGGAAAACCTAGTAAAATTTTCTTTTGATATGTAATATTTCATCTTGTCTTTTATATTCTGTAGCATGTAAAGCATAACCAATGTTATGCTTTGTTAATTTGGTGATCCGCAAGACACCATGGTGTGGTAGATGGATTTAAAAATGTTTCTAAATCTTTACACACCTACCACCACCACCACTCCCTTTCCTAACCTGTGAAATGTGAGTTTGAAGTTCCTCTAATAAAGAAGTGGGGTCTATTTTCTTTGCTCTTGAAAAGGGCAAAGGAAGGTCTGGTCTTATAACTTGCTTTAGCCAAGACAATATAACAGAGTGACTCCCTTTCATTCCCTCCTTTGGAAACTTGCTTAGATGTGAACAAATTCAATTTAGCCTGCTGGATGATAAGAGCCACATGGCCCAGTTATTCTTATCACCCCTGCCAAAAATCAGCCAACTGGCCAGCATGTGAAAAAACCCATCTTAGACTGGCCAACCCCTGGCCTACCTGCCAGCCCTCAACAGATGCGTATACAAGCCAGCCAAGATCAGCTAAATCTAGCCCAGGTTAGCAGACCCATCCAGGTGACCCATGTACTGTTGATCAATAATAAATGCTTACTGTTATAAGCCATTGAGTTTTGGGATGCTTTGCTATATAGCAATAGCTAATGTCACAATGTGCCTTTTGTGGTGCATATGTTTTACTCCCTGTCTATGGAACAGATCAAACTCCATTGCCTTGGCTGAAGATCGCTGGGGAAACTCTGGCATGTTCAGAAACCATCAGATACTCAAGGGAACATATACCTGCCCTTGCTACTGCTCAAGTAACAAGGAGGAAAGTAGATTGAGCCAGCAACACCTCTTTGGGATCCTGTAGCTAGCATGAGGACTGGTGGGGGTAAGTGGGGAACAGTTGGTAAGAAATTTACAATTTGCATAAAACTAGAAAGGAGAATATAAAATACATTTCACTATGAAGTTAAAAACTGTTATTATTTTGTAATATTTGTTTCAACCACTATTTGTAAGACAAAAAATTTATATTTGGCTAAAGTTCCCTTTAACCATTACCTGGGTCTCAATCCCCTACCCTTCTTCCAAGAGGCAAAAATAGCCTGAGTGTGGTATAGTGTGGACTCACATTGTACAATGAAACTTTTTGTTGTTTTACTCGTTGTATTTTTGACATACATATAGATATATGACATACATCCATACGTATATATGCATATATGTATAATATATGCATAAATACATAAATATATGTTTTACTTATACACACATTTAGTTTAACACTTTTAACTGTGTAGGATAGTCTATCACATGGATGTAGTACCTAGTATTAATTCCTTTACCATTGTTGAATATTCAAATTGCTTCCAAATTCCCCCCTTTACTCATACATAGTGCTGCAATAGATAGCACTTGTATATAATTCCTTGTATTCAAATGCCAGTCTTTCTCTAGGTCACATACCCAGAATTCTGGATGGTGGGACACATGGTTTTTTGCTTTTTCTAGAGTCTAAATTTATCCCACCAGACAGGAACTTGGCTTTATAAGAGTTCCTGGATGTTAAGTTTCAGAGTGGTTGTCTTGTAGGACAAATTTATAACATAAGAAGCTAAAATAAAAGCAAAGCTAGATGAAAACTTGAAATCTCTTTGAAATGTTCTCCGAATGGGACAAACACATCACATTAGATCGTTTCTGAGAAGTCTCAGATTCACGATTCAATGAGGCAAACCAGTTCTTTTGTTTTGTTTTTGTTTTCTCAATGGAGAAGTCAAGTTTAAAATCCTGTATTTTGCCATGCCAAGACATGGTATGGTAAACATACCATGGTAAGATCATAGTCAAGTTCAAACAATTTTCCTTCTGTAAACAGAACGTTACTGTTGTTGCTTCAGTAGTAAGTAGCTAAGTGCTCTTAGATTTTTACACATCCCCATCAAAAGTGAATTAGCACACAAGAAGCCTGCTCTCATGATAAATGTTCTCAACAAATTGTGAGTACCCTTTTTGTTTTGGGCTCAGTGCAGACCAGCTGATCATAATAGGATGATGTCAACATTACCCCATTCCTTTCAATTTGTAACCATATCTGAGAGGTGCCTGAGGTTTTCTTGATTTATGTCAGGTTACATTATAGCTATTCTATAATGGAGATGCTCTTAGTTTAAAATTCTTGTAACTGACGATAAGAATTGCTGTTTTGTAGAAGTAATAGTCTATTATGCACTTTGTATAGAAAATGAGGATACATAAAACTATTGGAAAGCAACATCTTTGTCCTCAAAACTCCCAAGCTAGCCCGATGACAAAATGCCGATTAACACAAATAATAAAATAATAATGAAGTAAAATCCTGCTGGCTTCCAGAAATCACTCTAAAAGGAACATCTGACGTTAGTTTTTTTTTTTTTTTTAGTTCTGTCCTTTAAGATTTGGGCAATCAAGGCTCTAGTTTTTGAAATATCCTGCATATGTTGTACACTTGAGGGGAATTTTATAAAGAGATTTCAGGTGTTGTCAGTTTTTCGGCGATTATCAGGCAGCTAAAAATACACCGCTTTCTGCTGTGCTGAAAACTTTGCTCTCTTGCTTCCTGTTTTGTTTTGTCAGCAGGGGGCACTGGAGAGGGACGACTGGACCGGAGAAGGGGCTTCATCGCGACTGGCTTGCTGCTTCTGTCGCGATGCAGGGGCGCTTCACCCTGGCTGTAGCGGCTGGTGGCAGCCTCCACCTTCTTTCCGCTCTTCCAGAAACATCCTCCTAGGGTCGATCAGTCACACCAGCAACAGCTGGGAGGCGCCCCTTCCTCAGCGGCCTGAGCTTAGCCTGGCGTCTCCTCTAAACCCCTGCTCCCAGCGGCAGCCGGGCAGCCCTCCCTCCTCCGCAGGTATCAACATCTATAAACATTCTTATAGTCCTTGATACATTTGCCAAATTGCTTTCAAGACGAATTATCGTGATTTACACTCTCACTGGTTATGTGCGAAACCGCTTCCAGCAACCCTCTCCCATACGATTGTTGTTGCTAATTAACTTATCATTGTCTTTGGTTGATTTTTACGTTTAACCCTTGAATTCAGCGGTTCTCAAATGCTAGCTCTAAAGACATGCATCAGAATCATGGGGAATATAGAGTCCCAGATCTTACCTCCGTAGATTCTGATTCTGTTGAAGCTTTCTGAAATTAATTGCATAACTTTTCATGTTTTTATAGTCAAACTTCTGAATTTTTGACTTGGAATTAATCCAGACCCCGAAAGTTAGAACCAAATCAACTTCAAAATCATCAGCACAGGCAGTTCTTTTTTGAAGTTTCATGGTTTGCCCAGTTTCTTCGTCTGAAAACTCCGTGACCTCCTTGTTGACTTTTTTTCTTTTTTAATAAAAAAGGGACTTAAAGGAGAATGCTGAACTTGTACCCCAATTGGGGTAATTGCACAGGATCACTGTAGCAAAGGGAAGACCTGGTTTCTGTATTTGTCGTCCCTCTCACCCCTGGCTTGAGTCTCTTACTTTAATTAATACTTTCTCCAAAACCTAGAGCCTTGGTTCCCATGTTCCAATCTTTTAGGATGACATAGTCTCTAGTTTCCTTATGTCAAGGAGTGGGCCTGAGATACTTTCTGAAAAGGGTCTTGGTGAGTACTGCTAGACCATGATGAAACTTTTACTTTGCCTCTGTTTGCCCTCTAAGGTTTATGAGACTTTGGTTTTTTAATATAAAGTATGAAATGTGGAAGCGGGTTGCCTATGGATTCTGAGTATCCAGACTCAGTGTTTGTTTCGTGCTGTCTAATTAGGAATGCTCTCCATGAGGATGTCAGTGGCCCGGGTGAAAAAGATACAGTAGCTCTAGTTCTTTATTACCTTGGTGAAGATTGTCACAGTGATGTGGGGAGGCCAAATGTTAGGGGGAAAACAACAGGAAGGAAAAAGTGACCCCAGCCCTCTATCACTTAGCCTGCAAATTACGACCTGTGGGCCAAATCAGGCCTGCTGCCTGCTTTTCTAAATAAAGTTTTATGGGAACACAGCCACACCCTTTCATTTAAATATTGTCTGTAATTGCTTTCAAGTTATAATGGCAAAAGTTGAGTGGTTGCTACAGAGACTGCATGGCCTACAAAGCTAAAAATATTCATTATCTGCTCCTTTACAGATAATGTTTGCCAAACCTGATCTAGATTTTCAAATGTATTACAGCTGTGCCTGTTTAGTTATTTCTTGCAGTTTCAAAGGACTTTTTTTTAGTAGCTGTTAGTAATGTTATATTATTAACATTCATAATTCATTTAATGGACATTTTCCTGATCCCTTTTTATTCATTACATTTGACAAAGGTATTCCATATATATATATATATTTTTTTTTTTTTTTCAAGAAACTTGCTCTTGGGTTTGTAAATGCTATGGTTTTAAATTTTCTAATATATTTGTTTTGATGATTTCATTATTTCCTTCATCCTACTTATAGACTTAAAAAATCCTTGTCTAAATATATTAAGGTAATTATTATTGTTTTTGATCCAAATAACTCCCATTTCTTTTGAAATTATAGGAAACTAATATCTTCAATTCAAAATATAAAAACTAAAACCAAAAACACAGACACATCAAAGCACAGATAAAAAGAGAGAAGGAAAAAAAAAATCATTCGATATCATCCTGCCATAGCTAGTCACCATAACTATTTTGGAGTTTTCCTTCTAGTCTCCTTTTTTAAAAAAAAATAACAATTTTAAAGCTTTTTAATAGTAAAGAAATACAATTACATAAAATTATCCATTGTAATCATTCTTAAGTGTACAGTTCAGCAGTTTTAAGTACATTCACATTGTCATGCAACAGATCTCTAGAACTTTTTCATCTACCAAAACTGAAACTCTGCACCCATTAAACAAGTCCTCACTTCCCCCTTACCCCAGCCTCTGGCAACCACCATTCTACTTTCATCTTAATGAATTCCCACGACTCCAGGTACCTCATCTAAGTGGAATCACACAGTATTTGTCTTTTTGTGACTGGCTTATTTCACTTAGCATAATGTCCTGAAGGTTTATGTTGTTGTTGTAGCATGTGTCAGAATTTCTTTCTTTTTATCAAAGCTGAATAATAATCGTTGTATGGATAGAACACATTTTGTTTATCAGTTTTTCTATTGATAGATACTAGGGTTGCTTCCCCCTCATGGCTATTGTGAATTATGCTGCTGTGAACATGGGTATGCAAATATCTCTTTGAGATCTTGCTTTCAATTCTTTTGGATATAGAAGTAAAAGTGGGATTGCTGGGTCATATGGTAATTCTGTTTTCATTTTTTGAGGAACCTCCATGCTGTTTCTGGTAGGCACTGTACCAATTTACTCTCCTATTTGAGGCACATGTGTTTCAGTGGTTCGTTCAAGTCATTATTTTCTTTAAGTAAAATTTAAATAAATGTTGCTTAACTAAAACCCCTTCTCTATACCCTATAGAAAATATAATCCCCTGCTCCAAATGTGTCTGTCTCAAAGACTTTTATTCTCATGTTTGCATCAATTTCTTCCCTCATTGTTTTATTTTCTTTTCTCGTTTTTTTTTTCTGGGAGTATTTATCAACTTTATTCTTATATTACTAGTCAGTTATAAGTTACCTGCCACCAGCTAATTTCAATTTAACAGCATGTTTTTTATTTCCTTGAAGTCTTTTTTTCTCCTGACCTGCTTGTTGTTTAATAAGACAAATAGATTGAGAAAAGAAATGCTTTCTTAACAAATGAGCTTCCAAAAACCCTCACCACTGAGCTGCTGGTGGATTAAAATATTTTTTTTCTCTCAGCATTTAGATGAGATTTTCTATCTTACTGCTGTCGACAGATAACTTTGCTTTTTCTTTGATGGTTCTCCATGTCTTACATGTAGTTTATGAGAGACATTTTTCATCCAATCTGCTCGTACTGCCATCTGAACAGAATGATGTTTCTTGCTTTTAAGATATAAAAGAAGACGATAGAGTTGTCTTGTTTGAGAACTATTTTAAAATATCCTAAAGAAAGTTTGAAATACCAAATGGAACATCAAAACTTGGAGTTCATTTATTGCTGCATAATAACAGTTTGGTGGCTTAAGACGATAATTTATTCTCACCACCCTGTTGGTTGCCTAGACCCAGCTAGGCAGCTCTTTTCCACACGGTGTTGGCTGTGGCCACTCCTGGGGTTGTATTCAGCTGGGAGCTTATCTGTGGCCAGGATCTCCAAGATGGCTTCACTCAAAGACTGGCACTATGGCTGGTATGTCTGGGACTGGCTGAGTCCCCTCTTTCCAGCAGAGAAGGCAAACTCTCCACATGGTGACTCAGGGCTCCAAGAGGGAAAGCAGAAGCTGACAGGTCTCTTTTACCATACTGTGCTGACAAAGCAAGTCACAAGGCCACCTTATATTCAAGGGAAGGGAAAATAAACTCCAGGTCTTGATGGCAAGGGCAGACTTCTTGGCAGCCATATTTGCAGGGAATCTACCAAAACTTAATATAAATTCCTGTAATTTTCTTCAGGAAAATAACAAATCAGATATTGAAATTTTACGTATCTGTTATTTATTGTGCCATAGTGATACTGAGGGTAAATAATGAACTATCTAGTGTATTAGTCAGCAGATGTTTTCTGTCAAGGGCCAAGTAGTAAATATTTTAGGCTTTGCGGGCCATACAGTCTCTGTTGCAACCACTCAACATCTGCCATTATATTGTGATAGCAGCCAGAGATAATATACAAATGAATGGGCATGGCTATGTTCTAATACAACTTTATTTACAAAAAAAACCAAAACAGAAAAACAGGTGGTGGGCAGGATTTGTCCTGTGGATTGTATTTTTCTGACCTTTGGTCTAGAGAAATAGTGTTTTTCCTGCATTCTAAATAGATTTAAAATGAATTATGAGGCCAAGAGCAGTGGCTCATACCTGTAATGCCAACACTTTGGGAGGCCAAGGTGGGTGGATTGCATAAGCCCAGGAGTATGAGACTAGCCTGGTAAACATGGTGAGACCCTGTCTCTACAAAAAAAATATGAAAATTAGTCAGGTATGGTGATGCATGCCTGTGGTCTCGGCTGCTCGGAAGGCTGAGGTGGGAGGATTGCTCAAGCCTGGGAGGCAGAGGTAGCAGTAAGCTGAGATCATACCACTGTACTCCAGCCTGGGTGACAGAGTGAGACTCTGTCTCAAAAAATAAAACTAAAAAATAAAATGAATTATGTAGGAATGAAATCTCAGATTCTAATAATACCCACATAAAATATCTGAAACTAACTGAAGTTAATACAAAAATGATCCATAGTGAGCTTGTATCATCTGCATCATCTCCTACTAATAGCATCAAGCAACACGTATTGAATCTGTTTCTTACTTGAGGGTACACATAGAGGCACAACCTTTTTCCTTACTTGATTATCATTGCTTTTGAGATTCCATAAAATCATTTAATGTCCTGGGAAAAAGGATATTTGATAACGTGCAATCCTATTTGGTAAGCAAAAGACAAACAGTGGGATAGTTGCGATTTGCAAAATACATTTACTAGCTTTATGTTCCCAAGACACCAAATATTTGAGTTCTTGGGTTCTGAATAATGAATCAAAAGGAAAGTTGTGATTTCAAAACCCTCTTGACCACTTTTTAGTAATGAATACTTTTTTTAACCCTGCACTTTTCAGTAAACTCTTACCATCTTCTTATTTCATTCGCGATACTTTGGTGCTTTTTGAGGTCACATTTTATTTTTTCCTTGCAAATGAGACACCAGCATAGAAATACTTCTCATCTTGCTGCTTTGTTTTTCTCAGATGTTGATGACAGGTACTAACAGTCTGTAAGAACTCGATGTGAAAATGCTGCCTTTCGTGGTTGTGTCGTCATATTTTCTAGCCTGCCACCTGGGCCAGGCTGTCACCATGCACCTGCAGAGTGAAGGGGCTTCAGGCACAGTTCCAGGCCTCTGCTTCCTGAGATGGTGCAGTAGATGCTTGGAGGGAGGTGTGTGGCCCAATGTGCTCCCTGGGTGAGGGGCGGGGGGAACTGTGAGAAAACCCATGCCTCTCTGGGAGACTTGCTTTTGCAAAGTACCTATTTGGTAAGTGTGAAGGGACTTGATTAACTTCCCTTGTGTCCATATAGCTCATGTGTTAAAATAGCACTGGGCATTCAGTGTTCAGTGGCTTCACACAGACATGTGAACTGCTTTAAATTGAAAATTTATACATCACTAGAATAGCAGTTGTTGCCTGAGCTCTCCTGCTCCTGCTGTAGAAGTTTCTCAGCTCCTTTGCCATGAGTCTGTTGAGGCTCAGAAAGCAATACTCCAAGACTGGTGCTTTGACATGCATGCCTCAGAATCAAGGTCCCTCTCACCTTGTCTTGTCTACCCCTGCCTCCCTCTTGTCCCCCAAGCTCTAGGAGGGACTGTCTCTGGAATTTTCTTATCTCACTAAGAAAGCATCTTTCCAAAAGAAACGCAGTTGTCTTAAACACCCTCCCTAGGGATTTCATCAAGTATCTGGGAAAGATCAACCATCTATGAAAAGGAAAAACTGGGAGTCAGCACCACACCCAGACAGACTTTTCATCTATCCTTCTGAGGGCAGCTCAGAAAGATGACCTGGAAGGCTTCATCTGCATAAGACAAACTTTCTTTCTGTGGGCCTCCACCTCTCACCTTTCTGTAAAGGCTGTTTCTCACCTCCACAGTCCATTTATTCTCCCTAATGGTTTACTGTCCCAGAAAATAATTGTCTGCATTTCCCAATGATATATAATAATGTTTTGTGATCCTAAATGTCTCAAAATAGTGTCACTTATGATAAATGGCTCAGCCTACAGTGGAATTGCTCACCACCCAGAGTGATAAGCACATGTGTGGACGATGTCACCTGTGTGGCCAGGCACTGCTGAGACCTGACAAGTGAGTGAAGCCAAAAGGTGGCTGCGATCATAGCCATGGAGGGCCATAAAAACCACAAAGAAACTGACCACGGCCAAGAGATCTGCAGAAGCTCTGCATGTGGCAACGCTGGGGCCTCTGTTCCATTAGTAGGGGCTGTAGGAAGGTCTGAAGAAGAGCAGTGACAGCGACCCCTGCTCCAACCCTGACCCAGGAAACAAATAACAGGACCTGCCGAGTTTGTCAGTCACCCTGCTGGCCTCCTAAGCTAATCAAGCTACTCACTGTGGTTCAACCCTCCTGTCTCTCTTACTAATGCCCTTGTGTGTTGAATATATTTGCATGACTGTTGGTATGTGAAAGCCTCACAATAAACCATGGATTCATCAACATTTAATTGGCCACCGACTCAATGAGAAACCTCCTGGCCTCCTGGTCGGAGTTAGCACAATGAGGCTGATTTGAACCTGACAGGACAGCCTTCTCCCCCTCCCCTATGAAAAAGGACATATGTGCTTCTGAGCTGCTGTGGGTGAGAGGGTAATCATTCTCCTGTGAGTTCCCCCATGCTATGCACATTACAATAAACTATTACATGCCTTTTCCTTTATTAATCTGTCTTCTGTCAGCTGATTTTCACCAAACCTTTAGAGAGTGAAGGGGAAGTTTTCTCTGTACCCCTGTAAGTCTCTCCAGGAAAGGGCCAAAAACAAAAAGAAATAGAATCTATTCCTAACCCTTTTAAATGTACGTTTCCTTTGTATTAACCTTTCATTTCATGATTTTTCCCTCCACTCCTGAGCACTCAGCCTGAGCACTGGCTCCTCCCCTCCTGACTTGATGGGGCCAGGCTTCTAGAATGCAGCCTGGAGCCTAGGGGTGATTTTACTTTTATGCTTCTTTTGAGGAAAATCAATCCAAAGTGATGCACACAGACCTTATTCTGTTTCATCAACCAGCTAGCTGATTGGCACTGTTTTGTACATATGAAATTACCAGGCATTGGGTTAGTTTCTGTAAGCTTCCTTTTGGAATTGTCTCCTTTGGTTCTTGTCCTATTTCCTTTTCCACCATCTGTTGAAATATCTTCTTTACAGATACTGAAATTGAGACACTAAATATGCTTGTCTGGCTGATGGCTAATGTTGGTGATTGAGGCTTGAGAGGGCAGGCGAGGATCAACTATGAAATAGAACATTCCTTTTCCTTTATTTTCTAAAAGGCTTAGAGTAGTTTGAAAATGCCAGTAATAGTTTGTTGAAGACTTAGAAATGACAGCTATTTTATTTTGATTTCCTAGATTACTGTGTAAATTACCAGCTAGTAAGGATCCAGGCCTTGACAGGGGGAAAATGAGCTGTTTATGACATGCCGTTTACTTTTCAACGTGCTTGCCTTCCTAGAAGCATCTGTATGCTTTCCACGGACACTTCACAGTATGTATTTTTGAAAAATTATTATTCCAAGAGGCTGTTCATACTTTTATTTATTTTTATTTTTGAGATGGAGTCTCGCTCTGCCACACAGGCTGGAGTGCAGTGGCGTGATCTCAGCTCACTGCAACCTCCACCTCCTAGGTTCAAGCAGTTCCCCTGCCTCATCCTCCCAAGTAGCTGGGATTCCAGGCACCTGCCACCACGCCTGGCTAATTTTTGTATTTTTAGTAGATATGGGGTTTCACCATCTTGGCCAGGCTGATCTTGAACTCCTGACCTTGTGATTCACCTGCCTCGGCCTCCCAAAGTGCTGGGATTACAGGCGTGAGCCACCGTGCCCAGCCACTTGAAATGGATTATTTTATCTTTAATGTCTCATTGTAAATGATCATCTTAAGGATACTGTTTTCCTGAGAATACTTTCCTGTTTCCAGATTTTCTATACCTAAGTAAAGAAAATCTACCACCTATTCTTATGATGTACTGCAAAATTGGCTTGTTATCAGTATATGAAGATCGAATGATTTTGTGAACAACATTTTCAGTGTTGATGACTGAGTTGTGCATTTTGATCAAGTCAAGCAAAGAGCATCTTAGTATATTGTAGTCACCTTAAAATATGAAATTCTTTAAGACAGCATTATACAAATAATACCTGGGGAGCTAGTGGAAATCACATTCTTTTTGCTGGGGACTTGCTAGAATCATGGCTTGGCCTTCAGTAGGCTTGAGTACATGTTTTCAGATCTCATTGCTCCTAATGGGCTTCAGGATGGTCAGTTTGACAAATAATCCCTGCTGGGCCGCCCTGACTGAAGTATTGTTACTCATAGTTAGCTGTTCTGTAGTCAATTTGTCAGGATGGAGTCTGCTCTAAATTGCATTAATTTAAGTGACTTAACTTGGGCATTGCTACATGACCCTGCAATATTCATATTGTGTTGGTAGAACAAGGAGACCCTCTCCACATGGATTCCAACGCACGATGTAAAGCAAACACAAATTATATATTCAAGTACCTCTGGAACAAAGAAAAAGAGAGTTTATCTGACAGATGAAATACACTTTATGTTTAATAACAGAAAAGAATGGTGTAATGATTTTCAGCTGAAATGAAAAATATCAATTCAGTGTTTAAAAAATGGCTTAAATCTATTACAGTAATATAAAAATATTTATTTCAGAACCATATTATGAGAAATGTTGAACATACACAAAACTTGACCCGGTAGAGAATATTGAGCCCCTAGGTATAATCACCAGCTTCAACAATTATTAACTCATGGCCAATCTTGTTTCATCTTTCTTTTTCTATGCTTTTACTGAAGTAAATTTCAAATATCGTTGCATATAAAATTGCCTTTAAAAACAGAAGCGTTTTTAAAACTTGGACAAAATAAAGTATAAATAAAATATAAGGTAACAGCAGCTATGATGTCAACATAATTCAAGAAAATGGACGGAAGTCTGGCATTTAAAATGTTAACCTTATGACAAAAAAAAACCTAAATTATTACAAAATAATAAACTAGGTGTAAATTAACAGCCAATCAGATTGAAATGTTTTCATTGTTCAATAAATATTTATTTTGTAAATAAATAAAGTATATATTATTAGTCCCTTCTCACACTGCTATAAAGATACCGCGTGAGACTGGGTAATTTATACAGCGAAGAGGTTTAATTGACTCAGGATTCCACATGTCTGGGGAAGCCTCAGGGAAACTTACAATCACGGTGGAAGGTAAGGGGGAAACAGGCACCTTCTTCACAAGGCCGCTGGAGAGAGAGAGAGTGAAGCAGTGCTGCACTTTAAAACCATCAGCTCTTGTGAGAACTCATTCACTATCACAAGAACAGCATGGGGGAAACAGTTCCCATGATCCAGTCACCTCCTACCAGGTCCCTCCCTTGACATGTGGGGATTACAATTCTAGATGATATTTGGGTGGGAACACAGAGTCAAACCATATCAATAAGTGTGGCACAGTTCCTCAAAAAGCTCAACCTAGTGTTATCATATGACCTGGCATTTCCACTCCTATGAAGACGTATGTCCACACAAAAACTTAGGCACAAATGTTCATAGCAGTATTTTTCATAATAGCCAAGTAGTGGAAATGACACGAACCCATTGGCTGATGAATTGATGAATATATGTGCTCAGTCCATACAATGGAATAGCATTTGGTCATAAAAGGAAAGGAAGTACTGACACATGCTACGACATGGATAAACCATGAACACATTGTGCTATGTGAAAGAAACCAATCACAAAAGACCATAAATATCTGATACCGTTTATGTGAAATATCCAGAACAATCAATTCCATAGAGGCAGTAGGTAGATTACTGGTTGCCTATGGTCGGTGGGTGGAGGGGCAGCCAGAGGGTAATGGAGGTCTTAGGAAGTTTCTAAGAGTTTCTTTTGGGTACAGAGTTTCTTTGGGGTGTGATGAAATTGCTTGAGAATTAGATAGTGGTGATAGTTGTACAACTATGTAAATATACTAAAAACTGCTGGCTGGGCACAGTGGCTCACGCCTGTAATCCCAGAACTTTGGGAAGCTGAGGCAGGTGGATCACCTGGGGTCAGGAGTTCAACACCCTCCTGGCCAACATGGTAAAACCCTGTCTCTACTAAAAATACAAAAAATTAGCCAGGTGTGGTGGTGGGCACCTGTAATCCCAGCTACTCGGAAGGCTGAGGCAGGAGAATCACTTGAACCTGGGAGGCGGAGGCTGCAGTGAGCTGAGATTTTGCCATTGCATTCCAGCCTGAGCAACAAGAGTGAAACTCCATCTCAACAAATAAATAAAAATAAAAACTGCCAAACTGTACACTTTCAAGGAGCTAATTTTGTAATCTTTCAATCATATCTCAAATATTAAAAATGCTATGGAAATATGAATATCTAATCACATCAAAGAAAGATAGATCTACTTTGCCACTAAAAGCTTGTGGAGTTAGGGCAGGTGTGTTCATCATTAATGAAAAATGGTGAAGTGTTTTTAAAATGTCAATTATAAAATTAATGCAAGAGAGGTATGAAAATTATTTTTGAAACAGAGTCTTGCTCTGTCACTCAGGAGTACAGTGGCATAATCTTGGCTCACTGCAACCTCTGTCTCCCAGGTTCAAGTGATTCTCCTGTCTCAGCCTATTGAATAGCTGGGATTACACATGTGTACATCACGATGGCTGGCTAAGTTTTGTATTTTTAGTAGGAATTGGGTTTTGCCATGTTGGCCAGGCTAATCTTTGACTGTGGGCCTTAGGCAATTTGCCTGCCTTGGCCTCCCAAAGTGATGGGATTATAGACATGAGCCACTGTGCCTGGCCTTGAAAATTTATTTGATGTCTTCTGCCCAATCACATTTTCGGTTGCTGAGGCTCAATGTGTTTTAATGCTAACTTTGAAAAATTCAGCTTGTACTTAGTTGCCTTCTTGCATGCTGGGTATCAAGTATAACATAACCTTTTCTATATTTGCCAGGGTATTTACTATATGCCTTAGTCACAGTGGGTACTCAGTAAGCATTTATTAACTGCATGGATAAATGAATGAGGAAACATAGAAACATTCTTACTATAATATTTTCTTAAGATACTAGATGTGTAGAATTATTCTTCCCCTTTCAATGAATGACTACAGAATGTTGTATTTTGTTTTGTATGCTTTAAAGTTTCTCCCTTCTATTAATATGCTTAGTTGTGTTTTTCACAATTTAGTTGTTTGGATTGGGATTGAAATAATGTTTGAATGTTGCAATTATTGAAATGTCCTTTAGTCTCTTTCAATCTGTGGGTTTTCTTTTCTCTCTCTCTATTATTTATTGCCTTGCAATTTATTTTTTTCAAGAAATTAGTTCTTTGTCTTATAACATTGCTCACAGTCTGGACTTGCATTTACATGGTATTGCACTCACATGGAAGTTGCATTTACATGGTATTGGTTAACATGTTCCTTTGTCCCCTCTAGTTCCTTTACATTAGTATATAGAACCAGAGGCTTAATCAAATTCAAGTTCAAATTTTTTCACCGGACTCCTTCATAGCTGTTGTTATTACTTCCATCAGTGGCACTTCATGCCTGGTTGTCTCTCTTGTTGTGATGTCAGTGGCCACTGATGATTATAGTGTAGATCAATTAATTCATTGAGGGTTGAGAAACGGTGTTTGCGGTAGCCAGCCTTGAAGAGGCCCGCAGTGCTCCCTGCCTCCTGGGATTCATGACCTCATGGAATGTCCTCCTGCACTGTTTCAGGATTGGTCTGCATGACCAGTAGAACATACGAGAAATGCTGTTATGTCACTTGTGAGGGTGGGTCATAAAAGGCAGCGTAGCTTCTGCTCCTCTCTCTTTTGGGCCACTTGCTCTGGGCAAAGCCAGCAGCCACTCCATGAGGACTACATGGAAGAAGTGAGGCCTCCTGCCAGTAGCTATATGAGTGAGGTTGGAATTCAAGCCTTTAGGTGGCTGCAGCCCCAGCTGGCATCTTGATTGAAGCCTCTGAACCATCCTGAGGCAGAACTTCTAGCTCAGTCACTGCTGAATTCTTGACCCATGGAAAATATGTTGTTTTAAGCTTCTGTGTTTGGGGGTAATTTATTACTCAGCAATGATAACAATGACCCACCACCCAGCAATGATCTTTCAGTGATTAAATTATAATCATACTATATATGCTTTTGTACATGTATATATACACACATAGAATAGATGGATAGATAGAAACATTTAAAAAATTTAAAGCATTTAAAAATATTTTCCTAGGTTGTCCTGAATATCTGTATTCTCTGTTATATAATATTCCACTAAGCTTATTTAACTATTCTTCTTTGTTGGAAATTTGACTTGTTCCCAATGTTACTCTAATTCATTCAATCTTCATTTACCAGCTAGAATACTTCTAGAAAGAGAAACTTTCTTTTAACAATTATTTGATTACCCTATAGTACATTTAGTATAGGAAATAATCCTTACTCTTTCAATGATTAAATTATAATCTTACTATATATGCCTTTGTACATACATATATACATACATAGAATAGATGGATAGACAGAAAAATTTTAAAAAAATTAAAGCATTTAAAAATATTTTCCTAGGTTGTCCTGAGTATATATTCTATGTTATATAATATTCCACCAAACTTATTTATTCTTCTTTGGAGGAAATTTGAATTATTTACAATGTTACTGCTAATAGCCAATCCATTGAAAATATTTTTACATAGGTTTTTTTTTTTTTTTTTTTTGACTTTAAGATTATTTCCTTAGATCAGATTCCTAAAATTTACTGACTCCAAAGCTATGGGCATTTTTCTAAATTATGTTCCAAAAAGAAAAACTCAATTTCTACTGGCACCAGCCATGCCGGTGTGGTCATTTCACTTTATCCCTTGTTAGGGTTGTGGGATATTTAGGCTTTACAGACATCTGTAAAGTGCCAACTGTGTGCCAGGCACTGCTCATAAAACACAACCAGAAAACTCAACTTTCTTTTTTAGTCTGGTCTAATAGTACCCCACAAATTTTGTTTATAATTATTTATATCTACACTTTAGGTATCTCTTGAGACATCATCAAGAGTATCACCATCTGAGTCAGGCAGGGATTTTTGTCTGCTCACTACTGTCAGCCTTGAAGTCTGCTTCTTCAGACCTTTTCTCTCCCATCCCTCTCCTGTTTTACATCTTTTATTTCTTATAGGCTGGAGAGCCAGATAACCACCCTTGTTAGGACCATGAATTAAATGAGGTGACTTTGATCTATCTACTGCCACTACCCATTCTCGTAAATGGAAGTGTAAATCCTTTTTTAGACCATATTTTATTTAGCTTGATTTATTATTTCTCTCAAGAATAGCTTTCCCCGAAAGTCCTGGAGGGAAAGGAACCTTGTAAAGAAGCAACAAGATGTTTTCCAAGAAATTATCTTTTGTAGCAGAGACTGTCACTCTCTAAACTAAAGAGACATGGACTAGTTTCTCTTTAGCAAATTTTAGGGTGATAAATTGAGAACAGAGATTAGATTTCCTTTACAATCAGTGTCTCGTAGATTGCATCTCTAAGGAACTAGTGGTTAGTTCTAGACCAAATCACCAAGTAGATTAGTTTCTTTTGAAGGGCTCCTATTTGGGTGGTCTCAAGTTCATTTTAGATAATAACTCATCCCCCCTCCCAGCTCCTGCATTCTAAGCATAAGGTAGAAAATTTGGAAAGTCAGAAAAGTAGGAAGAAAATATTAACCATTGCCTACAGACCTACCACCCAGCAATGATCACTACCAATATTCAGGTTACAGCTGTCACACAGATGGTTCCTTTGGCTGTCTTTGCGTCACCCATTAGGATTTTGGATAAATTATGTTACAGAGTATAGGGAAAGAGTAATAGGGAAAGGGTAGACTTATGAGTTCAGGATTGACTTGAGATGAGAAGCATGGGCACCTCATCATTCCAGAGTTCCACAGAAAGGAGTGCGAAGTCAGGGCTTTTCGTTGTGTATGTGTTGGACATTCATGTTCTAGTGGGGGACCTCCTGCCCCTTGTGAGCTTTCATTTTATGATACAGCATGGCAGCAACTGAGTCGAAGGTGAGGTCATTGGAAGGTTGGCACTGGAAGCCTATGTTTGTGTGCCAGCTGTTTGCAGGACTTGCCCAGAAAGGTCAGCTACCCAAGACCCAAGGTTACATACACACACACACACACACACACACACACACACACACACACACACATGTATGTATTATATACATTATTGTTTTATTCTTTATTTCTTCTGATTTTTTGTATATTATATACACACATAATATATAAAAATGTCTATCTGTGTACACACAAATATGCACACATATTCCCCACAGCTTCTAAAGTGGATTCTAGTTCACTTTCAGACACAGAGTTCTTTATATTACCTTCATACCTCTAAAGCATCATGTCAATTCTGCTTTATTTTTAATATGCTCTTATATGGAGTGGTTTTGCTAATATTATATTCTTTTTAATTAAAACAGCACATGTTGGGAAAACTGGCTAGCCATGTGCAGAAAGCAGAAACTGGACCCTTTCCTGACACCTTACACTAAAATTAACTCCAGATGGGTTAAAGACTTAAACATAAGACCTAACACCATAAAAACCCTAGAAGAAAACCTAGACAAAACCATTCAGGACATAGGCATAGGCAAGGACTTCATGACTAAAACACCAAAAGCATTGACAACAAAAGCCAAAATAGACAAATGGGATCTAATTAAACTCCAGAGCTTCTGCACAGCAAAGGAAACAAGCATTAGAGTGAACCGGCAACCAACAGAATGGGAAAAAATGTTTGCAATCTACCCATCTGACAAAGGGGTAATATCCAGAATCTATGAAGAACAAAAACAGATTTACAAGAAGAAAACAAACAAGTCCATTCAAAAGTGGACAAAGGGCATGAACAGATACTTTTCAAAAGAAGACATATATGAGGCCAACAAACATGAAAAAATGCTCATCATCACTGGTCATTAGAGAAATGCCAATCAAAACGACACTGAGATACCATCTTATGCCAGTTAGAATGGCGATCATTAAAAAATCTGGAGACAACAGATCCTGGAGAGGATGTGGAGAAATAGTATCACTTTTATACTGTTGGTGGGAGTGTACATTAGTTCAACCACTGTGGAAGACAGTGTGGCGATTCCTTAAGGACCTAGAAATATAAATTCCATTTGACCCCGCAATCCCATTACTGGATATACACCCAAAAGATTACAAATTGTTCCATTATAAAGACACATGCACATGTACATTCAATGCGGCACCATTTACAATAGCAAAGACCTGGAACCAACCCAAATGCCCATCAATGATAGACTGGACAAGGAAAATGTGGCACATATACACCATGGAATACTATGCAGCCATAAAAATGATGAGTTTGCATCCTTTTTAGGGACATGGATGAATGTGGAAACCATCATTCTCAGAAAACTGACATAAGAACAGAAAATCAAACACTGCATGTTCTCACTCATAGGCAGGTGTTGAACAATGAGAACACATGGACACAGGGAGGGGAGTATCACATACTGGGGTCTGTTGCGGGGGAATAGGGGAGGGACAGCGGAGGGTAGGGAAGTTGGGGAGAGATAACATGGGGAGAAATACCAGATATAGTGATGGGGGGGATGGAGGCAGCAAACCACATTGCCATGTATGTACCTATGCAACAATCCTGCATGTTCTGCACATGTACCCCAGAACCTAAAGTGCAATAAAATATATATTTTAAAACACATAATCATTTATTTTTTATTTTAATGGACAAATGCTAATTATGTATATATCTATGGGGTACAATGTGATGTTAATGTTATATGCATATATTGTGGAATGATTAAATCCAGCTAAGATATCCATCACCTCACGTACTTATTTTGTGGTAAGAAGTTTAAAAATCTACTCTTTTAGCAATTTTGAAATATATCATACGTTATTATTAACTATAGTTACCATGCCATACAGTAGATTACTAAAACCTATTCCTCCTGTCTAACTGAAATTATGTATCCTTTGACCAACATCTCCCCATTTCCTTTGCCTACCTGCCCCATATCATCCCCTGGAAATTGCCATTCTGCTCTCTACTTTTATGAGCTTGACTTATCTAGATTCCATACATAAGGGAAATCTTGTGATATGTGTCTTTCTGTGTCTGGCTTATTTCACGTAGCGTAACGTCTTCCAGGTTCTCCCATGTTGTTGCAAAAGGCAGAATACTCTTCTTTTTGGATTATGGAAAACAATATGGAGGTTCCTAAAAAAACTAAAAATAGAACTACCATATGACCCGGTAGTCCCACTTCTAGGTATATATCCAAAGGGAATGAAGTTCGTATGTCAAAGAGATATCTGCACTCCCATGTCCATTGGACCACTGTTCACAATAGCCAAGCTATGGAAGGAGCGTAAGTGTCCAAATAATCATATTTAAGTGTAAATGTTTGTGTGTGTTTTTAAAAGATAAACACCATCTAATTTATGAAAACTAGATTTATTTCTGTCTTCTCGGGACAGATCTTTTACGTCAACCAAGACATATGTTCTGTCAATGCTATTTCTATCATCAGGTCTTGCTACTTCTCAGTTCTTGGGGATACAAATGACAAAGGATGAGGCCCATACTCTGGCTCCTTCATTTACCTCAGTTCATTTTAGTCAAAATTGGGATTTTTCTCTACAGAAGCAGGAGGTAATTATAAGGCCATTACATGAGTTCTGTTTAATTCCTAGTATGGAGAGAACAAAGCAGAGCTGAACGACTTGGCAGGAAATTTTAGAAGCTTCAAGTCCAAGCCAGGGAGCAAATCTTGGCCAAGTGCCCCCTAAAATGTTTGTCCATGCTACCTGGCTGGGGTTTCGTGTGAAAAGAAGGGGAGAGGAGAGACTTCTATTAGTTTAGCACCTGCTGGGCTGGAACATCATGTACATGCTTACTTAAGCTCCCAGCAAGTCCTGGAGGAATCTGTGTCCCTGTTGAGTAAACCAGGAGACGGAGACCTGGAGATAAATCACATGCAGCTATGTTAAAAGCAGGAATCTGAACCCAGACCTGTGCTGTCTCCAAACATCTCATGTTTCCTGTTATTAGAACCCATGATGCCTTTATGGGCTCAAATACTTTTGCCTCCATGGGTCCATCCTTCACCAAAAATACGAAAAGTTATATTTTATGGCTGTTATGGCATAAAGACAAATGTAAACAGAGCGGGATTCATTATTATATACATATTATTATTCTTTTTTTTCTGATTTGAAAAGATTAAAATTTTAAGAGAGTAAGTTTTCATGGGTCTTTAAATGCATTCTGGTCTCTGGCCCTGGGCTGATTGTCTAGGCCTGATGGAGAAGTTGGCCCCGTCCACTCTAACATTCTTTTTCCTTCAGTTTATTGGTCTTTCTAGGAGAAGGGAAAGTTAACGGAAGCCAGAGCTTTGGGGTTAGAAGAAATGGAATGAGTCATAGAAGCAAAGTATATCTAGCACTAAGCAGAGTTTTAAAGTCATTGTGATCGGTCATTTTAAAAATATTTCTTTTGTGTTAGAACTCATTGTAATAGCGTTGAATCTGTAAATTACTTTGGGCAGTATGGCCATTTTGACAATATTGATTCTTCCTAGCCATGAACATGGAATATTTCTCCATCTGTTTGTGTCCTCTCTATTTCATTGAGCAGTGGTTTGTAGTTCTCCTTGAAGAGGTCCTTTACGTTCCTTGTTAGTTGTATTCCTAGGTATTTTAAAATGCAATAAAAAAAATAATAATAATAAAAAATAATAATAATAATAATAATAATAAATAATAATAATAATCCACAAAAAAAAAAGAACTCATTGTAAAAAGATGAATTCTTATATACAATGCCAAAATATAAAATTGGTCAAAATGGTTAAATTGGGCAGGTACTGCAACTCCCATTCCTAACCTCTCAACTCCCATCCTGAGTGGCTCTTGAAGGATCTTCACTGACCCTTAAGGCTCATTGACACAATCTGAAACTTCACCTCTTTCCGAGGGGAATTCAGTGAGACCCAGAGAATCTGAGCTGATGCCAGTTACACAGTGGATCAATTATCATGCTCAGACCCCAGGCACAGGTATCTAGATTTCTGGGTTAGGGATGTTTTTCACTAGCCTCCTCCCCGCCTTACCTCCTTCTTGGGTTCAAAATAACATAGCCAAATAAATTTTGAAACCTCTAAACATGAATCAACTTCAAAACATGTGAAACTATGATAGATTAACAACCTTCCCTCCATCTGCAAGGTAGTTTTTAACCTTTGGTTTCCTTGGCATGTTAGTTTGGGACCAAATAGCTATGTTCAGTCAAGTGAAGGGATCTCAGCCACTATAATGTCTCTGTTCTTTGGAGGGTGCTATAGGGTTTCCTAGTGACCTAGGTATCACGATCCTAGGTGCAGAGATCTCCAAATGCATTGCTGTGCAGTGAGGTCTCATGGGCATAAGAGAGAGGTTGGCCCCAAGTCTGCTGCCAGCTCTTCTGGCATTTAAGGGCTATGGCCATCTGGCTGGTTTCCCCTAAGGATCATGTGTGTGATAGCTCAGATAGCCATCTAAGCAAAGGCACCAGCTGGTTGTAATATGGAGTCACAGATAGGAGCACAATCCCTCCAATGATAGGTTTTGCTTGACAAGTGTGCTACACATAGTAGCTGATCAATTAATAGTGAAAATAAATGAAAGAATGAATGGTGAAGACACTCACACGCCAGAAGTTTATGGTTTCTCTGTGAGGTCTCCTTTGGGCTTATGGCTCAGGCTGTCAGGTCCTCCTCATCCTCAGTCTGATGGGTCCAGTTGTCCCTGTGAGATTTGGTCCCAGAGATCCTAGTGTGTAATAAAATGCTGGAGAGGAAAATATCTCATCCTGGGGGAAGCGCAGAGAGCTTTAGAATGTGAACACAGCCTCACACAAATCCCTCCATGTCTCCCTGCTGTCAGTGCCAGTTCTGCTCTGGGCTTCACTCTCTTTTGCATCTAGAGGTGTCTAAGGAGAAAGTGAGATGTGAGCTTCAGAAAATACAGTCAGTCAGTCCCCCACTCTGCTATGTGGCCTTGGGCAACCTATGTCATCCCACTAAGCTTCAGCTTCCTCATCATTGGAAAACAATGATGCCTATCTCACATCATTGCTCCAAAGGTCTATTGCAATAATATCTGAGAAAGCACTGAGAACTCTCTTCTGAATGTATGTCTCAGCAAAGTTCTCACACACACAAAAGCAACATATTCGAGGCTGTTTTTCATGGTATTTATAGTGGCACAGTGTTGGAGACACTACCACTTGTGAGGATGGGGATGGGGGTGGTGTATTAGTAAACTGCTGTGTCTTATAGCAATTAGAAAGGTGCATACTAGATTTGCACACAGCAATGTGGGCAGATCTTTGAAACAATGCTGAGTGAAAAAAAGCCAAAATGGTATGAGCCTAGAGCCCAATGCCATGTGTGTAACATACAATGCATGTATACAAACACACCTCAAATGCTACTCAAGGACATGTACAAATAAAAGGATGTACATTAAATATCTTAGAATGGTGGAGTGGGGAAAGGAAATAGAAAAGTAATAAGTAGAACAAAATAAGGTCCTGAAGAGTCCAATGATGAAAATGTGTCATAAACTGGGGAATTTGAATAATCAAATATAAAAAAATCGATTTGTGTCTTAGATCCAAAAATACAATGGCTCAGCAGTGAGTCAATCACACAGTAGACTAGTTCTACCTAACTCTAGAGCAGGGTTTCTCAATCTCAGCACTGTTGCTACTTTGAACTAGATCATTCTTTGTCCTGGGGGCTGACCTGTTCGTTGTATGCTATTTAGAGGAATCCCTGGCCTCTAGATGCTAGTAGTATCACTCCCCCAGTTGCGTCAATCCAAAACATCACCAGACATTGCCAAATGTCCCTAAGGGTGCAGACTAACTAGTGATTGAGAACCACTGACTTAGTGGTGATAACAAAACTGAGGATGGGTTTCCAGAAGAATCATTTTCCTACTGTGTCGTGGGTAAGGGTTATAGGTCAAAAACATGTATTTACTATGACAAAGGTATGTTCACACAGAGAAACAAGGAAAGAAATAGGAAGGACAAAGTACTGACAACAATCAGACCTCTGTACCACTAGCAAACCAGTGTTCCCCCATCCAGGGCACTTGCCATTGGAAGACACAAACATATTTCATTTGTAAAAAAGTCGAGACCGGACGCAGTGGCTCACACCTGTAATCCCAGCATTTTGGGGACGCTGAGGCGGGTGGATCACTTGAGGCCAGGAGTTTGAGACCAGCTTGGCCAACATGGGAAAACTCCTGTCTCTACAAAAATTAGCTGGGCATGGTGGCACATGCTTGTAGTCCTAGCTACTTGGGAGGCTGAGGCAGAAGAATCAATTGAACCTGGGAGGCAGAGGTTGCAGTAAGCCAAGATCATGCCACTGTACTCCAGCCTCAAAGACAGAGTGAGTGAGACTCCGTCTAAAAAAAAGAAACAAACAAATAAATTTGAGAAAAAACACTTCATCATTATTAAGATGTATGTGCTATGTACATATGCATATATATTCTATCATTTATTCATTTATCCTGAATATTTTTGTTTCTTCCCCTGTTGATTCTACGTAAGGTGAAATACTATACTTTTCTTTCTGAGTCATTTTGTAAACAGATAGTAGTATGTAATTTGACAGAGTGAAAGAATGTTAATTCTTTGGAAGAAATATGGGAACTTTCTATCATATAGTGAGTAATAAATATGGACTAGACGATATCTTCCTCAATTTTGTCTGCTCTGTGGCATGTATTTTAACGCATTCTTGTGTACTTTGTATTCTGTCACTCATAATTTATGTCCCTTTGGAAAGGTAAGTCTTGGGTTTAAATATATTATTAGCATCCCCTGAACACATCTGTTTTGTAAACATCTCATCAATTCCGTTTCCATGGCATGTATATGGTCAAATTGGACAACCTCAGAAGAGGTAAGAATAAAGGGGAATAAGGATGTTACAGGTTTCTAAAACTCTGGCTGGTGTTAATTGAAAATGAAGGAACTTTCATTCCCCTTGTCATTTTGATGTATCTCTGAATTTTTGTAAAAGGATTTTCTTTTAAGCTTCAGAGATTACAAGCTATGCAATATTCCACCTCAGCTGCTGTAATTGATTAGCCAGATTTTCCATTTTAACAGTGCACTGGCTAGGGTGAGAAAATAATAGATTATAGTTCCAGGCTTCTAAATCGAACTTCAGTCTGCTTCATTTCAGCTTGGGACAAAAAGAGTTTCTTTTCAGAGTGTCTAAGTTTCTTTTCAACATCGGTGTTCAAGTGTGGTGCATACTTAATTTTGCAGAAATTATTTTTTAAAATAAATTTAAGTCTATAAAGATGTGCTACTTGGGTTTGGCTATAAGCTAAGATTGGTTCCTATACTTGGATAGAGGGGGATAAGACCAAAACAAGGCCACTTTATTTTTACATAATAAGTTAGCTCAGGGTCAGGAAATGTATCTGAAAGAAAATGCTTTTCTCAGCTAATAGAAAAGATTGTCATCTTCCTAATTCAGTCCTTTATTTATGAAAGATATATGACTGTTTCCTAAGTTTGAGTGTGCCTATGTGGAATTGTAGCATTTCAAGAGACTTTTTAGTTCATATATATACCTCAAAACAGCAAGCTGAGAAAAAATGATTTCAGTGCATCAAAATTCCTATATGACCTGCCTTCCCAAAGTTTTATATGAGGTAGGATTTTTTCAAGTACATTTACAAATATGAAGAGCTGATTTATAAATTTGGCATAATATAAACTTGCTAATCTTTTAGTTCTTTATTCTCAAATGGCTGGCTTTCTCATCAATGTATTACTACTTATTAAATGTAATTTCTCTATTTCTGTTGGGAGCAAGTGCATCCACAGTAAGATGCACTTGATAGTTGGGCCCTGGTGTGGTGCCTCTCACCTGTAATCCTAGTACTTTGGGAGGCTGAGCTGGGCAGATAGCTTGAGTCCAGGAGTTTGAGACCAGCCTGAGCAACATAGCAAGACTCCAGCTCTACAAAATTCTAAAAATATTAGCAGGGCATGGTGGCATGCACCAGTAGTCCTAGCTACTTGGGAGGCTGAGGTAGGAGGATGGCCTGAGCCTAGGAGTTCAAGGCTGCAGTGAGCTATGATCGTACCACTGTAGCTTGAGTGACAGAGTAAGACCCCATCTCAAAAAAATTAAATGAAAGAAAGAAATGACAGTGAGCAGAAGGAAGGGCTTGCCTCTTTGGGGTGATGAGCCGGTACTTGGATCCGGGGCTGGAATCTGTAGGGTGGAACAAGGAGTGCTGAGTCGGGTGGTCTGTTAACATCCAAGTTGAGGGGGAAGCAGCTGAACTTCACACAGCAGAGCCAAAGAATTGAGGGTGGACAAGGCAGAACTTCAAGACTTCACAATTCAGAGCCCAGTAATAAATTAGATTGGAGGTTTGGGACAAGGCAGAATGGAGGAACCACTGTAAGAATGGCTCTTTCCGTATTCTCAAATTATCCTCCCATTCCAGTTCGTGGGCATACACCACAGTTCTAGGGAGAGGAGACTGAACATGTGATACTGAGAGCCCCCGTGTGCTGTGGAAAGGCTGGTTAGGATTGCCTGAGTGGGTCACTGCAGATGCTAGAGTGGCCGCAGAACCAATATCATTTTCAGAGGGGTACCTGGCCACCTGGACACATAGGCCCACAGCTGAGTACGGAAAGTTGAACAGCTGTGGCGATAGAATACAAGTGTGAGATGCCATGAGGGGCAGTGAAGTTACCTGGATGAATGTAAGGCTCCTGAAAGGGGTAGCAGAGCAGTAAGGAATACTGTTTGCTCTTCCAAATGTGACCTTGAACCTCTATACTCTCTGCGCTAGTAGAGCTCATAGAAACAGCATGAACTATTATTATTATTGTTACATCCTGTCTTTTTTATAGAAAGTATTAGTAAAACAGTGTTAGAAAAGTTGCAGTAATTTCTTAAGGTATTGCTTTATTTGGAGCCTTTGAAAAAAACTAACTTATATTTTAAAATCTTGACTGTCCTGTAAAGATTTTGGGAAATTTCTTATGAATGGGTAAAACATGGAAGCAACAGTGTATGTTACCTATGAAAAAGACATTCCTATTGAGACATAATTTTGAGGCAGCAAAATGTAAAGATTTTAAGTGAGCATACATCCATGTACCCATGGCCCTCGATCAAGATATAGAACATTTCTGTCTTCCCAGAAAGTTCATTCTTGTCCCTTTCCCATCAAATTCTACCCCCTCTAGTCCTCCACCACCAACTCCAGCTACCCCCGAGTTTCATTTTATCACTACAGAAGCTTTGTTTGTTCTAGAAATGTATATAAATAGAGTCATGCAATATGTGCTCTTTCACGCCCGCCTTTGTTCCCCAAAAGTGCTGATTTTGAGATTCATTCATGTTGTTAGAACTATTGGTGGTTTGTTGCTATTTGTTGCTGAGTAACATAACATTGTTGGAATATATCACAATTTGGTTATCCACTCCCTTGCTGATGGAAATTTGGGTGTTTTCTGTTTATGAATGAAGTTCTTATGAATATTTGCATAAAAGCATTTGTGTAGATGTACATTTTTATTTCTACTGGAAATGAAATATCTAGGAGTGGAAACACTTAGAGTAAGAATATGGAAACTTTATAAGAAAGCGTCAAACTCTTTTGCAAATATATTTCACCATTTTTACACCCCTCCACATACCAGCAATATATGAGAATTCCAGTCACTCCACACCCTAGCTAACATTTGTTAATGCAAATCTTTTCATTTTAACTATTTTATTGGGTTTATAATATAGTATCTCGTGGTTTTAATTTGCATTTTCTGATGACTAATGCTGCCTGAGTATCTTTTCATGTTCTTATTGGCCATCTATAATCTTTTGTGAAGTGTATTTTCAAGTCTCATTTTAAAAATTAAGTCATTTGTCTCTTTTATTATTGATTTGTAGTCATTCTCTTCTCATCTGGATTCATATACTTTGTCATGGATTATGTATTGTAAATATTATCAGAGTCTGTGGCTTGCCTTTTCATTTTCTTAATAGTATGTTTTGCTGAGCAGAAGTCTTTGATTTTGATGAAGTCCAATTTATCATTTTTTATTTTATGGTTAATGCTTTTGGAGTTCTGTCTTAAAAAATCTTTGCCTACTCCAGGGTCAAGATTATATTTTTCTATGATTTCCTCAATACATTTTATCATTTTTGCTTTTACGTTTTTGCCTCTGATCCGGTAAAAGCATTTGTTATTTACTACTTGTATCCAAATTTGTCAAGGACAAGAAAACACTTTATGTAATAAAACAGCTCTTTGTGAAAATAATGGCATGTAAAACATATGTCCTAAAAATAAGTTATTTATAGTGTCCTATTAAATTGCAATCATGTATTAGTAGACAAGTGATTTAGAAAATCAGCAGCCTTTCATTCATTCTGTTGGAAGAGGTTGCTAATTAATGTAAAACTTGCTTTGTAATAATATGGGAAAGATAATCTAGCTGAATTCAGTTTTGCTAACAAAGGATGTGCAGGTTTTCACATGCATTTCTTTTACACAGATGCATTTCACAATTCGAAATAATTTCTTATCAATGGCATATTGTCTCTAGAAATAGTTATGGCTTTGGAAATCTCTTTCCTCGGCTTCTATACAGAACAACTCATCAGCCCTTTTCTTGAATGAGTGGCACATGGCAGACCCTCCAAGAGGTGCTGAGGCTGGTCTTCATCAGTAGCAAGGCCAGCTGTTACAGATGCTCGCTCTCTCTCTCTCCCTCTCTCTCTCTTTCTCTCTTCCCCTTCCTCCCTCCCTCCCCCCCCCAACCCTGTATCCAAGCAGTAACTCCAGAAAAGTTCAGTTCACAAATGGAAATTTACGAAGCACCTCTAGTGTACCAAGTGGTAGTGCACATAATCATGGGAGGCTGCAGATACTTCTTGATCATTCAGTGTAATTTTCCTATTAATTTTTACCTACATGAAATATGTGCATAATAACTATCAATTAGAGTTCTCCAGAGAAACAGAATCAATAGGATATATGTGTATGTATCTATATCTATATCTATACGTGTGTGTATAGAGATACATAGATTTATTTTAAGGAATTGGCTCATGTGATTGTGGGGCCTGACAAGTTTGAAATCTGTAGGGCAAGCTGGCAAGCTGGCAACTCAGGCAGGATTTTTATGTTATAGTCTTGAGAAAGAATTGCTTCTTCTCCAGGAAACCTCAGTTTTTGCTCTTAAGACCTTCAGTGGATTGGATGAGGCCCACCCACATTATGGAGAGTAATCTTTACTTAAAGACAACTGATGGTAGATGTTAACCACATCTACAAAATGCCTTCACAGCAACACTTAGACTAGCGTTTGACCAAACTACCAACCATAGCTCAGACTACTTGAAACACAAAATTTAACCATCATAATAACATGTAGGGATACTTGACTATTAGGTCATTTGAAACCAAAATCTTTTATAATAAAGTCCAATTTTTTCGAAAGCAAGCCAAATGATCACAAATCTTGTGATCGAGAATGCATGTATTCAAAATTTTGTAAATGAAAATATTTATTCTTGCTTACTTGAAGGTAAACGATGCCTACACAGGCATAAAGTCGTTGCTTAGTTTCTATAGAAAAGATAAAGGTGGAGTGGGGTCCTTTCTCTCAAATCCTGGCAGCAAATATGCCCAGTGGTGGACAATCCAAGCCTTATCTATCCTCCTGGAAATAAAACTGAAGTGTTGGACTGTCTGATGAAGGAGCAGACTTCTGTATCATGTGAGTTCATTGCTATTTGGTTGTGTAAAGGACATCTCGACATTAACATGCCTAAAGAGAATTATTGAAGTTTCTCTTTAAGCTCCTTTCACTCAAGTTTTCCTTAGCTTGGTAATAGTACTACCAACCACCTCGTTGCTCAAGCAAATATCCAGGCATTATCCTCAATTCCTTTCTCCTCTTCCAGTAGCTACTATCTATCACCAAGTCCTGTTAGTGTTACCTCTAGAATATATTCTGATCAATCCACTTCATCTCCACTAATATCACCCTGGTCTTGGCCACTGTCACATGTCACCTGAACCACTGAAATACTTTCCTAACTTTTCTACCTGCTTCTGGTTTTGCCTACACAATCCATTCTTCAGTTGTCTGTTATTTTAATATATAGAGAGATGTGACTTTCCTATATAGGAAGGCTAAGAGAAGACTACAGGGACCACTGAAGTTACTAGAGCTACAGGAGAACATGGTCAGTATCTTTAGAATCCAGTAAATTCAAAACGTAATTGTTTAGACTTGGGGAGGGGTTCAAGGCTTCCATTAGTGGATTCAGGAATGGGATTACATAGAGTTGAGCTGTGAGACCAGCCCATTCGGAGAGTGTTATTATGTTGGCCATAAAAGAGAGTTCAGTGTTCCCTTCAGGGTTGTGTATAAGAATCTCACAGGGGCTGAGGCATGGGTCTCTTTTCAGGGAACTAGAAGACAAGCCCAAATATCACCTGAGGATGTAACCCATCATTCCTGGAGGATGCCATACTGGTTGAATTGAAAACATTAAGATGCTCAGTGCTTAACTCAGCAGTTATGTTTCCTTTTAATCTAAAGAAAAATTGTAATTTAGAAAAAATTAAGAGAATTAAAACTATAGCATTAATATTTTGTGTTTAAGAATAATATATACACATTTGGTATTTTAGTTGTTTACTATGTTTAAGAAAATTTGGCTTATTAGCATAACTTTATTAGCTTTGTGATACCAATTCAAAATGTGTATTTGACTTATTGATTTAAACTTATGATTTTAGCTTGAGATCTTATGAAGTTTATCAGCAATATTAGAAAATTCAGGAAACTTAAGTTTACCAACATATTTACAAATTTAATCTATTAGATTTATAAATAGCACATGAGTAAGGTTTATTACTCACACAATTCAAGCCCATAAAAAAGGAATAGAATATATCAAAATTTTAAATGTTGCTTAACATACTAGAGAGAGTCTAATCAACTACATTGGCAATGGGAACAAACATTAATTAAAGATTCCCCCAGGAGTGATTATTAAAACTTCATAGATTTATAAATACAATAATATGATTAGTGAATTGAATTAAAAAGCTTGAGAAGGACTAGTTTTTGAGTTGGAAATTTTAATAAATTAGTTTTTTAACATCAAAAGTATTTTTAAATTATTTTTTGTGTGCAAAAACTGACATGAGAAAAAGGCGGATCTACTCATTAATATTTAATATCAAAAACATCCTATTTTTGAGTAGTCAGAAGCTACCCAAGATTATGATTCAGCTCTTGACATATGTATGTGAACAAGAAGGCTCACTAAAATGTCCCCTAAACATCAGAGTCAGTTGGAAGGATAAATAACTATGGCAATGGAGGATGTAGATTTCTAGAAGTTTGGTTACTTCTAATCAGCAAATGCTAAGAAATATTAAGCTTGAGTCTTGGGGTATTTGCTAACTATCACAAGTTTTGTTTTTAATAATGAGAAAATAATAACTTGTTTAATCTACCTATTAACCTATGAAGAAGGCACTGTTATTCTCACTGTTGTCTAGATAAGGAAGGAAAGGTGCAGGGTGCTTACAGGACTTGCTACAGTACACAGCAAGCAAAGAGTCCTACTGACATTCACCCCCGGAGGTCCAGTGTATAAGATCTTAACTGTCTGGGTGAAGATTTCTCAGTGTATAGAATATGAAGCAAAAATACCAAGGTAGCCAATTAATGACTTGGACACTTAGAAACCTCTCCTGGGCCTTTGGGTCTTTGAAGTCTAGTCCTCCTAGCTCTCAGCCTAACCTTTCTATTCCCTTTCTTCTAATTCTCTTCCATTCTGCCATTCTCCCCTCTACATGAGGTTATGTCTTTGATCTGAGTTTCCCCACCTATTGGCTGGTAAACTCTTCCATTTTCAGCTGTATCAGTGTTTATTTCAGTTACCATTTTCATTTGTTGTCTCATCTCTAGTTGTGGCTTTTGCCTCAATATAAAAATAGTTCCGGCATTCAGGAAGATATTTGTGAGCCAAAGTATTCCTAAAATCAAGATAATCCCTTGTTTCCTTCCAGAAGCTGTTCTGTCTCATTTTAAAGGCCTATTCCTCGACCTTTTGGCAGTTGTCAAAAGGGGAAGGGCTTGTGCTCTTAAATGGAGTTTGCATTAAGTTTACCAGCAAGCACACTTGTCTTTGCCTGTTCTCTCCTGCCTTATGTGATGGTTTAAAATATGTACACAAATTCTTTGACATGTTATTTAAAAAGTGGGGCTTAATTCCTCTCTCCTTGACTGTGGTCTTAACTTAGTGACTTGCTTCTAGAAATAAGAAAATAAGGTAGAAGTGATAACATATGACTTCTGAGGCTACATCATAAAAGCTGCCTCCTTGCTCACTTTTGGACGATTCACTCTGGAGGAAGCCGGCCGTCGTGTCATAAGGACAGTCCTATGAAGAGGTCCGTGTGGCAAGGAACTGAGATCTCCTGTCAAAAGCTAGCATCGACTTGTCTACCACATGGTCCATCTTGGAAAGAGATCCTTCAGCCCCAGTCAAGCCTTCAGATGACTGTAGCCCAAAAAATATGACTGAAATCTAATGAGACCCTGAGCCAGAACCACTCAGCTAAGTTGCTCCTAAGTTCTTTACCTACAGAAACTGTAAGGTAATAAATGTTTACGTTTTAAGCTGCTAAATTTCAAGGTAATTTGTTATATAGCAATAGAAAAATTAGTATATTTTCCTTGGTTGAATCCCAATCTAGGCATCTCCACATCCTCACTTACTCCTAAATAACTCCTCCTGACACCAATTTACTCAGGGCGCCTAAGAACATATCTTTGTTTTCCTATTATTTTTGAACATCTCATATTTAAGATAATGTTTGTACCACAAATTTTTTAATGTGCCCTGGATTGATTATTATGTCATTAATGTTAACTTTTTTTCTGACATTAAAGCTTTAAACAATGAAGTATGTTATTGAAAATACTTTTCGTTATTCAGAGAGGAATTCTTAAAATTTTCGGAGAATTTTAATGTATTGTATACATTCCACATTCTTCTTCTTGACATTAGGAGCTTACTGACATGACTTCATTCTGATAAACCTCCTTGGACATGAAGGAGGCACATTAACTTGTGGTCTTTGGTTAAGAAAAATGAGCAGAGAGGTTAGAGAACTACTGATCTTCTAAATTTTAGAAGATCTTCTAAAATTAATTTTTTTTTGAGACAGAATCTCAATATTTCACCCAGGCTGGAGTGCTTTGGCACAATCTTGGCTCACTGCAACATCTGTCTCCCAGGTTCAAGAGATTATTCTGCCTCAGCCTCCCAAGTAGCGGGTATTACAGGCATACACCACCATGCCTAGCTAACTTCTGTATTTTTAGCAGAGCCAGGGTTTCACCATGTTGGCCAGGCTGGTCTAGAACTACTGGCCTCCAGCAATCTGCCTGCCTCAGCCTCCCAAAGTGCTGGGATTACACACGTGAGCCACTGTGCATGGCCCAAGATCTTCTAAAATTTAGGTCAGTAGTTCTCAACCCTGGCTATACATTAAAATCACCTGAGGAGCTTCGCCAAACAAAACAAAACAGAACAAACAAACAAACCCAGAATCTCTGTTGGGGTAGGGGTAAGAATCCGTATACTGTATTTTTAAAGGATTCCATGTACCTCCATTAGACAGACAGCCAAGGTTGGGACCACTGTTTTGGATCAACCTAGAATAGAATTCCGTTCTTCAGTATCAGCTCTAAAACAAGCACAGCGCTGGTGGTCTCTGCCACTATTTAGCTATTTCATCTTAGCAAAGTCACTTCATCTGTCTTGACATTCATTTTTTAGGCTAGAGCAGTTGTTATAAACTTTGGCTATGGTACTGGGGAGCTTTAAAAACACTGATTCCTGAATCCCAGTCCCAGGGGTCCTTAGGAAACTGTTTGGAGGCATTGCCTGGGCATCAGGATTTTTAAAGCTGTCCCCACCACTACCCTGGTGATTCTAAACGTGCAATCAAGATTGAGAACTAAAAAATAAATCATTGCTAGGATCCTTTCCAGCTCTGTTTATATTTTGAATATCTGTGATCAGAGTTGACACAATATATGATATTAAAACACTTTATAGTTATGGGGAGAAAGAATGATCAAACTACACAGCTTGACTCTGGACATAGATGTAGCATTATTTGCAAGTTATGTGAAGTTATTCAATAAATAAAAGCGTTGGAACTACAGAGGGTTAATCCTGGAGCACTTTAAAGGTTTTCCTCAAGTTGGGAAGTCAGGGAGGACTGCAGAACAACTGATAGGAGTAGCTCTTCTGACATGAGGTTTCATGGATTGTGCATTGTATTAGTCTGTTCTCATGCTGCTAATAAAGACATACCAGAGACTGGTTAATTTATAAAGGAGAGGAAGTTTAATGGACTTATAGTTCGACATGGCTGAAGAAGTCTCACAATTATGGCAGAAGGCAAACGAGGAACAAAGTCACATCTTACGTGGATGGTGACAAGAGAGAGCTTGTGCAGGGGAACTCCCCCTCTATAAAACCATCAAATCTCATGAGACTTATTCATTATCATGAGAACAGCATGGAAAAGACCTGGCCCTGTGATTTAGTTACCTCCCACTGGGTCCCTCCCACAATGTGGGAATTGTGGAAGATGCAACTCAAGATGAGATTTGGGTGGAGACACAGCAAAACCATATCATACATGAATGTGGACTGAAGACTAACTCACTCAATTTTTCTGAAACTAGATGGTATTGACTATATTTTTTTCCATAGATACCTCCCCTCCTGACCTTGTTGTCTCTGATGTTGCACTATGGCAACACATAAAATGCACATCATCTTTTATTTTCTTCCTTAAATGGTGTGATGGAGGAATGGTGGGTGGTTTATGAGACCTCCCAGTTTGGAGAGATTAATGTAGTGGCTGTAAAGTCTGTTCTGTGTGTGCACAAGTATTTCGTAGGGTCTGAGGCCTGGGCCTCTTCTGTAGAATTCTGAGGCAAGTCCAAACATCACTTGGGGAGATGACCCAACATTCTTAAGATATCGTAACTGCTGGAATAAAAACATTAAAAAGCTCCATGCTTAAGGAAGCAGTTACATTTTCTGTGAAAATAAACAAAGACCAGCCAAATGAGAAAGGCAAAAACTATTAATTCAGAGCTTGCTATAGCAAGACAGTCAGCCATCATCACTGCATTTGGCAACCATTGCTGACCACCCCGATGAGTCAGACTGCACCAAAGAATTAATGACTGAAAAAAATCTAAAAATATTCAGAAAAAGAAGGAAGGATGGAAATAATGCAACAGATATTAATGTGATAGCCTAACATTTATTATGCTGAGATTTAGCATACCTTTTTCAAATTTGCCTCCATCAACCAACACTCTTATGTTTTTAAAAAAATATATAGAATAATTTGATAATATAAAACATTCAGAAAATAGAAAATATTTATTCACTATCCCACTAATATATAGTCACATCTTATTGTATTTTCTTCATCTGTTCAAAAACCTTATGCAATACATTTAGAACAGATAGAATAGATAGGCTAGAATAATGGCCCCTCAAAGATACCCAGGTCCTAATCCCTTTGGGAGGCTGAGGAGTTGGATCACAAGGTCACGAGTTAGAGACAAGCCTGGCCAACATGGTAAAACCCTGTCTCTACTAAAAATACAAAAATTAGCTGGGCGGGGTTGCACATGCCTGGGGCAGGAGAATTGCTTGAACCCAGGAGGCGACGTTGCAGTGAACCGAGATTGCACCGCTTCACTGCAGCCTGGGTGACAGAGCAAGACTCCATCTCAAAAAAAAAAAAGTTCACTTGGAATGTACCTTGATATATGACATAAGGGAAGTACTTTTTTCTTAATCTCTTTAACTTCATAGGCTGAATGACTTTTTTTCTTTTCTGTTGTTTGATAAATACTTTATTAAATATTCAATTTTATATAAAGGAAACTCATTTTCTGGGCTATTGATTCTTTTATTTAAAGTGATTTCTGTCTGTTCTTAAGCCCGTTGCCTTATAATATATATAAATTCCTGTGAGGACTAGCCCTCTTCCTCTGTCTTAGTCCCTTTTCTGTTGTTATAACAGAGCACGAAAGACTGGGTAATTTATAAAGGATAAAAATTTATTTCTGACAGTTCTGGAGGCTATGAATCCCAAACTTAGAGGGGGATGAATCTGGTGAGGACCTTCTTATTGGTGGGATCTTCTGCAGAGTCCGGAGGTGGTACAGGGTATCACATAGCAAAGGGGCTCATGAGAGATAGACAATCTGATTTTACATACATACATATATATATATATATATATATATATATATGTATATATTTTATTGCATTTTAGGTTCTGGGGTACATGTAAAGAACATGCAGGATTGTTGCATAAGTACATACATGGCAATGTGGTTTGCTGCCTCCATCCCCCATCACCCATATCTGGCATCTCTCCCCCATGTTACTCTCTCCACAACTCCCTACCTCCCACTGTCCCTCCCCTAGTCCCCCCCCCAAAGACCTCAGTGGGTGATGCTCCCCTCCCCTGTTCCACGTGTTCTCATTGTTCAACACCCGCCTATGAGTGAGAACATGCAGTGTTTGATTTTCTGTTCTTGTGTCAGTTTGCTGAGAATGATGGTTTCCAGATTCATCCATTTGCCTACAAAGGACATGTACTCATCATTTTTGTGGCTGCATAGTATTCCATGGTGTATATGTGCCACATTTTCCCTATCCAGTCTATCATCGATGGGCATTTGGGTTGATACCAAGTCTTTGCTATTGTAAACAGTGCTGCAATGAACATACAATAGAATGATTTATAATCCTTTGGATATATACCCAGTAATGGGATTGCTGAGTCAAATGGAATTTCTATTTCTAGGTCCTTGAGGAATTGCCACACTGTCTTCCACAATGGTTGAACTTATCTATACTCCCACCAACAGTGTAAAAGTGTTCCTATTTCTCCACATCCTCTCCAGCATCTGTTGTCTCCAGATTTTTTAATGATCACCATTCTAACTGGCGTGAGATGGCATCTCAATGTAGTTTTGATTTGCATTTCTCTAATGACCAGTGATGATGAGCATTTTTTCATATGTTTGTTGGCCTCATATATGTATTCTTTTGAAAAGTGTCTGTTCATATCCTTTGCCCACTTTTGAATGGATTGTTTTTTTTCTTGTAAATCTGTTTTAGTTCTTTGTAGATTTTGTATATAAGTCCTTTGTCAGATGGGTAGATTGCAAAAATTTTTTCCCATTCCGTTGGTTGCTGGTTCACTCTAATGATTGTTTCTTTTGCTGTGCAGAAGCTCTGGAGTTTAATTAGATCCCATTTGTCTATTTTGGCTTTTGTTGCCAATGCTTTTGGTATTTTAGTCATGAAGTCCTTGCCTATGCCTATGTCCTGAATGGTTTTGCCTAGATTTTATTCTAAGGTTTTTATGGTGTTAGGTCTTATGTTTAAGTCTTTAATCCATCTGGAGTTAATTTTAGTGTGTCAGGAAGGGGTCCAAATTTCCTGCTTTCTGCTCATGGCTAGGTCAGTTTTCCCAACACCATTTATTAAACAGGGAATCCTTTCCCCATTGCTTGTTTTTGTCAGGTTTGTCAAAGATCAGATGGTTGTAGATGTGTGGCATTGCCTCGGAGGCCTCTGTTCTGTTCCATTGGTCTGTATCTCTGTTTTGGTACCAGTATCATGCTGTTTTGATTACTGTAGCCTTGTAGTATAGTTCGAATGGACTTGGCTATGTGGGCTCTCTTTTGGTTCCACATGAAGTTTAAGGTGTTTTTTTCCAGTTCTGTGAAGAAGGTCATTGGTAGCTTGATGGGGGATAGCATTGAATCTATAAATTACTTTGGGCAGTATGGCCATTTCCATGATACTGATTCTTCCTAACCATGAGCATGGAATGTTTTTTCATCTGTTTGTGTCCTCTCTTATTTCGTTGAGCAGTGGTTTGTAGTCTCTCCTTGAAGAGGTCCTTTACATCCTTTGTTAGTTGTATTCCTAGGTATTTTATTCTCTTTGTAGCAATTGTGAATGGCAGTTCACTCTTCGATTTGGCTCTCTTTAAGTCTGTTATTGGTGTATAGGAATGCATGTGATTTTTGCACATTGATTTTGTATCCCGAGACTTTGCTGAAGTTGCTTATCAGTTTCAGGAGATTTTGGGCTGAGATGATAGGGTCTTCTAAATATACAGTCATGTCATCTGCAGATAGAGACAATTTGACTTCCTCCTTTCCTAATTGAATACGCTTTATTTCCTTTCTTGCCTGATTGCTCTGGCTAGAACTTCCAATACTATATTGAATAGGAGTGGTGAGAGAGGGCAGCCTTGTCTAGTGCCAGATTTCAAAGGGAATGCTTCCAGTTTTTGCCAATTTAGTATGATATTGGCTGTGGGTTTGTCATAAATACCTTTTATTATTTTGAGATACATTCCACCGATACCTAGTTTATTGAGAGGTTTTAGCATAAAGTGTTGTTGAATTTTGTCAAAGGCCTTCTCTGCATCATTTGAGATAATCATGTGGTTTTTGTCTTTGGTTCTGTTTATGTGGTGAATTAGTTTTATAGACTTGCATATGTTGAACCAGCCTTGCATCCCCCGGGTTGAAGCCTACTTGATCATGGTGGATAAGCGTTTTGATGTGCTGGTGCAATCAGTTTGCTAGTATTTTATTGAAGACTTTTGCGTCTATGTTCATCATGGATATTGGCCTGAAGTTTTCTTTTCTTGCTGAGTCTCTGCTGGATTTTTGTATCAGGATGATGTTGGTCTCATAAAATGATTTGGGGAGGATTCATTCTTTTTGGATTGTTTGGAATAGTTTCAGAAGGAATGGTACCAGCTCCTCTTTGTATGTCTCATAGAATTGGCTGTGAACCCATCTGGACTTGGCCTTTTTTTGTTGGTAGCTATTAATTGCTGCCTCAACTTCAGCCCTTGTTATTGGTCTATTCAGGGTTTCGACTTCTTCCTGGTTTAGGCTTGGTAGGGTGTAAGTGTCCAGGAATTTATCCGTTCTTCCGGGTTTACTAGTTTATGTGCATAGATTTGTTTGTAGTAATCTCTGATGGTGGTTTGTATTTCTGTGGAATCTGTGGTGATATCCCCTTTATCATTTTTTATTGCATCTATTTGATTATTCTCTCTTTCTCTTTTATATTAATCTGGCTAGTGGTCTATTTTGTTGATCTTTTAAAAAAACCAGCTCCTGGATTTATTGATTTTTTGAAGGGTTTTTTGTGTCTCTAACTCTTTCAGTTCTGCTATCCTCTTAGTTATTTCTTGTCTTCTTGCCAGTTTTTGAGTTTTTTTGATCTTGCTCCTCTAACTCTTTCAATTTTGACAATGGGGTGTCAATTTTAAATCTTTCCTTGCTTCTCATGTGGGCATTTATTGCTATAAATTTTCCTCTCGACACTGCTTTAAATGTGTCCCAGAGATTCTGGTATGTTGTGTCTTCGTTCTCATTGGTTTCGAAGAAATATCTTTATTTCTGCCTTCATTTCATTGTTTATCCAGTCAACATTCAAGAGGCAGTTATTCAGTTGCCATGAAGTTGTGTGGTTCTGAGTTAGTTTCTGAATTCTGAGTTCTAATTTGATTGCACTGTGGTCTGAGAGACTGTTTGTTATGATTTCCGTTCTTTTGCATTCGCTGAGGAGTGATTTACTTCCAATTATGTGGTCACTTTTAGAGTAGATGTGATGTGGTGCTGAGAAGAATGTATATTCTGTGAATTTGGGTTGGAGAGCTCTGTAAATGTGTATTAGGTTTGCTTGGTCCAGGTCTGAGTTCAAGTCCTGGATATCCTTTTTAATTTTCTGTCTTGTTGATCTGTCTAATATTGACCGTGGAGTGTTAAAGTCTCCCACTATTATTGTGTGGAGTCTAAGTCTCCTTGTAGGTCATTAAGAACTTGCTTTATGTATCTGGGTGCTCCTGTATTGGGCAGGTATATATTTAGGACTGTTAGCTCTTCTTGTTGCATAGATCCTTTTACCATTATATAATGCCCTTCTTTGTCTCTTTTGATCTTTGTTGGTTTAAAGTCTATTTTATTAGAGACTACGATTGTAACTCCTGCTTTGTTTTGCTCTCCATTTGCTTGGTGGATCTCCTCTGTCCCTTTATTTTGAGCCTATGTGTATCCTTGCATGTGAGATGGGTTTCCTGGATACAGCACACTGATGGATTTTGACTTTTTATCCAATTTGCCAGTCTGTGTCTTTGACTGGGGCATTTAGCCCATTTATATTTAAGGTTAATATTGTTATGTGTGAATTTGATCCTGCCATTTTGATGCTGGCTGGTTGTTTTGCCCATTAGTTGATGCAGTTTCTTAATTGTGTTGATGCTCTTTACCGTTTGGTATGTGTTTGGAGTGGCTGGTACTGGTTGCTATTTCTATATTTAATGCTGCTTTCAGGAGCTCTTGTAAAGCAGGCCTGGTGGTGATGAGATCTTGAGCAATTGCTTGTTCATAAAGGATTTTATTTCTCCTTCACTTATGAAGCTTAGTTTGGCTAGAAATGAAATTCTAGGTTGAAAGTTCTTTTCTTTAAGGATATTGATATTTGGCCCCACTCTCTTCTGGCTTGTAGGGTTTCTGCTGAGAAATCCACTGTGAGTCTGATGGGCTTCCCTTTGTGGGTAACTTGACCTTTCGCTCTGGCTGCCCTAAGCATTTGTTCCTTCATTTCAACCCTGGTGAATCTGACAATTGTGTGCCTTGGGGTTGCTCTTCTTGAGGAATATCTTTGTGGTGTTCTCTGTGTTTCCTGGACTTGAATGTTGGCCTGCCTTGCTAGGTTGGGGAATTTCTCCTGGATAATATCCTGAAGAGTGTTTTCCAGCTTGAATTCATTCTCTCCATCACATTCAGGTACACCTGTCAAATGTAGATTAGGTCTTTTCACATAATCCCATATTTCTCGAGGTTTTGTTCATTTTTTTTACTCTTTTTTTTTCTAATCTTGCCTTCTCATTTTATTTCATTGAGTTGATCGTCAGTCTCTGATATCCTTTCTTCTGCTTGTTCGATTCGGCTATTGAAACTTGTGTATACTTCGCGAAGTTCTCGTGTTGTGTTTTTCAGCTCCATCAATTCTTTTATATTCCTCTCTAAGCTGTTTATTCTCGTTAGCATTTCATCAAATCTTTTTTGAGGTTCTTAGTTTCTTTGCATTGGGTTAGAACATGATCTTTTAGCTTGGAGAAGTTTGTTATTACCCACCTTCTGAAGCCTGTTTCTGTCAATTCATCAGACTCATTCTCCATCCAGCCTTGTTCCCTTGCTGTCGAGGAGTTGTGATCCCTGGAGGAGGAGAGGCGTTCTGGTTTTGGGTATTTTTATCCTTTCTGCACTGGTTTCTTCCCATCTTTGTGGATTTATCTACCAGTGGTATTTGTGGTTGGTGACTTTCAGGTGGGGTCTCTGAGTGGACATCCTTTTTGTTGCTGATGAAGTTATTTCTTTCTGTTTCTTAGTTTTCCTTCTCAACAGTCAGACCCCCCCTGTTGTAGGACTGCTGGAGGTCCACTCCAGACCCTGCTTGCCTGGGGATCACCTGCAGTGACTGCAGAACAGTAAGGGTTACTGCCAGTTTCTTCTTCTTTTATCTTTGTCCCACAAGGACACCTGCCCAATGTCAGCCTGAGCTTTCTTTTATGAGGTGTCTCTTTGGTTATAGGAGGGTCAGGGAGCTGCTTGAGGAGACAGTCTGTCCCTTATAGGAGCTCAAGTGTTGAGCTGTGAGCTCCATCGTTCTGTTCAGAGCTGCTGGGCAGGTATGTTTAAGTCTGCTGCTGGGGAACTCATAGCTGCCTTTTTTCCCAGGTGCTCTGTCCCGGGAATGTGGGGCTTTATTTATAAGTTCCTGTCATTCTGCTTCCTTTTTTAGAGATGCCCTGCCCAGCGAGGAGGTAGCCTAGTCATAGTCTGCCAGCAGAGGCATTGCTGAGCTGCCATGGTCTCTGCCCAGCTGCTGTGTGAACTTCCTTGCAGTTTTGTTTAGAGGGGAATAGTTAGAACTGAATTGGTAATGGGAGTCTGCCTCAGTAATGGCGGACTGTCTCTGTAATGGTGGACTGCCTCAGTAATAGTGGATTGCCTCAGTAATGGCAGACTGCCTCGGTAATGGTGGACTGCCTTAGTAATGGTGGACTGCCTCAGTAATGGTGGATGCCCATCTCCCCACAGAGCTGGACCTTCCCAGGTCCAGCTGTGTTTGCTGTGAAACTCTCAATCCAGAGCGTTTCAGATTGCTGACCTTTGTGGGGGGTGGGACCAGCCAAGCCAGATCACCTGGCTCCCTGTTTCAGCCCCCTTTTTTTCAGTTGAACGGGTAACTCTGCCTCCCCAGGCATTCCAGTCACCAGTTGAAATGGCGCCCGGATTTGTGTGAGTTTTTGTGCGGAGACCTGCTGTGCCGGCTGAAACAGCTGTGCTGGAGACGCGTGGTGCTTTTCTGCCCAGGAATCTCCTGGTCTGTGGGCAGTAAAACTTGTTTAGAAATGTGGTGTACGCACCCTCTGCATTTTCACTGGGAACTGCGATCCAGAGCTGTTCCTATTTAGCCATCTTCGCCAATCTGATTTTTATCAGACTTCCTCTTGTGGTAACTTATCCACTTCCTCATTAACCCATCAACAGATTAATTCATTTATGAAGGAAGAGCCCTCATGACTCAGTCATCTCACAAAGGTCCTACCTCTGAACATTGTTGCATTAGGGACCAAGTTTTCAACACATTAGATTTTGGGGGGACAAATTCAAACTATAGCACCCTCATTTGTTTAATTTCTTAATTGATTTTTATATGAATTTTAAATAATTATTTACAGCTCCTAGAAAAATCCCATTGAGAGTGAGTGCCTAGTGTCCACTGCCTTGAAAAACACCTTCAAAACCCTTAGGCTGACTGTAAAAGGTTCCAGTCATATGACTGCACTTTTCCTATTTCCATTTTCAAAGACTTCAATCATATTTAGGGCACTTCTCTGCTACCTTCCCTGTAGATCATTTTCCATTTTATGATTCTTTGCTTATTTCTTCCCCAGCCCAGATTGCACTTATCACAGTGATTTGTCTCACAGGCTTTTCATCAGCAACATAGCATATGTAGAGTGTGAGTGCTGGAATCAGACAATCCTGGGTTGGAATCTCAGCTTGTATTTCTTACTAGCAGTGTGGCCTTGAATGAGTCACTCATCCTCCTCGAGGGTCACTTGCCTCTTTAAAATTAGGTCAACAGCATCTCCCTTGCAGGGATGTCAACTGGATTATAGCTAATATAGGCAAAGAATCAAGCAATAGGACAGTTGTTTTGTGTCTTATGAATCTAATAATAAAACGCTTGTATTTTGTATGTCTGTTTTTAAAAATTTCATTTTCTAGTGATTAATTTTTGTTGTATTTGTAAAAGTCTTGTTTTGCTGTGGTTTTGACTTTCTTTAAAAATTGGTTCTTCTCCACAGGATTTTGGGAAACATTATTCTACAGCAAGGAGTTGACAGCCTATAGCCCTTGCACTGGCTACCTAGTTTTGTAAATGTTTAATTGGAACACAGCTACACCCATTCATTTATGTATTATGGTTGTCCTTCCATATCTTTGGGTTCTGCATCCATGGAGTCAACTTCAGAAAATATGTGAAAAAAGAAAATAATAAAAAAGAACAATATAATAAAAATATAACAGTAAAAATTAATGCAAGTTAAATATAACAACTATTTATATAGCATTTGTATTGTGTCAGGTTTATAAGTAATATAGAGATGATTTAAAGTATATAAGAAGATGATTTAAAGTATACAAAGTATGCAAATATTGTGCTATTTTATATCAGGGACTTGAGCATCCATGGATTTGGGTATCCATGGTGGTTCTGGAACCAGTCCCCCAAAGAATACTGAGGGATAACTGTATCTATGGCTGCTTTTGTTCTAGAAGGGCAGAACTGAGTCATTGTGATAGAGACTGCATGGCCTGCAAAACCTAAAATATTTGCTGTATGACCCTTTACAAAAAAAGTTTGCCAACTACCACTCTATTCTGTGTTTCATAGTTCCCCAGCTGGATTGAATCCCAGTTGTCCTCAATACTGACTTCCTTGATAACATACATTCTCTTGCCTTCTTTCCTTTCCCTGTCTCATTTTCTCATCTGTCATTTTTTCTTAGATTTTTTCCCATATAAACTACCTGTACTGACATATTGATCCAAGGTTGACTTCTAGGGATACCCAACTGCTGTGGTTCGAATGTGTTCCCTAAAGTTGGTATGATACAAACTTGATTTCCAATGCAGAGATGTTAGGTAAGGCCTACTGGGAGGTGTTTGAGTCATGGGGCACCACCCTCAGGAATGCATTAATGCCATTATTGTGGAAGCTGGCTCATTAATATAGTAGTGGGCTCCTCATTGTAGTAGAGGGCTCCTTACAAACATAAGACTTTGGCTTCCTCTTTCTCTCTCTCTCTTACCCTTTCTTGCTTATCTGCCATGTGATGATGCAGCATGAAGCCCCTTGTCAAATATGCTGGTCCCTTGATCTTGGACTTTGCAGCCTTCAGAACTGTGAGAAGTAGATTTCTGTTTATTATAAATTACCAAGTCTCAGGTATTCTGTTATGGAAGCACAAAATGGACTAAGAAGCAAACCTACACAGTCATCATTTCTTTGTCCTAATCCTGCTCCTATGACTCACTAGAAGTGATCGTAGAACATATCAGCTTCAGAACATCAGTTAAGTACCGGCCCTATCCCCCACCCTATCTTTTCTGCAGCACCTTATGAAAATTCAACTTTGTGGGCATGAATTTTTCAAATTTGTTTTATCTATCTTACCAAGCACCACCTCAGCACCAGGGGTGACAGATGAGAGAATGAAGATGGGACAGAGGAAAAAAAATTCCATCTTGTCCTACATTTGATGATCACTTCTTAATACAGCTTGTAAAGCTTATAGCTGATCCCAAGGTGTCAATGTATCTCAATCATGGCTGATTGTTTTTCACTGACCTCTGGACCTTTTCAGCCTCGTGGACATGGCCAAGTCATTGCCCACCCCAACCTTATTGCTGCTGCTTTCATTTGTTTCCGTCTACCACTTCTAATTACTTAGGTCACTTCAGGCTTTAAATCTGTCTTCTAAAGTGTAACACAGCCATAATTAGGCCATATGTTAATTAGCAGGATGACACCGTGTGCCTTGTCACTCGTGAGGGATGTAGATCATCCCAGAAAGTGCCATAGAAAGGGGAGTTCAGTGAGAAGAGGAAGTCTAAGGAGGCTGGAAGTGACTCTTTGCTCAGCAAAAACTGCCTTAGCAGGAGAAAATGGCAGTGTGCAAGATGGGGAAAGGATGGGGTCACACAAAGAAAAAGAGCTAGAGTTGATCTCTTTTCCACTCTGGGAATGAGATGTAAGCTAGGAGGCAAGCCTGAAGCTGAGACTCCACCAGGGATGGCAGAATCTTCTGAAGAACTGGAGGAGGTGGCCAGGGCAGAGGTCAAGGTCTTGACCGGAGGCCATTGATGAGGTGAGTGTCAGACATGCCCCTATCTTTATTGCCTGGAAGTTTGTGGGGAGGCCAATAAAAAATCAAGGCCAATCTCTGCTTCTATGGATACTGTCAGTGCCCTTTAGGAAATCTAAAAGAGTTGGGTCTGATTGCTTGGGACTGTTTCTATGTACCAGTTACTCATTTATTTCTGGTTCTTCTTGTTTTCTGTTAACTAAGCCTGTTTTCTGATGTTCTTGGCATAGGAAAGTCAAAAAGGAGACTGGATGGGTCATGACTGTTTCCTGTTTCAGATATTGTCACCTTTATCACTCAGGAGACAATTTCTAGGAAACTAATTACTGAGGGAATTCATTATTGGGTGGGATGACATGTGAATTATAAAGATATTAACTTCACTCCAGTTTGCTGTCAACCCATAACGTGATAGAAACCCGTTCTGTCATCACCTAATTAATGAATGCAAGGGACTAAGGCATTCGTTTTAAGTTACATATTTGTTTGGATTTTAGAACAAGGCATTTGTCACAGGGACTCTCAAAGCATACCAAGGGGACATTTTGAGGGCTAAGTTTATGCTAATAATAATTATTATTATTATTTGTTGCTAATATTAGTTGAGTTCCCACTATATTTCAAACCTTTACAGGCATTACTTCTAACACTCCTACAATTCAAGGAAAGTATCATTATCCCATTTAACCTGAGGCTTACAGACATTGGTACTTAAAGATTATACTGCCAGCTGAGACAAAACTGAAATCTATATTTATTTTCTTTTCTTTTTTAAATTCTAAAATTTGAGCTCTTGTCATTTCCAGATAATAGATATTTTCAGCTTTGCCAGCCATACGGTATGTGTTGCAGCTACTCACAAAGGCAGCCATAGACAATTTGTAAATGAATGAATGTGGCTATATTCCAATAAAGCTTTATTTACAGACACTAAAATCAGAATTGAATATAATTTGCACATGCCATGAATTATTATTGTTCCTTGGGTTTCTTTTCAACTACATAAAAATGGTAAAATCATTCTGTTCACAGGCCATATAAAAATAGGTGGCAACCCAGGTTTGGCCCACAGGCAATAGTTTGCTCATCCTTGCACTGTACAAATCTGCCTTTCTAACAACTTACAAAAATAATGAAGTGAAAGCAACTAAGCTACATATTTTACCTAAGGGAGCCAAGCCAAATATGCTGATGCTTAGGGGACCATAGTTCTTATTCTTGGCTCTACCATCAAATTAAATGTATAGGATTAGGCATGTCTTAAAAACTTTCCCAGATGAGGTTCCTAACAGCTCCACTATTCTTTCATCTTAATCATAGTTTGACTGTACCAAATGATTTCCATAAAATCACAATTTGAATCTAAGGTGAAAAACTGGGTGGCGCTATCAGCAATATGGGGAAGACTGGGAAAGAGCAGGTGTGTGGGTAATGTCAAGAGTTTAACTGTGAACCAGTTAAATTTGGGGCACATAATAGACATAAGTAGGGACAGTTGGATATAGAAATCTGGAACTCGGAGAGATAGCAGGACTTGATATTGAAATTTGGGAGCCATTAGCATGTAGACTGAATCTGAGTACATAATGGCATCTTTTAGGGCAGGTTGGCTATTGACCTTTGAGGTGGGGTAATTCTTCATCGTAGGGACTGTCCTGTACATTGTAGGACGTTGAGCAGCATCCCTAGCCTCTAAATGTTGATAGCACACTCCCCTCAGTTGTGACAACCCCAAATATCTCCAGACATTGCCAAACGTCCCTGGGGTGAAAGTCATCCTTGGTTGAGAATCACTGTTTTAGGCTGAGAATGGTCCTTCATGACTCCAACTTTGGAAGTCAGGAAGAGGACGAGAAAATGGGAAAAGAGACCAAGAAGGAATAGTCAGTAAGTAGAAAAATTCATATGCTGGGTCCCAACTATCTAGACTAGACTTGGTTTAACATTTGTTGAAAGCCAGAGGTGAAGGGTGGGCTAGAGGCAATGCTCCAGAGATCAGGGCTGAGCCACAGTAAGTGCCCCAATATTTTGTTGATGGGATTTCCAGTAGTGGTTAAAGGGATGGGGTAAACCAGTCTCTAAATGCACGGAACCTGAGGGTGATGCAATGGACAGGCTGTTCTCTACTAGGGAATGGTTAAAAAAAAATAGGTGGTTAAAAATAACATGGGAAACCAAAGATAGAGACCTTTATGTGTTTCTTCTTCTTTCTCATTTTATTTTTAGAAATAACTCTCAGAGGATAAAACTGTTATGGTCTGGATGAAGGAAAAAAACAAGAACAGAAATAGTTTCTATGGTTTTTGAGGAAATGCAAAAGTACTTGAGAGATGCAGTTTTTAGCATCCTGAGCTGCAGGATGTGCCATGTGTGTGTGTGTGTGCACGCGTGTGCGTGTGCCTAATTGTAGTAAAAAAATAGTGAACGGATTGTGTGAACTCTCTCTTTATACATTTGAAAATTGAAGAGCTATGGCTTGACAAAGGCTCAATATAAACGTTAAAAAATTTAATCCCTCATATTGAAATTAATGTCATTAAACAAGTGTGCCCTCCTAGTCACATGATAATAAAATACCAAAAGAAAGGGAAATGTCTGTTTTTCCTTTTAAGTCGTCTCACATCAAAATGAGGATAATAAACTTACCTTATAAGGTTGTGTAGAAGTGCTTTTCAGTGTTTAATACTTAGTTGGACTTCTGTAAATGTTTAAAATAATAACAATACGTATCCTGATAGTGGTGGTGGTTGCACAAATTTAGACATGTAATAAAATTTCATAGAACTATATACACTGCACTTTGCACCAAAAGAGCACAGAAAAGGAGTGAAATCCAAATAAGATTATTGCTTGAGTTAATACTATTGTACCAATGTCTGTTTCCTCATTTTGACAATGTGCTAGTTACGTAAGGTGTTCTCATTTAGGAAAGCTGGGTGAAGGGTACATAGAACAACTTCTTGTGAGCCTTAAACTATTTTAAATAAGAGCTAAGACTATTGTGTAGCTCAGGATCATTTTGTTTTATTGTCACCTTTACCTCATGAATTCATTTTCATTTTTAATAGAGACTTGTATCATAAGTAAGCCAAATTATTAGACTTTATTTATAAAGGACAAAATAGAATCTGATCAATATATGTTTAAGCTAATGCAATAGATTATAATCCAGATCATGAACCTAAATCGCTCTTAATAAGCATGTAGTCACGAAGTTCAATTATAGGTGAAAGTCTAAAATTAAACAGGACTGCCATTTAGTTTTTAGTTTTAGCATATTTTATTTTTGGATAGTCCAGGACTCATCTAAGTTTGCCAAAGATTGAAATATTCACACAACGCATTCTTAAAGTCCCTGAGAAGTAGAAAGTAGAGGTGGCTTGCCTACTTTTTAAGGTGAGAATTTCTATTTCAGCAGACTTTGGGGAGGGCAAGCCTCTTCTATCTTGCTGATATGCCTAAGATGTGATCTATTTATATTACAAACCATATGCAGAGCCTGGCAAGCCTCTCTGCAAATGAGCTCATCTGCTCTGCCCTAAAGGAGGAGGCTAGGAGGGGACACAAAGACATTAGGGACCTTTAACAATCATTACGCCTCTTGATGCTGATTGAACAGGAAGGATAAACAAAACCTATGACTCTGACAGGAAGGATAAATAATAAATACCTGTCAAGGGGAACTACATATTCTCTTTAGTCATCCTTACAGGTCATCAAAGTGAAGTTCTTAAAGACTTGAGCACTTTTTAATAGGTTTCTCTTTTTGGCATGTTGTGCAGATTGCAAGTACAGATAATTTCAGATTTATCTTACCAAGGGGCCTTCTTCGAAGTGTGATAAATTCTTTCTAGAGCTTCATTCAAATCAACCAGTATTAATAAAACATTTATCCAGTATTAAATAATTAGATCTGTCTGTAAGGAAAGAGAGAAGAGCAGTTGATGACCTCAGAAGGTTCTCAGACAAAGAGGAAAGAGATTAGAAAACAAAGTGTATTCCAAAACGGCAAACACACTGAGAGAGGCACATACAAGACTGAGAGAAAGCTATGAGGTGGGGGTGTCATGAAATGTTTTGGACAGTGTGTGGCAAACTCGGCCTGCAAGAGAGTGAATTCCTGGGGCATGCTGAGTTTGCCATACAATTTAAAATTTTTGTGTTTTATTTAGATAGAAATTAAATATATATGTATTTTATATATAACATATATAAAAGTATGTTTTTATATTATATATAAATTATATATGATATACGTTTTATAAATTATACCTTTTATACCTAAATTATACCATATATAAATTATATGTGTATATATTTTTATATCATATACATGGTATAATTCTTTTTTCCCCAGTCATCTGGATAAGTGTGAGTGTGTATCTGATTGAATACTCATGGCTATGTGATCTTCATGCATCTGTGCACTGTTCAAATGAGTGATTTAGTTTAGTTTAGTTCAAATGAGTACTGTGCTTTCGTTTGAATGGATGGAGGTAGATAAGAAAACCGATTTCACAGCAAAGTGTAGTTGGGGACATGGGACTGAAAGAACCTGGACTTGAGCATCACTAGCATATTCGGAGTTCCAGTGGTTGTTTTGCATAAATGCCATCTTTATTTGTACCATGTAGCGAGATTTCTAAGAGGATATGTAGTACTCCATATTTAATGAAGAATTGGTCCATTCTTACTTCCAGTCACAACTGGATAAGATAGCCATTTAGTGCCTGAAAGATGTCCCAGTGCTTACTCTGCCTTTAAGGGAATCAAAAAGCTGTGCTTGTGACAGATCCATTCCCCTTTCTCCATATTCCCGCCATGAGCAAGGTAGTAGAAGTCTTATTTTTTAATTTTTAATTTTTTTTTCTTTGAGACGGAGTTGTGCTCTTGTTGCCAAGGCTGGAGTGCAGTAGTATGATCTTGGCTCACTGCAACTTCCACCTCCTGGGTTCAAGCGATTCTCCTGTTGCAGCCTCCTGAGTATCAGCGTCCTGAGTAGCTGGGATTACAGGCACACACCACTATGCCCAACTAATTTCTTGTATTTTTAGTAGAGACAGGGTTTTACCATTTTGGCCAGGCTGGTCTCGAACTCCTGATCTCAGGTGATCCGACTGCCTCTGCCTCTCAAAGTGCTGGGATTACAGGCATGAGCCACCATTCCCGGCCAATAGTAGAAGTTTTAAAACTTTAATGAAAAGGCCAAAAGAGCAACAGATGCATGGACGGTGTATCAGCAGTATATCAATCAAATTTATATTTAGTCGCTAGTAATAAAAAAATTATAAGAGAATGGCTTAATTTATAGCTTTCTTAAGTCCAGAGTGTGTAGTCCAGGGCTGTTCTGATGGCGACATGATGTAAACGGACCAATGCTCCTTTTGGCTTTCTGCTTTGTGATCTTTTGGACATGACCCTAATCTTCCTGTTCTCAATATGGCTGTCCAAACTCAAGCTATCATATTTTTATTCTCAGACATGAAGATGGGATAGAGCAGAGAAAAGAAGAAATATGCCAACTGTGTTATCTCCATTAAAATTGCCTTCTTGGAAGTCACCTTTTGTGATTATTATAACCACAAATTGTCCAGGAGTATCTCAAATATTCCTAGTTGTAAGGAAGGCTAGAAATCTTGCTTGTAGCTTGTTGCATTGTCCCTTCAAATAATCTCAGGTTTCAACTAGTACAAAAAAAGAGAAAATTGACATTTGGGAGACAGCTAGTAGCCTCTACAACATTGTGTCTTTTATCATTAAACTTTGATCCAACTCCAGCAACTGCCCATGTCAGACTTTTTGATGTATGAAAAAAGGAAACCTTTATTTGTTGAAGGTACTGCTATTTAGGTATCTGTTATTTGCAGCTAAACATATTCCTAATTGAAACAATGTGTAAACACTGTTAATTGGTGTTTAACTTTTAGAATGGAGTCATTGACCAAGAATCACAAATTCCAATATATTCAGAACTATACAGGCACTGTGAGTGAGATATACTAGTTTGGAAGGAGGTGGGCCTGTCAAACTGGCAAGTGTGTGCCCCATTGAAAGTGGGCAAGTGCTACTGCTGCTGAACTGAGAGGGGTGTCTTCCTATAGGATTGCTAGCGCACTATTCCGAGACAGCAAATTTCAAGGGAACCAGAAAGCTGGATCTTTATGCATATTGCAAGGTCGCAATTTTTTTTCACACCACAGAATGGATATGAAGAAAAAAATCTCATTACTTTATTTAGTCTGCAGTTATGGCCTTCTTCCAATCTCTTCTGCTGCTGGTTCGAGAAAAACACAACAAAATACCAGCAACACCTAAAAGTCAATCTTGCTTATCTGTTAGTCCACTAACAGTTTTGGAAATGCTGCTGATGGTGCAGGTCTAATCTGAAAGCCAGCAGGCTCAAGCCACATGAAGAGCTGATGTCTCAGTTGGAATCTGAAGGCAGGAAAAAGCCAGTGTCCCAACTTGAAGGCAGCCAAGCAGAAATTCTCTCTTACTAGGGGGAGGGCCAACCTTTTTGTTCTACTCAGGCCCTCAACTGATTGGCTGAGGCTTACCCACATTATGTAGGACAATCTACTTTATTCAGTTTACCAATTTAAAAGTTAATCTAATCCACAAACACCCTCCCACAAACACCCAAAATAATGTTTGACCAAACATTTGGGTACCCCATGACTCAGTCAAGTTGACACATAAAACTAACCATCACAGGGGGCCTTCAACTATCATAGTATATGTCCAGCTGGCAGAGATAAACTAATTGATTACCTATTGTCAGGCTATCATAGAAATCTATGAGGCTGAGTCCTTGAAGCTTGGCCTTTGGCAAGCTTAAGAGAGATATAAAGTAAACTAGAAAAATCTACTCTCAAGAAAATAGCTAGTTTAACTAACTGTTGAATACTATGTTCACTATCTGGGTGATGGGATTGTTTATATCCCAAACCTCACCATCACTCTATATACCCATGTACCAAACCTGCACATGTACTCCCTGAATCTAAAATAAAAGTTGAAATTATTTTAAAAAAGAGAATAACCACTAGTTTTGGAGGATTAGTGTCCTGCTTCATAAGCCTATTTTTGAAGATCAGAAGATTAATATTTCCTTAGATTCTGTCTTTGAATTTCCTCTGCAATAAATTCTGGCCTCTCTCCAGACAGCTGGATGACTCAACATTCTAGGGTGAAGGTCATGTCATTGAGAAAGCAAAAGAATAAAGCACAATAGAAATATTAAGAAAATAGGACCTATGTTACACGTGAAATCTCTCAGTTTAAAATACAGGGAAACTCGTTCAATTTATAAATTCCTATTTAAATCGAACAAAACATATCTATATCATCTTTTACTTAGGGACCAACAGTTTGTGATCCTTGCTGGACAAATCACAGACAAGTTTTATTATGGAATCAGGTTGGTGAGGGCTGGGAAAGAGGTCAAGGAGAAGGGGAGAACATTACTGCTTTCCCTTATAAAATGGAGAACCAAGAGACATTGCCTATGGTGCACAGGACATGAAACAGAGAAATAGAAGCATATTTTAGAATGCTTAAGAATGCTGTAAGTGGCAACATTGGCTAATGGAGGCCTTGATCTGGAGATATAAGTATAATATATGTCTAAATATAAGTGGACCCTGAATATGAGTCAAACTATCATTTTCTTAAATGAGAAGGTTGGAAACAACTTTTCTTTTTTCAACTTGAATATACAACATTTAAAGAAAGAGTTGAAATAGCCAATGTCTACCTATGATATTTTAAATTTTAGTTATATATGTATATTTTAAACTACATGTTATATAAACTATACTGTTATACAAAATTGCTCTTTTTCACTCTCATATTTCATGATAGTTTTTTTTCAAATGCCACACATGCACATTGGCATTCATTTTTCCTTCTTCTGGAGCCACTTGAAAACATAGTGCCGTATTTGCTTCCACTAAGTTGTTTGACTACAGTACTTTTTGAATCTGAGTTTGATGTTGCCATTAGAAATTTTATCCTAATTCACATCTACTCATTAATTCGTAGTGAGCTCAACAACATAATCATTTAATGTATTTTAATAAAGTAATTTTTTTAAAAAAAAGACTTGTATGCAGTGGCATCCAGAACTGCAGTTTACGGCCATTTCTCCAGAAATCATGACTCAATCTGTGTTAAATTTATTTACGCTCCACCGTCATGTCAGGTAACCTCTGTAAGCATCCAAATCTAGCTTTGATTGAGGTCATTTCAGGTTAATGTGTCTTCCCCAAATAGTAATTTGTTGTTTGAAATTAAGGAATTGAGAGACTGCTTATAATATGAAAGTCTTAATAATGGCCTTATTTTTTATGAGACAATTTTGAGTAAAAGTCTTGCCTTATATTTGGGTACATACAGAATTTTGGGAAGGGCTACTGGAAACTTGAGGGTAAAGGAAGTAGGTTAATTCTTCATCTGTAATGCCAAAAAAGTAAAAGAAATATGTTATTTTGATAAACCAAGAAGTTGTCACATAAAGCTCATACTATCTATCTAGAGATATTGAGACAACTACTAGATGATCAAAAACCTGTGGTAGTTTCAGTTAGTGGCTTGTGGGGGAGCCAGATTGGAACAGGGTAAGAGTGAGTCAAGAAATTGTTATTCATTATAAAAGCACCTAAACTATGTTATATTATAATAAAAAAATTAAAACTTAGAGCAGAGCATTATAATAGTCCAAATGAGAAATGAAGGACTGTGTCACTGGTAACGAGGATGGAAGGCAGAGGTTGACTTTACAGCTGCCTAGGGGTAGAGTTGATGGGATTTCATGCCTGGATTATGGGGGTTCATGGAGAGATAAGAATGCAAGATGACTTCTGTCTGGTCTTCCAGCTTTGGAGACTGGGTAAATATGATGCTGAGTTGGAAACGCATGAACAGGGGGAGTGAACAACAATTAAATCCACTGAGACCACATAAACTCTTAGTATCTGTGACCTGGTTAAGTAAAGATGAGTCTGGGGCTCTTAGGACAGATACGCATTTAGAATTCATCAGCATATGAGTATAGATATAGCCATGGGACTGGATAGATTGCCCAGCAAATGTGTTTCATGTAAGGTAACAAGCCTAGGGATTGGGCTTTGGGAAAACCATTATTATAAGGGAGAGGAGAGAATCCATTGAGACAAAATGGGCCAGAGATAAATGAGGTCAAGACCAGGAAGGGGAAAGTATCAAGGAAAAGAGTATTAGCTGTTTTAGATATTGAAGGAATACCAAGTGAAATAAGGATGGAGAAGTATCCAGTTGTTTTGGCAAAATTTTTTTATATTTTCTAAACAAGGCCGTGAACTCCTTAAAAGATAGATCTTTCTGTCTGCAAACAGTTTAGAAGAACCTCTTGGGAAAACTATGACTTATGACTGTTTAGTTAAAATAAACTGAATAGCCTTCAACAAGAAAATGACCTTGGCACAAACTAATGAATGTGGTTTTTGGCCCAACTTGCCCATAGCCCTGCACAGTGGTAGCCTCACCAGCACCTAAACCAAACTCCTGTTTTTGTTTTCCAGGAACTCAAGGCAAGGTCATTCTGAGCCATGCTTGCTTTTCTCTCTGGTTCTGTTATGTTATTGCTGATCCCTACCTCATTTTCTTCCAATGCCCATCTGTTTTGCAAGAGCTTCACATTTACTGATGGTATTCTCTGTTGAACAGACACCAGATTTGCCTCCAGATACTACTCTCTTTCTGATTCCCACAGATATATCTAATGGGCAACAACTGTGGGAGGACAGATGTCTCAATGCAAGGAGGACTCTCAGACAAAGTGATTCAAGGAGGTATTAAAAGAGTTAATCATCAAAGAGGCACCAGATTTCCATTCTCTGAGCATCATCCAGCACAGACTAGATGACCTTTCAGCAGTTGTGCTGCAGGGAAAAGAATTCATCTATCAGAATTCATCCATTGGATGACCTTTAAAAATACCTTTCTGTCCTAAGAGTCAATGGTCCCTCGATATCAAACAAAGCATAGAAATCAGGGAACCTCAGGGTCAGAAGGGGCTTGAAGAGGTCATTTGATTCACTTTCTACCAAATAAATATGTCCCTTTTACTACCTTATTAAAGACGAGCATTCCCAACTACTTTTTTAAACTAATAAACTTTAGTTTTTAGAATCATTTTAGGTTCACAGCAAAATTGGGTAGAAAGTACAGAGTTCTCAAATATTCTGTGCCCCGCTACACACAGGCACAGATTCCTTCATTATTAGCATCCATCACCAGAGTGGTACATTTGTTACAATCGATTAACCTACATGGACATAACCCAGAATCCATAGCTTGCATTAGACTTCACTCTTGTTGTTGTACACTCCATGGGTTTTGATAAATATATAATGACATATATTCACCATTGTAGTATCAAACAGAATAGTTTCAGAGCCCTAAAACTTGTTTGTTTTCTGCCTATTCATCCTTTTCTCCCTACTAACCCATGACAACCCCTACTACTTTTACTGTGTTCATAGCTTTGCCTTTACCAAAATGTATATAGCCTTTTCAGATTGGCTTCTTTCACTGAGTAATATGCACTTAAATTTCCTCCTTGTCTTTTCATGGCTTGATAGCTCATTGCTTTTTAGTGCTAAACAATATTTCACTGTCTGGATGTACCACAGTTTCTTTATCCATTCATCTACTGAAAGCCATCTTGGTTGCTTCCAAGTTTTGACAATTATGAATAAAGCTGCTATAAACATCTGTGTGCAGGTTTTGTGTGGACATAGGTTTTCAGTTCATCTAGATAAATACCAAAGAGCATGATTGCAGGATCATATAACAAGAGTATGTTTAGTTTTGTAAGAAATTGCTAAACTGTTTGCCAAAATGGCTGTACCATTTTTCATTCCCCACCAGTAACAAATGAGAGTTTCCTGTTCTTCCCCATCCTCACTAGTATTTGATTTTGGATATTGGCCATTCTTGGCTTCTTTTTGAATGCCCCCCAAAATGATAAATCACCATGCCAGAAATTCAGGACACTTTTAGTGGCTGGGGAAAGTAGAGCTTTACAGGAGAGTAAGCTGAAATAAAGAATGTTTGCAGCTTCTCCACCTGGACACAGAGAGAGTTCAGTCTGGGTTTTGGACAGTGCACCCTCCTGCAAGACAGAGCTCACTGAATATCTGTTTCCTTCCCTGCATTTTACAGCTTCTCTTATAGTTGGGTTGGAGCATGTTATTGATCTCTGGACAATGGGAATATGAGCAGAAGTGAAGCCTCACTGCAGGTCAGGGTCACTTAAGAGTCTATGAGCTTCTTCCTTTTTCTGTTTCTTACGTTCAGAGACCTTGGAGTATTCTGTGATCCAAACAAAACAGCTGTGACAGAGCCTATGAGCTTGAGCCCCAGAAAGACTGTGTGAAACAGAGATCCCTCTGCACTGGGACATGCACCTTGAGTAAGAAATAAACTTTGTTGTATTAAGCCACTGAGATTCCAGTGTTGTTACCTCCACATAGCCTAGCCTTACCTGACTAGTATGCCTCTCTTTCCTGACCCTTAAGTTCTCTCTTGGCTCTTAGTCCTTTTCTCTCCATCCAGTTATAATTTCCTTGTGTGTCTGTGCTAAACTTTACTTCAGACCACTTAAGTTATATTTAACCTGACCCATCTCAACAAGCAATCTATCCATGTCAATAAGATTTTCCAAGCCACCCTGTTCATTTCTAGGGGCAGATCTTTGTCTTTGGACTCTGTGGGAATCTATATGTTCACTCTTCTGCCCAGCCCTTCCATTGGTTCTCCAAGTATATCTCAGAGTCTCATGGATACGCAGGTTCCAGTCTTGATCTCCCTTGGTGACAATACCCTCACTTGACAATTACCACATAAGACCATACCATCTGATTTTAAAAGAGTCTAAATGATGTCTCGGTTTTTCTTTAAGTGAGCTTAATGTGCTTTGTGAAAATTGTCTTGTATTTATTTGGTCAACTTCCATTCTCTGGAGTTGTGAAAATATATTCTTCCATGTGATAGACTTGCAGGTAGCTGAAGATGGAAAGCTATCATATTCCTTCAAATTTCTTCTCTTATCTAGGGTGTTTGTTTTTATCCAGATGAATATATAAATATATATATACACATATACATATATACATACATATATATATATAACACACATATATATAACAACAGTGAAACCTTCTTAATGATAAGAAAATAGAATGATGAAGAAAAAAGAAAATAGAATGATGGAAGGATATATATTTCAGTTCATCAATATAATTATAACTAATATTACACATTAACACAAGAGGAATGAACTTATTTAAAAAAGCATGACACATGCATAGGCTGAATGATTATACCTATAATCCCTCTGCTTTTTATACTTTTAGTTTTTTTGGTAAGATTTCACTTGGGGTTGAAACTTGGCAAAGCTTTAGTCTGACAGCAGTTTTTAAAATGTAAAATGTGAGAAAGGAGAAAAAGATCTGTCATATTTTTTTAATTATAAAAGCACAAAGCAAGGAATAGCTCCTTTATCTTCTTTTCCCTTTTATGAACTTGGGAAGTCACAAAAAATGAAGGGTTGGAAAAATATAACCCTAGCACCTTTCAGCTTTTTTAAAAAACTTGCTCTATGAATTAAAATGAGAGAAGTAACCACTGACCACTGACTTCTTTACAGAAGTCAAAGAGGCCACTGTAATTTTAAAAGTACACTCAGAAGAGCCCATTCTGCCATGATATTTTCCCAGTGTTTCTTGTCTTCTAAAGCCAGAAGGACTATATATTTCTTTATAAGTTCAGAGGGGCTCTGGGAGCTTGTTATTGTCACATTGTTCCATTTAGCTCAGATGCCTTTTTCTACCTGATCTTATCACTATTGGGCTTTCTCTCCCTCCTCCATCTCCTCCTTCTTATCAAAGCATCCAGACAGCACCAAGGCAGCAGGGCTAAGGGAACAGGTATGTGCATAAACAGAGAAGATGAGAAATAAGCATGTATAATGTGGCATCATAGGAAGTGGAATGGGAGGTAGGGCCTTGGGATGAGCAACGTTGAGCAGGGGTACTATAGGGTCAAGTGGCCTGAGTAAGAAGCCAGTTTGGGTAGCCAGGTTACTACTTTCTCTCCTTCTGCCTGCCTTCTTCTTTTATTTTTCCCTGATTTCTTTCCTTGTCCCTCTCCCCCGACATGTTACTTCATTTCCTCTCTTTCCTTTCAACCATTTTGTCCTTTGTCTGTTTCCCCCGTTTTTATCAGTCTTCTTTCTGGTAACACTGCCCTGTTCCTAGTATTATCACGTGCCATGCTGTGCAGGAAAAAGTTAATAGAGTAGGCCTGACAGTGCTATTTTTCAAAGGACCTCTTTCAAGATTGATGCTTGGCTGGTGCCTGGGAACTTTACATTTGAAATATTCTCTAAGTCATAGGTTGTTTTGCCCATGTAGGGCACTAAACACCAGTTTCCTTCTTACAGTAGTTGTGGCAGGTTGTTGTGCCTACATGATGATAGAAACTTTGGACTCTGAGTCTCAAGCAGGCCTCAGTGGAAAGAAACAGTACACATGTATTACTAGATCTCGTTGCTAGAGGAGGGAATACAGTCCTTTCTGATGTGAGGGAGTGAACATAGGAAACCTGTGCATGGATTCCTCCAGACTCCCCCTGACATATCTCTTCCTCTTGGTGATTGCTGTAATAAGCTATAACCATAAATAAAACTATTTATGGGTCCTGTGAGTCCTTCTAGAAATTACTAAATGCGTGGATGGTGTTGAGACCTCTGAAACACATACCAAAGCTAATGTTTTGCCTGGCCCATCTTTGTTAGCTTCAAAGTGGTATTTAAAAGACAGATAAAGGGCCACTGAGTTTTTTCCTTGTGAAAATTATTATTATTTCCCATTGGAAAGAGACTTATTTTAAAATTAGAGGTGAGGGTGAATGGTGACTACTACGTACCAGGCACTGTGCTAAATGCATTATATACATGTATCATTTAAACAACTCTGTGAGGTAGTAATTATCACTCCTACTCAATGTGAGGAAGTTGACTCACCAAAGATTATGAAGATGGGGGTTGGAGGAGGCAGTACTTCAGAGGTTTAGTTCAGTTTAAAGAGTATTTATTGAACAACCAGTATATACTAGGCAACATGCTATATACAAGAGAAAATGATAAATGAAACACAGAAAAAGCTACAGAGTTGTTTAGGGAAGAAACAGACAGATAAACCTAATTGTTACACTCTGATGAGAACTATGCCTGGGGTGCTATAGGATTTGAATCTAAATCCTTCTGATGCCAAATGTATGCTTTCTCTTCTTAGTGTTCATTATTGCTATATACTGCCTTTCTTTCAAAGGAAATGAACAATGAGGACATTTAAAAGTTCTATTTCATTATCAATTATTATTAGGTTTTGAAAGCTAAGAGAATATGTTCATGATAAAAAGGTCTGACAGTTCCAAAAAGTGCAAACTGAAAAGTCAAAATCTACATCCTTTTTCAACAGTTTTCTCCATTCTATTCCCTTGTTGGAACCACTTTTCTATTTTCTCATTGTCCTACTTATTGCCTAATACTGTGAAATATCAAGTAAAAATATGTGAGCCCAACAATATTGAAATTTAATCCTTGAAATAACAAATCACTTTCCTCATAGCCTTTCTGGGCAGAGTTTAAGCATCCTGAGTGGCCATGGCCATGCTGGGCTGAATTTGCATTTCTGACTATGAATTATATCACTATGAATTATATTTTAGTTTATAATTCAGTTCATTTTTAAACTGAAAAAGAATTGTATTTCAGTACGTTTATTTTTCATTAAAAAATACTACTTGTCAATTCTTTAAGTTAGGAGTCCTAAATATTTCTATTGATGTTGAATTTTGAGGAAATTATTTTGCAATGTCCTTATATTCAGTTTTTCCAAAAGCTGAGATTATACATTTCTTCTATCTTTGCTCTGAAAAAGCTTAGATTCCTAAAGATGTGGTAAAAGAATTGTGCAACAAAAACAGATTCATGTTCAACTACTGCAAAAATAGGTAATAGTGGGTAGAAATGATACATTTTATTAAGAATAAATTTATGTCATGATTTATGTTAGGACTGGAAGGAATCTTACAGCTCACTCAGCATGTCCCCTCATTCTGCATGTCAGACTCTTTAAACTGCTAATGATGAAAAGCAGAAGTGAATAGTAACTTACAATGAGATGTAGTTTGCTTGTAAATTCTAGAGGCTATTTTTTTTGCCCTGAATATGAGTATTCTTGGTTATGTTTAGGGAATTTGCAGCAGTATAACCTTAGTAATTAATAAGTAGAAAAGCCACTATGTTAGATCTGATTTAGGAGAATGGTTCAGTCTCACCAACCTTATTCCTATGAATTTAAAGCAAATATGCTCAGTTCAAATTAAATCATTAAGAATCTAGCACAGACTCTTGACCTATATTCTAAGGTACTCTAAATTCCATGGGGAATAAGACCCCCAACATGAAAAATTAGAAAGCAATATCAGAGCTCAAATATGACACACAGACAAAAGATGCTATAAGGATATTCACATATTTTTACAGGTTGAAGAAGACAATTTTTTTTTTTTTGCATTTGGCACCTTGTCTACATTGATATCACAAGTGTTCTTTTTTAATAAAGTTAATGCACACATCAGAGCACATCACAAAGATCTGCTATGTATTTACAAGGCACCAACACTTTCTCACCTATAACATGAATTATGCAAATCAATGGAAAGCATGTCAATATCCCCCCACACCCTAAAAAACTGTAATATGAATATAGACTTCAGTTCAGTACAATTCATGAAAGGTTAGCCTGAGAATAGCAAAGTAATCCAGATGGCTCTTACAATATAGAGACTGTAAACATTTAATAGCTGCTTTTAGGATTAGTGTATTGTGCAAAAGTTATTATTCTGGGGGTAGAAATCAAAATGGCAAAAACAAACTATATAAAATGAAGAAGACACTTTTATTATTTGTAAAATAAAGATTTTACATTAACCCCATGGTTTTCCTTTTTGTATTTTTAGTGAATGTATAGAGTTGTGTAGCCACCATTTCAGTCTTAGTTTAGAATTACCCCCAAAATCTTCCTTGAGCCCATTTTTAGTCAATCCCCACCCCCATGCTCCTCACTTCTGCTGCCACCAGACCCAGGTAACCACTGATCTGCTTTCTATATTTACATATTTGCCTTTTGAAAATTTCGTATACATAGAATTGTACAATGTGTAGTATTTTGTATCTGGTTTCTTTTAGTGTCATGTTTTTGAGGTTCATCCATGTTGCAGCATGTATCAGGGGGTTTGTTTCTTTTTATTGCTGAATAATATTCCATAGTATGGATATACTACATTTTGTTTATGGAATCACCAGTTGATAGACATTTAGGTTATTTAATTTTTGACTACTATAAATAATGCTGCCGTGGACATTCATATACAAGTGTTTATGTGGATATGTGTTTTCATTTCCCTTGGGTAGATTCTTGGAAGTAGAATTCCTGGCTTGTATATTTAGTTTATGTTTAAATTTTTAAGAAAACTGCCAAACTGGTTTTAAAAAGTAGCTGTACTGTTTTACATCTCCATCAGTAGTATATGAGGGTTCTAGTTTCTCCAAATCCTCACCAACACTTCTTATTGTTTTTCTTTTTCATGGTATCCATTCTAGTATGTGTGTCATGGTATCTTCTTGTGTTTTTTATTTGCATTTCCTTAATGACTAATGGCATCCTTTCATATACTTATTAGTTATTTGTCTTTTTGGTGAAATGCCTATTTATATCTTTTACCGATTTTTAAAATTGGGTTGTTTGCCTTTTAATTACTGAGTTGCAAGAGTTCTTTACATATTCTATATAAAAGCCCTTTATTAGATATATGCTTGATAATATTTAATCCTTTATGTGGTTTCTCTTTTAATTTTGTCTTTGAAGTAAAAAAAGATTTTAATTTCAATAAAGTCCAATTTATAAGTTGAAGGTCATGAATAGATGTTTCTGTTTTCTTCTAAAAATTTTTATAGGTTTATCTCTTACATTTAGGTCTAGGATATACTCTGAGTTAATTTTTGTGTATCATATGTGGTAAGCCTCTAAGCTCCTTTTTTGCCAATTGATTCTCAATTTTCCTGGCACCATATGTTGTAAAGTCTGTTTTTTATTTTTTCTCATTGAATTGTCTCAGTACCTTTGTTGAATGTAAATTGACCATAAATGAAAGGGTATATTTTTGGTCTCTCAATTCTGTTCTATTGATCTATATACTTATCATTGTGCCAACCTCATACTGTTTAGATTACAGTTGTTTTACAGTAAGTTTTGAAGTTGGATATGTAAGTCCTCCAACTTTGTTCCTCCTTTTTCAAAAATATTTTAACTCTGCATTTCCGTATAAATTTTAGGATCAGTTTGTCAATTTCTATAAAATGGTGTCATGAGATTTTAATAGGGATTATATTGAATCTGTAGATTAATTTGGGGAGACTTGCCATTTTAACAGTACTGTTTCAATTCACTAATATGGAATGCTTCCCTATTTGTTTAGATTTTTCCCTAGTTCTCTCAGCAAATCTTTTGTTAAATGCATTCCCACATTTTTTAATTCTTTTATGTTATATTGTGGATAGATTTTTTTAATTTTCATTTTTAGATTATTCGTTGATAGTACATAGCAATACAGTTAATTTTTTTAGTGATCTTGTATTTTGTAAACTTGCTAGACTTGCATGTTAGTTGTAATTTTTGTGTAATCTTTAGGAATTTTTAACATGTGGGATCATATAACCTCAAAATAATTGCATGTCTTTTTTCTAATCTGTGTGTGTGTGTGTGTGTGTGTGTGTGTGTGTGTGTGTGTGTGTGTGTTTAGTCTCATTGCACCAACTAGAACCTGCAGTACAATTTTGAATAGAAATGGCAAGGGTGTGCATCCTTGTTTTGTTCTTAATCTTATGGTAAAACTTTCAGTCTTTTACTACTAAGTATGACGGTAGCTATAAGTGATTTTGTGCCCTTTCTCAGGTAAGGATGTTCCTTTATATTTTTATTTTACTGAGAATTTTTGTCATGAATAGGTGGTGGATTTTGCTAAATACTTATCTCCTGAGATGATCACATGATTTTTTCATCCTTTATTCTATTATTATGGTGTATGAAATTAGTTGATTTCCAATATGTTAAATATACCTTCTATTCCTAAGCTATATTACATTTGGCTGTCTTATATAATCCTTTTTACATGCTGCTGAATTTGGTTTGATTACATTTTGCTAAGGATTCTTGCATCTATGTTCATGAGGAATATTGGTTTGTAATTTTTTTGTGTATGTGGTATCTTGGCCACTTCTCTATAGTCTGAAAGAATTTGTGAAGGTTTAATGCTGTTTTTTGTTTAATGTGGAATTTTTGGCTCCAGTATATCTGCTTTCCCTACTCCCTCTTTTCTTTACTATTAGTGTCACATATATTGTAACTCTATATGATATAAATTCTACAAAATAATGTTATACTTTTTCTTGTTATTTAAAGAAGTTTAAAGAAGAAATAAGAAAAAATATATATTTATTTATAGTCTTTGATACTTATTCATGTATTTAGCATTTCTTTCTTTTTTTTAGAGACAGATTCTTGCTTTGTCACCCAAGCTGGAATGCAATGATGTGATTATAGTTCACTGTAAACTTGACCTCCTGGGTTCCAGTGATCCTCCTGCCTTAGTCTCCCAAGTAGCTGGGATTACAGACATGCATGACCACACCCAGCTATTTTTTAATTTTTTGTAGACATGGGGTGTTCACTAGGTTGGTGTTGAACTTCTGGACTCAGGTAATTCTTCTGCGTTGGCCTTCCAAAGCACTTGGGGATTTCAGGCATGAGCCACTGTACCTGGCGTTTTAACATTTCTCATGTTCTTCATTTCATCCCATGGATTTCATTTACTATCTTATGTCAGTTCCTTTTAGCCAGAAGGATTTTCTTCAACATTCTTTTGTAAGGCAGATTTGATAGTTATAAATTCTTTTTTTTTTTTTTTGAGACATTGTCTCACTCTGTTGCCTAGTCTGAAGTCCAGTTGTGTGATCTCAGCTCACTGCAACCTCTGCCTCCCAAATTCAAGTGATTCTCATGCCTCAGTCTCCTGAGTAGCTGCAACTACAGGCATGTGCCACCATACCAAGCTTTTTTTTTTTTTTGGATTTTTAGTGGAGATGGGGTTTCACTATGTTGGCCATGCTAGTCTTGAACTCCTGACCTTAAGTGATCTGCCTGCCTCAACCACCCGAAGTGCTGGGATTACAGGGATGAGGCCACCACAACCAGCCTAATAGTCATGAATTCTTTACATGCTTGTTTATCTAGGAATTTCTTTATTTCACCCTTATTTTTGGAGGATTTTTTTTTCTGAATATAGAATTTGTGGTTGACATTTTATCTTTTTCTAGCTCTTCAGATATATCATTCCACTTTGGGATGGTTAATTTTATGTGACACCTTGACTTGGCCATGAGGTGCCCAGACTTTTAGTCAAACATTTACCCTGGGTGTATCTCCTATTGTTTCTGTATCTCTGAAGAACCCTAATATGCACTATTTTGTGGCCTCCATTGTTTCTGATGAGAAATTAGCTTCTAATCATATTATTTTTTCTTTATATGTAGTGATGATTAGGTTTTCTTTTGCTGCTTTCAAGACTTTCTGTTTGCCTTTTTGTCATGTTGTTTATTTGTGTTTGTCTTACTTGGAGTTTGTTGAGCTATGGCATTTATAATTAATGTTTTTAATCAAATTTAGGAAGATTTTATCCATTATTTTTATAAATATATTTGTTCCTTTCTCTCTTTTTCCCTTCTGGTGATCCCATTATGCATATATTGTTACATTTGATGTTGTACCACAAATTTCTGTATACTCTTTTATTTTCCCCTCTGTTCTTCAGATAGGACCATTTCTATTGATTTACATTTAGATGTTCTGTGAGCTTAAGTCTACTGTTCAGGCCATCCATTGACATTTCTGTTTAATTTCTTACACTTTTCAACATCAGAATTTCCATTTGGATATAATGTCTATCTCTTCATTGAAACTCTTCATTCATTGAGCTATTGATATCATACTTTAGTTATTTCATTATGGTTTGAATGCATTCGTAATAGCTGCCTTAAAGTTTTTTTGCTAAATCTGGCATCTGGAGACACGCAGAGACAGTTTCCATTGACTTTTTTTCCCCTCATTATGGATCCCCTCTTTCATTCTTTCAAGCCCAAGTAAGATTAACGCAAAGAAATTCACATGTCGCAAAAAGGCAAATAGGAAATCTTGAAAGCAGCAAAAGAAAATCTGGTCACTGCATATAAAGAAAAATAATATGATTAGCAGAAAGAAAAAAACAAATATGTTCTTTCTTTTTTGGAATACTGTACATTTTAGACAATATATTTTAACAACTCTGAATTCTTATTTTTTCCCTAGAGGGCTTCTCTGTTTGCTAATTGTTCTCTTTGGATTTGTTTTATTTAGTAACTTGCCTGCACTTAATTTGTAGAATTGCCCTACCTGATGCTTTACCCTTAGATTTGTGGCTGTTGATGTGTCTACTGTTTTCCCCCCTCATTTTAACTTTTTTAACCTGGCTTTCTAATTGATTTAAACTGAACATTCAGCAAAAATTGGTCAGAAAGTTGTGCTTAAATTTTTTTAGCAGGCTTTCTACTGTCTGACAATAAACCTGTTTGTGGGCTAGGGAGTACATTCAGTCCATTTTTAAGTCTTCCCCAACCTGTTTTTTTTTTAATTTTCATTGGGCCGTCTTGGATCTCCTTTGTGTATACATGCAGACTCTTTCATCCAGGGATATGTGGGTGGTTTGGGCCCACTCCAGTCTCTGCTGTGCATATGCAGACTCCCCAGTCAATTTGGGATATATAAGGTGGTCATCAAGCCCCTGGGGGATTATTCACTTCTAGGAACTCCCTGTTAAATCCCGTCCTAACCTACCAGTACATTGCTTGCTGCAAATAAAACTGCAACTTCAGGCTTCCCGAGCCATTGGTCTTTTGTATTCCCCTGTAATTGAGATCACTTTAATTCAGATCATTTTAACTGACTATATTCAATATCTCTATAGCTAACATCGTACTGAATGGTGAAAGGCTGAAAGCTTTTCTTCTAAGATCAGGAACAAGAGAACAATGCCTGCTTTCATTACTTCTATTTAATATAGTACTGGGAGTCTTAGTCTGAGCAGTAAAGCAAGAAAAGGGACAAAGTATATCCAAATTGAAAGACAAGAAGGAAAATTATCTCTGTTCACTAGTGGCATAATCTTACATGTAGAAAACCCTAAGGATTCCACAACAAATCTGGCAGAACTAATACATGGATTTAGGAAAGTTGCAGAATACAAAATCAACATGCAGAAATAAGTTGCATTCCTATGTAACAATGATCAATCGGAAAGGAAATTTAGAAAAGAATTTCATTTACAAAAGCATAAAAGAATAAAATACTTAGAAATAAACCTTATAAAAAATTAACTCCAGATGGATTAAGGATTTAAACATACGACCTGACACCATAAAAACCCTAGAAGAAAACCTAGGCAATGTCATTCAGGACATAGGCATAGGCAAGGACTTCATGACTAAAACACCAAAAGCAATGGCAACAAAAGCCAAAATAGCAAACAGGATCTAATTAAACTTAAGAGCTTCTGTACAGCAAAAGAAACAATCATTAGAGTGAACCAGCAACCAACAGAAGGGGAAAAGATGCTTGCATCCTACCCATCTGATAAAGGGCTAATATCCAGAATCTACAAAGAAGTAAAGCAAATTTACAAGAAGAAAACAACCCTATTAAACAGTGAGTGAAGGACATGAACAGACAGTTTTCAAAGGAAGACATTTATGTGTCCAACAAACATATGAAAAAATGCTTATCATCACTGGTCATTAGAGAAATGCAAATCAAAACCACATTGAGATACCATCTCACGCCAGTTAGAATGGTGATTATTAGAAAATCTGGAGACAACAGATGCTGGAGAGGATGCAGAGAAATAGGAATGCTTTTACACTGTTGGTGGGAGTATAAATTAGTTCAACCATTTTGGAAGACAGTGTGGCGATTCCTCAAGGATCTAGAAATAGAAATATCATTTGACTCAGCAATCCCATTACTGGGTATATACCCAAAGGACTATAAATCGTTATATTATAAAGACACATGCATATGTATGTTCACTGTGGCACTGTTTACAATAGCAAAGACCTGGAACCAACCCCAATGCCCATCAGTGATAGACTGGATAAAGAAATGTGGCACATATATACCATAGAATACTATGCAGTCATAAAAAAGGATGAGTTCATGTCCTTTCCGGGGGACATGGATGCATTTGAAAACCATCATCCTCAGCAAACTGACACAAGACAAGAAAACCAAACACTGCATGTTCTCACTCATAGGTGGGTGTTGAACAATGAGAACACATGGACACAGGGAGGGGAACATCACACACTGGGGTCTGTTGAGAGTGTGGGGCTATGGGAGGGATAGTGAGGGCTGGGGAGGTTGGGGAGGGATAACATTGGGAGAAATACCTAATGTAGGTGATGGGGAGATGGAGGCAACAAACCACCACAGCATGTGTATACCTATGTAATAATCCTGCAAGATCTGCACATGTACCCCAGAACTTAAAGTATTTTATATATATATATATTTTTTAAAGGAGGTGCAAGACTTATACACTGAAAACTACAAAAAATTGCTGAAATAAAATTTAAAAGACACAAATAAATGGGAGATTTAATATCATTAAGATGTCAATACTACCAAAAGCTATATACAGATTTAATGTAAGCCCTATCGAAATCCCAATAGCATTTTTTGAACAAATAGAAAAGTTCATCATAAAATTCTAATAGAACCTTAGGGGACCCAAAATAGCCAAAACAGTCTTGAAAAAAAAAGTTGGGGGCCTCATACTTTTAGGTTTCAAAACTTGCCACAAATCTGCAGTAATCAAAAAGTGTGGTACTGTCATAAAGACAGAAATATAGATCTATGGAATATAATAGATCTATAAAATAAATACATAATATAGTCAAATGATTTTTAATAAAGGTGCCAAGACAATTCAATGGGAAAGGACAGTTGTTTTTTTTTTCCCCCAACAAGTGGTGTTGGAAAAATGAGATAGCCACATGCAGAACAATGAACTTGTGCCCTTACATTACATCACATATAAAAATTAACTCAAAGTGGATCAAAGACCTAAACATAAAGGCTAAAACTATAAAACTCTTACAAGCAAACATAGGAGAAAAACTTTATGACTTTGGATTTGGCAATGATTTCTTGACTATGACACCAAAACATAGGCGACAAAATAAAAATAGATAAATTGGATTATATCAAAATTTAGAACTGTGCATCAAAGGACACAATCAACAGAATGGAAAACCAGCCTATGGAATGGGAGAAAATATTTGCAAATCATATATCTGATAAGGGACTAATATATTCAGACTATATAAAGAACTCCTACAACTCAACAACAAACCAAAAAACCTGACTAAAAAATGGGCAAAGGATTTCAATAGACAATTCTCTGAAGATGATATACAAATGACCAACAAGCATATGAAAGATGTTCAACATCACTAATTATTAGAGCAATGCAAATTGAAAAGTACCAGAGATACCACCTTGTCTATTAGGATGGTCACTATTTCTTAAAGAAAAAGCAAAAAAACAGCAAATAACTAGTGTTAGCTGTTAGTGAAAATGTGGAGAAGTTGGAATTCTTGTGCACTGTTAGTGGGAATGTAAAATATTGCAGCAACTATAGGAAAATAATATGATAGTTTCTTAAAAAATTAAAAATAGAATCACCATAATATCTAGCAATTCTGCTTCTGTATTTATATACAAGATAATTGAAAGCAGGATCTTGGAAAGATATTTGTAGATATATGTTCATAGCAGCATTATTCACAAGAACTAAAAGGTGCAAGCAACTGAAGTGTCTACTCACATGTGAACAGATAAACAAGGTATGTTATATATATACAGTGGATTCTTATTCAATCTCTCAAAGGAAATCCTGAAAGATGATACAACATGGATAAACTTTCAGAATGTTATGCTAAGTAAAATAAGCCAGCCAGTCACAAAAAGACAAGTACTGTATGATTCTATACACATAAGTACCTACAGTAGTCAAATTCATAGAGACAAAAAGTGAAATGGTGGTTGCCAGGTGCTGCGGGAAAGGAAGAATGGGCTGTAACTCTTGTTTGATAGATATAGAATTTTATTTTTTCAAGTTAAAAAGAGTTCTGGAGATTGGTTGCACAATGATATGAATGTACTGACACTACTGAACTGTATTCTTAAACATGGTTAAGATGATAAATTTTATGTTGTATATATTTTACCACAATTTTTAAAAATTAGTAAAAGACAACCAAGTGAGCCTCCCTCTGGTGGACATAGTGAAACTATTGATGTTCATACCCTTCCCTGGCATGAACAGAACTGGCACAGGTCGGGTGGAAAGGCAATGGTGGAGCAGGTCCAGGTAAGAATGCCACAAATTTAAGCTCTTCTTAGCTGAAGATCAATAGTTTTCATGAATAAATGTTTCTCTGTTTGTTGTAGGCTCATGGTCAAGTTCCAGATTGTTGAAATGGTTGGTTTTCTTAAACAGATTTGTCCAGTTTCATGGGGGAGAGGATTTGTGGACCTCCTCATCCAGAAATGAATCTGTCTCCAATGATTTTCAATTTTAGAGTCATAGACCCTTCCCCATTCACAGATTACTGGAAGAGTAAACAAAAGAAATAAAAGGAGAACTCTGGCTGTGCTCAGTTGCCCCCTGACTTTTACGTCACATGCTCCATAGCCCCTGAATGAGTTCAGGGGAACTCAACCAAGGTTCCTTAAGACCAGTAAAACAGCCCCCTATACCACTTTAATACTTATTAAAACAACTTATTAATACTTATTAAAATAGGTATCCAAATAGTATCCTATTTTAATAAGTAAGTAGTTGACACTTGGCTTTATCATGAAATCATGTCTCATTGTATGGACAGGATTTTTTTTGATAGAGGATAAGTAGATATGGTTATTTCAGAAGAAGAAATTATTCATTAATTTTACTTTTCTTTTGTTTGATTTCTTTCACATTAATGCTAACTCATCTTCCTCAAAAATGTAGCCTACATGTCTTTCTATAAGGTTTATAAGACAAAGACCTAAGAAATGAATTTTTAATTTTTCAACTCTTCTCACTGGATTTTAACAAAAGATCTTGGGAAGTACTTGACTTTAGCTCACAGAAATTTTTGAGAATGGTTAACTCATCCCTTGGAATGTAGAATCATATGCCGTTTACCTGAAGTAACTTAGATGTAAATATTATACAAAAAAACCTCTAAGAGACAGACAATGGAGTTCTGTCTATCAACTTCTAATTCTTTATTAGAAAGTTAATAAAATCTTTTCATTTGGCATGACTAAGAAAAGAGTCTTTGTTTTGGTCCAATGGCAAAACTTACCTACTCACTGGATAAGAATTAAGTCCATTAGGCTAGAAATGGATGATGGCTTTGGTAGGGTTTGGGGTATTCCTATGAAGCCATTTTATGCTTACTATCATCTGGGCCACACAATCATGCCTTCTATTTAGGAACTACTTATGTATCATTAGGAGGAAGCAGCAGGCTTTAGGCGTAATATGGACCACACTTCACTTTCTCAGGGTTTATGGTAATGGAATATACTTTGTCTAGGAGGCTGAGGTAGAAGGATTTCCTGAGCCTGGGACTTGGAGGCTGTAATCCAGCTAGGTGACAGAGTGAGACCCTGTCTCAAAAAAAAAAAAAAAAAAAAAAGAAAAGAAAAGAAAGAAAGAAAAAGAAAAACCAAAACAAAACAAAAAGAATATACTTCATTATGATTTCAGCCTTTGCAAATTTATTGAGACTTCATGTGTCACCCAGTCTATACACTACCCTGTACAATTCTCTGTGTGCACTTTAAAAGAATGCTTACTATGCAGGGTTACAATCCTAGTTTCTGACAAAACAGACTTTAAACCAACCAAGATCCAAAAAGACAAAGAAGGGAATTACATAATGCTAAAGCAGTCAATCCAACAAGAAGGCCTAAAAATCCTAAATATATATGCACCCAACACAGGAGCATCCAGGTTCATAAAGCAAGTTCTTAGAGACCTTCAAAGAGACTTAGACTTCCACACAATAATAGTGGGAGACTTTAACACCCCACTGAGAATATTAGGTCACTGAGACAGAAAATTAACAAATATATTCATGACCTGGACTCAACACTGGTTAAAATGGACCTGATAGATATTTACAGAACTCTCCACCCTCAAACACAAGAACATATATTCTCCTCATTGCCATGTGGCACTTATTCTAAAATTGATCACATAATCAGAAGTAAAACACTCCTCAGCAAATGCAAAAGTACTGAAATCGTAACAGTCTCTCAGACCACAGTACAATCAAATTTAAAATCATGACTAAGAAACTCACTCAAAACCGTACAATTACATGAAAATTGAATAACCTGCTCCTGGAATGACTTTTGGGTAAATAATGAAATTAAGGACAAATCAACAAGTTCTTTGAACTAATCAGAAAAAGATACAACATACCAGAAACTCTGGGACAGCTAAGGCACTGTTAAAAGGGTAATTATCGCCCTAAATGCCCACATCAAAGAGTTAGAAAGATCTAAAGTTTACAACCTAACATTACAACTAAAAGAACTACAGAACCAAGAGCAAACAAATCCCAAAGCTAGCAGAAAACAAGGAATAACTAAAATCAGAGCTGAACTCAAGGAAAAGCCATTCAAAAATCAGTGAATCGCAGGAGCTAGTTTTTTGAAAAAATTAATAAGATATACTGCTAACTAGACAAAGAAGAAAGAGAAGATTCAAATAATCACAATAAGAAATTACAAAGGGGATATCACCACTGACCCAACAGAATTCAAACAACCATCAGAAAATATTATGAGCACCTCTATGCACATAAACTAGAAAATTTAGAAGAAATGGAATACATTCCTGGACACATACACCGCCCCCCAAGAGAGAACCAGGAAAAGAACTAATCCCTAACAGACCAATAATGAGTTCTCAAATTGAGGTAGTAATAAATATCCTACCAACCAAAGAAAGCCCAGGAACAGAGAAATTCATAGCTAAATTCTACCAGATGTACAAAGAAGAGCTGGTACTATTTCATTACTGAAATTATTCCAAAGAATGAGGGAGGAGGGACTCCTTCTAACTCATTCTATGAGGTCAGCATCATCCTATAGCTAAACCTGGCAGAGATACAACAGAAAAAGTAAAATTTTAGGGCAGTATCTTGATGACAACATTGTATTAGTTCATTTGCATGCTGCTATGAAGAAATACCTGAGACTGGGGTAATTTATAAAGGAAATAGTTTTAATTGGCTCAAAGTTCCACATGGCTCGGGGAGTCCTCAGGAAACTTATAATCAGAGCAGAAGCCACTTCTTCACAGGACACCAGGGGGAGAGAGTGAGTGCCTAGTGAAGGGGGAAGCCCCCTTATAAAACAGTCAGATCTTGTGAGAACTAACTCACTCATCATGAGAAACAGGATGGGGGAACCGCCCCCATGATTCAATTATCTCTACTTGGGGCCCTCCCTCAACACATGGGGATTATGGGAACTATAATTCAAACTGAGATTTGGGTGAGGACACAGCCAAACCATATCATTCTGCCCCTCATCCCTCCCCAAATCTATGTCTCTTACAATTCCAAAACACAATCATGCCCTTCCCAACAGTACCCCAAAGTCTTAACTCATTCCAGCATTAACTCAAAGTCCCAGTCCAAAGTCTCCCTATGAGATAATGCAAGTCCCTTCCACCTATAAGGCTGTAAAGCCAAAAGCAAGTTACTTATTAGTAATGCTTCCTAGATACAATGAAGGTACAGACATTGGGTAAATACACCCATTCCAAATGGGAGAAATTGGCCAAAACAAAGGGGCTACAGGGCCCCTGCAAGTTTGAATCCAATAGGGTAGTCATTAAACCTTAAAACTCCAAAATGATCTCTTGACACCATGTCTCCACATCCAGGTCACGATGATATAAGAGGCTCCCCACAGCACTGGGCAAGTTCCACCCCTGTTGCTTTACAGGGTACAGCTCCCTTCATGGCTGTTTTCACAGGCTGGAGTTGAGTATCTGCAGCTTTTCCAGGTATATAGTGCAAGCTGTTGGTGCATCTCACCATTCGGGGTCTAGAGGATAATGGCCTCTTCTCACAGCTCCACCAAGCAGTGCCCCAATGGGGACTCGATGCGGGGGCTCTACCCCACATTTCCTTTCACACTGCCCTAGAAGTTCTCCATGAGTGCCTCACCCCTGTAGCAAACTTCTGCTTGGACAACCAGGCATTCCCATACACTCCTCTCAAATCTAGGTGGAGGTTCCCTACCACCTTAATTCTTGATTTCTGTGTACACCCAGCAGGCCCAATGCCATGTATAAGATGCTAAGGCTTGGGGCTTGTACCCTCTGAAGGAATGGCCTGAGCTGTACGATGGCTCCTTTTAGCCACAGCTGGAGCTGAAACAGCCTGGAAAGCAGGCACCATGTCCTGAGGTTGCATAGAGTAGGCATGGGGCCCTGGGCCGTCCAGGAAACCATTTTTCCCTCCTCTTAGGCCTCCAATCCTGTGATGGGGAGGGGGCTGCCAACAAAGTCTCTGACATGGCCTGGAAGACATTTCCCCCATTGTCTTGGTAATTAATATTTGGCTCCTCATTACTAATAAAAATTTCTGCAATCAGCTTGAATTTCTCCCCATAGAGATGAGATTTTCTTTTCTATTGCATCATTAGTCTGCAAATTTTCCTAACTTTTATGGTTTGCTACCTCTTGGACACTTTGCCGACTAAAAACTTCTTCCACCAGATACCCTAAATCATCTCTCTCAAGTCTAAAATTCCACAGATCTCTAGGGCATGGGCAAAATGCCATCAGTCTCTTTGCATAGCAAGAGTGACCTTTACTCCAGTTCCCAACAAACTTCTCATCTCCACGGTAGACCACTTTATCCTAAACTTCAGTGTCCACATCACTATTAGCATTTTAGTCAACGCCATTCATCAAGTATCTAGGAAGTTCCCCACACTTTTCCACACTGCCTGTCTCTAGACCTTCAAGTTTCTAGGCGTGTTCGAAACTTTCCCACATTTTCCAGTTCTTCTATGTCCCTCCAAATGGTCCTCATGTTACCCTGTTACCCAGTCCAAAAGTCACTTCCACATTTTGGGTCACTCTCACAGACAGCACCCCACTCTCTGCAGTGCCAATTTACTGTATTCAGTCCTGTTCTTACATTGCTATGAAGAAATACCCTAGATGGTAAATTCATAAAGGAAGGAAGTTTAATCTACTCACAGTTCCACACAGCTGGGGAGGCCTTAGGAAACTTACAATCATGGCGGAAGGCACCTCTTCACAGGGTGGCAGAGGAAATAATAGATGCCAAGCAAAGGGGAAACCCCATAAAACCATCAGATCTCGTGTAGAACTACCTATCACAAGAAGAGAATGGGGTACCCACCCCCATTATCCGATTATCTCCACCTGTCCCCCTCCCATGATTTGTGAAGGTTATGGGAACTACAATTCAAGACGAGATTTTGGTAGGGACACAGACAAACCGTATCAAACATTGATGCAAATCCTCAACAAAATACTAGAGAACTAAAGCCAGCACTCACATCAAGAGGGTCTCTCCTACCACAGTTAAGTAGCCTTCATCCCCAGGATGCAAGGCGAGCAGTTCAACCTATACAAATCAACGATAAATGCCATTTGTCATATAAACAGGACTAAGACAAAAATCACATGATTATCTCAATAGATAAAGCTTTTGATAAAATTCAAATCCATTTGTGTGTTTTTAAAGCTCTCAATAAACTAGATATTGAGGAAACATACTTCAAAAAACAAGAGCCTTATATGACAAAACCAAAGCCCACATCGATCCGAATGGGCAAAAGCTGGAAGCATTCCCCTTAAAATTGGCACAAGACAAGGCCTCCCCAGCTGTGTGGAACTGTGAGTCAATCAACCCATTCCTCTATAAATAACCCCATCACTCTAGCCTAAAGCTCTTAGCTTATAAACAACTTCAGGAAAAGCTCAGGATACAAAATAAATGTAATGTGCAAAAATCACCACAATCCTACACACCAACAACAGTCAAGGCATGAGTCAAATCAGGAATGAATCCCCATTCACAAATGCCACAAAAAGAATAAAATATCTAGGAATACAGCTAACTAGCCAGGTGAAAGATCTCTACAAGGAGAGCTACAAACCACTGCTCAAAGAGAATCAGAGATGACACAAACAAATGGGAAAACATTACATGCTCATGGAATACTGAAGAATCAATATTTTTAAAATGGCCATACTGCCCAAAGCCATTTATAGATTCGATGCTATTCCTATTAAACTACCATTGATATTCTTCCTAGAACTAAGAAAAACTATTTTAAAATTCATATGGAACCAAAAAGGAGTCTGAGTAGCCAAGGGTATCCTAAGCAAGAAGAACAAAGCTGGAAGCATCGTGCTACCTGATGTCAAACTATACTATAGGACTACAGTAACAAAAGCATCATGATCCTAGTACAAAAACAAAGACCCATAGACAAATGGTACAGAAGCAGAGAACAAGCCGAGTAACAAGATGCACACCCTACAGCTATCCAATCTTTACACAAACCTGACAAAAATGGGGCACGGTCCCATTCGATGAATGGCCCTGGTAAGAGAACTACCTAGCCATATGCAGAAGATCCAAAGTTGAATCCTCTTCCCTTACACCATGTACAAAAATTAACCTCGAGAGCTTGGGCTAAAGACTTAATGTAAAACCCAAAACTATAAGAACTCTGGAAGACAACCTAGGCAATACCATTCAGGGCATAGGCACAGGCAAAGATTTCACGATGCTAGAGACGCCAAAAGGATTTAGTAACAAAAGCAAAAATTGACAACTGGTATTTTTTAAATTAAGAAGCTTCTGCACAGCAAAAGAAACTATCATCAAACATACCACCCACAGAATAGGAGAATTTTTGAAAACCATGCATCTGACAAAGGTCTAATACCCAGCATCCTGCAGAAACGTAAACAAATTCAAAAAAAGACAGGCCTATAAAGAGGGCAAATATATGAACATGTCCTTTTCAAAAGAAGTAACATAACATGTAGCCAACAATCATATGTGAAAAAGAGCCCAGCATCACATTAGTATTAGAGAAATGCAAATCAAAGTCACAATGAGATACCATCTCATACCAGTAAGAATGGCTATTACTGAAAGTCAAAAAGTAGCAGATGCTGGCAAGGTGGTGGTGAGAAAGGAAATGCCTACGCACTGTTGGTGAGTGTGGAATTAGTTCTAGCCATTGTGAAGACAGTGTGGTGATTCCTCAAAGACCTGAAGACAGAAATACCATTTGAGCCAGCAATCTCATTGCTGGGTATATACCCAGATGAATATAAATTTTTGTTCTAGTATAAAGACACATGTACATGTATGTTCATTGCAGCACTATTCACAATAGCAAAAACATGTAATCGAACCTAAAACCCATTAATGATATAGACGACTCATAAAGAAAATGTGGTACACACATGACCATGGAATGCTATGCAGCCATAAAAAAGAACAAGGTCATGTCCTTTGCAGCGAATGGGATGAACTGGAGGCCATTATCCTAGCAAACTAACAGATAGGAACAGAAAGCCAAGTACTACATGTTCTCACTTATAAATGGGAGCTGAAGGATGCAGAACACATGGACACATAGCGCGGAATAACACATCTTTTCAGAAGGTAGAGGGTGGGAGGAGGGAGAGGATCAGGAAAAATAACTACTGGATACTAAGCTTAACATATCAGGCGATGAAATAGTCTGTCACAACAAACCCCTGTGCATAGAAGTTTGCTTATATACAAATCTGTACTTGTGCCCCTAACTTAAATAAAGGTTAAGAAATAAGAATGCTTATTATAGTCACCTGTTGTACCACAGAAATTTAAAATAAAGAAAAACTTAAAAATTAAAAATTAAAAGAATGCTTACTATGGAAAACTCTTAAAGAAGTAAAAAAGTTGATTCTACCTGAAAGCATCCTGTGCAATGCACTCTCGAGTCAGTTCATGATGTCTTGTGTAATTAGATTTCTCCCTGTTCTCCGGCAGAAATCTAATAAGAAGACGCATTTACAATGTAGTTATTAAGAAAGCCAATGTTATACTTGCAGAAATTCTTAAAAATCCCAGCTGTCAAATAATTCATTTTTTCCTATCCTTGGTTTTAATAAACAGCTGAAGGAGTGAAAATATTATTTGCTTCCTCACCATGTTCTTCAACATTTTGTGTACATAATAAGGCTTATTAAGGCCATTCCTATGCATGAACCAACGTATTTGACATTTTATTTAATTAAAAAATTATTCATTTACTGCACATGGAAAGAACTACACTTGCAGACAAGGACATAATTTCCAAGGATATAAATTTTTATTCTCTGCAGTAAAGGTAGGATAATAGCTAAAAGCAGGGAGGAAAGAAGAAAAGCACAGCACTATGCAATGTTTTGAGACTTTATTATGCAGTGTTCAAAAGGAATTTCAGGTTTTCAAATGATAAAGTTTTGTAAGATATGTTTACCTTTGCTCTTTCAAACTTAAGAATCGATCATTTGGAGTTAGAACCTTGAGATGAATGGACATTTTCTAGGATAATTTTTAAAAAGTTAGAACAATAGAATTGCTTTATTTTGCACAAAGGAAGGCCATTTGCTAGACTTAGTATTCCTGCCTTTTCAGTGTTTTAGAAGCTAAATAGCTTGTTGTGCAATGTATAACTATTTTTAGAAATAACAGTGAAGCTTTGGTGTTAGGAAAGGAATTACTGAAATGGTTTTCGCATTATTTAAGAATTTTGCTTTTTGGGTTATCATTTCTATCATCTGCTCTTTTTTTTTTTTTTTCATTTTTTTCAGTTATAGTTAAGTGTTTTTTCCTAAGGATTTAAATGCCAATCCAACACTAAGATCTGTACTTATAACTTGTCCCCCAGTGTCCTGTCAACCCCTAGCTGCTGCTGCTACTTTCAAATAAAATCCTTTGTAAGGGACATGGATGAACTGGAAACCATCATTCTCAGCAAACTGACACAAGAACAGAAAATCAAACACCGCATATTCTCACTCATAGGCGGGTGTTTAACAATGAGAACACATGGACTCAGGGAGGGGAGCATCACACACTGGGGTACCTGTCGGGGAAAGGGGAGGGACAGCGGGGGGGTGGGGAGTTGGGGGAGATAACATGGGAGAAATGCCAGATATAGGTGATGGGGAGAAAGGGAGCAAATCATACACTGCCATGTGTGTACCTATGCAACAATCTTGCATGTTCTTCACATGTACCCCAGAAAACCTATAAATGCACAAAAAAAATATAAAAATGCTCATTTCTATTTCCTGATATGTCCACTCTGCCCATGCCCTTTTCTTTCTTTTCAGTATCTTCCTTTTGTTGAGTGCACTTGTCCTACCCTTTATACTTGAGGATCCAACTGTCACTCTCTACTAACTGTAACTTTTTTCCCTGCGATATGGCAAACTCCCAAGAATAATTCACCTAACTGAGTCAATTTACCAATTAAATGCCACAAGATATTCCTTGGGACAACATAAAATTAAAATGAATTGCTGGAGCAGTTTAAATTTATAATAATAGACATATATTTAGGAAATAATTGTTCCTCAAGATATTGATTGTTTTCTCTTTAAGTACTGGGTTGCTGTGGTTCTTGGCTGTCTTTTTTATTTCAAGCAAATTTGTTACACTTGGTTACTATGTCTAGGGGTAATCACCTTTTTGATACGATGTGCAAGGAGCTGCAAACTGCATGATTGAGGATCATTTACGGATCTTGGCCTGAAAGTCTAGCTTCTTTCAGGGTTTAACTGGACTGTGTGATCCAAAACACTTGACTCAGGTGGTGTTTGCAATCCTGATTATCTCTGCTAAGCAGAATTTTATGATACTACAGAATGTGTGCTGATTATCATTAAAGTTCCCTTTGCTTAGATATACTTGGTTTTTCTGGGAAAGAGAATCGGCAACTTAGAGCCAGTTGGCACCTGACTAGCTATTAGTATTGTGTCTCCCTCTGGGTGTCAGCTCCCCATGGGATGTATGCCAATCACACTTTAATGATATTTAAGATAGGTGAATTGTCTTGGAGAAAAATGTTTCTGCCTGGGAAACATCTAATGAGGTTCTTGAAATCTCATTATAAATGAACTCACTAAAGAGATAAACATTTTGTAAGTCAGTTTGGGTTTTTCCTAAACCAAGTTAGTAATAAGATATTCTTTCATTGCTGAAAGTGAGGTGGGGATGAGTTTCTTTCTGTAAATCTCACATTCCTTGTTATCCTGGGAGATGAAGTTTTGATTAATCTTAATTTACCACTGATTGTTCTTTTATTGAAAAGTTTACAAGGTTCTCTATTCACATAAGAGCAGAATCAATTTGAAGATTTTCCTTTTAATCTAGACTCTTGAATTCAGTTGAAAGGCTTTCAAAAAGTATTTAATTAAAAAATTTAAATAAAGAAGAAGTCAGTCTCTGCTATGTGACTCTTATACAAGTTTTGAGGTATTTAATAATTTTATTTCTTTTTAGTAATTATGGATATGTTTGATACAAAGATGAACAAGAACCATATGCTCTAATATGAAATTGACACTGAGGTCTAAGATAAATGTTATCTGAGAAAAAGGAAATAGATAGTTGAAGAGGTATTATTAGGACCTTATACTCAAATCTCTCAGAAAGAGTCATTTGTTGGGTCAATTTGCTATGTGTCTCATTATACTATGTGTATTTCTCCATGACTGCAGCAGTGATGATATATCCCTTCTCAGGTCTGTGTTTCTTTTTCTTTTTTCCTTTGAATGTTAGGATCAGTAGTACTTTGGGTTTGATAGTTCCTGCTTATCTCATAAAATTAAAAGAGAATCGGCAGAAACACAAATATAAGAAAATACAAAATAAAGAAGGTTATTTAGCTTTACTGTTACTCCTGGGTAGATAGTAAGCACCAGGCCAGAATTTGTCTTTCATTAATTTATCCATTACTTAATTCAGTTTATGGTTTGCATGGTATTACAGCAATACAAATTTGAAATAGGTACAATCCTACCCAAGGTCTGCTATAGAGATAAAACTTATAACAACTAAAGCAAAAGAAAGTGCTAAATACTCCAAGTGCTCATCTTCAAATAAGTAAAGTCCCATAGAGGTTCTCAAGGTGGGGAGAGAACCTTTCTACTAGGGATGGAGTTGAGAGTATGGTGGGGGTAAGAGTTGTGTTTGTATTAGTCTGTTTTTGTATTGCCATAAAGAAATACCCGAGACTGGGTAATTTATAAAGAAAAGAGGTTTCGTTGGCTCATGATTCCATAGGCTGTACAGCAAGCATGAGGTAGGCATCTGCTTGGCTTCTGGGGATGCCTCTGGAAACTTTCAATTATGGCAGAAGGCAAAGGAGAAGCATGCACGTCTTACATGGATGAAGCAGGAGCAAGGGGGACAGGGGGAGGTGCCACACACTTTTAAATAACCAGATCTCACAAGAACTCATTCACTGTCACATGAACACCAAGGGGGAAATATACCCCCATGATCCAATTCACCTCCCACCAGGCCCCACCTCCAACATTGGGGGTTATAATTTGACATGAGATTTGGGTGGGAACACAGATCCAAACTTTATCAGTGTTGAATTGGCTTTTCAAATGGCCTTTAAAAAGTGGGTAGGATATTGAAAAGAAGATCTGAGGTGGGAAAAGTAGTAGTGGGGAGGAAATAGCAAGATGGAAAGCATTTTGGTGGTCTTTGGGGCTCATGTGGGCACCCAAGGAGTAGTTAGACTAATGTAAAGTGGCAAAAAGAAGTCTTGGAAAGTAAAGTTTACACATGGATTAGTCAGAGATTAGGGGGAAAATTTGGATGCCAGGCTCAAAATTTATTGTATAAGTATAAACACTGGAATTTCTATGTAGAAGTGGTATAGGAGTGTCGGCTCTGATAATGCACCTTACAGACCTCCTGTAATGGGGGAGCAGTTGTGTCAGGGCTCTGGCTCCTACAATCCCTAGTGGATCATGCACCCCGAAGGTTGCTCCCAGCAATGACTCAGCATGATGGGGATACTAACATGCACTGTCCCAGGAGATGGATTCCTTCGTTGGCTGACTTTGGCTCAGAAACTCCCTGACAGCTTTGCTGAAGCTTCCTTAAACGTTAAGGAAGTGTAGGACTCTTTCATCCAAGTCAAAGTGAGTCTGTCAGCTCTCTTAGCCTTGCCCAGCTCTGTCCATATTTTTCTTTACACAGGCATTTTTGCCAAAAAAAAAAAAATCTACATTTGATCTCATTTTGATGTCTATATCTTTGTGGACCAGGACTAAGGTGTTTATGGGTAGCAACTTGATTGGAGGTGTGTGGTTAGGGAACTTGTTTTGAAGCTATGTTTGCACAACAAGTTTGCTGCTTTTTTTTTTACATTGCATGGATTTTTGAGGAGACTTTGGTGGGAACTGAAGGATATTATGGAGGGCTACGGTATCCCCTAGGCTATCCTGGATGTTGGTAGTAGAAAGTCATTTAAATGTTTTCTCTTATTAAAAGAATGATCACACATATTATTTCATAGTGCAATCATAAACTACAACCAAAGTAATAAATATTGTGTATGACTAAAGGAAACAGATTAGCACTAGTGAATTCAATGTAAACTAAAAATAGTTAATAATAGTAATTTCTGCCCCTAGCTCAGTGCTTCTGAGGTAGAAAGAATTGATGTCTTAAATGCTTGATGAATACAGCTTAGAAATGCTTTTCTCCATTATTTTTTTTCCCCTCAGTATCCTTTCAATGCATTTTATCTGGAATTTTGGTGTAGCCATAACATGTCTTAATTTGCAGTGCTCCTTCTTCGAATAATCTGTGAAAGAACTCTTTTGACAGCCAGAAATGACTTTAACTCAATTTAATATTAATAAATATATATGTTGAAGCATATACGTTGTTCGCCTGTTACTCAGATTTGTGTTATGCTTTCTTTTGCATTGAAATACTTCTATGTTTAGGGCCTTGGCATTGGTTGACTTGGATGTCATGGTAATGTCACAACTTTAGGCTGTGACTTTGCTGCATGTGCTATTAGAAGGAGATAATAGGCTGCCAGGCAGAGGAGGGGGAAGACTGGATTCCCACAAATGCTGTGGCCTTGGCAAGTCACACACATTGCATGGGTCTATGAAAATAACATCTCCGGGAATAACTGAAATGAATAAATAAAGACTGTTCGGAAAGTTAACAAGAGTGAAGGGATGAGGGAGCAAGCAGAGAGGAGCCTGGGTGTTGACTGAGGGCACTTTAAGGGCACTGCTTTGCCAGCACTAAAGGAGTGGTTAGACGTGTGGGAGGGATGAGGTCAGAGGAAGCCACCTAGGGGATGCCTGAGCCCATAAGACTAAGCCAAGACTGCACATTGTAAGTAGAAGGGAAGAAGAAAATGACCAGTGCTTTTGATTTGCATGCACAATTGGAGAATAGGAGCTTTTGATATCCTTTGGGGAAAGTGTATGTTTCTTCCTGAATGACTGAGGGGTTATTTAGTAAACTGAAAAGTGATCATGCCTCTTGTCTTTATATGCAAAGCTATCCTGTTGTTCTTTTGTTGCTTGGTGAATATATGGTGAATTGATGTTCTGTTTATCCATTAAGATTTCTACTCATCTGCTTTCCCACTAAGACAAAGATGCATTCCAAAATTGAAAAAAAGTTTAATGGGCACTTTCCATTGACCCTATGGCTCTTTGATTTTGTTGGCATTCTTGACTATTCTGTTTATAGTAAAATATGTTTCACTCTCTAGTAAAATGGATTTTTTCTAGTAAATGTTCTTGTACAGAAAAAATGTGGAAAAGCCCTATAATTCATTGTTAGCAGTAGTTTCATAAAATTGACCATTATTTAAATTGAGGGTGGTAGAGGTGGAAAAGAACATCCATTTGTGCTGTTTCCAGGAAAATTTTTGCAATGAGTAAAATGCAGTGAATTATGTTATTCTTCAAAAATGTGTAACACATTTTATACAAAGAAGATACTCAAAACCAGATATCATTTATCTTTTAGGTGAATGAAAAAAGAGACCAAGTGAAAAAACTAAGTGATTTAATGACCTGAATGTATCCCATAGAGTGGAAAATAAAATACAGGATCCCAAACTTTGACCTTCTATGTCATCACCATCTTTGAAATATACAGGTAGGTGGTTATATTCATTTTGAGAGTTGACCCAGAAGCTATGAAATAGAAAGTGGCCAAGACAACAGTGCCAGTCTGACCAAGAGATTTAGTATTGTTGCAAATATAATTAGGATGGTATTGTTTTCTTCTCCATGAATGTGAAAATATGTGACCTTGTGTTTTTTTAAAAAGTTCAACTAGAGCTGTATGTGACATATAAAGATGTACTGCACAGAACTCAATCTCCACAGCAAAGACAACTACGACGATAGCAATAGTGGTAGCTACAGCTTACAAAGTACTCATTCTATGCTTAACCTAGTGCTAAAGTGCATTCCATAGATTTTCTGATCAACCCTTATAACAAGATAAATTAGAGGTAAGTATTTTCACCATTTTGTGAATATGGAAACCGAGGCATAGGGGAGGCTAAGACATTTTCTAAGGTTCACATGTCTAATATGACTAGTCCAGGTTTGTTTGTCTTTCTCCAAAGTTAGTACTCTTAACTAGGGAAGAATATTTGACTGGTAAACTGAGTGGTGGTCAGGATAAACCAGAACTTTCATACATTTTGTTTTTCTAAATGGATATCCAATTGTAGAGTGAGTTGAATCAAATCAACTGACTCTATACAAGTCTTTGACATGTAACTGTTATACGGCCTGGTCTCTTACGATGTCTTATGTTCATTAATCTCTTGGGGAACAAGAATCTGCAAGTAGGTACAGTTTTGTCAAAAAACTCAAATTTCAAGAAATTGAGTTTTAAAGGTCTAATTGGCTTTTATTAACAATCCATGAATCGGATAGCATCTAGTTTACAAAATAGAAAGGAGCTTCGATTAGCTGAGCAGAGAGGGTGGGCTTTATAGGCAGAAAAAGCTGAAGAAAGCAGAAACAAGGAACAAAATGCAGATTGGTCCTTTCTAAGTTGCTTTCCTTATAGGGAATATTGTTGGCTTAATGGAATTTGGCTGTCCCTTTCTTCTCTATTTCTTAAAAAGGTCAGATCTTACAAGTAAACAGTATAGGTTTCAGTATGGTGACATGCAACCTTAGCATGAGTGACTCCATTTTGGGTTGATCTATTGGGGCCTCATGCAGGAGTTCAGCCCAAATCAAAGGCCTTCCACAAATTTTATTTAACAAGTTTCCAGGCTAGGGCCAAGAACACGGGATTAGGCAATAGTAGGAGAAACAAGGCGAAGAAGTAGAGTCCTCCATTTTAGGGTTCTGGAAATCCACAGATGGCCACTGAAGATACAGAATAGACAAATTCTGTGAGCTACAGTGATGGTCTTCAAACTTATTTGTTTACATATTACCTCAGTAAGAGAAAAACAAAAAACAAATAGTAAGAATGTCAATATAGATGTGTGTCTGTGTATGTAGATAGATCATTACAAATACTATATACATAACTAGATTAATATATTAAGAGATCTTAAAATCAGTTTTTAAACATTCATCAAGCTTAGTAAATTTTTTAAAGTAACGGATTGAAGTTGTCTTGTGTTTTTTAATATTTCTGAAACATTGTAGTGATTTGTGCTTCTTGGTCTGGATGTTTAATTTTTAAAATATTTTTCAAATTGTGGTGACTTCATGCTGCCATTAGCCAATTTTTAAGTGGGGAAATATACTTTTGTGGTAATATTGATGGTTAACAGTAATGGATGTTAATCCATATTTCAGGTAGTCTCCTTAATTCCTTTTTCTTGGCTGATTTATCTTTGGATCTGATTGTATTAGTATTTTTCAAATTGCATATCACAACAGCCTATTGATGGATTACAGTATTAATAATAATTATTTAATAACAGAAAAAAATGTCAGAGTACATTATTAATAAGTATTGTTCTGAGAAGTCTCTCATTTCAATTACATATTGGTATCTCTATATCTGTATATATTTACATGTCAGTATATGCATATCTGAATACCTGAATCATGATATCAAATGTGGTGATCAAACACTCTTGAAAGTGTTAAATTAGATCATTATTGTATTTACCCAAAACCTGTAGCTGTTGAAGGGCTTATAGTAGGAGAAAGAGAAATGTAAAGTCTACTGTTTTCTTGCTTTTCTTTTGTACTTGCATTATTAACACTGTTTCTAATGCTTAATTCCCTTGCACAGAGCTCTTTAAACCAGTTGTGTTCACTTAGTTACAACTAAATAACATAATCTGTGAATTCACTTAACAAGGCATATATTAGCTGCCATGGAACAAAAGTATTGCGGGTGCCCTGATAGACCCCTTGATAACTCTTTTACCTTGGGAAATTTCCAGTACCATACCTGATTCATAACCTTCAACATCTTCACTGAGAGAGGGTGCCAGTGGCAATCTCTATGTGAACTAATTAGCAAAGCTTAATTTCTTTCTAATTTTTTAGACAAAAAATACATTTAAATAAAAGTGTTGATATTTTCAACCCACACCCTAATGGGTCATTTTCGGTCATGCTCTGTCTGAGTGTGTCCCCTGTTTGTAGGAGACATTGACTCATAGGCATGCTGGCCAGGGGTTGCAGCTACCCCTGTCTTCTGTTGTGACCTCATCTCACACCAGTCTTGTGCTTATCCGCCTGCTCTAGTCTAACCACACTGAATGTACCAAATAAGTGCCTGCCTCAGCACATTCCACATTTCCAAGATCCCCATGAGGTTGGTTTCTTGTCATCATGCAGGACTTGTCCCAAAGACAACCTCTTAGAGAGGCCTTCTCTACTCACTATATTTTATGTAGCTCATTTCTCTCTTTCCACAGCCCCTACTCTTTGTTCCATTATGCTCTTATTTATTTTTTTATTTTCACAGAACTTACTACTATCTATTTAATGCTGCTTCACTCTACTTCAGACTCCCTTAGAACAGGACCCTAGTCTCCACTATTCACTTCCTTATCCCCAGTACATTGCCAAGGCTGAAAAGATTCAGTGAATGACTTAGCACTTCAGTTCTTCTGTTTCACTTGGGCCAGTCCCTTTGGGTCTCCTCTCCTTATTTGTTTCCCAAAAGTGGTTTTTCCTCATATCATTTGGCAGAGATACTGTATTAGGAAGGATGGGGTAATGGAAGGTGAGCCAAATGCTATGAGAACTCCCTGGAAGAAAGGCTCATGACCCAGGGGTTGAGGATGGAGACTGATCCTGGAAATCCTTATGGCTCACATCTGGTAATAAGATGATGAGGCCCACCTATGCATTTGGGAACACAAACCTAAAAATGCTGATGTAGTATGCTATTAGCTCTACAAAATTTTGTGTCCTTTAGACAATTTCCTTGATTAGAAACTTGATTTCCAACTGGAAATGTCTCCTTGAGACACAATTAGTAGAGACTGCTAAGTTTTATTCCTGTAGATAAAATCCTACAGTCTGAACTTGGAATCAAGCATATCAACTGTAGCAGAATCCCCTATCCTGCCTTATGTCTTAGATGAATAAAAGAATGAATAAATAAATAAACTATAGCAAATAATGAAAGCTAGGTCTGGCCAGTCTCTGACTTTATTGAGCCATGCAGTCTACATAAGGGTTTGGTAAACCATGACCCACAGGCCAATTCCAGGCCAGGACCACTTTTCATAAATGAAATTCTGTTGGAATGCAGAAATGCTCACTCATTGTTGTAGTGCCTTATGTACTACAACAGCAGGGCTGAATGGTTGTGAGAGACTGTATGGCCCACAAAGCCTAAAATATTTACTATCTGGCCCTTTGCAGGAAAAGTCTGCTGACCCTGAGGCTAGAGAATGTCACTTAACTTCTCTGGGCATTGATTTTTGTTTGTTTGTTTATAAAACGAGTTGGATTTAATGGTGTCTGAGATCCTTTTCAGAGCTCATATTTGATTTCCCTCGAATATAACACTATGTCCATGAAGAAATTCAAGGTGATACTGACTTAAGGTTGTACTCATCATCTTCTCAGAAAACATATGATTTCAAGAAGTTATGTTCTCATTAAATGGGCATAAAGGTTTTACCACATATATCTCTAAGACATATGGAATATTCCAGATTTGAGTTCATTTCTGTGGTTTGATATTTAAGTGCTTGGAGCAATAGATTCATTATGTGGCTTAGTACCTTTCCACTGCTTTGCCCAGGGGCTTTGCTAATTGTAAAGTAACTTAGAACTCTAGATAAATGGTTTCACTTACAATCTATAATGCTTTAAGTGTGGTTCTGGCATATATTTCAAAATAACTAAGGGAGTAAATTTCAAATGTCTTACCAGAAAAAATGATAGATAAGTGATGTGATGAATATTTTAATTAGTTTGATTTAATCATACCACATTATATGCACGTATCAAAACATCACATCATACCCCTTAGGTTTGTACAATTATGATTTGTCCATTGAAAGTAATGCTAATTCTAAAAGAAATGAAAATAATGTTAAATATAACATTAAAATCACAGTTGAATTTCTTTGACTTGCTGTGAGGTCATTTTTGAGCCAGATAAGAAAATTATTAGTCAATACATACCACAGGAGAAAAACTCTGGTTAAGGAAGAAAACTGTCTTGATTAAGTTAGAATCAATTATATTATCTTGATAGATTTTCTTGTTTTGGTTTAAATTATAAATGCTTAATTAAATAAAAGCCTCATGGATACCTATCAAAGATCATTTAGATCTGCAAAGATTTTGTTCAGGTCACAAATTTTGCATTGGATATTTCCTTCCATACTTGTCATCTTTTCCCTGTTACTATTGACTGCACCCTATATCATGGGCCACTGAATATGAACATCACCATCAAATCATGTAGTCAAGTGTTTCTGACAAACTGCACAAAAAGAAGTAGAATACATTGAATTTTGATCTGAGGATAAGTAGTAAGTTGCAATTCAGGCCTTCTGTCTTTCCATTCATTAAACATTTATTGAGCCTCTACTGTGTGACAGTCCTGTTTCAGGAGCTAAAATATCTATTTTATGTTAACTTTCATAGATTGTAAATCTTTAGAAATTTAGAGATTTCACACCATGATCCCACTTGATAATTACCCCAAATTTGAGAAAGAATCAGACCAACGTTTTTACACACCCCTAAGGTTTGTGTAGGACCTTGCTGGAGGAATATTAAAGTGTTGGGGTAAAGAGGTGAGCCCACCCTCGCAATGCCTGGAGATGCTCCATCCTCCCCAAGGTGGGCTTCTTTATATGGGATGTTGGTGTGACTGGGGGAGACCAGGCACCTTGTCGACCTAAGGATAAGGCAGAGAAAAGAGCAGTGACATGGTGCTGGGGCAGGATAACCTCTTCATGCAAGAGGCCTGATTCATAATTCTCACACTGTTCTGCCTCCCAGATACAAACAGGAGGCTGGGTTTTCAGTCCAGGGGTGAGAAGGGCCCTTTTGGGTCTTCATAGTGCCCAGATACCCACTCCCCAACCACGCTGAAATAGCTGTGTCTCCCTTGGGATATAGAATAGGAGGACCAGGGAGGGGTCTATGAAATGTGAAAATTCTTTGCAAATCATCCATCCATCTTCAATGGTGACCCAACAGTAATAAAAATAGCATCTTGGACTGGCAATAGGTCACTTTTTTGCCTTTGGACAAGAAGCTCCCTTCATAATGTACTAGTGTATGAAATAAGGGAATTGGACTCATTAACTCGATGTCTTACTCAATTCTTTTTTTATTTTTTATTTTTATTTTTTAAAATTTTACTTTGGGTGTATACTATATCCAGCATTTCTCCCCCATGTTATCCCCTCCCCACCCTCCACACCCCCTGCTGTCCCTCTCCTACTCCCCCCCAACTGCCACCAGTGTGTGATGTCCCTCTCCTTGAGTCCACGTGTTCTCATTGTTCAACACCCACCTATGAGTGAGAACATGCAGTGTTTAGTTTTCTGTTCTTGTGTCAGTTTGCTGAGAATGATGGCTTCCAGATTCATCCAAGTCCCTACAAAGGACACGAACTCATAGTTTTTTATGGCTGCATAGTATTTCCATGGTGTATATGTACCACATTTTCTTTGTCCAGTCTATCATTGATGGGCATTTGGGTTGGTTCCAGGTCTTTGCTATTGTACACAGGGCTGCAATGAACATACGTGTGCATGTGTCTTTATAGTAGAACGGTTTATAGTTCTTTGGATATATACCCAGTAATGGGATTGCTGAGTCAAATGGAATTTCTATTTCTAGATCCCTTGAGGGATCGCCACACTGTCTTCCACAGTGGTTGAACTAATTTACACTCCCACCAACTGTGTAAGAGTATTCCTATTTCTCCACATCCTCTCCAGCGTATGTTGTCCCCAGATTTTTTAATGATCGCCATTCTAACTGGCATGAGATGGTATCTTAATGTGGTTTTGATTTGCATTTCTCTAATGACCAGTGATGATGAGCATTTTTTCATGTTTTTTGGCCTCATACATGTCTTCTTTTGAAAAGTGTCTGTTCATATCCTTCGACTTTTGAATGGGGTTCTTTTTTTCTTGTATATCTGTTTTAGTTCTTGGTATATTCTGGATATTAGCCCTTTGTCAGATGGGTAGATTGCAAACATTTTCTCCCATTCTATTGGTTGCCGGTTTGCTCTAATGATGGTTTCTTTTGCTGTACAGAAGCTCTGAATTTTAATTAGATCCCATTTATCTATCTTGGCTTTTGTTGCTATTGCTTTTGGTGTTCTAGTCACGAAGTCCTTGCCTATGCCTATGTCCTGGATAGTTTTGCCTACGTTTTCTTCTAGTGTTTTTATGGTGTTAGGTTTTATGTTTAAATCTTTAATCCAACTGGAGTTAATTTTAGTGTAAAGTGACAGGAAGGGGTCCAGTTTCTGCTTTCTGCACATTGCTAGCCAGTTTTCCCAACACTGTTTATGAAACGTGGAGTCCTTTCCCCATTGCTTGTTTTTGTCAGGTTTGTCAAAGATCAGATGGTTTTAGATGTGTGTTGTTGCTTCTGGGGCCTCTGTTCTGTTGCATTTGTCTATGTCTCTATGTTTTGATTACTATAGCCTTGTAGTATAGTTTGAAGTCTGGCAGTGTGATGCCTCCAGCTTTGTTCTTTTCGCTTAGGATTGTCTTGGCTATGCGGGCTCTCTTGTGATTCCACATGAGGTTTAAAGTGGTTTCTTCCAGTTCTGTGAAGAAGGTCATTGGTAGCTTGGTGGGGGATAGCATTGAATCTATAGATTACTTTGGGCAGTATGGCCATTTTCATGATATTAATTCTTCCTAACCATGAGCATGGAATGTTTTTCCATCTGTTTGTGTCCTCTCTTATTTTGCTGAGCAGTGGTTTGTAGTTCTCCTTGAAGAGGTCCTTTACATCCTTTGTTAGTTGTATTCCTAGGTATTTTATTCTCTTTGTAGCAATTGTGAATGGGAGTTCACTCTTGATTTGGCTCTCTGTCTGTTATTGGAATATAGGAATGCTTGTGATTTCTGTGCATTGATTTTGTATCCTGAGACTTTGCTGAAGTTGCTTATCAGTTTGAGAAGATTTTGGGCTGAGACAATGGGGTCTTCTAGATATACCGTCATGTCGTCTGCAAATAAGAGACAGTTTGACTTCCTCCTTTCCTATTTGAATGCCTTTTATTTCTTTTTCTTGCCTGATTGCTCTGGCTAGAACTTCCAATACTATATTGAATAGGAGTGGTGAGAGAGGGGCAGCCTTGTGTAGTGCCTGATTTCAAAGGGAATTCTTCCAGCTTTTGCCCATTGAGTATGATATGAGCTGTAGGTTTGTCATAAATGGCTTTTATCATTTTTATGATATGTTCCGTCAATACCTAGTTTATTGAGAGTTTTTAGCGTGAAGAGCTGTTGAATTTTATCGAAGGCCTTCTCTGCGTCTATTGAGATAATCATGTGGTTTGTCTTTGTTTCTGTTTATGTGATGAATTACATTTATGGTTTGCATATGTTGAACCAGACTTGCATCCCTAGGATGAAGCCTACTTGATCTTGATAGATAAGCTTTTTGATGTGCTGTTGCAATCAGTTTGCCAGTATTTTATTGAAGATTTTTGTGTTGATGTTCATCATGGATATTGGCCTGAAGTTTTCTTTTCTTGTTGAGTCTCTGCCAGGTTTTGGTATCAGGATGATTTTGGTCTCATAAAATCGTTAGGGAGGATTTCCTCCTTTTGTATTGTTTGATATAGTTTTAGAAGGAATGGAACCAGCTCCTCTTTGTACATCTGGTAGACATTCGGCTGTGAACCTGTCTGGACCTGGACTTTTTTTTGGTTGGTAGGCTATTGATTGCTGCCTCTTCTTGAGCCCTTGTTATTGGTCTATTCAGGGTTTCAACTTCCTCCTGGTTTAGTCTTGGTAGAGTACAAGTTCTAGGAATTTATCCATTTCTTCCTGGTTTACTGGCTTATGTGCATAGAGCTGTTTGTAGTAATCTCTGATGGTAGTGTGTATTTCTGTGGGATCAGTGATGATGTCCCTTTTTTCTTTTTTCATTGCTCTATTTGATTATTCTGTTTTCTTTTTTATTAGTCTGGCTAGCGGTCTATTTTGTTGATCTTTTCAAAAAAACCAGCTCCTGGATTTATCGATTTTTTTGAAGGGATTTTGTGTCTTTATCTCCTTCAGTTTTGGCTCTGATCTTAGTTATTTCTTGTCTTCTGCTAGCTTTTGAGTTTTTTTGATCTTCCTCCTCTAGCCCTTTCAATTTTGATGATATGGTATCAAATTTAGATCTTTCCTTGTTTCTCTTGTGGGGCATTTATTGCTATAAATTTCCCTCTTGACACTGCTTTAAAGGTGTCCCAGAGATTCTGGTAAGTTGTGTCTTCATTCTGATTAGTTTTGAAGAACATCTTTATTTCTGCCTTCATTTCATTGTTTATCCAGTTGACACTCAGAAACAAGTTGTTCAGTTTCCAAGTGGTTGTGCAGGTTTGAGTGTGTTTCTTAATCCTAAATTCTAGTCTGATTGTGCTGTGGTCTGAGAGACTCTTTGTTGTGATTTCCATTCTTTTGCATTTGCTGAGGAGTAATTTGCTTCCAATGATGTGGTCAATTTTAGAGTAAGTACAGTGTGGTGCTGAGAAAAATGTATATTCTGTGGATTTGAGGTGGGAGCATTCTGTATATGTCTATTAGGTCCACTTGGTCCAGCTCTGCATTCAAGTCCTGGATGTTCTTTTTAATTTTCTGTCTCATTGATCTGTAATATTGACAGTGGAGTGTCGGAGTCTCCCACTATTGTTGTGTGGGAGTCTAAATCTTGTTTTAGGTTGTTAAGAACTTGCTTTATGCATCTGGGTGCTCCTGTGTTGGGTGCGTATATATTTAGGATAGTTAGCTCTTCTTGTTGAATTGATCCTTTTACCATTATGTAGTGTCCTTCTCTGTCTCTTTTGATCTTTGTTGATTTGAAGTCCATTTTATCAGAGATTAGGCACCCAGCCATCTCCCCCTTTTAGCTTCCTCTCTCTCCCAGTCATGCGGTAGGGGCCCAGCCATGCTGCTCTGTTCTTCCTCCCACTCACAGCTCCCTCTCTTCCCGGGTGTGGGGGAGGAGGCAATAGCTGGGTTCACAGGCTCTTGTCTGTTTTGGTCTGTGCACCAATCCAGGACACCGTCCTAGATTATTATTCAACTCCGCCTTGTAATTCCTGGCACTTGACTGGCAAATAACCCCTGTTCTATGTATTGCTGAGGCTTTGGGGAAGCACTGTATCTGGACTGGAGTGCCAGGGCGGGAGTCCGCCATCTCGCTGGTCAGATGCACTTTCTGGGTGGAACAGTACCCCTCCCCGCTTTGCTCTGCCTTGCCTGGACTCTTACTCACCATAGGACCAGACCCATTGTAATGCACCTGGTACCTCGGTGGAGCTAGGAGATCTCTGGATTTCTGTGTCTCTTCTCGCTGGGTGTTGTGTGCCAGAGTTGTGTCTATTCAGCCATCTTGGAGAGTGCTTACTAAATCTTACTTGCCATGGTTTTTAGTCTCACATTTGCCTCCCAAATTAACTCTGCTTTTATGACGCTCATGCTCCAGTGATATTACAATAGCAGATGCAGCCATGGCAGTGCCTGTTTGTATTCCCTAGGCACTCACCATCTCTGCTGGCCTATGCTGTAAGCACCTATGACTCTGCCAGAGGCCGTTGTCTGGTTGCTGAGACATGCTTGAGTAGAAATACAGGAGCATTAAAATCTTTAGAAATCATCCTCCATTAATGCCAAATATAAATTCAATAAAGACACCCCAACATCTTGTTCCTGGGGGGAGACACTCCTGAAGCTGGTTCTCACCCACAGCAGGAATCTTGTTGGTTAACGCATACTGTGTGGATCTCCTTCCCTTCCTCTCTTATGTCACCTCACAAAAAAACCACTTGCACTCAGATCCTTATCTCAAGGTCTGCATCTGGGGCAATCCAACCCGAAGACCAGCCCCAAACAAGTTCTATTGTGATTCATCTAGTAGCATGCACATTAATTCACAGCAGGCAGGTCTTTTGTAGGAACGCATTTTATTTGCCCAGATTTGGTAAATGAAAATACAGGACTCTATTTAAATCTGAGTTTCAGATAATAGTAAATAATTGCTTAGCATAAGTATATCCCATTCTGAAATATTGGATGAGATATAGGAAAAAAAAATTTCATTATTTGAAATTTAAACATAATGGGAGTCATCCTTAATTTTTCTGTCATCCCTAATTCCAACTCCTGTTGGAGGGCATTAGGCATTGCAGCTGACTGAATTCCACAGCTGGGGAAATGAAGGGTGGATCGGGATTGGCTTAGGAGATGCAAGAATGTGGAGAGAGTAAAGTAGACCTAAAGCACAATGTCCAGGGATGAAGCTGGATGAAGAACCCAAGAGTAGATGCGTGTGGGCTGGTGAATAAGGAATTATCAGTTTAGTAGACTTGGGCAAGGAGACAAAAACAATGTATAGCACAACAAAACCACAACCAGCAATCTCAAACCTTGGGGGTGGGAGAGACCGAAGTGACAAAACTTGTACAAACATCATTCATTTCCCTATCCCTATTGGCTAGCACAATGCCTAACTCGCTTTGGTGATCAGTTAACACTGAATGAATGATAGGGAAGGAAGATTGATAGAAATATGAAATTTTGCCAGCTGTGAGTTTTATGGAGTATGGTGCCCAGTGAAAAATGCTACAGGGCCCTTTCGAGCAATGGCTTGCATCTGATTATAAATGCATAGAAAATATGAATTGCTGTCTGAATTCTAAGAATGAAGCTTTTCTAATGCTTTTCTCATCTTTCATTGCAGGTACAATTCAACTTAAGTCTTTCATGGTTAGACAGGTTTTTGAATGCCCCTTGTATGTTCAAAGCTAATTTACTTATAATAGCCACCTTATCCTAACCTTGACAATATTACTGAAGCATTTAGATTGAGAGGAAGAGTTTGGGCGGAACATCTCCCATCCAATTTCAAAAGACTAATCAATTTACATTTTTAATGACATTTCCTTTTCTTTCTTCAGGAAGGCTGAAGGGTAGGATAAAATCTCATTCTTATGTTTATTATTTGTAACTATAAGTTCAAAGTTGAGAAAGATTAGTTTTATTCTCAGCAAATCATGTGATATTTTCCTTACTCTTTTAACAGAGTAAAACAAAAGGAAAAAGAAAGATAATTGACAGCATGTAACAATAACACAAGCAGAGCCAACATTTCCTCAATTTTACTTTTGCTTTACAAAATGCAAGCAGGCTGCTCTCAAAAGGGTAGTTCCAACTTAAAATCATTTATTCTGTGGGCGATTATTTTTTAGTGTTAACATTTTGAGTTAACACTGTATCAGCTGCATAAGAAGGGCTGAAATCTATATCCAGGCATGACCAGTTATTCATACAAATTCTATGCATAAAATATTTTTAGAAAATCTTATAATTACTGAGAGCAAACAAAAGCACTAAAGTGAAGGAAAATGTAAATAAAAAGTGTTTGTGAGGATATGAAGAAATTGGAACCCTTGTACATTGCTGGTCAAAATGTAATATGGTGCAGCCACTGTGGAAAACAGTTTGGTAATTCCTGAAAAAGTTAACTATAGAAATTCCATATAATCCAAGTAATTCCACTCTTAGGTATATGCCCAAAAGCCCCAAATCTGCAGAAATACAAAAAATATTTCTCTATACTCCCCCACTGTCTGAAGGCTACACTTTTAAAATTTTTATAAGGTTCAGTTTTTCACTCTTTGGACTATTTAAGAATGTGTTCTCCCAAGATCAGCAACAAGGCACGATTTCCACTTTACTCATTTCTATTCAGTATTTTATTGGAAGTCCTAACAAGTGGAGTAGCAAGGAAAAAAAAAAAAAGTAGATTGGAAAAAGAAGTAAAACAGATTTCATTTGCATATTATATAATCATCTATGTTTAAAATTCTACAAAAGTCTAATAGAACAATAGTGCGTTTAGCAAGATTACAGATACAAGGTCACTTGTACCGGTATAAGTGATATAGTGATGAACAATCAGAAATTGAAATTTTATAATTAAACATTTACAATAGCATCAAGATATGAAAGACTTAGGGATAAAATTAGCAAAGAGTGTTACTCTTTGCTGCCCTTTACCATAGGAACCTCAAAGCCACATCTGTACACTGTAAACTATAAAATATTGCTGAGGGAACCAAAGAAGAACTAAATAAAACAGAGAGTTAATACTATATTCATGAGTCAGAAGACTCCATATGGTTTAACTGTCAGTTCTCCCTAACTGATCTATAGATCCAACACAATCTCAATTGCACTCCAGTAGGCTTTTCTTAAGAAATTAGCAAGCTAATTGTAAAATTCATGTGGAAATACAAAGGACTTAGAATAGCTAAAACAACTTAGAAAATGAAGAACAAAGTTGCAGGACCTAACAGAACTTGATTTTTAGGCTACAGTTATCAAAACTTATCGGTGAAAGACAGGCAGATAGGTTAATGGAACAAATAGAGATTCCAGACATAGACGCATACATAGAGTCAATTTATTTGAAATAAAGGTGCCAAGGCAATTTAACATGGAAGAGAATAATCTTTTCACAAACGATGTCTTGAACAAGTGGATAACTATATTTCATAAAATGAATCTCAATCCATACCAGATACCATGTGTAAAAATTAACTCAAAGTGGAACATAGGTGCAAATGTAGTAGTTAAGAACTACAAAATTTCTAGAAGAAGGCATAGGGTAAAATCTTAGTGACCTTGGGTTTGGGAAATACTTAAAATAGGATAAAAAACACAGGAATTACTAAGAGAGAAAAGCAGATAACTTGGACTTGATCAAAATTGTAAGAGATACTCTTCAAGAGATACGAAAATTAAAAGGCAAGTGAGAGAAAGTATTTGCAAAGCATATTTCAACTGAAGGACTTGTAACTATTACATATAAAGGACTCTTATAACTCAAGAATATGAACACAAGTCAATAATAAAAAGATGAAAGAAAATATACAGACAGCAGATACACACATGAGAAGACCTTAAGTAGCAAGTTAGAGCAGAAGAGAATCATCAAGGGAATTCAGGAGTGCTGGGACAAGGAAGAAGTGCATGTAATGTATGTTCCTAAGCTGGTGTTTGTAAGTTGGGAGCTACCTGCAAAAATTACACTAAATCTCAAGTGACATAAGAAACTAACTTGAGGACTATCAGAGACCATTCCCAGATGTTAAGCAATTATCCTTTGAGATGAAGACGAATGCTGTTCTAGTTCTTCATGACCTTTGGGTGCCCTGCTTGGTATGCACTGCTATTGCTTAAGTATATTTAAAAATATATTTTCATTGTCTCCTACCTGTTAAATAAGGATGAAAGCACTGTCCTCCTCTCATTAAAGTTCAGGGAGACATAGCTTATAAATTACTCATTTTACAAAGTAAGTAAAAAAGTTCTCAAAATTATCCCTTTTGAGGAATGTAGTGGATGAATTCCTTTAGAATGAAAGCTGCTATTTATGGGAGGTAAAATCTCAGTTAATAAGCCCACCTGAAAAACCTGCTTTAATTGTTTTCTCCTTGAATGAGAGGCAAAAACCAGTAAATGCATATTTTCTTAATAAACGTATTCTTCAATTTTATGTGACAGTTTACTGAATTTTATACTATGTGTCTTATATTAAGCACTGCACTACATGGTAGGTATTTTGCCTTTGAAAAACTTACAATCTAGTAGGAGAAAACAATGTACTTATTTCAACTTTTATTATTGGAAGCCTGCTATGGGTTAGTTCATTGTTCTTGGTTACATCTATGTACAGAGTACAGTCAGCCCTCAGCATCTGTGGGTTCCATATCCATGGATTTAGCCAACTAGCAATATGCTAACTGAACCAGTTACACATAAACATA